>VBSM01001562.1:54389744-54478271 GCA_008086735.1 Cheirogaleus medius
CTTTTTTTTTTTTGGTGGATGATGGTTCTGGATGGTCTATCTCTTTGTCTTTCAGATGATTTATTTCAGTTGTTACACAGTGAGCATCCATGGAAATGGAGTCATATTAAGTCATGTGAATTCAAATGTAAGCGATTAAAAGAGACCAAGGAAGACAGAGTGAGCAAGTGAAAACGGCATGCATGGTGACATGAGGCTGAGATGGGTGTTGTCGATCTGCCACCACCTCCCAGCCTCACTGTCCCCAAGTACCTCCTGCAGTAGGAGCAGCTCATCAGGTGGAGGATGACTATGGTGTTGACACCGTGGCTCGTAAACACAGTTCTACCACTGACTACACAATCAAAAACTCTGGCCTTTTCCTGCACTGGAATTCAAATAGACTCTGCTGGACCTATGAGAGGCGGTGTGCGCTCTCCGATGGAGAGAATTGAAAACTTCAGGCCACATGAGATTTCCCCCTTAGACACTGACTTTGGAGCCATGTTCCCATAGAGGATGCTTCCCTGGGGCCATGTCTCCGTACCTCCCGTGCCTGTCGCAATGATGGGATGAGCTAAGGTTGAGCCCCAAGGGAGCTCACAGTTGGGAAACCATTTCTAAGTGCATTCTCTCTGCACCCGGCCTGCTCACCTGCTGCCTTGTTCCTCTTCCACCCTCGCTGCTGCTTCCTATGTCTTCAGAGATGACCAGATCACCTCGCCTTGTCCTTTTCTTCTTTCTAAGTGGCCTGACATTTGAGGGTGAGGAAGGAGTTGGCCTGATTGTTTGAGTAAACAGTTTCTAACACGTCCAAATGTAACCTTTCGGTGGTTCCTATTCTTTTTACTTACTAAGAATAAAGAGGTATCTGCCTATTCTTGGCTTTGAAAATGAGGTTGACTGGTGAATCATACCTTGTCAACTACAATAGTGGATTTAAACAGTTGTCTTGGACTGTTCCTCATTTACCACCCATTTATTCATCCACTCATCCATGCATCTACCCATCCACCATCAACCTGCCCACCCACCCACCTACCCATCCATGAGTGCATTCATCTATCCATCCATATACTTGCTTATTTATGTATTTAAAATAAAAACATCACATACCCATGATAAAATTTTACATAATATAAAAGATCTTATGGTGACAAGCAACTTTCTCTTTTCCTGCTCATCCTTATTTCCCCAGTTCTATTCTCCAGATTCTACAAATACTCCTTGAGCAAAAAGTATTATATTCAAATCCTTTTATTTTATTTATTTTTCCCAACTGGTATCATAAAATGCATATGTTCCACCTTGTTCTTTTTCACTTAACGGTATATCTTAAAGATTTCCTCACATCTCTTAAACTACTTTTCTTTTTCACTCCTCCATGGCACTTCTTTCTTGAACATCTTCACACCGACATCCAAGTTCTACTTGTGGCTTCTTTGGTTTTGTCAATTTATCTGAACAACAGCAACAACAAGGTAGCAAGCATGTGGCATTTTACATATATGAATTCATTAATCCATGCAAGAAAATTATAAGGTAGACATTATTATCCCCACTTTATGGATGAGGAAACTGAAGCAGAGTGAGGTCCCAGCAGGGGAGGTGTGCGGTAGGGCTGGGGTCTGAAGCAGGCAGTTTGGCGCTGGAGCCTGCCAGCCAGCCCCTGTGGTACACCTGCCTTGGCTGTCTGTGTTTGGCTTCGTTTGCCTTTTTGATTTCGGTATTCCAAACATTCTCAGCTGAGAGGCTCCTGCTTTTGGGCTAGTCTTTGCCTTCCACCCTTGTCAGGGGTGATGGAACTCAGACAGGACCTGAGGGTGATCGAGCTGGGGGCTGTGAAGCGGTGCATGTTCCTAGAGGGAGCCTCCAACACATCCGAGCGATCCTGCCTTCCTGGGCTGTGCATGACTTGGGGAAAACTGGTTCCCAGAAAGTCCCCAAACACTATTTCTCTGCTCCGGCTGATGCATCTTTGGAAACTCTATCCAGTCCTCAGTCTGGTTTGTCTGGTTTGTCCCCAACAGGTTCTGGAACCCCTGGAGAATGCCTCCTGCGTGCTTCACCCGTCAGCCTTCCTGACCGTTTCCCTGGGAGCCATCATCTTCCAGCGCCCGGCTTGGCTTCTTGCCAGGGAGCCTCTGACTTTGCAAATGTCACAAGAGGCAGCTGGGTCCCTGATGGCTGCCAAAAGGGGCTGCCATCGCGGGTGCCTGCCTGCTCTGCAGTGGCGGGAGATAAGGGTCCTCCCAGAGCTCTGAGCAAAGTGCTTGGAGAGGGCACTCAGGGTGGGAGGGAGCCCTTTGGCTTCGGGGATCGGGGATTGCTCATGAAGGGACATCTCTGATCTGGGGACTGTCAGTGGTGCGGGCAGGGGGCAGGGGTGGGGCAAGCAGAGGCTATTCTGGGCAAGGAGAACATTGTGGGCAAGACACACAAATCTGTCATCCGAGACTATCCAGTTGTGCTCGGTGCCAAGCTCTGAACTCAGCTGGGGCTGCCCAGGATTCGCCACCGGTTCCAATCCTACCTGCCCACACAGGGCCCAGGCGGAGCTCTGCCTCCTCCCACTCTAGCTGTTCTAGATGTCAGTAGCATCTGCCATCCCCAAAACAGCAACAAGTATTTGTTATGCACCACCTGTTTGCCTAGCACTGTTTTCTGATGCAGATCGAGATGGTTTCTCTCCCTGCTCCCTTCCCTGGCTTCACTGCAGTTGGGTGAGGTGGGAGATAAGACAGGACCATTCCAAGCCCTGGAGCCTTCTGTCCCTCTCTCTTTGTCCCAGGGTGTGGAGGTTTCTCTCTCTCTCTCTTTAAGCATCCAGTGAGTGACTGGCAGCCATGGCCAGAGCATGGCCTGGTTTTCCAGAGCCCAATTTAGATTAGGCGCCTGGAGACGAAGGACAGAGTGGGATGGGGAGGAGGGGATGGGCTGCTGAGCCTGGGAGCTCGTCCATCTCAGCGCCCTGAGAGGTGTTTGGACGCTTGTGGATGTATTTGTGAATTGTTGGCCAAGTTCTTTGGGGGCCAAGAAGAAAAAAAAATAGTCTAAGACTGCACAGAGAAATCAGAGCAGCTACAGTTAAACAACTTCTCCAGAAAGACAGGCAGAGTGAAGGAGAGGCTAAACAGAGACCCTGACGCCCTGGGACCAGACTCAAGTTCTGCTTGCTGCATGCTGCTGCTCCTTGGAGACTGAGATCCCTGAGTGCCACATACTCAGGATTCTCAGACAGGATCTGGGGCTGTCCCCACACTGGGGGTTGGGAGTGGGGAAAGCCAGCCCACTGGATATTAGGCTATGTGACTTGTAACCAGATTAGCAACAAAGGAAATCGCATCTCGGCCACATGAGGGAGTGGACACAGCCACAGAGGTAGAGCTGTCTGCCTTGGGGTTCCTTGATATTTGGGAACCGGAGCCAATCCTTATTTTCTGAAAAGAAGCAGGGTAGAAATGAAGAAGAAAATCATCCAAAGGATGACGAGTTGAGCATCTGAAAGAGCAGTTATAGTTTCCACCCCTTGAGCTTTTGGAAAACAATGAGTTGCAGCACCCCTAGAGATTCCGGAGAGTTCTGGAACACACTGGAAGTGCATGAAAGCTGAGTGGGAGGGGGAGAGACAGAAACAGTGCCTAAAAATACTTGGTGGAGGGAGGGCTCCTGAGGTCATCTCCCTGGGAGGGATACTCTGTCCACCCGGCCAGACTCTGAGTATAGAAGTCTGAACAGAGCGGGCGCTCAGGGACGGGTGTTGACTGACAGGCAGCTTGAGAGGGACAAGGGGAACCTGGAGAGGGTTCAGAGAAGAGACCCAGAGGTGATGAAATGGCTGGAAACTGAGCTCGGAGGCAAGGTCAAGGGACTGGAACCAGCTCTACCTGGAGCAGAGAGGGTGGTGAGTGAGGGGTAAGGGAAGGGCCTTCCCTGGCCCCGAGGCTCCAGCTATGGCTCCTTTCTGGCCCTGCCAACGATGGGATAAGGGTCACAGTGTGGCTTTGCTCTTGAGGATGGACTGCGAGTGCCTGGATCATTAGAAACCCCACCGCTAGGGAGAGCTGCACTTCCAGACCATCAGCTCAATCGCCCCCTTGTGCAAAGGACAGCAGCCAAGAAGGACCTACAGCCATCGCAGCTAACATAGCCCTAACGCCCTGGTGGCCTGGATGGATGACTTGTCTTGAGCGGTGTTTCTGACAGCTGGCACGAGGGTGGTGGAGAGAGGTTTGAACAGGTGGGGGGGGGGCCTGTCTGGTACCCATCAGTCACCCTTTGCCTGGAATCACCCACTTTTACGTGGGACCCCAGAAAGGAGGACAGGTGTGAGCCTGGAGGGAGTGAGTGAAGACTTCCTCGGGGAAGGGGACAAATTCACACGTGCGGAGCACTTCTGTGTGCTAAGAACTTTCCATGCATGGTCTCATTTAATTTTCACAATAATCCTATGGAGGAGGGAGGAGAGGGATTATTTTGCCCATTTTACAGATTAGGAGATGAAGGCAAAAGGACATTAAGCTTTTACCCAAACTCACCTCATTAGTTAGTGGGACAATTGAGACCTGGCCAGGGCAGGTCAGAGTCCTTCTGCAGCCAGTGAGAGGAATCTAGGGATAGAGTCAGATTTTTCATCTATCCCCAGGGCTCTTCAGACAAAGTTACCTGGGAGAGCATCTTTAGGTTGAGCTCACCTTCTGACTCTGAGAATCCACGTCTAAATTGAGAGAAGGCCAGCTGAGAAATTCTCCGGCACCCCTCCCATCTCTTAGCTTTGGAGGGTCTACCTTGGAGCACCCCTGGGGTCCTTCCTAGATGGAGAGGAGAGCTGTGTGGGGAGAAGGATGCAGTTTGTGTGTCTGAAAGTGGCGAAAGAGATACAATCCCCAAGCTTGGGTCTGCAGTCGGTGTCTGGTTGCCTCGGCCTGGAATCTGAACCGAACCATTTTCCACGGGCGAATTAGCTAAACAATCCAGCCCACAAAGGGAGCAGCTCTGATATGTCAGTGAACAAGCTCAGAGGGCTGGGGGGTGCCGGGGGGTGCCCAGAGCTGGGAGGGGAGGAAGGAGGCTGCTGGCCAGAAGCCGACCTTCTCTTGTCTTGCTGCCCTGGGTCCCAGCCTCTCTGCTTGGGAACCTGGCGCGGAGGCTGGTCTGATTTCCCTGTGGTCTGAACGGTGGGAATATTTTGGTGGCAGATTATATTTTCCTGAGGCGGTTTGAATTACACCTACCCCATTTCATTTAATTAGGCTGGAGCTGCTGTCTATTGTGTCTCGTGGGCCTTCCTGCATGAATAAATAGTAACATGTTTGTTTTCTTTTGGGTGGGGTACTTTCTTTTTTTTTTTAAATGGTGGGTTTGGCAAAAGAGGGGCGATCCCAAGGAGTGATGATGAACTCTTCAGGGAAGGGGAGGTTAGAGGCAAATCTTCACTCCGCTGAGCTTTATAACCCCTTTCCCCTCTACTGTTTCTGGGCCCCACTTTTATACAATATATTCAGAGCCGCGTCTGTTTTCACTTCGCTCTCCAGCCAGGCCTGCTTTGTCTTTGCAGTCTACCTGGGAAGCAGGCGCTTCCTCCTCCAGCCTGTGCACCTCCTCGCCTGGGCTCATTTTACTGTAGTTTTCCATCCATTCTCCTCCTCTCTCTCTCTCTCTCTCTCTCTCTCTCTCTCTCGTCTCTCCTTCTGGCTGCTGCAAGATCATCAACAGGGAACCATGGAATATTATGCAGCCAAGGAAAAGAATATAGTAAACTCTCTATATGTCAACATGGGATGTTTGGGAGATTTTTATAAAGAAACAATTTTTGTAAATCGTATGCCCTCTTTGTACAAGGGATGCTTGTACGTGCACATGATATTTCTGGAAATATATAAAAGAACTGTGGACATTAGATGTTTTGGGAGAATAGAAATGGAGTCAGGATTTAGAGAGAGATCTACTTTTATATTGCAATTTTGTATGCTATTTGATATTTTTTATTATCAAGTGCATGTGTTATTTTTTATAATAAAGAACTAATGTATAAAAGGAAAACATGAAATATAAAAACACAATAAGATAGTACATGTTTAATTACCAGATGAAACAGTGATTAAGATCTGTCTTAGAAGATCCAGGCTTGAATCCCGGCTCCATCAAATATTAATATTAAGTGTATGACAGTAGACAACTTACTTAATCTTTCTAAATCTCAGTTCCTTCACCTGTAAAATGGGAATAATAATAGTACCTACTTAATGAAGTTTTAATTTTATACTTTGCAGTAAAGGCTGTTAAGTATATAACTAAAATGGATTTAAGTTTTAATTTCTTTATAAAATTCTCCATGAAAGTGAATGCACAAATCATAAAAATAACTGTAAGACCATGGATCCTGATTTTTCTGTTTAGCAAATGATATAGCAAGATAATGAAAGCTCTAAATTCCAAGGAGACTACACACCCTCTTTACCTGGGGTGTTCCTAGAGGTTTTGGGGAAGAGGTAGGGCAGCTAAGCCTTGAGCAATGAAGAGAGTTTGGTGAGGCCACTGCAGTTAGGGGCAACAGAGAGGACAGGGTGGGTGACAGAGGATGGTGGTGAAACAATGATTAGGCCAGTTGGGCTGGAGCAGAAGTTTCCTCTAAGGGGCAATAAATGGAGAGAAAGTGGATGGAACCAGAGGCCAAGCAAGGATCTGACTGTGTCCTAGAGGGAGTGGGAGGGGCAGGTGTGAATGAGGGAGTGGCTGGGTTATCTGTTGCATGGTAACAAATTATCCCAAGGTGCAGTAGCATAAAAGAACCATTTGTCATGCTGGTGAATTCTGTGTGTCAGGGATTTGGACTGGGCATAGCAGGAACAGTTTGGCTCTGCTCCCTAGTGCCTGGAGCTTCAGCTGGGAGACTCTCGAAGGTTGGTAGTGATGGCTGTGGCTGGTGTCATCTGATGGCTCGTTTAGCCCTGTCTCTGCAGTCCTCGGCTGTCTGTCCACCAGAACATATGCTCATCGCCTCTCCATGTCGGCTGGGCTTCCTCATAACATGGAGGCTGGTTCCAGAGGTGAGCGTTTTGAGAAATCCAGGAAACTGTAATGCCTTTTCCAACGGAGCTCCAGGAGTCACTCGGCATCCCATCCACTGATTCTGTTCATCAAGGCAGTTGCAAAATCTTGTCCAAATTCAAGAGGCCAGAAATATTGTTACAGCCACCTTTGCAAAACACAATCTTCTGCAGAGAATGATGTGGATCAAGCCAACCATTCAAAACAAATATTTATTGAGTGTCTGCTATGTGTTAGCTACCATGCTAGAGGCTGGGGAGATAGTGATGAGGAAAAAACAGACATGATTTTGACTCCTGGAGGTGATGGAGTTGACAGCCTGGTGGGGGAGGCAGACATGAATCAAATCATCACATAACAAACATTGCATTTCAACTATGGCAAGTCCTGGAGGGGAACATGGGGCTGTGAGCTTCTATAACAGGGTGTGGATTTTACAGAGTCAGACAGAGAAGGAAAGGTTTCCTCGAGGAAGTGACGTCCAGGCAGAGAGGGTAGAAGTGGAGTGAGCAGATTGGGAAGGAAGAGGGTTCTCCATGCAAAGGTCCTGTGGCAGAAGGCAGTCCTGATATAAAATAACAGAAATGTGGGTGGATAATTGACTTATCTGACCAGGCAAGGGGCAGAACCATAGGTTTTGGGAGTGCCAAGAGGGCTGTTAACCTTAGGTCTCTCTATATCACTCCTACACTAATCTATTCCTGGGACATTCCTGATTCTCAGCTGAAACTCACTGACTGGAGAGGCATAGGACAGCCTGGAATGGAACTGAAGTGTGGGTAGAGGGTGGCCCGCCCACAAAGCACCCCATGTGTGCACTAATGGAACTATCTGGCTCTTCTCCACGTCCCCAAGGCTTGTGCTTGGGAAAAGTGTTCCCAGGGAGATGAAGGTGGAAGAGAAGGCATCCCAGACAGGCAGAACAGCATGGACAAGAAGACACAAAGGTAAAGATCCTCGAGAAGATGGAACTGATACCTCTTGGGAGTCTACTGTGTGTGGCAGGCCCCGTGTTAGACACTACAGAAGTGCCACCACTGAATCCTCCCTGCATTGCCGTTACTACCCTGTTTTACAGACAAAAACTGGTATGTGGAGATAGGAAGTGATTGGTCAAAGGTCAGACCACAGGGTGGCACCACAGTGGAAACGAGTAGCCACACCCTGCTCCCTATGGGCACTGACCTGTCTAAAACAATGGCATAAAGCTGAAGTGACTTACCGGTGGGAGAATGCTTGAGGGTCCCTGATGTCATTCCAGGTAGAGGGGAGCCTACTCCCCCATGGAGATGCTCCTGGTTGGGCATCAGAGAAAGGCCTTGGACTGACCTCCTGGAGGTATGAGCATCCAAGCAACAGCCATGGTGACCAGAGCTGAGTGATCACACCCATTGTGGAACTTGGCTTACCCGGTGCCCTTGGGGAGGGCAAGCCCTGCTCCTAGGATCACACTAGCGATCAACTTACTGTGTGTTCATGGCCTTAAAAAAAAATAGGAAGCCACCAGAGAGTCCTGACTGTCCTGCTCCTATGCTTTTGCCCAGGTGTTCATCCCCACTTGCTACCTCCAAAGTCCTAATAACACTGGGTGAAGTGAATTGAGCAGTCTAAGCTCCCTGAGATGTAGTAGGAAAATCTTTGCCTCTGGTTGAATTGGGGTTCTCCCACTTACTGCACGATCTTGGCCCTGTCAGGTTCGATGCCCCCATTTCCTCATCTAGACATTGCATAATAATACCTAACTCTCAGCTGTGGTGGGCACTGAGTAAGAGCAGAGATGCATTTTCTTGACAACAAAGCGCTGTGTATATGCAAGTTCTTAAGAACAGTTAATGCATTTAGGATTCTTCTTAGAGCTAAATCAGATAATCTCTCCCTGTAATTCTTTCTCTCCCAAATAGGACCCTCTAAAAGAGGGATTGATAATCTGTGGTCCATGGGCCAAATCTGTCCTACTGCTCTTAGCCCATGAGCTAAAAATGATTTTTATATTTTTAAATGGATGAAAAAAAATCAAAAGAATATTTCATCACACATAAAAGTTATATAAAATTCAAATTTTTATGTTCATAAATAAAGATTTATCAGCATACAAGCACGCTCATTTATTTATGCCTACGGCTGCTTTCACACTGCAAAGTTGAGTCGCTGTAAGAGAGGCTGCAGAGCCTACGAAGCCCAAAATCTTTACCATCTGGTCCTTTACATAAAAAGTTTCCTGACCTCTGCTCTAGAATAACAAAAACAAGCAGATAAAAACACTGAACTAAACCTCGCTCAATGTTTAAGGATTCAAAACCTCAAATCTCTGGGTCTTTGAGGAGTTCATACACAACTCACTTCCAAGAGTCTGAGAATATCGGCCTGAATCACTCATGGCTTAGGCAGGGCTGACACCCCACCCCGACCCCTGGGGAGCCCTTGTGTTGGGCAGCCTGTAGCCTCTCGCTCCAGATCTGAGGGACTGAGGAAGGCCTGTCCCCTTAGGAGAGTGCAGCTGTCTGAGTCCAGAGCTACACAAATCCCACCCTGCCTGCTGCAATTTAGCCACTGAAGTTGCCTACACATCAGCTGGCAGAGTGCTTTGCCTAGTGACAGGTCTCCCACTTAAATATAATCACCTTTTTATATCCATGGAGCTCTCTGAATGCCTCTCCCCACCCAAAGCTCTCCCCGATGATTGAAAAGAGCTAAACTAACAAATGGCATTATCTCTCTTGAATGGCCTCAGTCTATCACCTGGACAGGCCCAGAAACTTCAACCTTGAGCTTCTCTTTGTTGTAGCAACAGGTGCTCAGGAAGGGGATGGGGGTGGGCACGGGGGAGGATAGGTCTAAACACCAGATGGGGACAAGAAGAGGAAGGTTGTGAATGCTCTTTGGGGGAGATCTTTAGAAACTGGATTAGCTTCGCTACTCCAGAATGGGCTGGGACAGAATTTTTGCAGGACTCAGGGATGGCAGCTGACACAATGATCTTTCAAGGTCCTAAAAAATGTTCTATGATCCACCAGAGTGTGCGATAATAAAAGAGGGTAATAAAGAATTTTTCTAAAATGCTCTAAGGGAAAATCAAGGGAAGAGCTATTTTTCAGTTTTTTTTTAAATAAAAATATTCCTATGGCTCAAGCCAGTTTAGTGACCACATTGTCTACTTAGTCCTATCTGACAAGGGTCTAGAAGGGTTTCATATTTCCCAAATGCCAATTTTTTAGATGCATTCAAATAGTTTAGACATACTGTAAAATTTGATATTGGGGAATTTGGAACTAAAGTTCAGAGGAAGCAGTATGGTATAAGGCAGGAGCCAACAAACTTTATCTGGAAAGATCCAGATAGTAAATCACAGGCTTTTGGGGCCATGTGGTCTTTGCTGCAACTGTCTAACTCTGCTGTTACAGCACGAAGGCAGTTGTAGATAACATGTAAATGAGGGATCATGGCTGTGATCCAAGAAAAGTGTATTTACAAAAACAGGTGGTGGTCTAGATTTGGCCCATGGGCTGTGTTTTACAGACCCCTGGTGTAGGGCTCTAGCCTGCCTAGCACTTTCTGCTTTTTCCTGCCAGAAGCAAAAGCACAGAGACCATGTCAATTTATGGCGGGAGATGCCCCAGTGGGCCTGAGCAGAAGTTGTGGGTAATCAGAATGCAGGAGGACAGGAACAGGGTCTTCAGAGTCAGCGTGAGATGGTGGCTGGCAGCAGAAAGACGAGGTGGGGCTAGGCAGGGGTCTCCTAATGGCAGAGCATCTGAAAATCGACACTGAGGTTGAGGTGGATGGTGGGGGCGGGACTTCCCGTTTCTTGTGCTACCTGGACCCTAGACAGCCTCAGTCTTCCAGGTTCCCTGAGGCCAATGCTATGATGGTTCTTGCTCTTTCTGGCCATCCCTGGAATCTTCCAGGATTTATGCCTCCTTTATGCCATCTACATTCTTGTAAACTCCCAATTTCTGTTCTTACCAAACCCATGAAAGCTCACCTTTAATAACCCTGCCTTGGTGACACCGTCCCTTGACATTCAGAATGAGTTAACCCTCCTCTATGCATCCCTGGTGCTGGTTTACACCTCTACCAGGTATAAATTGCATAATATTGAAAGTGATATGTATGGTTTCCTCCTTGCTAGATTGTGGGCTTTTCAAGTGCACATTTTCCTCATCTTTGCATTTTCAGTGGCTAGTCCGGGAAAATGCCAAGAGAGAGAGAGAGAGAGAAAGAAAGAAAGAAAGAAAGAAAGAAAGAAAGAAAGAAAGAAAGAAAGAAGAAAGGAAGGAAGGAAGGAAGAAAGAAAGGAAGGAAGGAAGGAAGGAAGGAAGGAAGGAAGGAAGGAAGGAAGGAAGAAGGAGCAAAGTTAAGTTAATTCAAAATTATGCAATCTAGTGCCATCTTGCACGGCTTTCTAATCTCTTTGTTTATAGTGCCTTCTCTCCCAGTGAATTTTACTGTTTTTGAGGGAGGACAGAGTGTAGTAGTCAGGATTATGCTAGTCACAAATGGCAGAATTTCCATAGCCAGCCCAGGCTGGAAGGGGGATTTTTTGGTTCCTGTAACCAAACCAGGGGAGAGCAGAGTGCAGCTGGCCTTGGGGACAGTTGGGAGCAAGGAAAAGACAAAAGGCTGGACTTGCTGCCCCTCATTTGTTTTCTGCCTGTGTGCTAGTCTTGACCACTCAGACTGCCTCTCTTTTGGAACCAAGGGTGCCAGCAACCCCTGAGCTTCACAGCCTGCTATCTTTCCCCAAAGAGGAACTGCCTTTCCCCCCTGAAGTCTGCTCCAGGAAGTCTAAGGGAAGTGCTGTCTTGCCTTGGATCGTGTGCCCAACCTGCCATCAGGGAGGCAGATTCTCATAGCTGTAGCTTCTAGTAGAATCCAATGGGCGTGGAGTGGGGAAAAGACATCCCAAAGGAAGGGGGATGCATTTCTTAGAAGGAGGGAGGAGGTGTGCCAGGCAGATAGGATAAGAGACACCCACTTCGGTCTCTTCCCTTTCTGGAATAGCCCTTCCTGAGTGCTTGACCCTGAGTGGGGCAGAGACACGGGTAGACAATGGGAACCGTTTTCTTTCGTTTCTCTCATCCCTGGTTCACAATTTATCTTCAGGCTGGGACTGCCAGCAACCTTGTCCAGAGGAGATCCATGCCCCCACCCTGATGGGTTGACAACTCATCCTTTTCACAGACTCTGTAGGCTAGAAATGCCTCCTTCAACTGTGCTCTTCCTAGAGCCTGCAAGCACTGAATAAAGGAAGCCTGTTCATCTAGCATTCATTCAACACATGTTCATCCAGCACTTTTAAAAATAATTAATAACCTTTATTTTTTGGAGCACTTTTAGGTTCATAGCAAAATTGAGTGGAAAGTACAGAGTTCCCATCCAGCACTTATTTTTCATAAATTATTGTGTGCCCAGCTTTTATTGACATCATCTTATTTATTCTACTCAACAACTCTGTGAGGTGGGGCTACATTTTTATCTGCACATTGCAGAAAGGGAAACTGAGGCTTAGAGAGATATGGGGGCTTGCCTAAGACCTCACAGATTTTGAGGGGTCAATCTGGGGTGTTACTGTGCATTTTTCTTGGGTACTTTCAAAGAGGAGAAGTTTCCAAGGCAGGAAGGGCTGACTCTGTTGTGGCAGAATTCTCCGCACCCAGAGTAGATGTTAGGAGATAGTGTCCTATGGAAGGACACTATAGTGTCACTGTGGAAGGGTTTTGAAAACCTCAGCAAACAGACCAGATTCTGTCTGCCCATATTCGTTCAAGTTGCCAACCTCAAGTCCCCACTGCGTCCCTTTAAGGGAGTCTGACAACTTCAAATAGGTGACAGGGACCGTCTGTGACACCCCCTTCTCAACCTTGATGCTGGCACTCTGACCCCTCAATTCCCATTTCATTGGTACCAGATGGAAAAGGCCCTCGAGTGGAGGGTGCCTGGAACGGGGCAGGCTGGTGGCTCAGTCCACTGGGCCATGGGCTACAGTTCCAGTTGCTTTTTTGGCTTCAGTACTTTCCAGCTCTGGTCCCTTGGGGTTAGGGTGCCTGTGGCACAGAGAGGAGAATGGGGCAGGGGATGGGGGAGTTGAGTGGAGTGCGTGGCTGGTAATATTTTCCAGTTCTTTCTAAAGTGTCTGCCTTCCCTTAATGGACACGGAAGTGAGCCAGCCGGCTGACTGCTCCAACTGCAAGATTGGTTACTGCTGACATCATCTGGGCAGCCAGACTGGGGAGAGGTGGGGGAACATGGGGAGAAACTGAGCGGGGGATTAATCCAGCCCCGAATGAATTAATAGACAAAGGCGGTGGAGATCAGGTAACCCTTTTCCCAAGCACAGGCCTTGGGGACGTGGAGAAGAGCCAGATAGTTCCATTAGTGCACGCATGGGGTGCTTTGTGGGCGGGTCACCCTCTACCCACATTTCAGGTCCATTCCATGCTGTCCTATGCCTCCCCAGTTGGTGAGCTTGGGTTGAGAATCGGGACTGTCCCAGGAATAGACTAGCGAAGGAGTGACATAGAGAGACCTAAGATTAACAGCCTTCTTGGCACTCCCTTCGGTGTGTATGTGGGGGGAGACAGCAACACTGTATCAGTTAGCTTTTGCAGGATAAACCACCCCCACTGTTAGTGATGTGTGACAGGTTCCTTCACCGCTGCTTGCTGCTTGGGAGCCCATGGGGACAGCTCACGGGACAGCCCGGCAGTCCTGCTGGATGGGACCAGGCTCTGCGGCTCTCGGCTATACTTGCTCAGGGGCTCGTGGGGTGGCTGGTGGGTCAGGCTGGTTGATGACAGCCCAGATGACTGGAACCTTTCTCTACATGCTCTGTCATCTCTCATGCTCTCCCAGGGGGACTTGGGCTTGTTCAGGTGGCAGGGCCAGGCTTGGATTTGGGTGGCATAGTGTCTTGGCCAAAGGAAGTTCCAAGACCAGCCTCGGTATTCAAGGGCTGGAGTAAGAGGCTCTAGCCCTAGATGAAGGAGGGGAAAGAATTGTAGGCATATTTGCACTCTGCTTTAGACACATGCACCCTTTTTAGGCGCAGAAGTCTTCAGTTATCACCCGTGTTACTAACGGCTATGGCAGGATAAAGGAAGAGAAGTTAATTCTGATGGGGGGTGGGGTGGGATGGGACAGAGTTTGGAGAAAACTTCAGAAAGAGGGGAGCCTTGAAGGACAAATAGTATTTCAACAGTAGTTGCAACACGCACCTGTTTCTCTTCCTTTTTTGTTATGTTCCTCTCACCAAAATCCCACCTTGAGCCCCCAGATACCACCTGGTCTGTTGGCCGGGGAGTCCATCCGTGACTCCGTAGTGGGGAATCTGCTCCCTGCTTCTGGAGGCAAGAAAGCCTCCAGCCAGGCCTTCCAGGGCTTAGAAAAAGGGAGGTTCCTTAACTCAGGTTTATGCCAAATGATAGCATTTCTCTCCTCTCTCTTTTCTTCTTGAGCTCCCTCCCTGCTTCTTTTTCCTACTGCGATTTCTAATGGGTGTGGATCTGTGGGTGGCAGCATGAAAAAAGATAAGTAAAAATTCTTATTCCATTGCCAACGAAAGAAAAAGATAAATTTATTTCTGCTATACTGTGGCGGGGTCATGTAGACTACCCACACATTAGCATGTGAATTCTCTGTGACTGCTGAGCCCAGTGTTGGGGGCAGGGTAGGTGTTAATAAATAGAGTGGGGGCAGAAGTTGTAATTATTGTACCTAATGAATCATTAGAAATGGAAACATTATTTGGGCAGATCTCTGCTGCCTTAGTAGAATTTGCTGATTTGCGTACTATACCAGATAGATCATTAAGAACAAACAAACATACAAATTTTAGATTTATCTTTTCTATGATCCAGCAATCCCACTACTGGGTTTTTATCCAAAGGAAAGGAAATCGGTATGTTAAAGGGATACCTGCACCCCCATATTTGCTGCAGCACTATTCACAATAGCCAACATATGGAATCAACCTACGTGCCCATCAATGCATGAATGGGTAAACAAAATATGGAATGGAATATTATGGAATGAAATACTATCTGGCAGTAAAAAAAGAATAAAATCCTGTTATTTGCAGGATGGATGGACCTGGAGGTCATTATGTCAAGTGAAATAAGCCAGACACAGAAAGACAAATATCGCATATTCTCACTCATATGTGGGTGATAACAAAAGTGGATCTCATGGAGGTAGAAAGTAGAATGACACATACCAGAGGCTGGGAAGGGTAAGAGGTGGAGGAATGAGGAGAGCTTGGTTGATGGGTACAAACACATAGTTAGACAAAGGAGTGAGGTGTGGTGTTCCACAGCACAGTGGGGTGACAATTGTTAACAACAGTATATTGTACAATTCAAAATAGCTGGAAGGGAAGATTTGAAATGCTCCCAACACAAATAAATAATAAATGTTTGAGGTGATGGGTACTCTAAAGACCCTGATTTGATCATTACATATTGTTTGCATGTATCAAAATATCACATGTACCCTATAAATATGTATACTTATTAGGTATCAATAAAAAAATTTAATACAAACAAGCAACTTTCTGTTTTAGCACACTCTTGGGGAACTCTCTTTCCTTGGGGAAAAAAAATCCCAGAAGGAAACTTAGTTGGGTCTGGGGTTGGTCCTCCTCCCCATGAAAGCCACCCATGGAGAAGTCCTTGGTCCACACCTGCACCTTCGGGAGGATGCTGTGACCCTGCCCTCAGCCTGGCAGCAGCTGGAGGGGACGAGAGGAACCCTGAGGGTGCAGGCTGTTTTTCTATGCCCCCTCCCCCCATCTTTGTGGCCAGGACTGCAAAGAGAGAAGTGGTGTCCCCTAAGCCTGGTTTGCCGTTTCTCTCTCTGCCCTGTCTTTGAAGTTCCTAGGGACCTTGTGCTTTGCTTGGGTGCCAGTCAGAGAGTGGGCTGGGGGCTGTGGTCTTTGGTGGGGGTTCTGCTCAGTGTGTTCCCAGTCCGGAAGATGTGACCAGAAGTAGAGCTTCAAGATGGGAGCCAAGGCAATACGGCTACCGCCATCCTTACGTGGTTCTCATACCTCCTTCCTCTCTGCTCTTCATGATAGAAGTAGTTTCTCAGTCTGAAATCATTGGGTTGCAAGGAACAGAAATGGAACTCCAATTAGTGCGGGCAAATGAGACATTTCTTCCAGAGATGGGCAGGGCACTGAGATGCCTCCCAGAAATAAGGGAAGAGGCTGCAGGATCCAAGGTTTTTTCTCATCACTGTTTGCCTGTACCTGTTTATCTGTGCTCCTCTCTGACTGTTAATTAATTTCTACCACTTCCCAGAGGCTTTCTTCTCCTGGGAGGCACATGACCACCAGCAATCCCAGCTTAAAGAGAAAGCAGAAAGAGAGTGCCTTTTCCCCTGTAGTATTCTTAGCTCAATTCCAGGGAAAAAGTCTGAGTTTCCTTACTTGGGCCACATGTCACCACTGCCAGAACATGTATCATTAGGCTTTGTTAGTCCTTGGTCAAATGCCCACCCCTCCAAGGAGGAGGTCAGGTTCCATCACCAGAGAGAAGGATGGGATGGGAAAGAGGATGGGAAGTTTTGCTGAGTGGACAATAACCAAAAAGTGCTCTAGCAGGCACAAGACCTAAGGAGGCCATATAGTCCTTTTCTCATTGTTGGCAGAGTCCATCAAAGTAGGTGCTGTCAACGCTTTCTTCCTGTGACTGATCAGTGGAAGCCAATCATAGCAGTCTCGTCCCTCCCTGACGGTGATTGGTTTAGGCACAAGCATGCGATGTAATTCTGGCCAATGTGGTATAAGGAGACACCACCTGGAAAACTTCTCAGTCCTCAAAAAGGGGGATCTCTTATGCTGGCCACTATCTGGTCTGTGAGTGATGCCTGGAGCTGTTGGACCCAGCCTGCAGCAGTGAAGACCTAGTCAAGGTCAAGGCTGGCAGAGCACAGCAGAGCCTGGTCCTTGAGGATCTGGTTGAGCCACTGAATTAACCAACCCTGGGGCCACCTTCTCACGGGCATTTTGTTTATGAGAGAGTACATTTTCTGTGCTTAAGCCAGTGGTTTTCAATGTTTTGTCCCTGGCCCAGAACATCAGCATCCCCTGAGAACATGTTAGAAAAGCAAATTCTTGAGCCTCACCTAGACCTGCTGAGTCAGAAATGCCGGGGTTGGGACCCAGTCATTTGCTTTTAAACAAGCCCTCCAGGTACACACTAAAATTTGAGAAGCACCATTTAATATATTTGGTGTGGTCCCTAGGGTTGGCCTCCTGACACTCAGCAGGATGGAGAAGCCTGGACCTGGAGTGACAAGTGGAAACCGCCCAGTGTATGCACCATGGCAGGAAAAGCACAACTGAATGGTGAACACCAAACAGCCATGGAAGGATGAGGTACAAATACTGACATGAGATGTATGTGGCAAGAATTAGAGAGGAAAAAAACCAATTTGTCTGGAAAAGCTGGTGGAAGAAATAGAAGTTTAAGTCATTCCTCAATAGTGGGAGAAAGAGGGGTTGACGATGCAGGGTGAGGCAATGCCTGGAAGATAACTAGAGATGGTGGTGGGACAAGAGTATGGGACGTGAGTGACTAGCATGCGCTTAAGGTGAGTGGGGAAACCTGGTGGGAAGAGGGGAGAACTGGGGAACTGCTATGTCAACTAATGTAGAACTTTGACATTTTTGCAAATTTATGGCATTGTGGTTCAATCAGTGGTAGAGTCACCATGGAGGGCCCTAACCTTCCCTTCTTCTGACAGGTGAGGACAACCCCATCAGAACTAGCCTCAAAGCCTATGGAGTGCTGCCTCCCAGAAAGGTGGCCGGGTGAGTGCTGGGGTCAGTTCTGTGTCCTCTGGATGAGAAGGTGCAGGGCTCAGAGGACAGATGCTGGGATGGATGGATTAGAGGGACCTGGGGTCATCACCCCAGAAGCAAATTCCTAGGTAGGGTCGGGGGATGGTTTGGACTCAGACTCATCAGGGCCACTGTGACCTTAAGTGACATATTTTGTTTTCCTTGTGCCTCTCTCAGGAAAGTGGGAAGAATGACTTTCTCTCTTTCTGTCTCATAGAGACTTGGAAAAAAGAATGAATAATGGTAAATAAACCAAGGAAAATAAATAAATGACAAGCACTTATTCACCAAGCTACACAAAATTATCTAGATACAAAGTAGGGAAGAAAAACAAAGGGCTGGGGGGCAGGGTGGAAAATGCAGAAACCATTTAGGTGTGGGCTAAAGAGGGATGCAGGAATGAATATTTCTTAGCAGGAGAGACAACTTGCCCCCTCTTTTCCCTCCACTCAACAAATTTTACTTCCCTTTGCAGATGATCCAAGAGGGAGCACCGTCATCTACGTGGCTCTTCACTCCAACATGTGAAGATCTGGCCAGAGAAATTGTTCTTAAGAGTGTGAACTACCTGGCAGCTTGTATTCCATGGTCCCTCTCCATTCACTGTGTAAGGTACAGCAACAACAACAACAAACCAAGTTACCAAGGCACAGAAAACATTTGTTCGGTCACTTGCCAAGTGCTCCTGAGCCAGAGATCTGGGCATGGGACCCTGGAGGGGCCCATTAGCCCGAGGAGCGTGGTGCACGTTTCACAGTGAGCAGCGGCTGTCTCTGACATGTACAGGGAGCCAGGGGGTTCGTAGCGTTTGCATATAGAGAGGGTGTGTGTGTGTGTCTGAAAGTTAAATGCTATCTGTGTGTCTACGTGCAATGTTGTGCCAGTGAAGTTGGATGTACTTCCATGCACAAGACGGGGTCTTGGCCTTGGCAGTGAGGAGCTGTACATGTGGCTGTGAGTGACGGCAGAGTCCGGGGCCTCTGGGGGCCTGTCACCTGCAGGACTCATTTATAGAGGAGACCAGGTGCTTGGAGTGTCCCCAAAGCAAGGCAGAGCGCACTGTCATGAGTTTGAAAAATACTCCTGTGAGAGATATAAATAAAGACTCTAAGCCCAAAGCCAAGGTTTTAGAAAGCCATCCTTAAACACAGGATAATTTATGGCCACTGCTGTCTCTTCCCATGGATGACTCAGCTCTCCTAGTCCAGTGGGCCCAGCCTGCTCCAGTAACCTTTGCTGAATGGGAAGAGCTGAAGCAGACTCCAAGGGACCCAGTGATTGAACCGCCCAGCACACGATGGGCTTTGGCTCAGACACCCTTCCTTCTATCCTCAGCCCACCTTCCGGACATCGGGAGGCAGCAATCTCAGGACAAAGACCAACTTGAAGCTCGAGACTTTTTCTCAGTCTCAGTGACTCTTGAGCCCAACAGGAAGAGTAGAAATGAGAGTACTTTTTCCTTTTATTTAAAAACTAATACATACCCAAGTCACGTGCCAATAACTGGCTGGAAAGAGGGGGCAGGTAAAGATCTGCCTAAATATTGTGGTAATTTGGTGGTGGGAGGCAGTTAACAAGGAACAGGATTCGTTTTCCAACTCTCTCTGTCTGCCCCTCCACACCTGTCTTCTTTCTTTATATATTTTTAGCAGACTCTTTGGCCAACCATGTCTAAAGAGACAGATGCAAGTACAGACGGTGCATACCAGAACCAAAGGATGTTTCTTTTTCTTCTTTTTGCCTTAAAGACCTTCCAGTAGTATGGAAAGGACTGGAAGTGCTTGAAGGTCTTTTTTAGCCACATGCTTTACCCTGACTTGGATCTCGGGAACATTTTTATGCCAAGGCCCATATGCTTGACTGTCCAAGTGTAGGGAAAAAAAAATCATCATTCAGGGCTATTTTAAAAATAGTTTAGCTCTTTGATCAAATTGCTAAACAGCCTTAAGTAAAGTTTTCTCTGCTTTAGCAGATGAATTTGTGCAACTGGCCTAATTTTAACACAGGGTCCAGCACATACTAGGTACGCAATAATTTTCCAACAGATGAATAATTCCTTGAACCTTAAATGTCGTGTCCTCATTAAACATGCATTTATTAAGCCACCTGTGTGTGTGTATGTGGGCACGTGTGGGTGTGTGTGTCTATGAGAGTGTCTTCAAAGGCCTCTTCTCGCAAGAACATTCCATGATTCTGTGACCTATATTCTGGGCACACACAGTCATATGCTGATACTTTGATTAATCCCTGGGAAGGAAGTTTCAAGTTAGCTGAGTTAAAACACATACTCCCCCACACACTGGAAACCTATGTGAACCTACTTCATAAATAACAGAAAGCAGAGGCCCCTGGAAGCTGCATGCCTAGACCCACAGTGTTTCTGCCCCATCTGGCCCGGCCTTGCGGGAAATGCATAGCATTCACTCTGGATCCACAGCCCAGTCTGCTGAAGTTTTTCACTGTCCCCTGCCTCCTCTTTCTCATCTTTCCATCTGAGGAGGGTCTTCCACATTCTCAGCTTCTAGAGGGCCCCATGCTCTCCATCACCTCTGTCTTTCCTTGTCTTCAAACTAAAAAAGGCTGTGTTTCACCTGTATGTGCGGATTGATCGGCACACATCGATGGGTGAGATTGGGAGATCCCTGCTCTTTATAGGAAGGAGACAGATGCACAGAGAGGTGAAGAGACTCCCAAGGTCACACAGCTAGGGAACAGCAGCAACCCAGCCCTTTATTCTGATCTAGAATTGGTCTATAATAATTGTTAAGTAAGAGCCACAGGTACAATTCCACAAGCCTGCCACTTGGGACCTTGAGGTGACAATGAGGCTGAGTTGAGTGACTCTTTCTGCCCTTTTGAAAGCTGATTGCTCTGTTTGGATCAATTCTATTTGGTACGACATCCAGTGGTTTCCTCTACCCTATTTGGGATAAAAACACTGCATTAGGGATTCATCGACCTGGCTGGGCCTCCCAGATGGCATCTGCTGTCTGAGGTTCTCAGCCATCAGCCCCAGCAACCCTTCGTTCTGAAGACTGTAGGGAAGTCCGTTGGTAAGAAAATAGCCTTGCATTTCTGCTTTTCATTCCAGGGCCCCTTCTGTGCAAAGTTGGCCCTGGACGCCTCCACTGTGCACTCTCACCCTGATCATCTGCAGGTCTTGGCTGAACACTTTATAGACAGAGGATAGCATTTGGGTACAAGAAGGTCTCATAGAGCCAAAAGAGTCCCACTGGTTAGGGCTGGAAGAGAGACAGACACACACGAGGATTCTGTTACTCAGATGAAAGGGTCCGTGTGCCTGCACATGGATGACAGGGGTGGTCTTTGGCCCCAGACGGCATGATTCTGACCCTATCAGCTTGGGAAATGGGCTACTCACATGCATCGCAGCCCCTGCTGAGGTCACAGGGGGCCCATACGAATGGTTACCCTGGGAAAGGAAGATCTGTGGTCTCTGGAGACAATTCAGCTGAGTGGGGAAGGAGAGGAGAGACGGGGAGCAGAGAGAGGGGGTGTCCTGCCTGCAAACCCTTCCTCTACCCCCTCGCCCTTCCCCACCCCCAAGTCAGAAGAGCCAACAGCATGGGCCAGACCAGGGCCAGCTGACACTGTGGCCTGTTTATACCGCGTAACCAGAGCCTGTTCTCACAGAATCTGCCTGACAGCTGCGAAGATAAAGGAATGGCCGCTGCTTCCAGAGATTGGGTGACCTGTGCTGGCGTCCATCTCGCGGCAGCTGATCCTGAACGTTTTCTCAGGTCAGAGGGTGGGAGAGGTGGAGACAGCCACCAGCTACTGCCCGTGGTGGCAGGTCCTCGAGCCCTCTCCTGTACTTTCTCGAGTGCTACCTCCAAACTCCTGTCTCCCAATGGAGTTGCTTTCTCCAGGGTCAAGGGAGGTGAGAGAGGAGTTCTGCATGTTTCATTGGTCTGTTTTCCTCTCTCTTTATCTTTGTCATCATAGGAACCAAAAAGAACACGTGGTGCAGATCTGGGCCAGGCAGAATTCTAGATTCTGCTGCCAAATTCATCTCTCAGGCCAGAGTGCTTCTCTCCTCACCCCCACCCCAGATCTGCCCTCAAAGGCCAGCTTCATATTCCTTCCCATCTGGGTCCCCTCGGCTCTGGGAGGCAGAGGCAGAGACCACCTTGCACTCAGCCCAGCCTGCAGCCCCCCACCGGGAGGCTGGGGCAGTGAGCTCTCCCTGCCAGGGTCTGGCGAGGCTGAAAATTCTTCAAGCCAGTTCATCCCACTGGCTCTTTTGTGGCTGTGTCCTGTCCCTCACCCAATTCCATATCCTGATGCTTTCAGTTAGGCTCCCTCCTCCTCATCTCCCTGCTTCTATCCCATTAACTGCCCCTGCAGCAGCTGGCTCTGCCTGTGCCCCGCTGCCAGGCCCAGGTGCCTTGAAAGTGGGTACAAATCGTGTCCTGGTTCTCAATGTTCACACCTCTCGTGTGATATTTGCAGATGGTTAACGTGTTCCCTCCTTTGGTCTCCTGCTCCTCACCACTTTGGCTGCGGTTGGGGGGTGGCAGGGAAGGGAGGGGCAGATTGAGTTCATGCTGGAGCCTGGCCCTGGCATGGCCACTGACTGGTGCTCTTGGGGCTGTGTGCCAGAGTGGCTTCCACTGTCCTGGCCCGTCCCTCTTCTGGTGGCAGCTTGGGCAGGGGTGTGGGGGGGAGCTCACGGGACTGGCTGAGTTTGTTCAACAGTTGCCTCTGAAAGGAAGAGGCGAGGGTGAGTCTAGAGCGGGCGTCCTCAAACTACGGCCCGTGGGCCACATGCGGCCCGCTGAGGACATTTATCCGGCCCGCCGGGTGTTTTTGCCTGTTTTGTTTTTTTTCTTCAAAATAAGATATGTGCAGTGTGCATAGGAATTTGTTCATAGTTTTTTTTTTAACTGTAGTCTGGCCCTCCAAAGGTCTGAGGGACAGTGAACTGGCCCCCTGTTTAAAAAGTTTGAGGACCCCTGGAAAGGTACGGGAAAAACAGCAAAAACCAAGGTATTTAGAATTAGAGAAATCTGAGTTTAAGTTCACACATGGTCACTGACCAGCTATGGGAACGTAGACTGTTTCTTCATCTTTTAAAATGAGAATGATGATAATTCACACTTTTTGTGGTGGATGTCAGGGTCATGGACATACTGGAGGGGAAGATGCTTGGGAAATTGTTTTCTTACTGTCTGGTTCATAGTGGGTGCCAGGAAAAAAGAAAGGAGGGAAGGAAAGAAGGAAGAAGGGAAGGAAGGAGGGAGGTAGGGAGGAAAGAGGAGTACAGAACTTTCTGAGACCTGTGCTTTTTCAAGTACTGAAATCTGAAGCAAACTGGACTTAGAAGCTGCTGAGTTCGCAGGTTCTGGCTCCAAGATTTGCCCTGTCTCCACTTTGCAACTGTTCACTCACTGATGAAATTTTTCTTCTTTTTTCTTTCCCTTGATCAGAGTCTCAGGGAGCAAAGAGGGCACCTGTCATAATGCCCGGCACAGAGCAGCAGTTTAACCAACGTTGGTTTGTGCTCCTGAGGACGTCTCAGCGAGGAGGGAGGCCTGGCCACCTCTCCCGCCCCCTGGCTACTTGCTCTGTGCCCCATTCTCAGGGTTTGCCTTGGTTTCTGGTTTCTGGTTTCTCAGACCTCTTTCTGGTTTCTTGGTTTCTCAGACCTCTCCTGCTCCCTCCCACTCCCTCCCACTTGAGGCCTCTGCCACGGCTCCTTCGTGCCTGAAGCACTTTCTGCTGCAGGTCACCTCCAGGACTCTGCCACTTTCCAGCTGAGTGACCCAGGTGGGTCACTGAACCCGGCTAGGTTTCAGTTTCCTTATTTGTAAAGAGAAAAACTAGACACGATCTTTGGCTTGCTGGGAGGGCTGCATGGGATCTAGGAAGATGGCACTTAGTCGAAGGCCTGCCTCTGAGTCTGTGCACAGGGACAGCAGCTCCTGTGACGTTTTGCTGATTACATTATGTCCCTCCTTCTCTCTGTTCCTGGGAGCCACCACCGTCCATTCTATTCTTTGTCCTGCTTCTACCCCAACAAAGGCAGAGTGGGCCACTCTCTCCCCAGCTGCCATTTTCTCACCGCAAGACAAGCCCATCACCTGCCCACCCCACCTGCCCACATCTCTGTTTCACTAAACGTGGGAGAAGCTATAAAGATTTTAGAACTTTATAAAGTCCTATAAGCATACATATGAATAATACGTTTGCTGTTGGAATAATAGCTAGAAGCTCTGTTGGGTGTGTTGGCCTCTTGCTTGAATTCTTTCTTTTTTTTTAAGCAAAAACACACATTTATTTACTAACCAAAGACTCCTAATTAAACCAACACTTTGAAATCGCTGTATGTAAAATGTTTGTGGTAAAGGTAATTAAACATGGTAATGAAAAACAGAAACAAAAACGAACAAGCTGGGTGGAAAAATTTGCTACTTGAACTGGATGTTCCTTCTCGCAGCTCGTTGCTGTCCAAAGCCATGATGACATTTTTAATCTGCTTTTTTCATAGATCTGAGTACAGGTGACCTTGTCCATCATGCATTCCACCTCTCCTTTTTTTGTCTTCCACTTTGGTTGTTACCATGTTTTTCTCTCTCATTCCATTCCTGGTGCTGAACCAACGCACCGTTTATGAAGTTGCAGACAGTCTGAGCTTTTCTCCTGTCAGCTGTAGTTCCTTCAAACTTCTCTCCAAGTTTAGAAGAAGACTGTGCTGTTTTCAAAGTGCTCTCAGTTTTTATGGTGAGGCCTTTGCCATCAGAAGGGATGGCACCATCTGGTTTCTGGTTTTGCCGTTGCACCATTTTTTTGCAGGACCATTCTCACTCCTACTTCCTTCAGGTACTTGCTGTCTGCCAGGCACCACCTTCCTAGCAGCCGCTGCTTTAGGACCATGGTGGGTGACAAGCTAGCGGGATCCCGTGGGGAGTGGGTGCCCTCCTGCTCGAATTCTTAATAGTGGAGTTCACAAAACGCCAGTCCCCTGGCCACCCCCGCATTTCTGACTTATTTCAACTTTAGCCTGCTGGATGGCTCTCCCCTTCTCAGAAGGAGACGGGGAGATGCAATTAAGGAAGAACATTCTCTGGGGGTCTGCTGCACCAGTGATGAGCTTTCCCCTGGAGGTGGGGAAGTGAGAAGAGATTTCCTTAGCAGTGGTTCTCAAACTTCAGTGTGCAGAAAATCACTGTGGTGCTTTGTAAAAAATGTCATTTCTAAAAAACTATATCTACCCCCCCTGAATTGATTCTGATTCATTAGTTCCAGGGAGGGGCCCAGAAATTTGCACCTTAGCTCTTCAGATGAATCTGAGACAGGTGGTCTAGGGAACCCCAACCACAACCGTGAACACTTGGAAACATCTTTTGCTTGTTCCATAGTAAGTGTGTCACTACCAGGTTGTCCTTGTCACAAGCCAACCCAAGTCAATCTGCCCAAGCACAACTCTTGGGCACTTTTCAGTGGTTAATGGTAGAGCCAAAGAAACTTGAGCTGGAAGAGTCTAGCTGTTCCTTCTCCTCTCTGCCATCATGTTCTAATGCAAGTAAGTCTCAGGCTAGACTCATAACTATGGTTATTAAGTCAGCATTTATGGTTAAACAGGCATCTGCTCTGTTAGCTTAAATAAGTCCCTGCTCTCTGTCCTTGTAGATCTTCTGACCTCCCACCAACAGTTCATTCAAGGCAGAAGCAACACAGTTCCAAAGGCAGGATCCTGTTATTCTGATAATTGGCATCAGGTCATTAGAGACCCTCTTGACCAGTGGCTGGACACAGGACTACTTGGGGGTAAAGTCCCAGAAGCCATGCTAGGTGCAGGCCTAGCAAGTCTCCATGGGTTGACATCCCTGAGTGTTTTTCATCAATTCGAGCCAATCCCCATATTGTGAATATCTTTAATTTAATAAGAACTCATGTCCACCATTCTTCATGCTAATAAAAAAGTCACCGGTAAAAGCCCGGTTTGGACCAGCAAATTGGCAAAGTCTCAGATGCGATCAAGATCTGGATACTCGCAGGATGAGGGGAGGCTGATCCTGGAGCATGGTCACCCTCTGCAGGACTTCCCCTGAGCTCACACCTTTGCTTGGCTTCCTCCTTCCCTGGTTCCCTTACTGGCTCCTCTGGGAGGCACTTCCACAATAAATTATTCTGTAAGAATCCTTCTTTCAGGGTCTGCTTCCGGAGAACCTGTGGGCTATGCATTTATGCAGGGTGGTCGTTCTCTGATTTGAGAGCAAATCAGCATCACCAGAAGTGCTGGTTAAAAATGCAGATTTCAAGGTCATATCCCAGAGACTGTGATTCAGCAGGGCGGGGCCAGGAATCTGCAATTTAGCAAGCTCTCTGGGGGATCCTGCTGTCGGTGGCCCTGGGGTCTCCTTCTGAGAAGCACCACTGTAGCCCTCTGGAAGCCCGAGTCACCAGCGATGGGCTGACGCGAGCTTGGACTCCTCTGGCCCCATCCCTGCCTGGGCATCTGCTGACCCAACAACTCCAAGTGGCTTGGCTTCAGCCAGGGACAAAGGGCTGCTGCCTGCAAGCCAACTGGCATTCTCCTGGTATCAGGCAGATCCTCCAGGCCTGGGATCCTCTTGGCCTCAACCCAAGAGGGGTACTTTGCAGAGACCTGCTTGTTTGAACGTCTGAGAACCAAGAGACCCCTGCTTGGCACCCATCCTTCTACTCTTCTTGCTGGCACCTGCCCAAGTTGCCCAGTTTTCATGTCCTGGTTATTGAGTCTCTCTCTCTCTCTCTCATACACACACACAAACACACACACACAGACACACACCCCTTCGTGTCAGGTCTCAGGGACATGGGGGTGGGACAGAAGCCCCAAACAGCCATTTCTGGCAGTACATCTAGTAGTTGTGCACACAAGCATTATTGTTACACTTCCTGGGTTGAATCTGGGCTCCTTCCAATCTCATTAGCTTTGAGACTTTGGGCAAATTATTTAATCTTTTTGTGCCTCATTATTATCTTTTTCCTGAAAAATGGAAATAATGAGTAACTACCTCTGAGAGTTTATTTGGTGCTGATAAAGTTTATTTATTTGGTGCTGATAAAATGCTTGGCATCTAGCGAGTACTTAATAAACATTAGCTAATCTTACTGTGCAGGCAGAACAAACTCCCCTAACCCCCAGCCAGACAGGTCAGCTGGACATGGTCAAATGTTATTTGCTCCCTCATAGAAGCAATGGAGTGTGTCACTCAGGGGCCCTCGTGACCACTCTCTGCAAGGTAGCAATGGGCAAGTGGGGGTGGAAATGAGTTGAACAAGAGTTTTTAGCTTTGCATAATTATGTTTTGACTGCGGGCAGACACAGGGACATTTTGACTGTAAGGATAGCCAAGGGGACAGGAGAACTGTGGGATTTGTGCTGCCTTTGTGCAACCAGCCTTGCTCAACACACACTCACACACTCACACACGTCTTATCATACAGGCACATGCAACTCATACACACATACACCTTCTCATCCATGCGTAGGCACACTCACATACTCTCTCACACACATTCACATACAACTTTTCATACATGTGTATCCACATTCACACACTTTCTACACACACACACATTCTCATAGATGTATATGCACACACACATACTGTCACATATATTCTTACAATACACATTCTTACACTCACACACACACTCTGAGACAGACATGCACAGGTAGACTCACTTTCACACGTACACCCCACACCCACCCGCTCACACCTTCACACACACACACAGAGACACACACATGCCGTCACCCATGCCTGCTGTGCAGGCAGAGTTAGAGAAGCCTCCCCGGGTGTGGGTGGGTGGCAGCAGCTGGGGACAGAGGAGCAGGACAGGAGGAAGTCAAGGAACACTCTTGGGGAGCAGCCAGGTAAAACCAGACTCGATCCTGTGTCTTCTGGGTGAGGCTGCCCTGGGCAAAACCAAGCCTCTTATGAAGCCAAAGAACCAAGCCCCACACTAGGGACTCCAGCAAAATGTGGTCGCAGGGAGGAGGCAGGTTTGCTGGAATCTGCCCGGGAGGCATCAGTGGTAGAAATGAGCAGCGAGGTGCTAGGGGCTGTGCCGCCTGATTTTACTGCCTCTTATTAAACAACAACTGGTAACACCATGGTCCTGTGTTGCAGAGGAAGAAACTGAGGCACAGTGAGCTCCTCAGCTCATATGTGTGAGCATCGAGCACAGACCCAGGTGACCTGGGGGAAGTTGGCAGCCACATCCTGCTCCCCTGCCACACAGAGGGGGTGTGTGAGCCGAACTTTGGGGCCAGTGTGTGTGTGGGGCCTGGAGGGCCCAGGACGAGGACAGAGGCAGCCAGGCGGGAAGTGTGTGTCCTGCTCCAGGGAACGGAGGGCACCAGGTGAGGAGGGCTTGGGTCTAGGAGCGACTTCAATGCTTGATGATCCTTGTTTAGAAGTCTGGCTTTTGTTTCTGCCCTGTGGGCACCAGGAAGAGCATCGGCCTGGAGAAGATGATTCTGACCGGGTTGGATGGAGAAGATCAAAGAGCAGAGGGAGCTCTGGTGTGGCCCACCCAAGGGGAAGTGGGGACAAGTCGTGCCTGGGGGTCCAGTGGGCAGGGCTTCCTGACTGACTGCAGGAGGCAGCTGTGGGGAGCGAGGAGGCAGGCCAGGATGGACAGGGTGTTTCTAGCAAGGCAGCTGGCAGGATGGTGGGGCAGGTGACCCAAGTTAGAGGTGCAGGAGGAGAACACACAGCAGGAGAGGCACTGAGGAATACAGCACGGGAGTCCTTACATGGAGGGGTTTGGGGAGCAGGCTCGGGGACACTCGGCTCAGAGGCTCTGCCACCCCCAGGGCTTGTGGGGCAGGCACGTGGGGCGGTGCCCTGAGGAGAATGCCCTCGTGGGAGGTGGGACAGCTGCCAGTGCCGGACGCCGGAGCGGTCAGGCAGAATATTCCTGGAAAAGGAGGCCCAGTGCGTGTGTGTTGGGAGACCGCCCTTCGTCCTTCCCTCCCCTGGAACGTGGCTCCCCGATGGGGAGGAGTTCGGGGCTGCTTTGCTCAGCTGACCTCTCCCCAGAGTCACCACCGCGGGCTGAGCTTGCGCTTCCGGCTCGAGGCTCTCTCCATATCTCGCAGATGCTGGGAGGGACTAGGGGCCTGAGGGTGAGACTGAGCCCCGAGCTGAGAACCGCTGAGATGGGGCAGAGGCAGCCAGAGAGAAGATCCCCACCCGGACCTGGAGGGAGCTGGACTTGCCATTGCTCGAGTGTGTCCTCTCTGCCCAGCGTGGGCTCAGCCCCCCAGGCGTATGTACACAGCGGTGGTGGATGTGGCAGAGGGACACAGCGACAGCTGCTCGGCCTCGAAGAGAGGGAATCCTGCCACTGCGACAGCAGGGACGGACCTGGAGGACACGATGCCGAGAGAAATAGGAGAAGCACAGAGAGACAGGTGCCACGTGACCTCACCTCCATGTGGAATCTTGGGGAAGTGGAGAATAGAAAGGGCGTTCCCAGAGGCTGAGGGGCAGAACGGGGACAGGCTGCTCAAAGGGTGCAAAGTCTCAGGGAGGCAGGAGCAGCACCTTTTGGAGACCTCTTGCACAGCACGGTGACTACAGTGAATAATATGTAACGTGCATTTCAAACTTGCTGAGAGAGTAGATTTTAAATGCCCCCTGCCCCCCAAAATAAGTACTAGGTGACGACTATGTTAATTAGTGTGATTTGATCATTCCATAATGTGTACATATATCAAAATACCGCATTGTACCCATATATATGCAATTATTATTTGTAGAATAAAAATGAAAATATGTAAATGAGACTCAGTCCCTGCCCTCAAGGGATTCAGAGGCCAGGAAAAGCGAGGCTCGTGCAAGCAGTGTGGGACCGTGGTGGCGTAGATGCTGTAGACGAGACACTAGTTGTAGAACCAGAGGGAAGGGACGGATCGCTTCTTTCTGGAAGGGTCAGGGAACACCGCATGGCACTTTTCACACCGGGCCTCGAATGGTGAGCAGGACTTTCTGGGCACACAGGGACAGAGGGCGGGGGGCGGGTCCGGGGGAGGCAAGACATTCTCTCCAAAGGAAACCACACCAGGAGCAAACACGTGGTTTGGTGCAGAGACTAAGGGAACGGATGGGTGTGGCAGCAGGGTGGTTGGGGTCAGCTGTGAGTGACCCTGTGGCTCGTGTGTGTGGCAGCCACCCTCTTGCAGCAGCGCGCAGTGGACCTGTGACGATGCGAGGCTCTGTGTCTGCGCTCTCCCGTCCGGCAGCTGCTCGCTGTGTGTGGCTCCTGAGCACTTATGGTGCGGCTCCTGCGGCTGAGAAACCGAATTTTTACTTAACTTTATTTATATTACGTTTTAATGGCCACATGCGACTAGTGGCTCCTGTATGGGACAGCACAGCTCTAGGCAGCAAGGAGCCGCTTAGATGGGGAGCAAGGAAGCACAGGAGCCTGTGAGAGATGTGATAATAAACATGTAACTCACAACCAGCTTTGTGGGTGTGTCAGTTTCCTGGAGCTCCCTGTAACAAAGTATCACAGGCTGGCTGTGCTTAATCAACAGAAGTTTATTTCCCCACAGTTCTGGAGGCTGGAAGGCCAAGATCAAGCTGCCTGCAGGGTTGGATCCTTCTAAGGGCTGACGGAGAACCTGTTCCCCGGCTCTCTCAGCGCCTGGTAGCTTCAGGCATGCCTGGGTTGGCAGATGGAATTCTCCCTGTGTCTTCACGCGGTCTTCCCTCTGTGTGTGCCTTGGTTGCAAACTGGGAAGGGGCAGGGAGTTAACCCCTGGGACAACTCCAGACCGGTGGAGGATGGGAGCCATGGACAAATATTCCTCTCGTTACGACCCTCCAGTAGACCATTAGGAGGTGCATTTTATATGGCTCCTCAGAGGCTACCAGTGGGATCGGGCCTCGGTTTCCTACAGTGGAGACCAGCTCATAATGCATTCTTGCATCAACCTTCCTCCCTCTCTTACTTTCTCCCTCCCTTCCTTTCTTCTTTCTTCCCTCCCCTTACCCCACTCCTGTTTCCTGAGGTCTCTTCAAAAAATAAGCCACCTGCACGCAAGAGGCTTCACTCTTTGGGGGGAAGCTGAGGTTAACACAGGCTTGGAAGCTCCACCGAGGCTGCTATTGGAAGGAGAAACCTGATCTCAGAGCTATATGGAATTTTAGCAAATTTAGACTGGAAGAACCCCGAGAGATCATCTAGCACACCCACTCATTTAACAAGTCTGGAAACGGGCCAGAGACGTACCCAAGGCCATCTCCCAAGCCTACCAGCCTATGGATAATCTGAAATTTCTGCTCCTCATGAAGTGAGCTAATCTATACAAAAGCACAGTGCTTAACACACAGCAGGTGCATGGTAACTGTCAGGATAAAATAACACAGGGAGAAGAGTGTAAAAGGTCAGCTGTGAGACTGTACAAAACATTCCCATATGTCCCTGTGGCAAGTCCCTGCCTCCAGGTTCGTGTCTCTCTCCACCTGCTCTCGCTCTTCTGGGCTCCGATTTGCACAGATGATTCAAGCAAGCTCTAGATGGTTATAGACACCCCAAGAAAGGCAGCTCTTTGGGGAGAGGGAACAAGTGAAAAGTCTTAGTGCAAACCTACCTTGTTCTTCAATTTCTACATCAGGGCCAGAGAATTTGAGCAAAAGCAGCATTGCTTCTTGGGAATCGCTTCATGCCTTCTTGGATCAACCCAGTTCAAATAATTTAGTTCAATTCTACAGATTTCTATGTCAGGAGCTTCCTAAGTCTGAAGAGTTCATAACAACTGATATGATCTGGTCCATGCTCTGGGAAGTTCGTGGTCCTATGGATCATAAAGGTAATTCTCCTGAGGGGGAGGCATGGACCAAATTCATTGCATACAGCAAGCACTGGAGATGGGCATCCCGTAACCTTTAAGAAAGTTCCTGCATCAGAGAGAACACAAAAAAATAAATGCCATGAGAGAAGGATGAAAGCCCATGTATGTTAAGTGCTTGTGACGGAGGTTTCATCCTCAGAACAACCTCTCCTACTCTCTGTTGACAATATTGATGAAATCATGCTAATTGGATCTGGTAGCAGGAAGTGGTCGTACTAAAACACATGCATGCCAGAAAGTGGCAGATAAGCGCCATAAAGATTTAAAGATCTGCTACATCGAGTGAGTTTTCAGGGGTCCACAGGTTTAGAACATTCTCAAACATCCTTCTAAGGTGAATGACAAATTGTTACACCTTGGACCTGCTACCCTTTCCTTACTGCTGGGTCACTTTAGGCTCTGCATACTAATAGACTAGCAGGTAAAGAGAGGAGTTACTCTGCTGGTAGAGGTAATAGACCCTGATTGATATGAGCAACTGTGATGGCTTCTGTATGATGAAGGGCAGAGAAGAGTGTATCAGAATTCATGGGACCCGTTGGGCATCCTTGCCCAGTGATGTTGGTGAATGGACAATTTCACCACACGTGGTCTAACAAGGGCAAAGCAACCGAGGACTCAGAATTTTCCCCGAGGGGCCTGTGATAGTCCACCAGGAAAGCAACAGAGACAACCAAAGTACAGACGGAGAGGAAGGGAGCCTAGAAAGGGTGGCGGGGAGGGAGATGATGATGTTGATTTCGGCTCTGGACAGCTGCAGCTGTAGGGACTCCAGCTGCTTCACTAATCTTCTTACGTTAAGTTTTTGTGGAGAATGTGGCTGGTCACCACCCCGAGGGGACTCTGCAGACTGGACTTAAGGGAAGGAGGGCATGAGTAGATCTGAGCAGTGAAGGGGAGGACTGTATCAGGCACTTCTTAGGCATCACTTTATGTCCTCTTGGGCTCACCCCTTCCATCCTCTGCTGTGGTGACCATGTCCACAGAGGTTTTGATTACCCTTCACAAGGATGTAACCTGTCACTGCCTCACCTCACAGCCATAGAGTGTGCCTCTGGTCATCTGTCCCGGGTTTTTCAGATGGCACCATATGGGATACCCATGGGAAGCCGCCAGGCATTCCCCACATGCACCCTGGAAGTGCAGCACAGTTGTCACCCCAGAGGGGGCAGCTTGCCCAGTGGCAGATGGGAGCTGATGGGTAAATGTACTTCCCTTATTTTCCCTCAGATAGACAATCTTGAGATACAATTCATAAGATTTTTCAGATGGATGCACGATCAAGCACGCAGTTCTCTTACCAACGCCAATTTGGTAACACCTCTGAGCACTGGCTCTCCCTTCTTCACTGTTTCAGCTCCCGTGTCTCCCTGGTCCCTGGTGTCACACCCTTGAATAAACTGTGCACACGTCAGACTCAGTGGGGGCTCTGCTGTCTCAGAGCAACCTGGCTAGGACGGTTGGGCTCCCAGCTGTGGCACTTTGGAGCTGTGTGATTTTAGGTTAATCTCTTTAAGTCTTGGTTTTTATTGTTTTCCCCCTCTGCCATGAGCGAGATGCTCCCTGAAGCACTTGGAATCCTGGTATCAGAACATAATGGGGCTCTGTTAGAGAAGAAGAGAAGAAGAGAGGGAGGAATAGTCAGTGGGTGGATCAGTCAGGGTCCTGGGGATGGGAAGGAGGTGGTACACTAAGGAATGCTGACAAGAGTTTCACAAAGGAACTAGGAAGTGTGGACAGAGTTGAGGGAAACCAACAAGGGGGTGGTGAAGCCCTCAGTGACTAGCAGCTGGCAATAGGGACTAGCTGCCACCATCCCTAGGCCTAATGTCATCAAGCAGTCAAGTAGCACAAGAAGTAGCTGCTTGACAGGGGTGAGGATTTTGAGCAGGGGAACTCAGTAAGAGGGAGTCGGGGGAATGAATAGCTCCCCTTCTCTTTCCTCCCACCTTCCATCTCCCTCTGGTAGCTTCCAGTGGCTGAATCCGACCAGAAGCCAGAGGGCAAGGGAGCCTGACTGGTGCAGTCTGCCCGGCCAGCCTCCTGGGCTGCAGGGAGGAAGGCAGAGAAGAGGCCTGCAGGGTGAACGGAGAATGTCTAGTCCAGTGGAACACGAGAGTCTGTCCCAGCAATTTTGCTTGAAATATATAATTATAGCGACATACACAACTGGCAGGGACAAATTTGGAAATGCAATTAACCCTTGCTAAGCAAACTACTCAGTTAGTGATAAAAGAAGTGCAGAGGGCATGAGAGTGGCCCAGTGCTGTAGCGATGAGCGTGCCGTGGGCTCACCCATATGTTTCTTAGTGGAAAGAAACAACGTTGGTTTATTCTGTGAATCAGTCAGAACTGCAGTCCCCAATCCCCAGGCCATGGACCAGTCCTGGTCCGTGGCCTGTTAGGAACCCAGGCCATAGAGCTCCAGCACTCCCCCATTCCCGTCCTACTCCCTGCCCCTGTCCATGGAAAAATTGTCTTCCATGAAACTTAGGAATGTGGGTAGGGGAAGGGGGTGGGGGTGGCAGACGCACAGCAGGAGGTGAGTGGTGGGTGAGTGAGGGTATATTTAAAGCCGTTCCCCACTGTGACCAGACCACAGAGCTCTGCCACCACCCCCACCCCCCGACTGTCCGTGGGAAAATTGTCTTCTATGAAACGGGTCCCTGGTGCCATAAAGGTTGGGGACCACTGATAGAGGAGGTGGGTTAAGAGAGATTTCCTTTTTTTTTTTTTTGAGACAGAGTCTCACTCTGTCACCCTGGCACAGTGCAGTGGCATTATCATAGCTCACTGCAACCTCCAGCCCCCGGGCTCAAAGGATCCTCCTGCCGCTGCCTCCCAGAGTGCTAGGATTATAGGCAGAGCCACCAGACCCAGCCGAGCTTTCCTATTTTACTTCCCTTCATTCCGGGGGTACGTAAGAGTGAAAGAGATTCTGTTAGATACAAATTAGTATTGTTTATTAAGGGACTTCCTCTGTACCTATCACTGAAAATGAGATGCTGTGGAGACAGACCGAGGAAGGATAAGGCAGAGCCTCGAGCCTCTTGGGTTTTACATTTAAGGTGGGGAGATAATTCCATAGATGGAACAGAATAATAAAAGTAGAAAGAACTGAAATGTTAAAGCGGGACATCCAAATGAATCACAAGGAAGTTGACCAAGCAGAGAGGCACCACATCCAAGTCTGTGGTTTCTGCAGGGTCCTTGAGGGGCTCCCGCCTGGGTGGGACTGGGTTAAGGCCCTTATGCATGAGTTTGGAGGCAAGGGTGCGCCTAATCAAAATTGGGCAACGGGGCTGAACAGAATGTATCATACTTGGCCTTCCAATATCCTCCCTTTGGGGTGGGGTCCTCTTGGATCTGTTTGTGTTAATTATACATCTATTGCAGGCTCGTGTTGGGTTTCTCAGGTCCCAGATTGATGAGGGATAATAGTCTAGAAGAGACATTTGGGAATGCCTTGCTCTCTGCAGATATGGCTTGAGTCCTGGGCAGGAAAAGGAAGCCACTGGCAAGCCTGTGTGAGTGGTGCTCCTTTCCAGGGGCAGGGAGTGGGGCGGGGAGTGATGCATGACGGGCTGGTCTCCCCAGCAATCCTGCCCTCTCCACGTGCCCAAGGGGAAGGGGAAGTGTGGATCTCACCTGTTCTCCCTCAAGGGCTAAAGCAGGTTTCACAAAATCTGTTCCACAGGGCATAAAGGCACAGAAAGTGATTAAAAACTCCATGAAAAAAAAATGTGTTTCTTTGCTAGATAAATTTAGAAAACACTAGAATAAGCTAAGTTAAACAAGTCTCTTACTGCATGGTCTCTCTGAGTCTTCAGCACGATGCTGTGTACTATGAAACTCCTTTGCGGGGCTGTATGGCATGCAGAGATCCCCAAACTTATTTAAACAATGACACCATGTTTTCATGAGTACCCAGGAATATTTCTTGGAACTCTAGCATTCTCAGGAATAATTTCAGAAACATTTAATATGTAGGAAATTTGCCTTTTAAAAGGGGACCTTTATGAGAGAGAGCTCAACATTTAATGCTACCAGATTGATGCTGTGCTATAATCTCAGTGTTGTGTCTTTCCGCACCCCTGAAGTTCCTACGTTGAATCCTAATCTATGGTACTAGCAGATGGAGACTTTGGGAGGTGTTCCGGTCATGGGTGCAGAGCCCTCATGAATGAGATCAGTGCCCTTGTAAAAGAGACCCCAGAGAGCTGGCTAGCCCCTTCTACCAGTGGGGATATACAAGAAGAGGCCACCTACAGACCAGAAAGTGGCTCTTACCAGGCACCAAATATGGTGCCAATGCTGGTGCCTTGATCTTGGACTTTGCAGCCTCTAGTACGAAAGAGAAATTAATTTCTGTTGTTTATAAGCCACCTAGTCTATGATGTTTTGTTATAGCAGCCCCAAGAAATGCTAATATATAGAATTTCAGATATCATGGGGGGAATTCTCCCAGAACCCCCAGAATCTCCTCTTTCCTCCATTAGGCTTAAGAGCATGTGAAATTGAAGGAGGACTTTTGGTGAGAGGTCAGGTAGCAGGGTGAGTTCCCGCTGATGGACAGGACAAAAGAGGCAAGAGGTAGGGAGTTTGCGAGCCTCTTCCGCCAATGGCTGAAAGCACATGTTGGGGTGGGGCAGTGGGGAAATGTGGGCTTCTGAGATGGTAGGACCCAGGGGATTCTGGGGTGATTTCCTTCTTCCTTAGAAAAGCTGCCACTTCTCACGCCCCACACCAGCAGCACATATTTTATAGATTTCTCCCCCTAAGAAGCAGGAGAGAAACTGAAGACACAAGGATCTGTTTCATCCAGAGTATAACTTTTTACAGGGGTTTCTAGTCTGTGGAATTGTCTGGCACCGGCAGCTCGGGTCTGCAAGGAAGGAACCCCCAGGCATATTTGAAATGCTGAAACGGTTTTCTCAGGGAGGCAGTGCAATTGCCACAAAAAATGGATGAGGACAACTGGCTTTGGCTTAAAGTAGGAAGATTTGGAGATCACTGAAACCCTCAAGACTGGGTCACTGGAATAAATGCAGCAAGTGGAACCACAAAAAAATTGCCTTTTTTCCTAGGTCAGAAATGGTTGAATACTAGCAATTTCATATGGTCCAACCTATAGCTAGCAAAACGTTTATGGGAGGGCCATAAGGACGTAAGGGAGGGGACAGAGAGACACACAGAAAGAGAGAGAGAGAGAGAGAGACACGGAGAAAGGGCATGTACGCAAATGAGAGAGCGCATGTGAATGCAGAGCTGAGCCTGTTGCTGGGAAGGTAGGCTTATTGTGACAGAAATAGTCTCCCTGCTGATAAAAAGGTAGTAGAGAAAGCTGCCTTGGGCATATTTCCAGGTGAATAGCAAGATCGGGAGTCCATGAGAGATCTGGGTTCAAGGAGAGAAAGGTGGAGGTCGCAGGGACTGGCTCTTAGGATCCAGGGTGGAAAGACCCTGGGTGCAGCTTTGATCTCTGAGAGTGAGACATTGGGACATGATAGTGAATTACGTCACAGGCTTTAGTGGCTTAGAAATGAGAAAATGTGAAATAAAGGAGTCAATATTATTGGGAGAAATTGAACCCAACCTTCCTTACTCTTCAGCTTGCCCCTTCCTTTGTCTTCCCACTAAATCCTGAAATCCTACGTGGTGGGTGGAGGAGCAGGGCTGGGAGGGGAGGGAGCACAGAGAGGCTTGGTCGATATGGGGGAGTAGGGGCAGCTAGAGGGACTGGCGTTAGGAGTCTGCATCCCCACTACCTCAGTAGTACTTTTGGAGGATGGATGCAGCTGTAATAATGACAAGTTTTCACATTGCCACAGTACTTGGCAATTTACAGAGCATCCCGCAGATATCGTCTCATTTATTTTGACTGGCAAACACCCTGTGAAGAAGGGATTGCTCTTCCCATTTTCCAATTTGGAGAATTGGCTCAGAGAGCAAATTCCCCAAGGACGGCAGTCGGCATGTTCAGGTTCAAACCTGTGTCTTTGGACTCCAGGTGGAATATTGTTTCCATTTTTTTTTTTTTTTTTTTACAATCAGTATCCAGGCTTGGAGTTCCTTTATCTCTTTACAAACATTTTAATTATGGGTATCTAATAGTTGTGTATATATTTATATATGCATGTGATGTTTAGAACAGTATGTAGGTTTCTCAAAAGATTAAAAATAGATCTACCATATGACCTAGCAATCCCACTCCTGGGTATATATCCAAAAGAGGGAAATTCAATATATCAAAAATATATATGCACTACCATGTTTATTGAACTTTTCCAATTTTTAAATGTAGGGGAACTAATAGAAAATTTAGAAAATATTGTCCAGGCCCAATAAAACACATCTGTGGGCTACGGTTGGCCTGTAGGTTGTCAGTTTATGACTTCAGTTCAAGGGCTTTGATGGACCAAGTGTTTTTCAAAGAGGGAAGTATGTGGAATGGTCCACTAGAGCCAAGGGTAAAAATGGTTAGAACTTCTATTCATATATTTTTAAATTTTATCCTTTAAAAAAATTCTACTTTTTGTGAATGCTGTATCATATACATAACTGATTCATATATAGCACATGCATACCATAAACATTTCAATAGGCATTATGTATATGGGGAATACATGGTCAAAGTATTTTTACTGATAGGGATGTGGATCAGAAAGGTTCAAGAGCCCTGGGGTAGCCTTTCAAAACTGCATAATTGTACATCCTCTGCCTGATATACACAGGACTGAAGCTGTGCTCTCCAGCTCAGTGCTCAGGGGGCTTCAGGGAATGTGAGTGTGGGCAGAGTGTCGGTAGCAACATTGACGCAGCCCTAACCATACCCCATTCTTTCTACCAGAGCACTGTCCTACGAGTGAGAACTACAGACACTAATGAGTGACAGAAGAAACAACTGGGTGATGGGGCCAGTTCAGGGAGGACCCACACTTTGACCACCACGGCCAAGGCTGTGAGTTGTTGTGGTCATGATTGCTTTTGTTTCTTATCATACTGAGATGTGCTGGGGAGAATATAGCTGTGCTGGGGAAGCGAAGACTGAGAAGTAGTTTAAGTGTCAGGAAGGTTATCACAGGAAGGAAGGAGACTAGCCACACTGCAACTCCTCTGAAGACAGAACGTGAAGAGACGGATGTAAACCACTAGCAGGGAGACTCGGGTTACCGTCACAGTAGACCTTTCTGAGAGTGACTTTCATCTGAGTCCTGTCCTCAAGCCTGTCTCAGGTGACACGGTCTCCTGGAAAGAGCACTAGACAGGAGACCGGTGCTCTAGTCCTGTAGAGACCTTTTGGCTCCACGTGCTTAGACAATGCCAGGTTTGTCCTTTTCTGGGTCTCGTTTTCCTCTCTGGGGTAAGGGCATAGCCTATGGTCTCTGAGCTTCTTCCTTCTGCTTCTACCGCTAGTTTTACGCTGCGTCTAAGTGTTGGAATGTGGATACGCTCGAGTGTTTTCCTGGGCTAGGGCCAATTGTCTCTAAACCAGGTCCATATGCTCACTGCTGTAGCACACGAATCTCAAAATGTAGAATGGCTCATTCATGATAGAAATTTATTACTTGTTTGTAAAAAGTGTAAAATGTGTTTCCCTGATTGGCGGGCATTTCCCTCCAAGGGGTGACACGGGGATCCAGGATCTTTCCATGGAGAGGTTCTGCCACCTTCAGTACTTGGCTCCAAGGCGACCATGCTCACCTCCTTCAAGCCGGTGGAGAGGACAAAAGCATGGGCAGCTGAGTCTGGGAGATTGAGTGGGCCATCTTGGAAGGCCATGCGTTCATTCTGTTCAAGGCTATTGGCTAGAAACCAATAGGATTGATTTCCATAGAAAGGCCTAACTTAAGGCAGGATGGGAAATGCAGTTTAGTTGTAGGCCCAGGAAAAAGAGGAAATGGATTTGGCCAATAGGAGCCAATCTGTGCCACAGAAAGGAGAGTTTAAAGGAGAAAGGATTATGTGGATGGAAGAAGAGTAACACTGAGGTGATGCTAATTATCTTTCTCTTTCTGAAGAGCCCAGGGCAGTCCTCAGCTGTTGAAAAACGGTAGGGCTGGGCTTAAGAAAATTTCCTGACCACAGGGGGAAGCCCTGGGCTAAGGCACAAGATGCTAGATTCTAGTTTGGGCTTTTCTCCACCTGGCTAGGGACTGAATTTAATTTATTTGACTCTTAGGCTTCAGTTTCCTCATCTGTCAGTGGCAACTGAAACACATAACCTAATTACCCGGCGGGATTATTTTCAGAGTTAAGTATAGCAACGTCATGCACATTTTGGAAAAAACAACAGAATGATTAAAATAAAGAATGAGCTTACACTGCAGGTAGAGAAAATTGTGTTAGATAAGAAAAGACCCAATTTTCCCCATAATAACAAGGCAAATTTTTAGGGAACGTGCGAATAATTTCAAGAAATCAGTGTGAAACGATTTTGAGAACAGTAGGAAGAGAACTCACACTTGAGGGTAGCTTGGGCGGTCGGTGCATGAGACATGGCTTCTGGGTCTGGCTCTATACGTAAGTTGCTATTTGACCTTGCATGGGGGAGTTGCATCCCCTCTCTGGGCTTCAGTTTCCCCCTTGCAAAACAAAAAGATTGAACTAAATAAATTTTGCTAAAGTATCATTCTCAAATGGTATGCTTCTGATTGTGCATTCAATCCTGTCTGCATGCAGGGATCTGAAGGGCTTTAATCATTTATGCCGATGGCCACAGTGTTGACTGATGGGCTCCAACACATCCAAAGTGTCCAGGGGACACTTTCCCCCTAGGAGTATCTTGGGGGTCTAGAGTTCTGTGAACACCCTTTGGAAACTGCTGAGCGACACTAATATCCTCACTGACTCTAAAGATGCCTCTAGCATTCCTCTGTCCTCCTTGGCCCACTCCGCCTTACCCATCTGGAATCCATCTACCCATCCATCCATCCACTGAACGCCTACCATGTCCCAGGCCCCACACAAGGTGTTTTCTCCTGCGTCATGGTGTTTGTTCTTGCCACACCTCATTTTATAGATGAGGAAGCAGAGGTCAGTCAGTAAGGCCCCGAAGCTGGGCAGTGAATGGGCTGGGATTAAACCCCACATTTCCCAATCCCGATTCACTGATCTGTTTCTTCTTAGAAACTAGAGGGTTTCGTTCTCTGGTTGCTTTTTCATGTTCTATCCCTTTGTCAAAATCCCAACTCAAACTTTGTTTCCTGCAGAAAGTCCTATTTCCTGTTCTCCCTCCCTCCCCTGTGCACAGGCATCCCTCTGTGTCCTGAACTCCCTTCAAACCATCTCTACCGGAACGTGGCGTCCACGTCAGCAGATTGCTGGCTAAGGAGTGAGTGAGTGCGCGTGTGTGAGGGTGTGTGTCGTGGATCTCAAGTGGCGCGGAAGAAGGCTACTAATAGACTCATTTTATAAATGAGGAAATTGATACCCAGTGAGGCTCAGACACTTGCCCAAAGTCACAGAGCAAGTCAGTGATGAAGCCAGGATCCGAACCTAAGTCATCTGGCTTCAGGATCCACTCTCCTTCCACTGCTCTATGCTGCCTCTGCATAGTTGAACCCCTTGTTCCATAGCTGAGGACACTGAGGCCCAGGGAGGGAAGATGGCTAGCCTTAAATCACACAGCCGTGAGCAGCAGTGCTAAGACAGCCTGTAAAGGCTCATATCTGGGGACCTTTCTTCCCGGGAAGCCTGCCTCCCCAGGTTTAATGCAGGTCCCGGGTGCTGTTGCCAGGCAGCTCCTGCTACCTGGATGCTGTGGAAGTTGTTATGATAGCGCCAGAGACAGCAGGAGCCTGGTGGCTGCTCCCTGGGGAACAGCCAAGGAAGGTCAGGCCACTAGCCTGCAGACCCAGCACCTAAAATAACCCAGGCAGCAGCCCCAGTGGAAACCAGGCAGCAAGCCCAAAAGAGACGACATAACCTTCCAGCAGCTCAGGGCCAGATGCGGCTTCCAACTCCCAGTTTCCTGGGTACAGCGCCTAGCATAGCATAGGTGTACGCAGAGGCTGGGGCTTCTTCCTTTTGTTTTAAAGAAAATAAGCTCCTGTCACTCTGGTCCTGGGATTTGAGGCTGGCAGGAAATGAGGGAGCTAAGATCCGGGACACTCTTGGATCATGATGTGGAGGTGCAAGGAGTAGTTTTCAGATTGTCAGTTTTTAGATTTGAATGTTCATCAGACTCTCTGGAAGAGCTTTAAAATATGATCCAGGTTTCATCTCGGACCTACAGAATTGGAATCTCTGGGGACAGGGCCTGGGCATTGGTATTTGAACGTGTTCTCCAGGTGAGTCTATTGTAGTTCAGGTTTGTGACCCACCATCCCAAACATGCCCCTTCACGGCTCGATCCACTTGCTGGGAGACCCCTTGATCTCCATCTCCCATCCTCAATTTTTGTTTAGTAGCCGATTTTTTACTTCACTTGGTAAATTTAAATTGTAAAGTGGCCATGTCTGTAGCAATGTGGGTTGGTGTGATAAAAACACTTATAGGGTTTCTGGTAGTTTTTCTAAATGGCAATTTTAAGTTTTGTCTTTAAATTGAAGTTTAGGAGGGTGCTGTCCTGCAAGAGGAATATGTCCCTTGAGGAGTCAGTTCTGCAGAATGCGGTTGCTTAGGTCTGTCTCCAAGGCCCTTTGTGTCCACGGCAGTAGGTGAAAGTCAGAGGTTGCTGGGGTAACAGCAGCTGCCCGGAGACCAGCTACTATACTTAGATTTCTTGGAGAAACCTCCCCAGCAGCTGGAAATACCTGTTGAAAGAGGAGAGTTTCTTTTCTTCTTGTTTAAGAAGAGTTTGGAAAGTTACTTTTCTCTGGCTTGAAGAGTCAGGGATTTGTGTTAGGTGTAGAGGTGGCTGCTCCTTTCTCCTCCTACCCAAGGTGAAGTAAGAGAACTCAGACGGAACCTTGGACAAGGCTGTTCCTTCAGCAAGCCGAAACACATCTAAGGAGAGAAGAGCCACACTTGCCATTGGGAGACTCTGGACGGGTGTTGGCATCAAGCTGATCTGAACTCCTGGCTCAAGTCTAGATGTGCATCCTTACCTGGGGAGGATGTGCTGTCATTGCAGGGCTTCCGGGGAGGTCGTCAACAGCACCTTAGTGGAAAGAGCATGAGATTCCATTCTGTACCTGCTCGTTGCAATGACAGGGCAAGGAAAGGAAAAAGGAGAGAGGACTAGTTTTAGTTGAATACCTACCACGAGTCAGAGCTGGGTGTCGCTGGGAAATAAAAATCACTAAGAATTTGTGCTTGCAAGGAGATTGCTGTCCAGGGTCAAGCATGGGGTGAGGGGTGGCGAGCAGTGGTGATTTTATTTGCTGGCTGGATTGTTGTGACCGATGAATGCTGTCTGTCATGGGTGTGTGTGTTCGAGGGCAGGAAGGTGGATGTCATTTGCTATGTCTGGATTTAAATAAACCATACCAGGATTTACCCTGCTTGAGAGAGCCGTGCATGGTGCCCTGTGGATGGCACAGGGGAGACTTCCAAAATCAGTGACGTCGACACTGCCCCAGGATGGATGAGATGTCAAAGGCGGCAAGATGGGAGTCTGGGTGGGGGCATGGTAGGACAAAGCAGTGGGTTCCAGTGTGCATTCAGAGAATTTTCCCTTTTGTATCCTTTCTCAGAGTCCTGGGGACAGTGCTATGCCTTGGCAATATCATCAAGTGGACCAAGATTTGGGGGGGTAAATTCCCCTTTTCAAACCCTTTACCCTTTTAAAAATTTCTTCCATAGTGCCGCTGTGTCTTTGAACAGGTCCCTTTACTCAGGGAGGAAAACCATCAGACAAACCATTTATACCACTAATTTAAACCACTCTAGGAAGGCTTCTATTTCAAAGGAAGAGCCATGAGGTAATGGTTATGTTAATAAGCTTGATCGAATGATTCTACATTGTATTTGTAAATCATAACATCACTTTGCACCCCATAAATATGTATAATTATAAATTTCCAGTTGACAATAAAATGAAAATAAAAATAAGAAATGAAAGGAAGAGCCAAGAGGGACAGCAGTGCCTAACCCCACACTCTGGATGGTGGCGATCCAGACCACACGTACCTGACTGGGGAACTCTTCAGGCCAGGGGCTGGCAAACTCTTCCTGTAACGGGCCAGACAGACATCTGTTCAGCTTTGTGGGGCACGCGGTCTCTGCTGCCGCTGCTCAGCTCTGCTGCCGGACTACAAAAGCAACCACAGACAATCCCAATACGTGAATGGGCGTGGCAGTGTTCTGATAAACCTTTATTTATAGACACTGAGATTGGAATTTTATGTGTTTCACGTGTCATAAAATATCATTTTTCTTTGCATTTTTTCTGAACATTTAACATGTAAAAAATATTCTTAGCTACATACCATACAAAAGCAAGATTTGGACACGAGCCTTAGTTTTTTAACCCTTGCCTTCCCTCACTTCTCCTGTCAACAATCTAAGATGAGTTGTGCTGTCTCTGCTTGAGGTCACTCTGCTCAGAGGTTCTCTTTGGCCTGGAAATTCATCCATTTCTTCAGTCAAATGCTAACTGGGTGCCAACTGTGTGGTCAGGCTGCTCCAGGCACTGGGGATTCAGAAGTGAACAAGACGAGTGACTGTCCCCAGAGAGCTTCCGTTTCCCTGGCCGTGGCAGGGAGATTTAGGGACTGCAGGCAATATTTGGGTGTTGGTCTCCGTCCTTGCTTCCCTGGACTTGGGTCTCTTTTAGCCAGCCTTAGACGCCAGGCTTATTTGCTTCGCTGAGCTGTGGAGCCTAAACACCGGTTCCCTGGTTATCAGCCGCAGGGGAGCTGCGAGGCATGCTTGGAACTAATGCCCTGGGATAACTTTAGTGCTCTGAATTTCCAACTTAAAGTCCAGCCAAAAATTAAAAATGAATAAAATAGTATAAAATCCAAGACCTTTAGGGCTCAGTGTACTCTGGCAAAGCGTTCCAGTGGGATTCTGGGATGGTTTTCAAGAGCCGTGGCTTCTCTCGGACTTTCCCATGGCCCATTCCAAGACAACCGCTGATCTGCAGATGGTCCCCCAGGACTGGGTCATGGCAGAGGCCCATTGCAACAGCAGCTATTGCTGCTGCCAGGGCCAGAGGTCAGTGCTCACGTGGCCTCTGGCAGTGGCCCCGCTTCTCAGACTCTCACCATTCCCAGGCAGGTGATTGAGAAGCCTCGTGAATTGCTGCTTGAGACCAAAAGCTCCCTCCATGATGCGGGGAACAGATATGGCTGCCCTGAGACAGAAGAGTGGGGAATTGCTCCCAGCCCGTGAGCCCTCACGATTTTCAGGCAGTTGCTCCATATCCAGCTGTTTTGTTGCATGCCACGAGGTGGGGAATTGAGCCTAGAGAGAAGAGAACAGAAAGATAAGGGAGATGCTATGGACTCTGATCCCAAGTTCTGCATCGCCTGGTCAGGTAGAAACTTACATGAAGTTGTCAGGGCATCTCAGCGAGGACGGGCTCTCAGGACACTGGGGCAGAGGGTGTGGAAGTGAGGAGGGAGAGGAGGACATGCCCTTGGCCTGCTGGTTTTCATTAGAAACCTCCTCTATCTGCCACCTTGCCCCCAGCCAGACTTCTTTTAGCAAGTCTTAATGTGCATGGGTCGATATTTTTATGTCTAGATCATAAATATCACATATTACACATTCATCCATTCAAAACTATTTGTTGAATGCTCACTATATACTAAACACAATGGTAGGGGTAAAAAAGTGGTAAAATAGACCCAAAATATGGGTCCTAGATGGTGCTTTCATGGCCATTTACTCTACTCTCTCTTTTTCTGGTTGAAGATTTTGAGGTTCAAAGTGACTAATTTAAATGACACAATTAAGGGCAGAGCCAGGGACCTCAACTTAGGCAAGACCAGGCTTGCTCACAACCAGACAGCAGAAATTGTATTTTCATGCATATATTTAGGATTTAAAATGTACGGAGTATGCCCATCTCCATCTCCATTGTAGGAGGGGCAGGCACAACTATTATTAATATTATCCTTATAATTACGAATAGCTTCCACATGGTTATTCATTTCCAGATAGATACCTTGAGGCTCAGGAGGTTAAGTACTTGAATAAAGGTCACATGGCTGGAGGTGGCAGAGCTGGGAGAAGGACGTGCATCTTCTGACTCCTAATTACCCACGACCCAAATATTCTCACCTGCATCAGCCACTCACCCTCCTCTCTCCTCTATGGCTCCCTGGTGTCCTGTGGTCAGAGAGGAGGAGAAGGCACCCCAAACCATCTCAGTTGTGTGCTGCAGTACTCTCAGAATACAGAGGCAGAGAAGGGGCAGAAACTCATAGGCCATTAGGGGAGGGGCAAAGGAGATTTAGGAAAGATAGGCTGGTGTCGAGAGAGAGGTTATGGGTACTAGTGAGATTTGAGAAGAAAGTGTCATAAGACAGGTCAGGTCAGGAAGAAAGGACCTTGACCATAATTTTGATGTTCTACAACATGAAAATTGACATACCTAGTGTGGATCAAAACTAGGCGTCGAGGTAAGGGAGGTGTTGGTACACGATGCAAGCTGGATCGTGATAATCAGTGCATTATAACCTCTGATCTGATGACCCAGGGTCCAGCGATCCAGAGTGTCAGACTGCCCTACTTCCTCCTGCACTCATGCCTTCTGGCTAGATTCTTTCTCACCAGGTAAAATTTCCCAGTGGGACTAGACTCAATGGCCATGGGTCATGCTCCCAGCCTTCCATTTTGGGCAGGTGGAATTCTACACTGGGGAGAGTTGGTAAAAGAGAAGGACAAAACCTCAGTCTCTCTTGATTGTCTTTTAAATGACCTCTTTCAGGTTTTGGGGGATCCCTGAAGTGTGACACAGAATTTCCAGAACTGGCTCTACTTGTAACCCATCCATTAAGGCATCAGGGTTTTTTTGATCCCATTTTCTACCAACCAATTGGTGACTATGAAATGGGCAGCTTCTACGCAGCCATTTGTAGATCAGCTGTGTTGAGGGATATGGAAAGAACATGCTTTGGGGACTTTTTAACTAGCTTATGAGCCCCTTGGATCAAGACTAATGTCATAAGTGTAATTACTCATGTATTTGCTTGGTAGTCTATTGGGGCTCTGGAAATTCATCATCACCCTGTCAGTGGCTCGGTGCTGTGTAGAGAGATTATGACTTATTCATCTCTTTGACAACTATTTATTGAACACATACTGTCTGCTAGGTACAGTAATGAAACAGCAGTCCAAGTATTCATGGCTTCTAACCTCAGAGAGCCCACGTGTAGTGAGGGGAGAGGCAGCAGCCACGAGTGGAATAACTCATTTATGAGAAGTGGCAGAAAGGGAGTGTAGAGGGTGTGAGCAATGCAATGGCAGCTGGGGCCATGGGGACCCAGATATTTCAATAGGGTGGGGAAGGGGAAGGCCCCAAAGTGTGACGGGGACAGAAGCTTGACAATGATCAGCCCTGGAGGACATGAGGGCAAGGAAGAGGGAGAAAGAACATTCTAGAAGAGAGACAAAACTATCCCCGAACTTAGTGGCTTAGGACAAAAGCCTATTATTATTTCTCACAGCTCAATGGATTGATTGGGCCCTCCTGGGGTTGGTTCTCGCTGGGGTCTCCCACACAGCTGTAGTCAGATAGCAGTTGGGGCTGGAGTCACCCGAAGGCTCGACTTGGCTGGATGTCAATGATAGTGCCTTCGCTCACGTGTCTGTCACTTGGGTTAGGCTGGCTGGAGTGGCAGTTGGCTATCAGTGCTCTCTCTCCATGTGGCTTCTGCACATGGCTGGTTTGGGCCTCTTTGCATCATGGAGGGCTCAGCATAGTTGGACTTCTTATATAGAGCCTTTCTCCGCGGTGAGCAGGAAGGAGGAAATTTCCTGTTTTTTTGAAGACTAGACCTAGATGGGTCTAGTGTCACTTCCACAGTATCCTGTGGATCAAGGCAGTCCAGGGCCAGCTCAGAGTCCAGGACATGGGTAAATAGACTCCCTTTCTCAAAGGGAGAATGGGTGGTGCATTTCGGAAGGGAAGGAGTTGATGGTGGCTATCTTAGAGACGAGATAAGGCTCTGAGATAGGAAAAGCTCGGTGTATTAGAGGACCAGGATGCCAGCCAGTGTTGCTGGAGTGTCACGAAGGCAGCACAAGATGAGGCAGGAGCGACAGGCAGAGTGGGATCCTTGTAGGTAAAGGATCGTGGGGAATTTAGATTTTTTTTTTTTAAGACAGGGTCTTGGTCTGTTGCCCAGGCTAGAGTGCAGTGGTATAATTATAGCTCACTGAAGCCTTGAACTCCTGAGCTCAGGTGATCCTCCTGCCTCAGCCTCCCATGTAGCTGGGACTACAGGTACGTACCACCACACCTGGCTAAGTTTTTAAATTTTTTTGTAGAGACAGGGGTCTTGCTTTGCTGCCCAGGCTTGTCTTGAACTCCTGGCCTTGGCTTCCCAAAGTTCTGGGATTACAGGTGTGAGACACTGTGCCTGGCTTAGATTTTTTTTTAAGCGTCATAAAAGCTTTAGGTGTCCTTCTTTCCAAGGGCTGATAATCATAAGGTCTCTGTTCTTTCTCCGTCCATCCATCCCCACCTGCTGCAGATGAGTCATCCTGAGCCCATGTGCTCGTCAGACTTTCAAACTTTAGTGCATTCCCATCACCTCCCACCCCTGGCACAGGTATCCCAGGCTGGCTTTTAGGGCCCTCTACTTAGTTGTGCACTACACATTTTTGTCACATTTTTATCCAACCTGTCAAACTGGACCCCTGTGTCTCCCTGCCTCCCTGCCTGTCACGCCAGTCACTTTGCCCTCCCGTGACCCCATCTCTACCTGTCCTTTAAAAACTTACCTCCAATGTCACTTCCTCAGACTGAGCGTGTCCCCTCGCTCCTCAGAAACCTGGTGTTTCCTGGGTCAAAGCAGAACCGAGGCTCCACTGCTTTGGAAGGTGCAGTTCGCCCTGGACGTGTCTCACTTTCGTGGACCCCACCCCAGTGACGCCAGGTCCTCCAGGACGGAAGACACGGCAGCCTTACTTCTCCTGCCCCACAGCTCCACGTCTCGCATGCAGCAATCGTTCAGTCGATGCCTGTTGAATTAAACAGCAGTTTCTCTGGGCCACCAGACCCCAATTGTCCCTGTTCTTTCCCAGGAATATCACAGCATCCAGCTTTCAGCAGCTCCTGGTCCGTGGCCCCGAGGTTCCTGGCAGGCCTTTCCCGCAGGACCACGGAGCGGCTGTTCCCAGAAGGCCCGGACTGCCCGGCCGGAGCCCGGTCCCAGGGAGACGGAGCGCTGATTCTGCAGGACCCCTGGCTCCCCGCTTCCCAGCTGCCTTGCACTTGTTTTCCTTGGCAGGAGGAAGCCCTCAGCCACCACTTCATCTTCCATTTATAGGCATATATTCATCTTTGTTATTCCTTTCACAAAATGACAGTGTTCTCAGCTCAGAAAAGGAAAGAAAGAGAGTCCAGGGCCATGCAAAGCAAGGAAGGCATTTCATCTGCGGCCTCAGGGCTTCCTGCAGCATTTCTGTCCATGTAGGAGGATGGAGGACTTCCTGCCTGCCTCTACCGCCCCTCACCTATGTCTCAGCCTGTCCCACCAGCTCCTCACACTCTGCCTATGGGCTCCCGTGGGTGCAGGGAAGGCCAGGGCCTGGGCCGGGGCTGTGGCGAGACTCTTGGTATCTGCACAGGAGAAGAAGCATGGCTCCCTTGCTTGAGTCCATGTCTACATGGTCCTTGGGTCCTTCATCTGACACCAAAATACTCTGAGGTCAAGGGCTAAGCTCTGTGAGCTCTAGTTTCTCCAGTGGTCAAGCTATACTTGATTGCAAAAAGGACTAACAACATTTATGTAGTGCTGTGTCTATGCCAGCCAGTGTTGTAAGCAGTTTGTAAATAGGAAGTCATGTAATCCTCACAATAACCTTATGAAGTCGTGCTGTTATTATCCCCATTTTACAGGAAGGGAACTGAGGCAGAGAGGTTAAGTCACGTTCCCTTGATCGTACCAAGGGTCACTGGCAGAGCTGGGATCTGAGCCCAGAGTCCTTAACCACTCACTATGCTTCTTCCGTTGCTCATCAAATTAAGACATTTAAATGACCTAACAGGGTCACTTAGTCCTTTTCACATATCTAAGTGCGCTGCAAGTGACAGAGTGTCTGAGGGTTGTGGGCAAGAGCCTGCACAATCCTGAACCAGTTCTCGGCACTGGTAATTCAATTTGGTTCAAATTCTGACTTTCCCACAGATCTATGATTCTCAGTCTAGCTTTTGGCACCTATCTGGAAGGGTCAGTTGGCAAAGGGACTTATTGGTGTGTCCAAGAGTAACCTGCTTCTCTTGGCTCCACTTGATGGCTTGGAAATTCACTAAATAACCAATTAACTCATTTTTTCCCCTCCTTCCTTCATTCATCAAGCTTTGATCCTATGCCTTTTGTGTGCAAGGCACCATATAGGCATAAGGAAGACAGGTGGAGAAAAGGAAAACTAACTGAAATGGACACAGCCTCTGCCTTCAGGTTGTGGGTGTGTGTACACACAACACTTACAAATAAACCTGGGGATCTAACCGTGTCTGCCTACGTACTCTTGTGGGTCATCTCTTAGCCAGGTATGGTGCCTTTCACTGGTTTCCCGTGAATTCTCTAGCCATGCCTAGAGAATACCCATGCCTAGAAGTTTCCATAAGGAAGCCCACTGAAGCACTGATGTCCTTACAGGCCAGTGGATCTCCAAGCTGTCTACACTGATAGAGCAGTGATGGTAGATTCTTGTTGCAGGCTGTGCACGGCACTCCGTTCAGCTGGGTTCGGAGTGCAGGCTGGATTATTTTCCTAGGGCTGCTGTACAAATAATCACAAATTTACTGGCTTAAAACAACAGAAATTTATCCCCTTCCAGTTCTGGGAGCCAATACCCAGTAGTTTGAAATCAAGATGGCAGCAGGGTTGGTTCCTTCTGGAGGCTCTGTGGGAGGCTCTCTTCCACACCTCTCTCCCAGCTCCTGTTGGCCCCTGACACTCCTTGGCTTGTGGCTGCATCACTCTGCAATCTGTGCTTCGTCTTCACATGGCATTCTCTGTGTCTCAAGTCTCTCTTGGTCTTTCTCTTATAAGTCATTGGACTTAGGGTGCACCCTAAATCTTGGAACATCTCGTCCTGAGAGCCTTAACTTAGTCACATCTGCAAAGACCCTATTTCCGTATAAGGTGACATTCATGTTCTTGACAGCTGCTACCCATTATGCAGTATTGTCATAGAATTTACACTCTATTTGCATCTCTAGGGTAGTAGCCATTTATTTCTGTGTCCTGTGTGCACATACATGTAAGGATAAGGAACCCTTATGCTTTGCCTAGAAGGGCATTTGCAGAGGAAGGCAAGTGTGCATATTGTATCAATCAGGGTTCCAGAATTCAATTCAGATGGTTCAAATGGATAAAAACAAATGAAGAAAGTAATAAAAGATTACTTCAAGGGTGTAGGTAGGCTTAAAGAAACCAATAAGAAATGCTGAGGACCCTGGAGGCTAGCAACAGTGGAAAGCTCTCAATACATGTAGGCCTTAGGGAGGATTAGTGTTACCAGAATCCCAGTGAGAATTGGGGTTGTAGAGAAGAGGATATCTGGTCTTAGAGGAGAGATACTGCCAGATATGTGGCTCAAGGTAGGCAGGGAGCAAGAAAGACATCTTGCACCTCTTTTCTCCCAATTCCTGATCTCCTGCTGATGTCTTCTGTTCATCAAGCCCAACTGGAACCAGTTGGCAAGGGTTCCCTGCTACAGAGTCCATAGACAGCCATCCTAGGAGCACCCCTGGGGTCAAGAAGGGCAAAGAGGAATCTGCAGAGAGGGCTGACCAGTGCAGGCCTGCACGTGGATTCAGAGAGCCCACTGGTACATCTGCTTTACAGAGTCATGGAACCTTGGAAGTAGGCCATCACTTAGAGATGATCTACTCTAACTTTTCATCTTTCAGATGATGAATTGTGTTCCAAAGAGGATACGTGTGTGCATGGGCATACTTGCCTGGGTGGGGTGTAGTTTTCCATCATCACCAGAAGTCCAGGAAGGGTGGGTAGTGTGGCTATGAAGCACTTTAAAACCCTGGGGCTCTGAACTTGAAGAACCTCTTTGTATCTATAGCAGACACTTGTTGGTTATCATTCCAGCTTTCATTTTCCCGTCTTCCTTCCCAAAGGTCTCCAATTTTATTTGAAAATTCAAGTGGTTTGGGGAAGATGTTTTTGCTCTTGGCTCACTGAGGGGATCTAAGTCAAATAGCACCTCCAATCTCCAGTGATTCCCTCTGGGTGGCTTAAGCTAGTCAAGTCCGAGTGAACCTCAGGACTTTTGCTGTGAATGCTGGAGCAAAGATGCTCCTACCTTCCTTCCAGATGTGAATGAGGAAGGTCATGACCTTGGGGGCCACTGGCAGCCATCTTACAAATAGCAGGGAGCCAGTGTTAAGATGACGTCGAAGTTAGAACAGAGAAAAAAGGGGAAAAGTTCTAAGTGAAACTGTTGGTGCCAGCATACCCTTCATCTTTTAAAATCAGCTGAGCTAATGAACTCTTTTTGGAGTTTAAGCTGTTCAAGTCAGAGTTTCTTTTACACACAGTCAGAAGAGACAGCAGGTAGGTGCACTGCCTCTTCTAGTACATGCCTTCTGAACATCCGTGGATCCTCCAGCCTCTTGGATTACTGTCACAGAGGCAGGTGGAGTAAAAAAATATTGAAATTCATTTAAAAAGTTAATTCTTTTTCTATACCTCATTTTCCTCCTCTAGAGAACACAACGTCATCATCACAGCTGCTGGGATCACACTGGGCTGCATGGACAAGTGTTCTCAGTACAACCAGAAGGCAAGAGAGGGAGAGGTTCTGTATTTCCATAACCAGCAGCTTCCTTGACCGCGCTTGCTGTCTGTAAGGAAGCAGGCCCTCTCTCCCTCCTGCTTTGTCTTAGAGATGGAGGGCCCTCTGCGGAAGGGTTGGAGGAATTGAAATGAAGTCTGTGTGGAGAGGTTTGTAGAGCATGGATGGAAGGAAGGACTTCAGCGAAAATGCCAGAGATGTGTTAGGAGAGGCAGAAATCTCTCAGGGATTTCTCTCTATTTTATAGGAAGATAAACTGAGGCTGAGAGTTGGGATCCTGTTCAAATCATCCAGAGAGTCCAGCAGCATTACTGTGATTCAAACTCCAGGGTCCTAACTCCCCAGCCAGGCCTCCCCCTCCAGATGACCTCTTCGCCTCCTCCTAAGCCCTGTGAATTGCTTCCCCTGGAGCCAAAGCAGACATTCTGGAGAAAGCACCAGGTCAGCACTGTAGGCGGAAGGGTCTGGTCATTTGCTGAACTCACTGTGCTGGGCTGACTCTGGGCCCACGTGTTTTCTACAGTCAGGTGACAGGCTTTGAGAGCCTCTTGCAGCTCCCTTTGGAGGAACGTGGAAGTGCATGTGACATGGATCTCATGAAAGTTGAAGAGGGGGCAGAGGTTGAAGGCTGAGATGTGGCAGTCAGCAGCGGTCAGAGAGTGGCTAAAAGTGGCAGCAGCATCACTTCCTTGTGCCTTCAGCTCCTGGAGTCCCACTGCAGGCCTGGGCTAGGCTGCGGGCCGAGTCTCTCCACCCCAGGAAGATCTTCTCTCTCTTTCACTGTGGGATTGAAAAGAGCAAGATAACAGAGGCCAAGGAAATTGCTGGGGGCCTGGACAGAAGTGGCGTGTGAAAGGAGTGAAGAAGGGTGGGGGGCATAGGAAAAGATTTGGGAGATTGTCTCAGAAGACTCATAAAGTTTGAGAACTAGAAGGGGAATTCTAGAGGCATCTTTCCCACATTCCTCATTTCACAGAAGGGGCTGACTGATTTCCAGAGAGGGATAAGTATAATACTTGTCTAAGGGTTTGCTGTAAACTATTGGTAGAGCTGAGACTAGAACCCAGGACTTTCTACAAGCAGACTAAATGTATTAGTTATCTATTGCAGTGTAAGAAATTACCCCCCCCATTTCGTGGTTTAGAACCAACCATAAACACTTATTATTTCATAGTTTCTGTGGGGCAGGACAATGAGTGGTCTTTTGGCTCAGAGTTTCTCAGGATGCTGCATGCAAGGTGTTAGGAGGGGCTGTGTCTCATCTGAAGGCTCGACTGTGAGAGGGTCTGCTTCTAAGCTCACTGGACAAGCCCACTTGTTGTCAGAATTCTCTTCCTCACTGACTGTTGGAGCATATTTTCTGTGCCCCATTGGCTGTTGGCCAGAGACCATTGCCATGTCTCTCTCCATGTGGCAGCTCACAATGTGGCAGTGGCTTCCATCAAAGTGAATGAGAAAGGCAGCAAAAGAGGCAAGACAGAAGCTTTTTCTAACCTAATCTTGGAAATGACATATCACCAGTTTTGTTGTATCTCATTCACTGAAGCAAGCCACTGCCTGAATACCAGAGGCAGGAATCATCAGGAATCATCTTCTCAGAAGCTGCCCACCACATCAAATCCTTGCCACTGTTGTTTGCTGCCTCCCTGAGCCACAGAACAGACGGGGCTGGGAAGGCAGACACCTAAGAGGCAGGTATCTATTATTCAGCTCTCTGATCTGCCTTCCATTTGGAGAAAACACTCTTCCCCTTAAGGGAAAACAAGAGTTAGTGGCAGAAAGGACAATTTAGACCCCAGAAAGAAGCAATCACAGCACTGGTTAGTAAATACTTATTTTCCCTTCATATAAAATTTTCTTTCTTCATTGTTGGCCAGTTGTTTGGTGATAAGGGTAGAAAGCGAAGAATTTGATTCAGACACTGAAAACCTGAATCTGATTTTCAACCAAAACCCTAGACACTTACCATCACCGATCCTCAATCAGTTCATCCAAATTGCCAAGACAACAATGTCAACTTCGTAAGGCAAGTCATATCAAATCTTATACCTTTCCAAGTTAGCTGTTTCACAGAGGCTGACAATGAATAAAAACCGGTCAGTTGTAAAGTCAAATGAGGACCTCCCCTCGCGTGGTGCATCTTAAACTTGGAAAGAACGTATATGCTAGCCAATGTGAAAAGGCAGAAAACAGAAATAAGTGGCAGAAGAACTATGGGAGGAGAGCAGCCAACTCTTAGTATCTTCTGATTGCACGATGGTGGAATGCTTTGCTAGGACTGTTATAACAAAATACCATAGACTGGGTGGCTTAAACTACAGAAATTTGTTTTCTCACAGTTCTGGAAGCAGGAAGTCCAAGATCAAAGGGTCAGGAGGTTTGGTTTCTTCTGAGGTTTTTCTTCTTGGTTTGCAGATATCACCTCTTGCTCTCCCTTCATGTGGTTGTCTCTCTGTGCACACACCTTTGCTGTTCCCCTGGGTGTCCAAATTTCTTCCTTTTATAAGAACCTCAGTCTGAGTGAATTGAGGCCTACCCTAACAGCCTTATCTTAACTTAATCACCCCTCTCTAGGCCCTCTCTGTAAATGCAGTCACATTCTGAAGTACTGGGGGTTAGGGCTTCAACATGTGAATTTCAGGGGGACGCAATTCAGCCCGTAACAGATGGCATACCTGAAAAATCTGAAAGAATGAAGTAAAATCCCAGGAAAACTAATAAGACATTAGTCAGGTGGCCAGATATTAAAAAAATATAAAAAACTTTAGAGCTTTATTGCATATAAGTAATGACCTATTGAAAAATGCAATGGGGAAAGTTGCCATTCACAATGACCACTCATCTTTGGTCTGCAGAAGTGTTTCCATGCAGGGCAGAGAGGAAGGGTGTCTGTGACTCAGCTTCATCTGGTTACCTGCACATAGAAAGAGCACAGCTTGCAACCAGAGTCTCCTGAAAGATCTTATGAAAATATCGCAAGCTTCTTGTCCTCAAACCTCCAACCACAGGCTCAAATTCCGAGCATGCCACTGTTGGGTGAGACACAACTGGCCTGTCATCTCCCTGGGTCTTCATTCCTTTGTCAGCTAGGACCCATGTCCTCAGAAACCTCCGACTCCAGCCTGCTCTGCCGCAACATGGGGACACGTTAATGCAGGGAATATTAGCCCCCTAAGAGAACTTTTCCTCCTGGCAACCACATCACGAGCACAGAAGACAGTCCATTGATATCATTAAAAGCCTCATTTGGGAAATTTCCTCAGAACAAAGAGGCTCTCTATGCTAAAGGACTGTTGATGTTTCCATTTATTGCCAGATAGAAATTGCTCGCAGCTTGAAGAAATTTTTAAAAAGTTAATTATAGAAGTAATGTGTAATAAAAGTCAAACAATATAGATAAATCAAAAGTCTTCTTTGTTCACCACTTAATTTCACTCTTCTCCCCAGAGATGATTGCTGTCAACAGCTTGGTGCAAATATTTTAAAAAATGTACAAAATTATGTGGGTATGAATGTGTGCATATATACACACATACTTATGGATGTAATGTATGTTTGTATATACACATACATACACTCACCCACATTATCTTTAAATATAAAAAGTTTTACCTTATTAAATTGAAAAGGTATCATATTGTATGTATTGTTTTGCTTCTTGCTTTTTTTCTTTCACCACTTAATAATATGACTTGGACATTTATTCATATCAATACATATGTGTACGTGTGTGTCTATGCACACACACATATATATCTACTTCTAAACTGCTACAGAATATGTCATAGTGTATATGCAATTTACTTTAATGACTAGTCCCCTATGGTGTACTGCAATGAAGAGGTCCACATTGGCCTTCCCAGTGGGTCCATTTTTACTAATTAAGTAACTATGTTAAGTGTCTTGTTAATGTTAAATGCTGCCATGACTATGATTGGATGCTTCTTGTGCAAAGGTGCAAGGATTTCTCTAGAGTAGATGCTATCTTAGTCAGTTTGTGCTGCTATAACAAAATATTAATACCTTGCACTGGGTAATTTATAAACAACAGAAATTCATTTCTCACAGTTGTGGAGACTGGGGATTCCAAGATCAAGGCACCAGGTCTGGTGGCTAGTGAGGGCCAGCCTCTGTTTCCAAGGTGGCACCTTGAATGCTACATCCTCTGGATGGGATGAATGCTGTGTCCTCATGTGGCAGAGGTGGAAGGGCAGAAAGGGGCCTATCTAGTTCCCTCTAGCCCTTTTATAAGGCACTAATCCTATCCACAACAGTGGATCTCTCACGGCCTAATCACCTCCTGAAGGCCTCACCTCTTAATACTGTTGCACTGGGGATTAAGTTCCAACATGAATTTTGGAGGGGACACAAACATTGACATCATAGCAGTTGCCTACAGGTGAAATTTCTGGGTCCAAGTGTTTGCCCATTTGCATTCTTAATAGATCAACTCTTGAACTTTTTGTTTGCTTGTTTCAAATTCTACCCATCAAGTTTTCAAAAATCTTAGTGCCCTAGTTTCTTCCTGGCCAGCCCTGACACAGCCCCATGCTTTCCCTCACAGTTTACGGGTGCCAATGGGACTTGTTTAGTTTGTCACAATTTTCTTCTTCAGACCAGACCTCAGAACCATAATCTAGCTGCCCACACATGTTCAAAATCTAAAGTCTTTCTTGATGATAAATCAACCTCATGATATGGATATGGCTTTCAGTTTTCTGATTAGAGCTCAAAATCTTAGTATGCAGTTTATATATTGGAGAACAATTTATAGGCACAGAACCCAGTACAACTTAACACACAGCAGAGTTAAAACTGTTAGGCTTATGTTTCACTCTTTGGCTAACTCTGCTACCTGAGCTTGGAGGATGCCAAATTCTTTCCAGTGGTGTTCTAGGTGAAAACCTTCCCAAATTCAGGTTCAAACTTTTCTCCCATCTGCCACTTGGCTACCACTGGCTGCTCACTCTCTTAGTTCCTTTAGCAAAATTGTCTGCGTTCCTGTCTTCCCCAGACTTACCACCCAGGAGCAAACCCCTCACATTCGCTCTCTCAGCTCAGGTTGGTGTTTGTCTGAGGTTTGAATGACACCCCATACTTTTTGAAAGCAGAATCTCTTTATTTGGGTCCAACAGTTATACATTTTCTTTCTGGTCTCCCACCAGCTCTCTAGGGCAGAACTCAACCCTCTTCAGTTCTGATCAGCTTTCTCAAATGCAACTTACAAGGTGGCTGCATTTGCAATGAGAGCCACTCTAGACTCCATCAAAAATTTAGCATGTAATTGAGAAGGAATGTTTAATTAATGCATTCGTGTGTTTAACACATATTTATCATGTAATTCAGTTATGGTGGTGGATGTTGGGGATACTATGATCAGTGAGAAAGAAATGAACAAACCAAAACCATGATTCCCAACTTCATGAAGCTCATAATCAGAGAATTACATAAGAACAGATTCATGGACGTGAAAAGTGATGTTAAAGAGCATACACGTGTGTGCGTGAAGAGTGTAAAAGAGGATCTGACTTTGTTGGTGGAAGGGTGGTGGTAGTACAGCCAGGACAACTTTCTTAACAGCACCCCCTGTGGACAGTTCTTTTTTATTCTTAGGTTTTCTTTGGCCAGAACCAGGGCTTTCAGGTCTCCCAAACTCTGGTTCAGTGCCCTTTCCATTCCACCATTCGACCGTGGCCCTCATTTCCTAATCTAAACATAAGAGGCTGGTCTAGAAAAACTCTTCAGTCCATTTCAACTTCAAAGTTCTTTCCTTAATTCTCTTCTTCTTTCTAATGGGAGACATACAGGCCACTTGCTAGCAGCATCAACTCCACCCATCTGTCCATCTATTCGACACATATGTGTTGAGCAATTATTATGTGCCAGGTACTTTAGCAGGAGCTGGGAACACAGTGGGGTATGAGACAGCACACTGCCTGTCCTCATGGGATGTCCAGGCCTGGAGTGGCAGTTTGAGTCAATGGAGCCCTCCTCTACCTTCTTTGGCTGAATTGCCACATTTAGAATTTAGGTGTGTGGAATGAGCAAGTTGGGAACTCCTGGTGTACCCCCTGATGGGCCCAGGACAATGTCTTTCACCTGTCAGGTACCCAGCACACCCTTGGTGAATACCTGCCTCTTTCATGTTGACATTGATGTCCTGCTCACCTGAGAGGTGTACAACCTGAAGGGCTCCAGGGGTGCCAGGGGCCACTCTTTGGACATAAGCACCAATGTGTGGCATGATGACTTTTTACTCCAAAGACATTTACGGAACACAGCTGCCATCCTGGGTGAATGTGAGAAATTATAAATACAGGTAGACATTCCATAAACCCTGATTTAGTGGGGAGGATATTGTCCTAACCTGAGAGGCCTTGTGGTGAGTGACATGGATGAGACAGAGCCAATGATGGTTCTGTATCCAGGGAAATTATGCTCCACTAGGGTCGTGAGACCCTAATAGCTATGGGATTATTGCATCCATAGTGGGTGAGGACTTCTACAAGAAGCACAAGCACAGTGATCCAGAAACTAAGGGGTGAAAAAGCCCACTCATTTCTGCCTGGGTTGAGTAGGAAAAGATCCTTGGAGCTGTGTTTTAAAACTTGGGAAAAATTTCAAAAGGAGAGGTGATAGTGAGAAACAGAAGAGTCCCTTTCAAGAGGGGAACTTCCCCTTGGTCTTTGGCCTAATTACCTTCCATGGAAAGTCAAGCTGACCTAAAAATAGAAGGTGCTCTCTGGTGTCTGGGAGTTTCGGGGTCTCGCCCATTCACCTTCCGTCTGTTCTACCTGGGGCGAGTGCAGTCTGCGTTGTGTGCAGGCAGAAGGGGGAGACAGGGCCCAGGACGTCCTCTGAGGGCTGTGACATTTTGAGTTGCTGTCTTTTCATTGAGGAAATTGAGGCATGGAAAATGGACCCACTTAAAGCACAAAAAGTTTTAAAAATGGAACTTAGGTAAAATGCAATCTAAAAGAAATAAGAAAGAGACATCTCTCTTTTCCCGAATCTCTGCTCTTTACGTACACCTGTCTCAACCTCACAGGGTGTCTCCACCCACCGGCCCTGCAGCATGCCAGGCTGGGCATCCTGCCATGCTTTCTTAGATGAAGTCGAGGCTGCCAGGTCACCCCGCCCACCGCTGTTCCCCCAGTCCGAGGCCCCACCCTCCTCTCTCCTGGGAGACACAAAGGGCTTCTGTGACTCAAGCAAGAGCTCACAATCCTCCTCTTTCTCTCTAGCAACACAGAGTGAGGCTGTGGGGTGCATTTCTTGGGGGTAACCCTTGCTTGACTCGCTATGTGGGGAACAGCATGGAGGTTGCCGCTCCTCAGCCCGTGGGGCAACTCTCTAGACCTACACGCTTACTTTACTCCACGATAGACCCTTGTGCAGAGATTTCAGGGGCCTCTGTTTGGTTCCAGCTAAGGTTGAGGGGCCTGGGGGTGGTCCAGAGAGGAGCTAATATTTATCGAGTACCTACTAATATTTATCTGGTGCCCTGGGTCTGCTGTGAGCTGTTTTGCACGTGGATCCTCTGCACATCGTCCTGCTGATCCTAGAAGATGTTTTTAACTCAATTTTACAGAGCACGTGACAGAGCTCAGAGATGTTAGGTAACTTGTTCAAGGCTACATAAACTGTTAAGCTGTTGTGACAAGATTCTAGTCTACAATTGCCTGTTGCTGAAGCCTTTGGTCTTTCTGTTATAATTTGTCACTCAAGGTTTGAACCAGTCGGCCCTGCCCCTGCCAGGTCGAGGGAGATTAGAAATGTCATCTGCTGCCTCTCCTTGTCTTCCACCCCCAAGCACCCTACATCTGCCATCAAAATCCCTGTTCACTTTGCACTCTGATGTGGTTTGTTTTGGGGGTAGTGAGACTGGGACGGGGTGGGCAGTAAGGAGCAGAGTTCCAGTTTTGCCTCTGTCACTAAGCTGGGTCATCTCCAGCATGTCTTTTCCAATCTCTGGGGTTCAGTTCTTCCACCAGTAAGACGAAGATGCATGGCTTAGTGGTTAAGCACAGACACAGAACATGGCCTGGTTCAAACCCCAGTGACCTTGGGCAAGTTGCTTTCTATGCCTCAGTTTCTTATCTGCAAAACAGAGATCACAATAGTATCTACCTCATGGGAGAGTGATGAGGGTGGACGAAGTTAATATGCATAATGCTCTTAGAGTATCTGACATGGGTGTTTTATAGGTATTGCTGTTATTTCTAGATGTAAAAGTTTCTGAAATTCTACTATTTTCAAATAAATATATGGAAAATAACATAGTAGCAATTTAAAGCTGAGTGCCACCCCCTTGATATATTATTCTCTGCTTTTTACGTGTGAATATGCGTGTGTGTGTGTGTTAGTTGGCAGATAGAGATATAAATAGATCATAGTGAAAATTAGATGTCAAATTGTTACCCTCTTCCATGTGTGTGATGCATAAAACTTCCTGATATGTTGAAAAGAATAAAAATTTTTGTGTATTATATGCTCATAAACCAACCAACTTTGAGCCCATTCATGAGGAGCTAAAAGTTGTCCTGGTAGAAAGTATATAAACACACAGTGGTGGGCAATTTCCCCCCCAGACATCCAGATGAAGTGATCATTTAGGCCCATCAAAGGCAGCAAGGATGACCATGAGACCAATAAGAATAACAGGACAGAACACGGCAACCGCCTGCTAAATTTCTAGACCTAAAGGATGAAATTAATCAAGACAGAAGTGTGTGTATGTGGGGGGCGGGGGAGAGTTGGAAAGATGAGAGTAACCGTGGGCTTTGCAAGCACAGAGCCTGGTAATAAGTGGAGCAGGACACGAGGGGAATGAGGTGCTCCCGAGCTGTGAAAATCCAGGGCCACCCAGGCCAGCTCTGTCCAACAGAAATACATATAATGTGAGTCTCATTTGAAATTTCAAATTTTCTAGTGGCCAATTCTTAAAAAGCAAAAAGAAACATGTAAAAATTAATTTTAGTTATTTTATTTAACCTAATCTATCTAAAATATTATTTTTACACAGTGTAAATAAATTATTGAGATATTTTATATTATTTTTTTCATACTAAGTCTTTGAAACCTGGTATGTATGTTACAGTGAGAGCACATCTCCGTTCACACTAGTCGTGTTTCACGTGTTCTGGAACTCCCCGTGGCCACTGGCTCCCGTCCTGGAGAACACAGACCTTAACCCTGAGGAGCGTCTGTTTGCTGAGTCTGCCAGAGCAGGTCTTGCGTCCTGGCTGTCCGGAGTGGAAGGAGGGAAAGAGGGAAAGAGGAGGGACACGTGGAGTGCCCTGAGGTCAGGCCCACCCCACCTGCCCACCCCGCCGTTGTCTCATTGTACTCTTGGCTCTCCTGGACATCTCAGTCTTTATCCTGGACTCTTCCAGAGAGTGTGTGACTCCCAGGCACGTTTACTTTTGCTGAGGCATGAATATAAAACGTGCACACCAGCAAATAAGCCCCGCCATCCTTCCAGCGTCAGCTCTGTGGCACAGCGCTCTGACCCTCCCCTTGCTGTCCCAGCTGCTGTCATCTCTCCTGCTGTGATAGAAACTTTCCACGTGGGGAAAAACGTGGAGTCGAGAACGAAGCCGACTTCTGGTTCTGGTGGTGAAAGTAGAATAGATGTTATGTATTCTAAGCAAATGCTTTGTGCTAAGATAGCCATGGTACAGGGAAAGCTGCATGTTGTAAGTTCTTCACAGATGTAGGGATTCAAGAAAGTGGCTATTGCGAGCTAAGTTTTTACCTCTGTGCTGCAGGGAGGCATTTTCTTGCATCTGCAGTGGACATCGTGGAGACTGGCTGGCCAGCATGCACATCCCCTTCTGTGGTAACAGGCTCTGGATTTTACTCTTAGGGCCACGCCTGCCCCACGGCAACACAAGGCTGACCGCATTTTCTCTCTCCTGGGGCTGAAGTTTTAGGGGAGTGATGTAAGAATGGAAAACCCTCAGAGTTGTTTCAATCAGAAGAGAGTGCCCCTGCAGTCGCCCATTGTGAGGTCCAGTTGTCCAGCTTTTCCTTCTATTCCCTGAGCTCTTCCATGTCCTTCCAGTAGGTTTCATTCCCCCAGCCCCAGGTTAGCTGGAATCTGTTTCTGTTGGTCTCAACCAAATGCAAACACAAGCATGTTTTGAGCAGCAGGTGGGATGTGATGGTGCTCAAGATCGTTGGCCTAGGGCAGGGTCCCAAACCTATGGTGAGTTGTAAAATTATTTCATTATACATGACAATGTGATAATAATAGAAATAAAGTGCACAGTAAATGCAATGTGCTTGAATCATCCCGAAACCATTTCCCCCCTCCCCAGTCCGTGGAACAATTGTCTTTCATGAAAATGGTCCCTGGTGCCAAAAAGATTGGGGACCTCTGGCCTAGGGGGGCAAATGGAAAAGGAAAACAGAGAGGGTTAAGTGGTTAAACGAGAGACTCCCTCCCAAACCTCTGGTGGTGGCCATAGTGGGGAGAAGCCTCATGTGTGCAAAGCATTTTCTCGTCTCTTCTCTCACTTCTTGCTTACGACATCCCCCGGGAAGTGCGACGCCCATGTTCCGAAGTGGCGTGGGCCGCCCAGAGTTTAGAGCAGGCCGAGGCCAAGCCCTGCCCTCTCCATCCTAGCGAATCTGCTTTCTATTCCTAGAAGAATTGAGGTCAGGGTGGTGCTGGCTGTGAGGCTGCCTTTGTTTCATCTCGTCTCTTAGAGTCACAGGACCTTTTATTAAGAATTGGAAGAGACCTTAGGGAGATCATCTCTTACTCACTTCTTTCTTATGATCTCAGCTCCAGATACGGGTAAAGAATTGTGGAAGTTTGGACAGAGCTGAGTTAGGGGCTGCTCTTGGGCTTCCGATTGAGTTTCTGTGTGTCCTTCTGCTCACGGTGCGCTCCTGGGCCAGCAGCAGCACCAGCTCCTCAGACGTGCACAATCAGAACCCGCATCTTGGCAGGACCACCAGGTGATTCTGTGCACGTCACAGTCTCGGGAGCGCTGTCGTAGGCCCCGGGTACCGTTGTTCCTCTGTGTTCTCGAAGGAATCAGTAGTTCACCAAATAAAGGTCCAGTGTCCAGTCCTGTTGAGGACTGTGTCCCTTCTTCAGAGCTTCCATTCTAAATCGCTTAAAGGATGATACTGCTGAGTGTGACATTCAAGCTCTTTATGTCTTTTTAGTAAAAACCACCTGTGTGTCAGACCTGAGAATTTCACAGCTAATTAATTCTAGGGATGGTTGCCTGTTGCTAGTGGAAAAAAAAAATAAGCATCATTCTAATTGGTGAGTTTATTAATCTATCCTTGATCCTTTTCCCCTAACATCCATGCTCGTTTTATTTATTACATTTTATTCACTACGTGTTAAGAGGTGGGTTCGTCAATTTGTTTCCTAAGATGCAGTGGCTGTTTGTGTGGCCTGATGTGGTCGTGTGTCCCTCAGGTGTGTGAATGGCTTGCCACCTGCTTACAGGAGTCTACAGTCTGGTTGGGGGGATATTATCACCCCCTACTCTGTATTTTGTGGGAAAGGAAAGCAGGCCCAGGGAGAGATAGGTGCTTTCTGATCTCAAGACCTGGCCCAAGCAAAAGGGCCAGGAGAGGTTGAGGTGCCAGGTCACAATGGGGCCCGGGGCAGCTCTCTGCAGGGCAGGCAGGCACAATGGGGGAGTCTGCCAACAGGCCTCAGGCCACCTCATGTGGTGTCGCATTTGGGGACTAAGGTCTGGGATTCAGGGTCATGCATGGGTCAGGATTGGACAGGCAGAATGAAAGCAGAGAGAGAAATGAGAGGGCATCCAACTTACTCAGGGCTTAGAATTTACAGCATTTTAGGTTCTTATAAGCACCCCGAGAGGCAGATTTTATGACTGAAATTCTCCACATAAGGAAGATGAGGCAAATGGGGGTTATAAAATCCACCTGGGATCACACAGTTGGCAGAGTGGGCGTTCCGGCTCAGGATGGATCACCCCAGGGCCTACCTGTTCCATCCTGTGCCACGCAGGCTCCTAGCGTGCCGCCCTCCCTCCTGCCTGTGCTCAGGCTGGGTCGGAGTGAGGGTGGAGCTGGGGCCTGGAAGAGATGAGACGGCTCCAGCAGCAGGAGAGGAGGTGTGCGAAAGCTTGGAATGAAGCAGCGCTGACAGGCTGACCAAGGTCACATACTGCGAAGAGTCGGCTCTGATGGAATGCAGGCACTTGGGTTTCGGTTCTGGACTCTCTCATACCATGGTGCCGTGGAGAGTGTTATCAACTGCACCACTTGAGGGGCACTGAGCTCAGATGGCAGGATTGGCTGCAGGGCTCAGCTCGAGGAGGGACTCATGTTTGGAGTGATGAAAGTTTGGAGAGGGAGAGAAGCTTGGTGGGGCCAGACACAAGGAGAGGCAGGCTCTGTGGATGCGAAATAGCCGGCTTCCTCACTGCTCAGCCTGGTGGGGCGGACCGACCTGGAAACGCAGACGCAGTGCTCCTAGGGGTCAGCGGTTGAGAGCCTGCTCTGCCTGGGTGCTCCCAGGGGAGGCATGGTTGTGAGCGCTCAGATTGTAAAGCCAGCGAGCGAGACAGCTTTCAGGTGCTGCTGTTCTCTGGTCTCAAAGGACAGAACCTTTGGGTGACCTTGATAGCCAAGCCCCAGGCCATGTCTGGCGTGCACCAACTACCCCCGGAGCACAGAGTCCCCTCCCAGCTGCCCTCTCTGGGCCTTCACCTCTTCAACACAGCCCTGGGTGTTTCTCCAGAGCTTCCTGTTTGCCTGCAGTTGCGCAGGCGGGCTGGTCCCACCCGAGATCATGTGGCAGAGGCCTGGCAAGATAGGTGGGCGCTGGCCGTGCTCTCCATAGCTCCCTGGGGCTCTCTCCACCCACACGTGGGTCTTCTGGGCTTCACCACTTGCATCGGGCCCTGCAGCCAGGGGAGCTGAGGCCCTGTATCCAAGTCAGCTCACATGAAGGTCAAGGTGACCCAAAAGAGTTTGTGGCCAAGATTCTTAATTTATTTTTTGATTTTTCATTTTCTAAAAAATCCACACCAATGATGACTTCAGGATGTAGTGTTCCAGAAAAAACTGGGGAAGGGAACAAGGTCTTCCCTGGTCAGGGAGATGGAGGAATGAAAAGCGCACGGGGGTGAGGTCTTCACTTCTCCTAAAGTAGCGTCACTGTGGTCCAAAGACCACTGCGTGTGCCTGGCAGGTGCTGGGCCTGCAGGTGCTGGAAAAAGGGACCAAGTAAATGTTCCTGGGGGGCAGGGACTAAGTCAGTGCCAGCGCTGGAAGGTTTCCAGCATGTGAGTCTGGAAAATATTCCTACTGCAAAACAGGGTTTTCTGGGCAGCTGCCGTTCCTCCACAGCCTAGGAGGGCAAAGGCTGAAGTCACTAGGCTTTGTCTGTCCCGACTAGTCTGGGCTGCTCACCGCATGCCCGTCCTAATGATTAATTAGACTCTCTCTGTGTTTAGAGAATTGTGAAAATACAGCATTGTGTTAGAACCCTGGATTGTATCGGGTTGGAGATAATGCTGTTGTGCAAACAACATGAAAAGAGCTTTTCCAGGTGAGGGTTCAAGACCCCTGGGGAGCTTGGCTTTGAGCCCCTGCCTGGCTCTGCTCTGCCCCTCCGCTAGGTGCTCCTGAAGGGACTTTGGTCTGTGACATTACGTGGAGGAAACAAGCAGGATGCTAAAGTGGTAAACTTCTAAGATGTCCAAAGAAAGAAGAAATTTTGCCTTAGAAGTTGTGCTAGCTATCACCATTGGATTTTTAGAGCTATTATCTAACATTCTCTGCCCTTTGATGCCCCAAGAGGCGGGGCCTGGTGTTCTGTGTCACCAGGGATCCCTTATCTGATTGAGTTTGGCCAATGACAGCAGCCGCAGGAGTTGGAGAAATGTCAGGGTGTTTCTTCTCTGCTTCTGAGACAGGCAATATCTGTTTTTACCAGGAGGTCCATCTGCCACCATCCCTCCCCACACACGGTTTGGCTCCTGTATTGCTATTTTGTCCTTTTAACCCTCTCTAAGTGTCTGAGGCCACCATTGCTAGGCTTTAGGTGTCTCTCCTTTGTAACTAGTCCCCTGGATAAAGGATCTTCGTTTGGACCATCTGCAGGGATCTGTTTTCCTGCGAGCTCCTGATGGACAGAGAGCCTAGCCAGCCCGACTTCCTGCTCATAACCAGGTTCCTGGGGGAAGTAGGTGGTGCCTTCTCACTATCACTGCTGTTCTGGTTTGTTCCTGACTTTGCCTATGGGGGAGGTCATCTTTGTGCACATTGGCGATCTATCTGCAAGGGGGAGCGGAGTGCACAGTGTGAAGGGGTGAGCTGTGATGGGGGCATCTGAAGACTCAGGGCACAGGGTCGCAGCAGAGGCGCAGGGCAGTGAGTTGTGCAGGGGCGGGGGTGGGGGAAGATGGGGCTAGGGGCTGGGAAGGAAGGCAGGCGACCCGCAAGCAACTGTGATGGACACTGGGGTGAGCTGCCTAGATTGTGGAGTGTGCAGTCCAAGCTCCCCTCAGGTTCTGGGCTGCCTGCCCAGACGGGTGGGGTACAAAGGCCTGGTCATCTCGACCCCATGCAGGATACTTGAACATCGGCTATACTTCCGATGGATTGGCCAATGCTTTGTCTGACTCTGAACACTCCTGCAGCCTGCCGCTTTCCTTCAAGTGCTGGCCTCTAATGAACACCCTGCGTTCACACTGCGTCTTAGTTTGGCCAATGTGAGCAGCATCTGCTTCCTGAGAACCCTACCTACGAGGGTAAGTTTAGAAGAACTTATAGCAAGAGCAGCAAAAAGTTGACATGAAAGCAATAATTCTTATTTTTTTGAATTTATTTTATGGATTTTGTGTGTTGCAAGGAGCTTTCAGCCTTTATACAGAGGCAGAAGAACTGCCAGGGGGCACAGGAGAACGGTGAGATCCGGCCACTTCTGAGGGACGCAGAAGGGTGCAAAGACTTCTCAGGAGTCAGAGCTTTGTTCAGTCGCACTAAGGACAAATGTGTGGAGGATTATTTGAGACTTGCTTGGTTCGAGAAATATCCGTGTAGCATGAGTTAGGGAGAGAGCATTCCCAATTTACAGAGGACACCGGCAATGTCAGAAGGGAAAGTGAAGTTCAGTTCAAAGATGAGTTTGAAGGATCTGTATGCCCGAAGGTAAGGGGAGATGATTTTTCATGTGAACTTGAAAAATGGTTCTGAAGGAGTGTGTGTGTTCTCTAGGGCTATGAGAGGGTCAGGGCCAACCAACTTGGTGAAACGACCTGGATTTTCTAGTGTGAGAGATCTGAGAAATGAATGTTCTTTTCTGTTGCCTTCCTAGAATCTGATCCACAGGGATACCCCTGGTCAATAATAGTCTTCCCATCCTGACATCCTGGGACCTACACGCCTGCATGGGGCTCAAACTGTCACCTGGTTTCACGTTCCGACTGTCGGAAACTTCATGTTTAACCTTGAGGCCCCTCATACTTTTCTGCTTATATTGTTTCCTGGTTACCTCCCCAGAAACCATGTCAGTTCAGTTCTTGAGTTTAAATAGGAGTCTAAGTTCTTCTATCCTTGGTGCTACCTCTGAGGCAACAGGAAGTACTTTGACCCCCCCCCCCCCAAGTGGGTGAATCCTGAGAGGTGGTGTCAGATCCCTGGCCAGAGACGTTATTACCTTGACTTTGGGTTGTAATATGGCTTAAGGTGAGAGCTTGGGAATTTCCTGAATAAGAGCCAGCTCTATAGCTAAGAACAGCTCTTGGTGTGACCAAGTGATCAATAAAGTTCACCCAGACTGAGATAATTCCCACTTCAAGGCACACTGGACCAAGCTTCATTTATGACATCAGAGTCACATCATGCCATCTGGCTTGAATCTTCCACATGTGCTCTGCTTATGTGGACAAACAGCCTGCTCATCCTGTCCACATGGTCAATGGTCAATGAATTAAGAGGTCTTCAGGGTGGATGAGGACCAGTCAGAGGACACTGAGTGTTCTCTTCTATCTCTTAGCATCCCTCCTACGCTCTAAGCCCCTTGACAAAACCAGCTGGTGTCCTTTGGCTTATAATTGGCACTATACTTAATTCATTCCTCTGGTAATTCATTTCTCCCTTTTTTTATCTCTGGGCTAAAGACCTAAAAATATGGTGATGGCCAGAGGTGGGCTACCATAGGGAGTCCTTGATATTTAAGTCCTGTTTTCATGGTCTCACACCAGCCAGCCAGTTCTTCCCCAATCCACCCGGCTCAGAAACCCAAGTACATCAAGGGAAACATTTGAGTTTTCAAAATTTTATTGAGATGTTGGGGAGAAACAGCCAACATATACATTCCTCATTTCGTCACAACTGGCATTTTATCCACACCCCATAGGCTCTCCTCTGGCTTTGGTCTAACAAGGTCTCCTTAGCAGTCCCCCTTCTGCTGTCCTCTCGCTGCTGCCTGGTGCTGTTTGAAGTCCACCAGGGCAGAGCCCGCTGGCAGGTCACACGTGGGAGCGGTAATTGCGATTGGCTGTGGGGAAGGACAGGTTTTCGACAGGGACACCGGTTAGAACACACCCACCCATAAATACTCTTCTCGGCCCCGTCTGAGTTTAGTCAGTGGCAAGAATCTCAGGCTGAGATTTCGGAGGCATGGGAGGAGGGTGCTGCCAGGAGGGGGTGCCGGGGGCGACGTGCCCTTGAGTTTGCCCACTCTCCTCCTCATCCCTCACTCACCATCATCGCCCCGTTTCCTACTTTTCAGGCTGCCCTTCCGGTATTTTCTCTTGCTGCCACCTCTCTTGACTCCCTTGTGGGGAGCTCGGTTCTTGCCCCTCCTCATGCCATGGCTCTTTAATTTGCGGCTGGTCGACATCGCAATTTCTGCCAAAATGAGGGGCTTTGCAAGGCCGGAGGCCGGAAGTCTGGGTATTTAAGGCCTTGGCCATTGTGAGGGTAAAGGGGTGTGGCCCAGCAGGCGGGTGGGGCCCTATTGTGCTGTCACTAGCCTTTGCTGCACCTTGGTCATATATGTGAAATAAATAAGGTGGCCCCTTTAATGTAGCTCAAGGCCTGCATTCAACTCTGAGGTCCTTTTTGTGTTAAGTGGGGCTTTCCAGACAGGTGTTGTTGAGTAACTAAATCCCAGCCCTCTGCTGGCCACCTAGGGAGTCCAAGAAACCATTAACCTGTGTCTCCTGCCCGTAGGAAATTTAGTAGTCATCAAATGTGTGCATATGCATGAGTGTTTCACAGCATCTGGAGGTGACAAATGTATTTCCATGAGGACTTGACTCTAGGAAATCCAATTCAGTATGATCAAAAGAGAAATATTTCTTCTCTTTCACGTAACTCAGGATTGCTCAATTTCAGCACTGTTGACACGATGGGCTGGGTAACTTTTGGTGGGTTCTGTGCATCCTACGATGTTTGGCAGCACCTGGCCTTGAGCACTAGATACCAATGGATCCCCTACAGCTGTGCCAGCCCAAAATATTACCAAACTTTGCTGCCTGTCCCTTTGGGAGGCTGGGGGAGTAAGGGGAAAAGTCACACTGGTTGAGAACCACTGAACTAGTCCTTTTTGAAAATTTAGTCACAAATATAGATCACATAGTTTGTGCCATGGACTAGGTGGTGGGGAAGTAGTGGTGGATAAAAACAGATGTAGATACTGTGCTCATGGGACTTTCTGCCAAGTGGGGAAAAAGGCATCAGGTGTCTACACCAATCAGTGGCTGGAGGAGGGCAGAGGGTATAGGATGATGTTAGAGAGAGAGGCAGAGACCAAACCATGCTCAAATACGTTGGGAAGCCTTAAAAATGTTAAGGGGACAGCACAATGAGATTAGAGGGTTCTGGGTGGGCGATGGCTTGATTGGGAGGGATGTGTCAGGAAAGGAAGATGCTACCGTCAGTAGCCGCAGCTCAGTAGAGACAAAGATTTGATAATGGCCTAGACCTGGGCTGGGGAGGGTATCGGTTGAGACCTATAGAAGATAGACCATGATTTGGGATGGATTGATCTGGAAGGACAGAGCAGATGGTGTCAAGGGTGTGGCTTTTGCTTTTCTGTGCAATGCAGCTGTCTGGATGCTGGCACCACTCATGGGGACAAAGACCAGGCATGGGGAGTGTGGTGATCATGCATTTAGTCTATAACATATGGTCTGACATGCCTTTGAGGTTTCCAAATAGAGGAACTGAATGGTTATTGAGTGTTCATCTGAAGGTCTTGTCATCCAACCTTCTCTTCCTCCTTTCTCCCTCATGTTGGATGCTTTGAAACAAATTTCGGTAGAACTTAAAAGCTATTTCCTCCCTTTGTCCCTCCTCCTCTTTCCACTGCCATTATCCTCATTCAAGAACTGAGCACCTTGCCCGCAGGAGGTTGTTAGCAAAACCTGGTTGATGAGGAGAGAGAATGTCATTCAAGCCCCACTCCCTGTATTTCTGATGTCTACAGATAAGATGACAAATCATGTTTTGAAACCCAGATTCCTTCAATAGCCACCATAGATGACAATGTTTCCAGGCAGGTCTCTCTGGAGACCTTCTATTGGTGACTTTTATTCAGACAAGGAGGGAGAGCTGTGTGAAGCAGGCTGTTGGCCTGCCTCATTGTGTCTCCGGACCTTCTCCGTCCTCTCCAGCCCTGCTGTTCCGCTTGCAACCAAGCCCTATGAGAGCAGGGACGGCTGTGAACACAGGAACTGAGAACCTGCCCAGCCCCGTGTATTCCCTGGGTGTTAAACAGTCCTCCGCAGAGTAGGAGCTCAATACATATTCGTGGAATACATTTGCTCAATAAATAAAAAGTCCTCTTATTTTTCTAATTATCTTATTCCTCCCCATTTGGTTCCACATCTCCAAGGAAGACTTCTCCAACTTACGGAATTTTTATTATCCTTTAAAATTTCCTTAAAGCCCATGGTCCCTGTGCCATTGGGCTTAATGCCTAGACAAACAACCCTAACTGTGTGGACCCCTGTTTTGTGTCTGCATTGCCATGTCGTGTGTGTCAGGCTGGTCTCAACAGGAGGCGGTGTGTCATGGTTCTGGTCCTGATGGGACTTCTCTGGAATTCTAGCTCCCTTATTTCATAAATAAGCAGGTTGGGCTAGGTGTTCTTTGAGATGATCTGACTTTGGAGGTAGTCTCCTTGCAGTTAGGGACTCTATCTTTTATTTCTACAGCATTTTCCCCAGGTACCAGCAGTTGATAGTCTACAGCAGTTGATCAGTACATATTTGTTTAGTCTAGTGGCTTTGGTATATTATGAGGACAGATAGTCCACACTATCTATCAGAGTAACTTTGTACAAGTGGGGGGCATTTCTAGGCAGGGAAAGGAGAAAAGGACATTGTCTTCAGAGCAGGTCCCCTGGCGCTCCGTGCTGACCTCCCACGCCTGACTCTGCTGCTAAAACGTTTGCAGAGGAAGTGGCCTCTTTGGTTTGAGAGGCATTTTCTGGACAGCCCTTGAAGACTGGATACTATTTCTCTCCCTCATCCCTTCCACCCCCAGAAGACCTGCTCTGCCAAGGAGAAGCTGAGATCACAGGGAAGAAGCAGCCAGACTTGAGAACTGATGAAGAAACAAACAAACAAAAACGTCCCCCTTGCGTAGGGCTGAGGAGCAGCTGTGGTTCCAGACACCCATGCTGAGCAACTCCAGTGGCAGAAAACGCAGTGGTGGCAGCGGGGGCTGGGGTGGGGGGAGGCGAGGCACAGGCCAGTCCAAGGTGGGGCGGAAGGAGTGTGTGGGTTGGCTCCTGCGTCAGACCTCCTGGAGTGAGGACGGAGCAGGCTAGAGCACTGGCCATGATGCCTGTCTCTGTTTCTCTTTCCACTTCTGCCTCTATCTCACTTTAGATAGAGCGCAGCAAGCTCACTTCTCCCCTAGGAGGGCCCACAGTGGGGCCTTTCCTTGGGAACCATCTGCTAACCCAGTCTGCTGGCCGCCTGTGTCCTGCCTTTTCTCTGCTATTTTGCACAGGGAGGACACATGAGCTCTTTCAGATAACTGGGCACAGCAGCAGCAGGGACAGCCCAACAGACCTGTGTCCTTTACACTTTAGCTTCCGGGTGGGACTCAGCTTTTGTTTCTCTTGATGAAAGGAAATGGCACATGGAGAGAGAGAACTGAATTCCTGGCCTTCTGAGAAGAGGAGCTCTCAGGCCCCTTTCTCTTGGGGCTGAGTGTTGTCTCACCTGGAGGCAGGTGGATGGGCAGAATGGTGTCTTTACCTCCTAGAAGCGTAGCCCAGGCAGCAGCGCAGGGAAGGGCTGGGAGGCCAGGGCTCTCATTGCCCCATTTCTGGATTAGGAAGGGCAGGCTTAGGGTCTTAGTGTTTTAGAAGTCAGATCTCTAGTTGGAGCCCATCTCACGTCTCCAGTTCAGACTCCATTAATTTTCCTGGGGGTCTGATGGATGTCTGCACAGGTCTGTGTCTTCCCAGCAGGCTGAGGCCTGGTGCTTATTCAGAGGCAACACGGAAAGATGCTGACAGTCCTTACACATGTCAGTGACTCAGCCCGAATCCCTCTCTGAAATCTGAGTCTCTCCAGATGTTGACCTCAGCGGGGAAGGGGGCACCTTCTGCCCTGCTGACACACATACCTGATTCTCTACTGTGCTGCTGCTGCTGTTCCCACAGGCCCGGGGGCTCGGGGCAGCCTGGAGGCGCTGGGAGCTGCCGAGAGGGGCCCCACCAGGGACAGAGCTCTCTGAGCTCAGAACAAACCTGGTGTCTTCATTAGGGAATAAAAAGCAACCAGAGACCAATGCCAAAAGGTGGTTTTCAGAGCAAAGACCTCAACCCCATTCACCTTTTCCCACCCAGTTCTGGGAAACACAGGACACATTTTGGTTCTAAGGGAACTTGGGGCCACCTGTGGCCTTCTGGATACTTGAGTGTGGCCTTTTGACTGAATCCAAATTGTACAGAACAAATCCTTTTAATAAAGAGATTTGTTCTGTGAATTTTGGGTTCAGTCGAAGGGCCGAACATGGGGATGTGGAGGACCACATGTGGCCTTTTAGAGGCTGTAGGTTACCCCCCCACCAGCTGGAGTCTGCCTGAAGACATGTTGGGGTCCATTCCCATTTTCCTGCCAGGCTTCCTTCTCTCCCACCCTTTCTACGGTATTCCCAATTTTCCCACACAGTTCCTGTGCCTTCAGGAGCAGAGCGGTTGGGATGCTTAAAGGTGGGAGACTCATCACAAAAGCGGTGGTGACACGGGGGGAGGTCCTCAGGGGCCACCTGCCTGCTCCTTAGGGGGATGGGAGGCCTGTCTAAGGGGCTTCCCCATGCCGTGGAAGAGCCCAGAATGGACACAGACTGCCGGTCCCCAGCCAAGCACGGCTCACTACACCACAGTGCCTTCCCTACTTGGCTTAGAGAGAAATCTGGCCTCGACTGTCCACTCTGTTTGCCACAGAGAAGGAGTCTAATGTGGGAGGGAGAGGAAGAACCAGGATAAGGGAGTCACTTGTTGTTTGAGGAGGTCCCCTGGACACATGTGAAGTTCTCATTTTGAGATAAGTCAAATGATCATTTGCTTTTAGTTATTTTTGGACGTCTGAAAAATTATTTGACTATTTCTGTTCCTTTTGTCTTCTTATGTTACTACTAACAATAAGACCACATGGTGCAGCAGTACACAAAGAAATTTTATGCTTTCCTATTAACCCCTTCCCTGCCTTAACTAACTTTAACCCCCACCCACAGCAGTGACAGAGAAGGTGTCCCCTTCCAAATACACTGGGAATACAGCTTCCTTCAGGCATAAGATAAAAGTAGGGCTGCACCCTAGGATGTTAGGAAGGGGTGTTACAGTATTAAAATATCTCGTATTAAATTGTTTGGCCTCATGTGGTCTTTAGGAACAATGTCTTTTAATCCATCTACCAACTGGAGTAAGGAACTTTGAGTTGGAGGGTCGCTAGAGAACAATTTCACAATAGCTAGGCCTGGGGATGAAGTAACTTAGCCAAAGTCACAACCTATAGGCAGAGCCAGATCTCAAGCCCTGATCTCCTAATTCCCAGTCTGGGCTTCTTGCTACTGTGCCATGAAGTGCCACTATTGAAATTTCAGGCCTCTTTTTTCTCCCCCCTGTGCATTTTCTCTGCTTTTCTCCCTTCATGTTCCAACAGCCACGTGCCAGGCCCTTGCCCTTTTGAAATCATCCCACCTGCCAAGGGCCGTAAGTTCACTGAGTTTGAGGATGCCTGGCCCTTTGAAAGGGGAAAGAGTTGCCACCAAGAGAGACAAGGGACCAGAGAGAAAGACTGAGGTTGCCGCACATGAAGGTCAATGCCTTCACAATCGATGGTTTCAAAGCGCTGTGACCATCGTGCTGGTAGAGCGCACTGAACACAAGAGAGCTACTGACCAAGGCTGGGGCAAGAGAGACTGTCACTTCGCTGACCTGGCTTGCTGAACCTCTGTCTCTTAGTCTTAGTGGTGATCAGTGGAGGGTGAAGAAGAAGAGACAGGTGGAAAGCATAATTGTTCTTTGTGTCCTGAGACCCTGGAAAGATGGGGCCGACAGCGAAGGCTTTCCTGGCAGTGCCACTGCCGACGTGGCTTCCCTATTGCTCTTTGGGCAGAAGTCTCATATTTGGAGACCTCAAAAAGTAGGTTTAGTTGTATTTATACTAAAGAAAAAGAACAAAGTAACCTCTTCGCTGTTCTTTATAGTGCCGGAATTGTGATCCAAAGCACAGAGGCTAATGACACTTCACCCTTCGCACACCCCCATGCTGGGAGAGCAGCTAGGACTGGCCTGGAGAAATCCTCAAAGCAAAGCTTCCATTTTTAGTAAGAACCCAAGAAAGACCCAGATGCTTTTGAGTGTTCAGCGATCAGATTTTATTGGTCAAGAAATTCCTGACACTGGGCGGCCTTATATTTTCTGGGAGGAAATGTGGGAGGTGATGCCACAAAGATGTTCCTGGGATTCTGGCAAGGACCGTGTCAGCATGCAGAGATATTTGTTCTCTCAGTAGACTACTGTCCTACGATAGTGATAATAGCACTTTCTTAACACTGCAAGGAAGCAAAGACAAAACTGAGGTTAAAAAAGTCCCTGGTTAGAGTGAGAGAGTCTCAGGAGGTTCTTTAGGTGGGCACACAAGGCCAACTTGACATTTTCCAGGTTTTCCCTTCTGATCTGCGACTTGGCATAGCTCACTTGCTACTTCCTGTGACATCCGCTCCAGGTAAAGAAGCCAAGTCTCCCCAGAACCAGCTACATTATCTGAGAGGCCCGCTGCAAAATGAACACGCTGGCCCCCTGCTAAAACATTATTAAGAATTTCAAGACAGTGACAGAAGAGCATAAACCTGGGGTCAGCATGGCCAGGTAAGTAAGCAGAGAGCTGTTTGTGACATACAGGTCCCCTGCCTGTGAAGCCTGCCCTGCCTCTCCCTCCTCACTTAAGGCACTTCTTACAGTAAACACGTAGGTAAGAGACTGGAAAATCCCTACCTCATTTATCTTTATAGTCCTGGAGAGCTGGACAAATGTCCTCTTCGTGATGGGGAGTTGATGGACACTTGCGAGTGGCCTGCTTCTTCCTGAGGCTGTGCCGTGTGCCTGGGCATGAACGGCGCCTCTTCAGCACTGGCTCTGTCGCACCCCCAGCCCCTTCTCAGGCCGGAGCTGGCACCACTGGCTTCACTCCGCCGCCTGCTTCCTCTCCTCCCTGCTGTCCTTCGGTGGCGCTCTCTTCCATGCTCCTGCAGGAAACAGCTGCGTCCTGGGGCACGGGCCGCTCGGCTGCACCCTGTGTGACTGGACACACACACACAGCGCTCACACTCAGTCCCGCGAGATGTTAGGAGCCTGACGCGGGCTTTCTGGTCATTTACCTGAAGGTGGTATTCCCAGCCCTGAGACGGTAAGGGCCCACCTGTGAATAAACTAGCCCTCTGTGACTTGGCTTTCCCCACTCTGGGATGTCACAAAGTCCATATGAGATCAGCGATCAAATCTCCAAGAGAAGCGCTGACCAGCGCACCTGGATGGTTTCCTCCAACAATTAGATTTTGGGGATCCAAGCTTCCCAACTTACTAAACGTGGGCAAATCATTTCATTTCTCCTGGTCTTAAAAATATCCTGTTAGTGAAAGGGAGGAAAGCTCAGATTCAATGGCAGTCCTATTACCTTACTAATGAGGAAACTAAGCGCCCAGTTGGAGATCACTTCTTTATAGGCTCAGTGCTTCAGGAAATTGCTCAAGGGCACACAAACACTGAGCAGCAGAGCTGGATTTAAATCCACAGCTACTTAATGTTTGTGTGTATACTGTGCTCTACCTGCGTGATATACCCCCTAATGTGTTTGCTGCCATGGTGGGCAGGCAGAGGGAGGTGGTTAATCACCCAGAGAGTGATTCCTTTTACTTGATGTTCACCAGGAAGGGAGCTATCAACAAAAGACCTGAATATTAAAGTCCTACAGAAATTCATCCAAGTCAGCCATGAGGATGGAGAAGGAGGGGTAGATTATAAAATATTAAGGTGACTGATGAATGATGGAGCAGTATGAAGGGAATATTTGAATCCTAGACTTACGCCCTAAGTGAATGACTGCTGAGTGAATTTAGGAGCAGGAAACACATTGGGACAGAAAGGACTGGTTTTAGTTTTGCACAGGTTGAGATGTCCACCAGACAGATCCAATGTCCCCTTGATGCTCCCCAGACAAACTGGAGGGAGGTATCTATGGCTCAGAAGAGCAATTGAGGCTGGTGATGTAGACTTGGGTATTGGCAAGGTAGTTTTGTGTGGTCAAATCTATGGGCATGGATGCTCTAGAGACAAAGCTATGGTAGTCATCAGCCTTTGGGTTTTCCAGAGGAGAGAGCTGGGGAAGATGACTGAGAGAGCAAAAGAAAACTCAGGAAAGAATGGCATTGAAAGGTAATGGGAAGGAGTTCAAGGCTGGAAGTTGCCAGGCATGGGGTAGTCATAGCACTTATTGGGAACCAGGCACTGTGTGGGCAATTGAGGAACCTCAGCCCTCACTTTACTTGACTTCTGTAGAACACTGGACACTCTGGTTCCTGCAAAGGCGCAGTCGGGGATGTGGGCAGGAGTGCAGTGCATAGGAAGAGATGGCAGGTGAAGTAGTGGAGAGTGGTGGGTGTTTGTGAGCAGGGAAAGATAATCTCCCTAGCAACCACCCTTCCCCTCCCTTCATAGCCAAGCTTCTTAGAAGAAGGGCATTTATTCAACCACTATTGCTCTCTCATAAAAAGAATGATAAGACTTCTTGGTTCTTGCCTCACCTTACCCTTGTGTCCTTCACCCCATCTGACCTCACTCTCCCCTCTCAGCTATAGCCAAGTCTGCAGTTTGGAATGACATCCCATCTTGATTTGTCTTGTTATCTCCCCTTTCTGTCTTCCTTCAGGGATCTTACACTCTGGGAGAACAGAGGCAAGATAATAATCACTCGTGCCTGGCCCAGGGCCTGCAGTATGGTAAGTATTCTAGTGGCATTAACCCATTTAATCTTTACACCAGCCCTATGAGATGGGTACTGTCATTGCCATGTTCCAGGATCACGGTGGTTAAGTAATTTACCCAAGGTCCCACTGCTAGCAAACAGAGAAACTGGGGTCTTTGTGCATAAGAAATTGGAATAATTTTTCATATAAGATTGTTTATTTCATATTTTATATTTCTCTTTAAATACTTAAAGATAGGCATGCAATAGATTCTCAATGAATCAGTGCTGATTGAGAGGAGGATCCCTATTATTGATCAAAACAAAGTTCTTCTATAAGGGTATGGTGTTCATTAAGTGAGGGTGTATTCAGGCTGCTAGTGGTGGTGGATATTGATGTGTATCTCGCTAGTGGGTTCTTTTTAATCAAAATTTGGGATCCCATGAAAGCATCTCCCTCACTTTCCCCACACGGATCCATGCCCCTCTGAATGCCTAGGAAAGATCTTGAAAACACAAAGGGCCAGAGGTGAGGTTAGGGAGATCCTGCAGATCCTCAGCACACATTTGGATAAATAAATTGGTTGCTCAATCAAACCATCTCTAGGACATAAAATTATGATTATAGACTCCAATCCTTTAGCTTAAATGTCTGAGTGCTTTTGGTGTGGACACAAACTGATTGCTAGTCACTTTTGACAAAGAGAAGAGGAGATAGAATAAATCAAGTTCAGCTTTACAGATATGTATACGCATAGCTCGAATACGACTCCACATCCTTCTCTTTATTCCTCTCTCTTTCTCCTCTTTTCTGCCTTTGTTGCGCTCCCCTGGATTAAAATCTTAGGTCTTATTAAAAAAAAAAAAAACGGCAGGAGAACTGTAGAATTCTTTGCCTTTTAGCGTTTGTAAGAGGCAGGATATTAGAGGGGCTGGGGGAGGTGCTTGGATTATCACCTCCCCTGCCTCTACATGAGGCTGGTCTTCTTGAAGGGGGTGAGTCATTATAGCCTTTGTTCAGGAAGAGTGCTGAACTAGGCTTTAAAGGAAGAGAGGGGACGACTTGTCTCTTGTGGCTGTCCTCCAACCTGACCTTTCTGGTTGGCAACACCCAACAGCCACGTTACTTAGACTTGAGACTAAGATGCCTCCTTGGACTCTTGCCTCTCCTTTTTGGTCTTTGTTGAGTCTCCATTCATGAAACCCACATTTCCATGATCCAGGGTGGCAGCCTCTGATCCATCCTTGTTACCTTTGGATTACATTATTGCAGAGTCAGCTTGCGTCTCTTTTTTCATGCAAACTGCTGCCCAGTGAAACTTCCTAAAGCAAAGCTAATCATGTCATTCTTCTGTTCAAAAAGTCTAGGAAACTCCTTACCGTCTATAAGACATAGACATTTTTAGCACAACATTTTAGTTTGCGTACCCACCCCCTAATCCCAACCTCACTTTCTAGCCATGTCTTGTATTCTCCCCTTCAGACAACCTCTGCTGTTCTAGCCAAGTTGGGCTATTTAAAAAGTAGAACAAGAACAGATGTTCATGGGAAACTCAGAGATTTGTACTATTTCTTTAGCATCTTCACCAATTACAGCCTTTCAAACTCAAAACAAATGGCATAAACTCTATGGTTACTTCTTTCCATGAACTCCCATAATGCAGCTTTTGGGCACATTTTTATATCATTTATAAGATTCTGTCCAGAATTTTTTATTTGTATGCATGTCTTCTCCTGCCAAACATCAAACTTCCTGAGGTTGAAGCTATGTCTCCGTGGGCTTCTGGGGGCTGGGGCAGGGGTAGTGTATTTAAAAAAACGAGTGGGACTAAAGCTTTACATTTCACATTTTTAGGGGATTAGAGTGGGGCTTGGAGAGGGATAGGAGGGAGAGATTACAAAGGGGGCACAAGAAACTTTGGGGATTGGTGGATATACTTATCTTGCTTTGTAGTGATGGGCTCATGGGTTTATGTTTATGTCAAAATATCAAATTATACATTAAAATATGTGCAGTTTATTGTATGTCAGTTGTACTTGAATAAATTAATTTAAGAAGTTTCACATTGCACACATCCTTATTCAACAGCTCTTTCTAGAAATAAGATAGTGGAACCAAGAATGCATGTCTAAATGTACCAGCAGACAAAGGCTTCGAAAAAGCTGAACTTGTGTTTGAAAGGCAAAGAGAATTTTACTTGGTTTGTATCATTCTTGGAGGTTCCTATGGGCTATACTGATGGGCAGCCAGCCAGCTCAAGGAGTTCTTATAGGTGCTTTCTTGATTTTATCCAACATCTCAGTATTCCCCCAACCACCTAACCAAGCTCTCCTGTTGAGCTGCGGCCATTGTGACAAGACACCATCTATCATCATGTCCTTTTAACAGGAGGGACCATGTCACAGCCACTGATATAAAGGAAGTGATGGGTGGATTGCTTTGGACAAATGGTCTTGGGGTGGGGGAGGGGGATGATAGGGGGTTGTAGACAGAGGCTGTTGTTTCAAGCAGAACCCCACCACTGACCAGAGCTGGGGAACATAAGAAGATGGTGAAAGCCTGTAGATGTAGGTGTTCAGCACGTTATCTGAAGGATTCCCCGCAGAGAAAAAAAACAAGGAAGTTATGTCAGAAAAGGAACAAGAAGACAAGGTATTGGTGGCATTTTCTGACTACAATGGGGATGCTCAGAACTGAGGGATTGTCATCCTAGTGTGGCCAGTTTTCCAAAATGTCATGCCTTTGTCAAAAGCAAAGCTTTCCGTTCACTTTCAAAACACTGGCTCCAATTCTTCTCTAGCCACCCCTTCCTACTCCATCCCCCCCAATCCCCACCAGACTCTTTCCCTACTTCTCCACGGTCCCCGTGGTGCAGAGCCAGGCTTTCTGTGCTCGCTGCCTGTCTTCCTTGTGCTGTAGAGCCTCCCCGTGAGCTTGTCTACTTGGTGGAGAGACAGGCATCAGTCTCTGCACCTACCTCTTTGAAGGTGGGATGCTCAAACTCTTGGAAACCCTGCCTCTGATAGAATCTCTGGGAGACTGAGTTGGAAAGGTTCTTGTATGAAAACACATGGGTTTTCAGAACGCAAATCTTAAATTTTCTCATTTGTCTCCTTAGTCAGCAGGATATGTCCTCGATTTGGTTGAAGAAGCTGTATGAATCCAAGTTTTTCCACGTCATGTTTTTCCCCACGGACAGCACAACAACAAGCTTCTGGTGCCGGCCCAGGACCACCATAATCATTGTTGATTTTTCCCCTCTGCCCCAGGGTCTCTAAATAAAATCTCTCTCCTTTCTCTGCCAAATGGTGTTCTTGAGTGTTCTTGTTTAGTCAAAGAGTGACCTTGGGTGACCTTAGCAACTTAGCCTTTTTGTTCCATGTGATAAGACAGGTGGAGTGTGGTGAGTAGAAGGACAACCAAGTGAGTCAGGAGGAAATATGTAGTTTCCCATTTTTTCCTGTTTTAGATATTTACTAGTGAAATTCATGGTTGGGTTTTTGGTTTGGGATAGGTTGAGATGCTTTCTGGATGTGAAAAGAGCTTACTTGGTTTGATAAACCCTCTAAACTGGGCCAAGTGCAGGCTGAGCCACGGGAAACAACCACCAGGTTACCATCAGCTCACACTTCTAGCTTAATTTGTTGGCAATAAAGTGCACATTTTTCTAGAAACAAGCCCAGGGCATACCAATATGAAGCCCAGGAATTATAAACATGAGGAAGAATAAAAACATAACACAGGCCTAGAATAGCATATATGTATTTGGAAGTTTTTAAAGGACAATATCCTCGAGCTTCTCCTAGTAGATTACTCTAGATATCATATAGTGTTGGGGCAATTTGGGGTCAAATAATTCCTACAGCTGTTTGTAATCCCTTACGTAATTGAACTTGAACTTTGCGTAACTTACATAAAGGTGCCAGATCATCTCTTACTCCAATCCGTTGCCATTAAACTGAAGAAGTTCTGCTAAGCACAGCTTGCCTCCCCTAAGGGATCATAAATGCAATCTTTACAAACCATACGCCAGCAAGGCCAAAGCTAATCTGTAAGGTCAAGGCCTCAAAACCCAATTCTCCTGTCTTCTTTGGAAAACGAAAGATGTAGAAACTGGAACAGAGATAAACTGCCTTCTTATTCAGCCAGTTTAGGTGGACGCCAGGATTTTGTCTTATTTTCTAGATGTTGGTGAGCTTCTTGGGTTTCTCTGACGATTGTCTTTGGCTTTCTGGGGTAATATTTGGTCTTACTCAGTGCAGGGGTGGGGAGAGATGGCAATTTATTGCTTAAAGATGTCACGGCAGGTGGTTCTGGGCCCAAGACCAGATCGTCTTGAGGTAGTATGTTGTAGTAATGTATCTTGCGGTATTAGGTTGCAGTAATATGTTATAGTTGTACATTAGACATATCTGTGGTAGCAGGTTGTAGTAATGTTGTGCACACAAGGACATAGCCTTGGGGAGAAGGCAAAGCAAAGGGAGTCGGTAGTCTTCCCTGCTTCATTGGGGTGCCAGCCATCAATATCACCCTCACATTTTTGCTAAATTTACATAGAACTTGTTTTTGCTATTGAATAATTCCCATGTGCTGGGCACTCTGCCAGGTCCTGTTCACATGTACATGTACATGTTAACATATGACGTGTACATGTCATACTTATGGTCTAGGGGAAAACCAGAGAAAGCCAGAATAAAAGTCATGGTGCAGGGAGATCTGCCTTTCCTTCAAGAAAACCTGCATTGAAGTTAATGAGGAAAACTTTAGCACATAACAAGTTTGAATCTGGCAACTAGGGCCTTCAATATTTATTGATGAAAGTCCTGTGTGAGGTAAGCAATTGTGACCCTTGAGATGTGTGAGGTGACAGGGCCACTTGCAAGAGCCCCTTGAGAGGTAAAGGGCCAGTTAGCACGTGTTTCAGTGTGTGCAGGCGACAGTAGCCATAGTAAGTGAATGTCATGGCCCTGTTCTAACGTGCTTACTAGATTTGGCCTGTGGGCTGTAGCTTGTCAAACCCTGCACTAGAGCTTCTGCTAACCATTATTTCATTTATCTCCATTGTACCACCAACACAGCAAGTATCCCAATTTCGTAATTGACATAGGCTGAATGATTAACTTGCTTAAAATCACATGGCTTAGAATGTGCTTGAGTTGGGACCCAAGTCAGAGTGGTACTATTATACCTCTAAAAAAATCACACGAAGACAGAGGGAAGTAGACCCGCCTTTAGCATTCTATCTACCCTCATAGTACGCTAGCCTCCTGCGGGGTTGGATCCTTCTCTGGGCCCCATCTGACTGTCAGCACTATGCTTCTTTTTCCTAAGAGATTCATTAACCCTTTGTGGCAGCTTGTTCTTCTACTCAGGGGCCTTTGCCTCTTTCTGGATGTGGGCTGTCTTTCTACTTGTCTTGGTGGGGTTGGTAATGTTAGACTTCTTATAAAGGGTTTTCTTGGGGTGGAGGATGGGAGTAAGGAAGTGGGGCTGGGGCACAGAAGCTACTACTCAGTCCTAAACCAGATGCTACTCAGGCCGGTAAGCCAGTGGCAGGAAGAAGGCAGCTAACAGGGCCTTGCATGACGCAGTGCAGGTCATAACATTACAGCCACTATTATCTTCTACATCTCATGATATTAAGTGCTGAAACTGACCCCAAATTACTTTAAAGATCATAAGCTTATAAACTTGAGTGCAGTTCCTCTTGCCTATTTACAACTCACGCCCTAAAATCTTTCTCTAGTCTTTCTGCCTTTCAAAATTTTATAGTTGCCTGTTGGTATGGGTTTTCAATACATTCTCCAATTACAGAAGATGTTTTTACTCTCATAACTTATGTCCAGCTGTTGGCCTAGGAGCCACACGTAGCCCAAAGCTATGTTTTCTTTACCATACTACGCAGGCCAACATGGGGTGAACAAAAAGCATTTGAGCTAGTTGCCATCATAGAAAAGGCAGGCACTTTCATGTAAAATCTAGATACTTGACTTCTTGGTTGCTCTTAAAATTTTTCAATGTCTGTCAACACTAGATCCCAACTGGCTAGAGCTCAGAAACACCTTTCAGATGGGGCATGGCAATGCACTCTTCAATTTGATGTTGTCTCCATAAACTCCTACTTGTGTTACTTTACTACCTGCCCGGACCCTGAAGACATTTGACTTTGTAACCTCTGTCATAAACCTCTGGTAGCTGTCACTACTGACTCTGTTGGTTCCACCTCTCTCACCTGTATTTATCAAACAGTCCAGAGGCAAGTCTGAATTTCTAGGCAGGGGAGCCAAGGATAAGATTCTGGGCTTTGGTACAGGGCAACCTGCTTCCCTTTGGATTCCTATTGAGTCCTGGGACCACACATTGTCAGGCTCTCTCCCTAGCCTCAGCATACCCCTTTTTCCTGAAGCATAGTTTGAAATCCATGAGGAAATTTAAGGAATTATAACCAAGGAAAAAAGGAGCAGCTGTCTGTCTGGATGTGACTTGGGCTCCAGACTGGGAACAGGAGACTCATAACAAATGAAAGTCCTCCTGCCCTTGTCAGTCAGTATTGTATTTTGGTGGCTATAAGGCTGTGGTCACCGAAGTCCTTCTAAATAGCTGGAGCAGCAAGAGAATTATGCTAGGCTGAAGAACTGCCTTAAACAGACACAGCCCTGTGAGCCTTTTCCCAGTTTTGTGAGTCCTTGAAGAGCAGGGACCCCACATGACCTGTATCTGCATCCTTGGAGATTGGCATTCACCATGGTGGTGATGATGACAACATTGGGGCAGGCTAACTCACTGAATTATTAGTTTGTATATGGTCTCAGTGCACTTCCCCTGCTTTGAAGTGGACCACTTCATTTTCATTTTGAGTTTTCTTGCTTTGGATTGAGGATGAAACAGAAGCTCTTTGTACATAACTCCCTTCCTGAATTTTTGATATCCAAAAACCTGAACTCAAGGAGGTATTATGTTTTGGGGGGTGACTTGGTTTTATCTCACTTTCCAAAAGAGCCTGAGATAAGGACTTGAGTCCAGGTTTTATTGTGGAAAGTAGAGAACAGGAAGCAGGAAGGAGGGGACAGGGCAGGTGGGACAGGGAAGGCAGAGAATAAAGAGTATGTTACTGAGCTGACTACTGTCATCAGCAGCTGGAGTTTAATCCCGCTGGAGATCCTCTGAGGAGCTCTGCGGAAAGCACCTCTGAGTTATTGCTCCAGATGCTGGGAGGCTGGGACGTTTATCCACTGATCCCCAACTCCTACTAGTTGAAGGTTTCCCCTGGGAATGCTAACTGCCCCCTTCATGGGATGCCCAGCACCTTTGATATGTGGGGACATTTGCTCCCTGTTATTTTGTCCTCTGCTTTTTAGGGCCTCAGCCAAAACTAAGACAGAAAATGCATCCTTCTAACATGGTGTGCATGCATGTGTACGACCAGATATAATTCTATTGTTTGGATTTATGTAATCTATTAACCAACATCTTATATTTAGTGCACTTACAATTACTTACTTTTATTAAAAGTACATGCATAGATTTATATCTCTATTCAGTATTATTAGTATTTTTTGTATTTTCTTAGGATACAACTATAGAACTGGAATTATATGGCCAAAGGGGTCGTGTTTTTTCTAAGTTGCTTTTTAGAGAGGCTTTACCGACTTGTAGCACCCTCAGCAGTGTGAGCGAGCATTAAAGGTGAACTCTGGCAATGACCTGGGCTGGGCAACTAAGGCAGGTTGGAAAATCTTATTGCTTAGAGGACTTTTAGCACAGTGGGGGCCTGTATGTATTTAGAATAGGTTAGGATGCTGTTCTACATGAATTAAAAAGGAATGGAGGACACGCATTCTGGATTTCCTATCTTCCCAGAAGTTTGAAAGTGCTTCTTTATAGCATGAGCTGGAAAGGTCACATGCCCACATATGTGTACATGTGCATACACATAAAACACGTGAAACAGATTTTTCAAAAAGAATCCCAATTTGAGATATTTAATTGAGTTTTCAAAGGTTCTATGTTTACTACCACTTCATCGCACCATAATCTTCTGTGCATCCATATATTAAGTGGGTTTCCCAGTGTTCCATGTTCAAATTTCCATGAATATGTGGAAAATGTTAGAACTCTTGGCATTTCAACTTATGTCACCAAATGCTTTGAAGAAAATCTGAGAAAGAGAAAGCTTATGCTATTGATCAATACAATTGGAAGAGACTTAATTTTCCTTTGTCCCTTTCATTTTCCATGGGTTAAACTAGTAAATCAGAAAAAGAGATTAAAAATGGAGATTAAGGGGAGTAAAAAGAGGGAAAAACACACACTGAAATATCCAAATTTCAGTGCATCCCCTGGATTAATGAGTATGGGCCGTATTTCTTTTTTTTTTTTTTTTTTTTTGAGACAGAGTCTCGCTCTGTTGCCCAGGCTAGAGTGAGTGCCGTGGCATCAGCCTAGCTCACAACAACCTCAAACTCCTGGGCTCGAGCAATCCTCCTGCCTCAGCCTCCCGAGTAAGCTGGGACTACAGGCATGCGCCACCATGCCCGGCTCATTTTTTCTATATATTTTTAGTTGGCCAATTAATTGCTTTCTATTTATAGTAGAGACGGGGTCTCACTCTTGCTCAGGCTGGTTTCGAACTCCTGAGCTTGAGCGATCTGCCCGCCTCGGCCTCCCAGAGAGCTAGGATTACAGGCGTGAGCCACCGCGCCCGGCCAGGGCCGTATTTCTTGATTAGAACCCAGGCAAAGGATGAAATGCAGCCACATCTGTATTTCCAGTTCCTCCTCTGCCTTCCTTTTTGGCCTACTTGGTTCTCTTATTTTATAGGCGCAGAGCACCTTCCTGTCTGTCAAACAAAAAATGGGCCTGGTGTCATTGGAAATGTGGAGAATGAAACCTAAGAGTTTTCATCCCCCAGATAAACTCTGACTCTTCTGTTATCTCTAAGTCTTCCCACTAGATCTCTTAAAATTCCCTTTGTTATTTTTATGGAAGAATTAGGTGATCTGCTGAACCTGGTTGGTTCCCCCCAGTGTCTAAGACAGGTCATTCCTCCAGAGCACCAGGGGGAGCTGTGGTGCTCCCCTGGCACCCATCTCTTTCCAAGGGCAGGGTGGAGATATACATATATATATACCATCAAGGCACAAGCTTCTTAGGACATACTGGTCACAGAGAGCAGGATGTTTGAAACTGGTCCTAGAGTTCTCAGAACTATGGTGGCCAGTGGAGCATGGGAGAAAACACAGTTTGTGTTGCACTTGTGTTCTGTTGCCTTCTCAGACTTTTCCTTTTAACCATAACCACTCGCTGTGTTTTGTTTTATGATGAGGTCTGCTGACAAAAATAAGTGAAAAATGAAGGCTCTCCCCCTAGTAATAAAAAGAGAATACCTTGGAGGGAAGAGATGCAGACAAAAACCTCTCTGTCACAGTCTACCTTACATTCCAGGTCTCCCAATTCCCTGAGATTTTTATTCACTGATATTTTCCAAGAATCTAGACCTGTGGCTGGAACTATAGGGGTTCAGTCAATGCGTGCTGAATGAACGATGGCTCCAGTTCCAGGGCCAGTCCCCCCACCTTCTGCTCACTTGGTCCCTCTATGGTTTTCTTTTCATCTGTTAATATGTGATCATGATTGGGAGGAGATGGGTAGGTTGTACCAACCAATTCCTGGGGTCCTTTCTATTTGGGATGGTCTATAGTTTTCATAGTTAAGGTCCTTGTTGGTTAATTGTCTTAAGTCGACATCTTCTTTACTGTCTCCCATAACCAAATAACTCATGTATGAAAGAGAAACAGTCTTATTCCTGAGTATGATATCAGAGCATGGGCATGTTGAATCAAAATAAAATATCTATTTTACAGTTTTTGGCTTTGTCCTATATTAATGTCAAGTTGCCCCTGGAATCCACATACACAGCAGATAATGTGGTTGTAATGTTTCTGAAGGTGAATAAATTTAATCCTGTCCTTGCAAGGTAGCCCCTAATTTGGCTTGGCTAGAGCTCCTTCCTGTTTGTTTCTGTTCTTCGTTATACTTCCTGCTACTATTGGTACCACTCAACAATGCTTCTTCATCCGGGCAGAGGCAGTTCCTTCCAGTCACAGCCAGTGATTTTAGTTTGCAGTTTTCTCAACACCTGTAGAACCAGGTCAAGTCCATTGTTTCCTCCCAGAAATGCCATCAGCAGTCATGTGGCTCCCCCTTTGCAGGGGTCTGGGTCGCAGCTTTGTGGGTCTTCAGCCCACAGTAGAGCAGCAGCCCCCAACTCTGAAAGAGTTTTCCTCCAAGCTTTTAAGTGTTAATAATTCTAATACTCTCTTTTGTTCCCCTAGACGAAGGATGTTCACTGCTTATAATTGCTACCTCTTTGATACCTTAATATTGGCCTTTGCTGTGATAAATACTGAGTAATTTTTTATTTATTTTTTTATTTTATTTTTTTTTT
>VBSM01001562.1:54478371-54522226 GCA_008086735.1 Cheirogaleus medius
AGAGACGCTCTAACTGGTGGTGTTTCTCGTCCGCCATCTTGCTCCGCCCCCCACTGAGTAATTTTTTATATTAAATTCTCTCTGTTAAAATAACTGATATAGTTTCTGTCTCCTGAGATTAGATCCTGACTGATATATGCCCTAGAATAAGGGAGTCAGGGGTCACCCCCATGAGCCCATAGCCTCCCAGGCATGCCAGGCTCTCAGCTCGTATGCTGGAGAAATGATCCAGTGAGCCAAAGGCAACCCCTCCCCAAAGAAGAGTCACCCATATGTGATCCTTGGGAGGAAAAGCACACTAGACCTGGAGGAGTGTTCAAAGAGCTTCCAGAATGGATATGGGGATCTACACAGAGCTGGTGGTTTCAACATTTAAAAAGCCAGCTTATGATACACACAGAAGCTGCAGGCGCCAGACAGGTGATTCAGGCTACTGGTGCTTTGGGAGTTCAGGGATGGAGAACATCAGAAAAGTCAAGAAGAATCAGAAAGTGTCTCAGAGGAGGTTGAGCTGGAGGGGTGTACAGGGCTTTCCAGGCTGAGAAACTGGTCATAAGAACGGTCAAGACAAGTCCAGGGGCACAGGTTACTTTAGCGAGCCTTGTACTCAAGGCCAAGGAGCTTGCTTGGGTCATGCTCCAAAATCATAAATATATATATTTAATATATATGACTCAGTCACTGTGTACACCACTCAGCAGGCCCCAGGAACAAGTCCGGGTTGAGACAAAATGATTTTCTTACTAAAGAAAGGGATCTGCCTTCCTTGTGCTAGCTTTGGAGTGTCCTGAGACAGCCACTGTCTGTGGTTCCTCCTGGAGGAGACACCTGACTTGGCTTATTTTTGAGGGAAATCTGCAGTTGGTAACAGGACACCAGACACCAGGAGGGGTGTGGATGTGCGATCTGCAGGGACTGCTGGTCACATTTGGCTTTCTGGCTGATTTGGCTTCCCACCCATGTTATCTCCATTTCTTTAGCTAAATAAGCAAGCAATTGGACGCCCCTGTCTGAACGCCTACTCCATAGCTCTCCCAGACCCAGCTGGAGACAGTATACATAATCTCCCTACAAGAGAGATTTTCCAGAATAGTCCCAATTGCAAACATGTTGGTTTGGGAAGTGTGGTCCTGATGGCTTTGTCACGTACTATCAAAAGGCATAGGTCCCTCACTCAAGGAGCCCATGGTTTGGTGGGCCAAGCTGCCTCGACTTGCCTTATAATTTTGTGCTCTGCATGCCAATGCACGTAGCTACACAGAGGTATGCACACCTGAGCAGTCTCATCTGTCATTGGGCCTGGTGGGTGGCGGGGAAAAGCAAGGCAAAGGACAGATGAGGTGTGCACGGGGCAGGGGCTGCTTGGAGAAAAAGGGTGACTGGCCTCCCCATGCTGGCAACTGGGCCCAGCGGATGCCCATTTGTGGGCGGGGGCTTGGACAGAGAGGGAGCGAGCATGAGGGAGGCTGCTGAGCTCCTCGGCAGAAGCAAGGCCCCTATTGTGGCTCTCAGCTTCAAACCCCACTCGCTGGGCATGGACAGGGGCTCGGACCAGGATCCGCATCTGTTCTTGGCTGGGTGGCTATGGAATTTGGAGCCACCGAAGGGGTGGAGGAAGGAAGAGACAGAGGAGTTCTGAACAGAGAATAGAAGCACTTGAAGGGGAGGCATGGGTGAAGGGCGAGGAAAGAAGGGGTAGGGGAGGTGAGAGGAAGGGGAAGGGAGGCCTGGAAGGGGAGGGAGGAGAGGACAGGCTGGAACTTTGTTCCTGACTTCCTAAGGCAATGGCAGTGGCTGGGCTGGGCATCTTCGCTCCCTTTTGTCTGGCCAGCCCTGGCCAAACTCACCCCCCCCCAGGTTTTCCAGCCTAGGGTAGGCCAGGGAAGGAGGCCTGGGTGGGTGAAGTTGGCAGCTTTGCTGGAAGGCTTGGGCTGCCTCTGGTCACAGTAATTGCTGCAGGCTAGGGACAGGTGTCTTGGGCCCCTTCTGCCTCTGGGAGTTTGGCCCACTGGCCACTGGCCTGGAGAGCAGGGCCCATCTTCCCCCCAACCTCATGCCCTGCAAGCCAGTCATCTGCCTTCTTCTCCTTCCCCTGGGCTTCCCCCACCCCCTTCTGGTTCTCAGAACTCACTCCCATTGGATTCCAGGAAATGGCTGGTGCAACTTTGTAACCAAATCTGCTCAATCCCTTTGTATATCTTTTCTGCTCCCTGCTGGCTCCTTGGTGTCCTTCATGGCTGTGTCTAGTTACAGAGTAGGGTCTGACCAGGCCAGGCTGGCCCTGGCACATGCAATCAGATCTGGCTCCGGCAGCAACACCAAGCCGACTTGCTGCAAAGGAAAGTGGGCTGTGTTCAAGTGGGGGGGGACCCGGATCTGTGCCCAGCTTCACCAAGGATTAGTCATGCAACATCCAGCACGTCCCTTTTCCTCTTGGGATCCCAGCTTCTCTCCCCTGCAACACTAGGAGAATGCACCTTTGACCAGCCCCAGGATCTGTCTGGCAGGGCACCTGGAGCACAGAGGGGCTTATCACTGAGCAACCTTCCTCTGGAGACCCACAGACCCAGAGAATGCCAGCCCAGGTGGGGTCTGTGGTCACCTTGCCCATCTCTCACCTGTGGGGACCAAAGCTCTGAATATTGACCCGCAGACTCTGAGTTCCCTCCAGATGTCACGGAGGAGGTAAGGTGGGAGGAGCATTAAAGACAGTAGTGGGTACTGGGGGGATAAGGCTTGATGAAGAAGAGTAAGGAGTCTGTCATTTGAAAGCACGAATAGTGATGGGATGGGGGTTGTCTGTCTACAGGGTCACTTCCTCCTCAGAAAAATGTGTGGAGTTTTCCCAGGCCTTGGTGTGGGTGCCAGAGACCTTGCTGGTCATTCAGAGGGCGGGTGCTGAGCCTCTTGCCAGGGCTCCCTGCTGTGATTTGGGCCGAAGTTGGGACCAGGGCAGCAGGTGGCTTCCGGTACAGCCTGGCCTACTGATACTGGCTGCGGTGGCATCTAGAAGCCCTGTGGAGAGAGGACTGTGGACGAGGTTCCATTCTGGGAGGACGCTAGCGTGCCCCCAGGTGAAAGGTGGCTGGTTGAGGTGTTAAAAAATGGACTGAACATCTTTATATGCAGAACTTAAATTCTGCTTAAATCTTAAGTATGGGGAAGAGGCAAAGAGAAGGAAACAGAGAGGTGGAAAGTGGGGGAAAGTTGACAACTAGAATCTTCAGACAGACAGTGACAGGTCTGCATGTGAGTGGATTTATGGTTTGGGAGCTAGGTGTTAGAGATGAAGTCCTTGTCTGTTTAATACACTGTCTGGAGTAACGGGAAGAACAGGGTTGGCCTCGGCTTGAGGGTGAAGCTTGGCCTTCCTCTCCCTTTCATGGAACCAGGGAACATCAGTGTGGGAAGGGGCTTGTTGAAAAGTTCCTTAGTTCAACTCCTCCACCCACAAATGAGGAATGTGGAGCCCCGGGAGGCCCCATAGCTCAGTACCTACACCCCTAGGTGGCAGGGAGGGGAAGGCCGCTCCTGCCCCAGGTGGCAGGGAGCTTCCATGGGTGCAAGGTCTCCCGAGCAGTGAGGGAGAGGCACCTGAGGAACAGCTGAAGGACGAGGCCAGGGTAGGGAGGGCTGGATGAGGGAGATTTGGTCAAGGGCCAGTGGCAGCAGTTCTCAGGGGCCAGCCGCACCAACATCCCCTGGAAACTTGATGAACATGCAAATTCTTAGTCCCTCCCTGGCCTGAGTCAGGAATTGGGTGACCCAGGGAGCCCTCCAGGCAGTTCTGGTGGAAGAGCCTCCAGCACAGGGTGTCCAGGTGGGGTACAGGAGGCCCAGTGTCCCCATCTCAATAGGAAGCCATTTGTGACCCACAGAAGAGGCTCTGCCCTCCCTGCCAGCTGTCAGCTGCAGTGTTCTTGGGTCTCCTTCCCGCTGGGCACATCCCACAGTCACCTCTCTTGGGCCGCAGCCTTATCTGTTGGTCCCAGATAAAGAGCCAATTGGCCTAATCAGTCCGACCGGACTGGCTGGCTCCAGGGAAGTCTGTGGTGGTGCCGCTGTCAGGAGTGGAGCCGCTCACACGGCTGACCCCCTCCACACCCCGCGGGTCCCGTCGCCGCCGCCATCTCTCCTCCATGACACGCTGGTCCTTGGGTGGACGCTCCCTCCTTTCCAATCAGCCCTCAGCAACTTTATTCCCAAGAAAGATAAGGCACAGCTATCTGGGGCTTCTAGAAAATCACACTGGCAAAAGCATGGGTCAAGGTCAGGCTGTCTTAGGGGTGGCAGCTGAAGGAGAGAATGAGGAATTGTACTGAGACTTTTTGAGCCTGCCACAAAAATGTCTTTATATCCCTCATGTCCCTATATGTCTCTATATCCCGAGAACCGATACTTGGGCTTACTGTGGATTCTCTGCCTTCCTGGAGGAAGCTGACCTCCCCTGAGCTACTGCTTCGCTTCTTGCTACAGTGCAAGGTTAGGGGACTTGAGAGGGCAGGGTCTCCCCGCATTGTAAAGAGCTGGAAACGGGCTTAGAGACGTGCAGTGACTTTCTCCAGGGATTGAGCAAGCCTTTGGCTGGAGCTGGGACCCAAAGCCCCATCCTGGTGGTACAGCTGGAACCGGTGATCGTGCCCACAAAGGCTCATCTGCAAGGAAGGTCAGCTACAGGACCAGATGTGCCTCCCAGATGTTCTTCCCAGGCTCAGCCTGTGTGGCATGAAGGATTGGTTAAAAGGACTTTTAATCCCAGGGAAAATGGTTGCCATTCAGAGTTGGCTCAAAAATTGGTAAATTCTGCTGTGAGAGAAACAAAGTAGGTCCAAAGGGCACAGAGGGGTTTTCGTGGGCTCTGGGGCAGCAGCAGCCCTGGGCGGAGGTGGGATCATGGGCTGGGAGTGAGGGATGGCAGGGGCTGTCAGCGGGGACATTTGAATTATGCAGTGACTGACGCAGTACTTGTCGGGCCGCCCTGCTCTCTGCTGACTGCGGTGCCGTCTCCTTCCTAGGTCTGACTTTTGTCCCTTGCCTTCCTGCTCCAGAGCAGGAGACAGGTAGACCCGAGTGCGTGAGGAAGAGCATCTGGCCAGTTGCCAAGTCCACGGCTCAGGCAGAGGACTCTTAAGAGGGGAGAACCTCTTAGGAGGTGCTGTTTGTCCATCTGGAGGGGCCAGAGGCAAATGCTGGAGCCTTGGCGTGTTGGAAATGTGTTTTGCCTTTTCAGTGTGAGATGAGTCTTCTTGTGCACAGCCCCAGTACAGAGCACGGGGGGACTGGCGTGGCTGGGGCAGGGAGGGGCCAGAAGCCCCACCCTCAGCTTCTCTGTCACCTCTCTCAGTGCCTCCTAAGGCACCTTGGAGGACCCCTAGGGTCCCATGGGACTCAGTTTAGACACCCTTGGGGACGTTATTAGGTTCTCTAGGGGCCTGTGTCTTACTACGAGCTCCCAGGAGGCTCCAATGCTCCCTCAGGAGTCTGGCCAAGGACTGTGGTCCAGGGGCCAGTTGACCTGCCAAGCTGTGCTCCCAGCACAGGGCTCAGCCCTGCTACTGGAAGGACCGAGGCGGGTGCTCTTCCCAGTCAAGTGCCACTGGGGACCCTTTTCCCCTGGGGGCCTGGGGGGAGCAGGGTGCCAAGCAGCAGTGGCTAAGCTGGCCAGAGCAGCCGCGTTTCTGGGTCAGCCTTCCCTCCTCTGGTTTCCCCGCTGGGGTCTCCGTAACCTGGACTTTGAAGTCATTTTCCCACGCTGGCTCCACAGGATGTCTGAGCCTCTGGATCTTCACCTAGGACCTCCCCCCCTCACTGACCTACTTTCTTTCCTTCCATCCATAAAGCAAGTTGGACAAGCGCTGCAGCCTGTCAGCCCCGCTGGTGACTCGCAGCACCCACCAGCATACCCAGGGTCCTGAGAAGTCCTGCATGAAAAAAAGTCATTTTTCTGTGCTTAGCCATGCTTAACTTTTCTTTGATAAGCACCTGTCTAACGTCCCTAGGATTATGTCCCACATCAAGTTATTCCTCACGTTGAAGTCAAGTCCGTGTACTCGTACAAGTCCGTAGCACAGCGTCCTCCACACGGGGCTTCTTGTTGCTGCGCCTTGGGTCTCTTCCTTAGCAGAATTTAATCTCCGTGAGAGCAGGACTCTGTTTAACATAGAACAGTGCTTCACACACAGTGGACAATAAATATTTGTTGAGTGACAGTATCTAGGAGGGGTCTGGGTGCTAGGGAAGGCAGCCCTGTGTCCCGTGCCGTCCCTGCAGCCCACCAGTCCTCTCTGACCCCTGCTGTCCCCATCCCGTGCCCACCAGTGCTCTCCAGGCTCTGCAGCACTGTCTGTGGAGTTGTCTTGGCTGCCCACCACCTGCCACCGTCAGTCCTTGGCCACGCTCCCTTCTGACACCTGCTCCTACTTTATTAGATCCCGCTTGCTTGGCTTCCTTCTTTGGGTGAATTAAGGAGAGCAGGCTCAATGCAGGGGACAGCTTGGATGCTGAACTGTGGTGGCTGGCTGGGCCGGTGTGTCATGTTGCAGAGGGTCTCCATAGACAGGCACAGCCCCCGCCCTCAGGGGCCCACTGTCGGGGGAAGGGGAGGCTGCTCAGTGGAGCACTGAGCCGGATTTCCCTGGGTCCCAGTTGTTAAATTTTCAGGAGTTGTGCAAACTGTTGCCAAACACAGCCCCTTGTCAGACCACTGTTGCACTGTAGCTGCTCTGTGTCAAGAGCTTTGTCGGGGGAGAGCCAGGTGCTGTGTGATGGATGGGGGAGAGGAGCTTACTTGGTCCTGGGGGTTGGAACACTCTTGTCAGAGTTGGTGAGCTGAGTCTCAGAGCTAGAAACGAGCCGAGGGGTGGGCTTGGGGGCCGTAGACTTGCTCACAGTCACCGGCAGCACCCTGCCCCCGGACCTCGCGGCACCAACACACTCAGCCTCCTCCACGCTCCCGGCTGTCCTATTCTCTTTCCTGCTTCTCCTGGGTTGTGCTGATGTTCTCAGCCTCCCTCCAAGTCTTTCCCAGGAGGGAGAAGAGAGGAACGAAGGGAAGGGGTGGGCAAAATCCATGCGAAGCTGGCCTCTCGGGCCATTCCGAGGCAACATCTGCCACAGCTGGGCTCGAGGCCGGCCAGATGCCCTTCAGTCACGCTGTGACAGATGCTTCCAAATAAATTAGTTCACAGCAGGAAAGGGCTTGGAGTTCCAAGTCTGGTGAAACCAGATCTGGCCTGGAGGGACAGAGAGAAGCCATTTCAGAGAGAGTCGGGAGGGGCGAGTCCCAGGCCAGATAGGTGCTGCTGCTCTGAAGGGAGCCCCAGAGGTGGGTGCCCACTCGGACCTTCCGTGCTTTCCTTGTGGGCCCCTCTTAACCTCTCCTCCCTTGACTGGACTTTTGAGCCCCTGATCTGGGTGGGCTCTGCGTGTGCAAGAGCACACAGCTGTCTCATTCTTGTGTAGGTCCCTAGACCTGCAGGGCCAGTGTGGCAGCCATGGGAGGGTGGGAGGGCAGCGTGGTCCACTGGGCCCTGCGTGCATGGGGTTGACAGGCCTGGCTGTGGCTCGCCTGCGACTGGCTGGAGGAACGTGAAGCCCAGTGTTTTCCCATCAGCAGAGCTGGGCATTAAGAAGACTTGTGCGTTTGAAGACGTTCCAGGGATGTTGTGTGTTCCAAGTGGACATTCGGACGTGCTCTGGCTCAGAGTCACAAGTAGCCGCTTCTCAGGAGCTTTCTTTCTGGTCCTGTCATAGTCTCTTGTCTCTGGGTCAGGAAGCCCTACAGCAGGGCTATCGGCGACCTCCTTTGATAACAGGTCCCACTGTCTCCAATGTGTCCCACACCATGAGAGCAGTGTGTAAATTCTGTTGCCTAATTCAAGCCTCTTTAGCTATGACTACAACACGTCCCCTCTTGTGTACACTAAGAAGACCCTGGGCCCAGGTGACTGACTGCTCGCGCGAGTTTTCTTTTGCAGATTCAGAGGAAACACCTAAGCCCATATCCCCTCAACCTGAGGACGTCCGCTTATGTTGGTGACAGAGTGACAGCAGGAGAGGGTCTGGCTTTGCAGGTGAGCTGTTCAGGCTCATGGGGCACCTAAGATGGGACGTTTGAGCCTCGGATTGGGAATCTGGAGCCCAGAGAGATGAAGAGCAGCCCTGGAGAGCCAGGTCGGGCGCTCTGACTGCAGGCCAGCATCAGTCCGCCGTCTGCCCTCTTACTGATGCGTGGAATCCAGGCCTCTGCTCTCTCGACAGGAGCCTCACGCAACAGACCTGTCTGGTTCCTCACGTCCTCGCCAGCCTGCTGCGTGCTGGTCTGCGCCAGAGAGAGGCCGGAGGCCAGCAGGTGAACGGCGGCGCCCCTGACGGAGGCTTGCCTCACCCGGCTGGCATCACAGCTGACCCAGAGAGCAGGGGCTCATGTCTCTGCGGCCTCCTGCGATCCCGTTGGCAGCCTCCCCTCGGAGAGTAGACCAGGTCAGGCCCAGCCACACCGATAATGACAGAACCTGGTGGCGCCTGGTGTACCTGCGATGGCAACGTCCAAAAATAAATGCTATTGGCTGATAGCTGTTTGAAGTGCAGTTTGTGGGGTTGGAAATGGGCAAGTCTGACGGTGGCAGGTGCTGCTGATGGCAGGGAGGAGCGAGAACCAGGCCAAGGCCACCTGAGGCCTCTCCTTCCTGACCCAGCACCCTCCATTCCTTCCCACGAACAGTGACAATACCACTGCCTGGTGCGCTTATCTTCCCGCGTGGTTTTCAAATTATATTTCCCTAGAGAACTGTGCTGAGGGCCACGTGAGAGCTTGGGAGGGGACTGGGTGGTACTGTCATTAACATTTTAAAAAAAATTTTTTAAATTTCAGCATATTATGGAGGTACAAATGTTTAGGTTACATGTATTGCCTTTGCCCTACCAGAGTCAGAGCTTCAAGGAAGTATATCCATCCCCCAGACAGTGTGCATCATACCCATTATCTGAGAATATACCCATTCCCTCCTCCTCACTCCCACCTCCCTGACACCCAGTGAATGTTATTACTGTATGTGCACTTAAGTGTTGATAAGTTAATGCTGATTTGATGGTGAGTACATGTGGTGCTTGTTTTTCCATTCTTACTGGAACCCATTCTACTAAGTGAAATGTCATTGACATTTTATGCACTAGGAAGCTGAGTCACAGAGGTTCTGTGAGGGGCCTGGCTTGTAAGAGGCAGAGCTGGTTCTGGAACAGGGTGTTCTGATTCCAGATTTGGAGCTGGTCTCCTCTGCTGCAGATTTCCTCCGGCCATCCTCTGTCCTGTGCTTCATCAAGTACCTGCTGCATAGATCAATGCCTGGTGGACCTGACAAACCAATCCATGACAAGGCTTTATTAGGACTGTGGATGGTCAGAAATTAGAGTCTTTTGAGTGGGTTGCACAGTGGCTTTTAATGCAGAGTTATCACATTTAGCAAATATTAATAAAAATATGGATGCCCAGTTCAATTTGAATTTTAGATAAACAATGAATACTTTTTTTAGTATAAATATATCTCATATATTTCATAAGACATAGATTATACTGAAAATCTGAATGTCAAATAGAACTGATATCCTGCATTTTATCTGGCAAGTCTATTTTGATGGCCCCTAAACTATACCATAAGAACATTGTTTTATTACTAAGACCTTCTCTATATCATAATCCCGGAATTTTCTAGCCAAGGAGGATGTTTTAGAAATTAAGGTTGAAAGCTGAGTGGATTCAGAGTGGATTCAAAGTTAATTCTGTCTAACTAGGGAATGGAGGGGGATGGGTTGAACTAATAGCTCTAGGATTCTTCCAGAATATATAACCACTGCATTTCTAGCCATTGACTTTTATTGTCCTACAGCTCTTATGTACTCTGTCCTGCTTTTGTTTCATTTTGTTATGTTTTCTACCCTTCTTTGCCTTTGTGTTTAAGTTTGTTTAATTTCCATTGACACATCTTCAACTTCACCAATTTTTTCTCCAGCTGTGTCAAGTCTACAGATGAGTCAGCCACTGGTTTTCAGCAGCAAGAACCAGCTCTCCAGATGTGGAACGAGGTTGTAGCTGGAAGGACTGGTCATAAGAAAGAACTTCCTCTGGCGGAGGATGTGACTTCCTAGAAGAGAAGACTGAGGGAATCTGATTAGCTTATGAGGAGGCTTGTGCCGAGGGAGGCCAGGCACTAAGTGGGTGGCTCTTTCCAGCCCAGTCATGTGCTTTACTGTGGTTCAGGAGTGAAGGGAGAGGTTTTCCTGCTGTTACTCCTAAGGTGCTAAAGAAGACCCCACCTGGAAACTGGGCAAAGCCTTGAGCCCAGTAAAAGGTAAATGGGAAATGAAAAATGTTAGAAAGAAAGAGTCAAGGTTAGAAAACTCCCAGCCTTAGGAAAGAGTCTTTGTGGCCCAATATGGGGAAGGGCTGGATCTGCTGGTTCGACCTCTACACACATGGTTCCCTAATGACTATGATACCGGTTCAGGGAGGATTACAAAGCACGAAGATATCAGGTAGGCCCTAGGGGTGATTGTCCAAATTCTAAAATCCACAAACACTTGGTCCTTGTTGAGTGCCTTGAAGACCTGACACCCTGTAGTAGTAACCCTAGTGACTATAACGTTAAATAGGACTCAGTCCCTGCTTTATGGAGATTTTAGTTTAAAAATACCTGGGATGCTTCCATTAGATCTTTGTATCAATGCGTTTTTCCCCCTATTATTCAGGTTTCAGCTTAAATGGCAACTACTGTGGCAGGCCTTTCCTAAAAGTCTAACTTACAGCACCTCCTCCTTCATTTCACACAGTCCTATTTCCATCATGAGGACCCGCTATCTTCTTGTTTATTTATTGCTCATTGACTATGTCCCTTTTCTCAAATGTAAGCCCCAGCCAGGATTTGGAGCAGGCTTCTTCTGTTCTCAGTTGTATTTCCCTTGCCTGGCAAATAATAGATATTTGATAACGTTTATTTAATGAATGAATGAAGAAAAGGAAAATTCTCTGACTATAGTTTTGCTGTGATTTAATGAACTAGCAACATTTGACTTAAAAAGAATTTTAGAACTTTTTAAAACACATTCTGCTATATTTTTGTCCTATTTCTTATTTAGCAATCTAACAAGTCACGTGTGCAAAAACAGAAGGCAGAAGACAATCTCAGCCTGTAAGCTTTTAGAGGAGCATGTCTACATAATTCTTTTTATTTTTTTGCAGTGACTAATAGAGCAGAGCTTAATTGATGCTTTTCTGATGGATTGATTAATTACGGTTTAAGCTCAGGGAGGCTCTGACCCAGTGAAACATTCCTCTGTGAGCAGCTGTTCCTCTCTTTACTAAGTTCTGTGTGGTACATGAGTGTTGAGTTACTGGAAACCTTAAAGCTGCATTCCCCAACCCTGAGGCTGAGGACCTGTATTGGTCTGTGGCCTGTTAGGAACCAGGCAGCACAGCAGGAGGTGATTGGCAGGTGAGCTAGCAAAGCTTCCTCTGTATTTACAGCCGATCCCCATCGCTTGCATCACTGCCTGAGCTCTGCCTCCTGTCAGATCGGTGGCGGCACTAGGTTCTGTTTATGGTGAGTTGTATAATTATTTCATTATACATATATATATATATATATATATTTTTTTTTTTTTTTTTGAGACAGAGCCTAACTTTGTTGCCCGGGCTAGAATGCCATGGCGTCAATCTAGCTCACAGCAACCTCAAACTCCTGGGCTCAAGCAATCCTTCTGCCTCAGCCTCCCAAGTAGCTGGGACTACAGGCATGCGCCACCACGCCCAGCTAATTTTTCTATATATTTTTGGTTGTCCAGCTAATTTCTTTCTATTTTTAGTAGAGACGGGGTCTTGCTCTTGCTCAGGCTGGTCTTGAACTCCTGACCTTGAGCTATCCTCCTGCCTCGGCCTCCCAGAGTGCTAGGATTACAGGCGTGAGCCACTGTGCCTGGCCAATTATTTCATTATATATTACACTGGAATAATAATAGAAGTAAAGTGCACAACAAATATAATGTGCTTGAATCATCCCGAAATCATCCTCCCCGGTCCGTGGAAAAATTGTCTTCCATGAAACTGGTTCCTGATGTCAAAAAATTGGGGGACTGCTGCCTTAAAGGACATGAATGCACAAAAAAAAGTACACATGGGAATATTTATCTGAGTGAAAAAGCTATAATGTTCTATTTAAACAATTTATGACAATTCTTTATGAAGCATTTCTCTTATAGGATGTAAGTATGATTTCAGACACCCAAAACCATAATATAACCCAGAAATGGTTGCCAGTTCTGTTAAGTCTCTCTCTGATGGTCCAGCTGAGCCTCTGAGGAAACAGAATCCTTTGCAGTTTTAAGGTCAAAGGCCCTGCAGCTGCAGGTGCTAGGGTCAAAGCACAATTTGACCCCAGATCTTTGTAAGCTAAACAGACCAGACTTTATGCCCAAAAGAAACAGGATGAGGGAGCGTGGTGCAGGGAGTGGACCAGAGGGAGCCAGAGAGAGACACCTGGAGGTAATTGATGAATTCATTGGTTTAGTCAGTTATTTATTCTACCATATTTATTCATCTCTTACAAAGTGCCAAACACATCGCTGGGCCTTGTAGGGCCTGACGAGATGGATTAGATAAGACCTCTGACCCTGTGGGGTGGTACCTGAACAAGGAAAAGGATGCAGGTGCTGGAGTGGGTTTGGGAAAGATAACAGATTTGGACTGAGGTATATTGGTTTGGAGCTGCCAGCAGGACTCTGGGCGGGAGACACCCAACAGTCAGTGCACCATATAAACAGGCCTTTCCCCTAGGCTCTAGACGCACAGACATTTGGACATTTTAAATTCAGTGCCTCCAAACCTGGGTCCACGCCCCTGCAATGTGCTCCTCTTCGATCGTTCCCCTTCTCTGTACGTAGCACTGGGAGCCTGCCTGACTCCTCCCTGTCCCTCATTCTCCATTTCCCACTCACTCAACCCCAAGTCCTGTTGGGGCTTCATTTCCAACCTTTCTCTCGAATCTCCATCTTTCTGCTTCTCTCTGTCTTCAATCCAGTCCAGACTGCCACCACTTCCTATCCAGCCTCCTGCCATGAACCCTCCTCTCATGGGTCTACCTGCCCCACTCTAGTGCCTTCTTCCACTCTCTTTCCATCACACGGCAGCCAGAGTGACCTTTCCAAATGACAACACAGTCACACCAATGCCCTGGTTAGCACACTTCAGAAGCTTCCCCTTGCTCTCAGGAAGATGACCAGATTTCTAACGTCACCTTCAAGGCCCATGAGGTATGGCCCTCTGGCCTGGCCTCCTGCCTGCTGCTCTCTTCCTTTGCTGTGTCTCAACCATGTGGATCTTCCCCCACCCCTCATACTTTCCTCTTTTCTTCTTCTGCAAGGCTTTTGCAAATGCTGTCTGTACTAGGCAGAACAGTGGTCCCCAAAGATGTCCACATCTTAATCCCCAGAACCTGTGATTATGTTAGATTGCACGGCCAAGGGGGAGTGAGGTTGCAGATGGCATTGAGGTTGCGAGTCAGCAGACTTCAACATGAGAGATCATCTTGGATCATCTGGGTGGGTCCAATGTGAAGACAAGGACCCTAAAGGTGGGAGAGGGACATAGAAGGGAGGGTTGGAGCTATTTGATGAAAGACTCATCCTGTCATTGTTGGCTCTGAGGATGGAAGAGAGCCACAAGCCAGAGAATGCAGGTGGCACCTAGAATCAGGAAAAGGCAAAGAAACAGATTCCTCCTGAGCCTTCAGAAAGGACTTGGTCCTGCCAACACCTGTCCAACCCACAGACTGTGAGAAGGATAAACGTGTGCTGTCTTAAGCCACTGTGTTTGTGGTGACCTGTTATAGCCGGAATGGAAAACTAACACACACACTGTCGCGCTGTTTGGAAGACTCTGCTCTCCCTTGGTTGTCTGGTCAACTCCCCAGAGCTTAGCCCAGGGCCCTTTCCTCAAGGAGGCCTCTTCAGAGCCTTTTATAATAGACATTCAGAGGTTTATTTTCCTGTCTTTTTAATAATTTGCTATCACCCCAGCTGTGAGTGTGTTTATATGAGACGCAGCATAGCGTGCAGGTTAAAGGTGCAGATGGCCCCGTAGCCCAGTGGCCTGTGTTTGAATCCTGCACCACCACCTGCTGTCCGTGGGATCTTGTGCAAACCACTTGACCTCTCTGCATATGCCTCGATTATCTCGCTGATGAAACAGGAACAATAATAGTACCTACCCCATAGGACTATTGTAAAAATTAAATGAATTAGTAAAGTGTTTAAAACAGTGTCTGCCATAGAGTAAGACACTCCAGGTATCCCCTCTTGATGTTGATCTCCTCTTTGAGGACAAGGATTGCGGCCACTTCCGCTTGCCATTTGCTTCAGCACCTATGTGGGGTTTGGCATACCATTGTAGGTCTCACTTTGTGCATCTAAAATGAAGTAATGAATGAAGGAATGAATTCAGAATTGGAACTTGGGAGAGGGTGGGTCTGAAAATACATATCAGAAACGACTCTTTTCCCAAATTGGTTACTCTAAGGGAGGGTCTCTCACTCTCAGCACCAGCAACATGTTGAGCTAGGGAATTCTTTGGTGTGGGGGCTGTCCCGGCCATTGCGGGCTAGTTAGCAGCACCCCTGGCCTCTACTTGCTAGATGCTGACAGCACTCTCCCCGCCACACACACAGACCAGTTGTGATAACTAAAAATGTTCCCGGACATCACCACATGCCCCATGGAGGGCAAAATCACCCCACTGTCGAGAACGGCAGCTCTAAGGGGCACAATCGTCACACCAAGCAGCAGTGTGAGCATGCGGCCGATGCTGTCCTCTGCCATGGCAGGCCTGGTCTGGCCGGGCCCCAGGAGGGGGCTGCTGCACAGAACCCCCAGGGGCTTATCTGCCTCCACTCAGCTGCTCAAGGCCCCTGAATGTGAGAGTGTGGCTTGGTACGAGAAGGAGGGCGGGACTGCCCTTCTTAAAGCCACAACATAATAGTTTTCTGAACACAGGAAGGGTTTATCTCAAAGCAGATAGTTCTTGAACTTTTCAGATGACAGATTGTCATGCTAATCTAAATGCCAGGAAGATTTGAATAAATGGAATAAAAGCTCGGATAAAGGGCTGACCTTCGCCTTTGGCTTCCTTTATTCATTATCAGCTTGAAAATACAAGAAACCCATTGCTCATTTTTTTTTCCCCTCTAATTTGTTCTTTTCAAATATTGTTTGTCCTCAGAAAAAGGCTGCTTGGGTAAATTCTGGCAGATAAGTATATGAATTTCCTGTATTAAGTGGAGAAATGGAGGACTAAAGGAGGTGGTAAGAACCTCCTCTGCAAAGAGTTCTGTTAACAGGCTGGGGTGCCATCTCTGTGGGCGGGACTTTCTAGAGGTGGGCTCAGAGGAGGACAAACTCCCGGCATCCTTCAGTGTGGGGATTCTCTGCTCCTGCACGGCTGTGTGCTCAGCAGGACAGGACAATGGACCACCCTTAAGGACTGAGAACCCACATTCCTTTCCACACCACTCCTTATGCTGTGACCTGCAGGTCTTTACTCAATGGAAAAGAATCCTGAAAATGGAGAATTTAAGTGGGAAGCAAGATAATACTGGCTTCTACTCCAAAAGGGGTCCTGAGGAGGGAACAAACCAAAGTCAAAGGTGCCCCAAAGAACCTCAGGAAAAACCAGTTTTGCCACTCACTGAGGCAGCTGCAAGGGTGAAGGAGATAAGCTGAAGCTCCCCAGGCAGCTTGGAAGGAAGCAAGCCCAGAAATAGGCTGGGTCTATTTTTAAAGTGCAGATGGACCCAGGTTAACAATGCAGGTCTTGTGTCCCCACAAGAGGCCTGGTGACAGGTCCCTTTCTTCAGGGGCTATTCTCAGGGACTGTACTCACTGCTCTCCCAAGGAATCCAATGGAAGTCAGCAATACAGAAACTAGTCTCAGTGGCATATCTGTGTTGTGCATGTGCTTGCATGTGACAAACCTCAGCTAGGGTTTGTTGATGCTGTTTCTCAGTTCTTGCAAATTGGTGCATTGTTGTGGGGGTGGGAGGTAGACGGTATGGTTTGTGAAAGCCGTAGGACTGGTGCCCAGAAGAGAAAAATGGAGGAGCTGGGTCTAGGGAGATGGGAATCCTGGCAGGAGGATGACTGTGATCTTAGAAGACAGGACTAAAGAGACAAAGGATGTTATCAAGGCCATGGGTTGTTTTGAGCTGAGAAGATGGAATGTGGCCAGGCTGATCAACCTAGGCAAAACAGAGCTAGAAGTCCAACAGGCCCATTTTACAGGTGGGAAATGAGGCTAAACAGGGAAATGATTTGTTCAAAGCCAAATGGCAGAGCCAGTAGCAGAGATGGATGTTGCTAGTAGTTGATTGCTTACTGTAGCCTTCACCAACTGCACTTTCTAGCTTCATTAACATTCAACCTGCTTAATGGTCTCTGAATCAACTATACAAGATAGATAGGGAGTCACTTATGATAATAGTTTTAGGTTTTACTTTTATGGGACAGTAATTTATTAGGAGTTGCCAAGAAATTATAGGATTCTTTGCAAATAATAACCCTCAATACAATTTTCCTATGTAGCATTTTCATTTCAGAAAAGAGAACTATTTGTTAAAAGGAAATCACTATGAATTAATTATATTTATTTTATTATTATTAATGTCATATTATATTATTAATATCCTGCACTTATATAGTTTTTGCTTGTGGAAAGGGGGCTTAGATCCATTTGTGTGAAGAATTTTCAGTATACAATCTACAGGGTCAACCTCAGGGTGGCCACCATGACACTCCCTTCTCTAGTTCTTGCATTCGACTTTTTTTTTTCTTAGGAAAGTCAACAAGAGTGATAATAATATTTCCACTATGCTCTACCTTGGTCAGACCTCACATGGAATATATGACTTACTTCTGGGAATCACATTTTAAGAGAGATACATTCAGACATTTAAAAAGCTGGTTGAAAGAGGAGCCAAAGGAGGTGTCTGACATGTTATCAGGAAAGTGGGAAGAGACCCAGAATTTTTGGATCACTCGCTCCTCCTCAAAGCCTATGTATTTATTTGTTTTTATGTATGTATGTATGCATTTATTTATTTATTGTTTTATTGTTTTCTTTATTGTTTTAGTGACACTAGAGTCAGGTGCTGCCAAAAGTTCTGCTAGAAATACTGAGACATGTTCCTTGGATTTTGAAATTAAGAGGATATAGGTGAACTTAGCACTTTCAGTGGGAAGAAGATCAAGGGAGTAGAGAGTAGAAACCAGGTTTCAGCATACTGAGGAATACATCAGCAGTGTAAAAGTAGTTCAAGTAACCACTATAATTCTGAATTTGTAAATTTACCCTCTTTTCTCACATCAATTTATATCTCCCTTAAGACCACCTATTGAGGGCCTGGGGCATTTGCTTTGGCCAAAGCGATGGCAGGACATGTAGGCCTGTGGTGCTCTTTCCCTCCCTACAGGCTAGTCTTGAACTCCTGCTTGCTCTGGCTTCAGGTTACTGCTAGACAATCAAGTTTTGATCCCAAAACACTTTCTCAAGAATTAAAAATGCTGGCTATGACTTGGCTCTCTGCCACAGCTCCTTTGTAGAGGTCCCATCACAAGATTTCCTTCAGTAGCCATAAAAGCTGAAAGTGAAAAATTAAATCCTGCTCCCTAGACCCATATTTCAAAAAATTCCTTATAGTGTAATAAGTTTTAACATGGCCTAAATGAGTCATAAAAGTAAGATCTTGATTTTTTTGTCTCTATAAGTTTCAATTTCTAGATAACTTTGTTTGATTCATGATGCCCAAGATGGAGTAATGTTTTCTAATATTCTAGTTCATTACCTTCCTGTCTTAGTCCATTTTGTGCTGCTATAACAGAATATTTGAGATTGGCTAAAATATGAAGAATAGAAATTTATTGGCTCACAGTTCTGGAGTCTGGGAAGTCCAATAGCAAGGTGTTGGCATCTTTCAAGGGCCTTCTTGGTGTATCACAACATGACAGAAGGCATCACATGGAGGAGGACCAGGTGGCAAAGAGGAGTGAGAGAGAGCAAGGAGAGGTGAACCCATTTCTGAGATAACAAAGCCACTATTATGATAATGGCATTAGTCCATTCATGAGTGTGATGCCTCATGATCCAAACACTACTTAAAGGTCTCACTTCTCAATATCACCACAATGGCATAAAATTTCAGCATGAATTTTGAAGGGGACAAATATTTCAATCATAGCACTTTCTCTCTCCATTCCTAATTCTCTTCTATCTTCTGTTCTCATTCTTTTCCTTTCTCTTTCCTTTCTTTCTCTCATTCATTTTTTTCTTACTATATAGATACATTCTTACTTCTTTTTGCCCTAAAACAAATAAGTTCTTCAGTAATATATGCATGTATTGTCATTGCAAGGAAGTGAAAAATCTCAATGACAAAGACATTTTGTTTCTTTCTTAGATGCAACTAGTTATTGGGGCTTGGAATACATTTACTACACCTTTGCTAGTCAAAGGAATGCCAACATAAAAACCCCTGGGAGTATCTTTTGAAGTGCAGAATCTCAGCTATACCATCTCAGCTATCCTAGACTCACTGATTCATAATTTGAATTGTAAAAAGTCCCTAAGTAATTCCTATGCATAATGAAATTTGAGAAGTGCTTCTGCTCTAGACCAATAGCTTCCTAACATTTCATATTGCTCATCCTCATCTTTAAAAAAGATTTTGAGTACATAACTCTAATGTGTGTATTTATAAATTATATACATGCTTTTCTATCAATATTAAATATCAGTAAAGCTTCATGTAGACAATATATAATTGGGTCCTTTTAAAATTCCATTCTCACAATCTCTGTCTTTTAAGTAGCATATTTAGATCATTTACATTTAATGTGATTATTAATATAGTTGTATTAATAGCTACCATATTTGTAACTGTTTTCCATTCATTTTCCTCGTTCTTTATTTCTTTTTTGACTTCTTTTTTTTCCTGTCTTCTTTTGTTTTAATTGTGCATTTTATGAAGTTTGTGGTGTACATTTACAGTTACTCCAAGTTCACTTTCAAAAGATACTGTACCACTTCATGGGTAATGCAAGAACATTTTAACAACAAAGCATTCTCAATTCTTCCTCTTGTCCCTTATAACATTGCTGTCATTCATTTCACTTATCCATAAGCTATAATCACCAAAGACATTTTTGGTAATGTTCTTTTGAACAAACTACTATCTGTTAGATCAATTAAGAAAAGGAAAATAAAATATTTTATTTTACCTTCATTTCTTTCTTTTTAATTCTTTCTTTATGTAGATCTGACGTTCTGACCTGTATAATTTTTCTTCTCTTTGAAGAATTTTTAACACTAACTGCAGGTCTACTAATGAGAAATTCCTTCAATTTTTGTCCAAGAAAGCCTAGTCCTTATTTCTTCTTTCATGTGAAGGATAATATTGCTGGATATAGAGTTCTAGGTTGTTGTTTTTTTTCTTTCAATATTTTAAATGTTTTACCCCATTCTCTTCTTGCTTGCATAGTCTCTGAAGAGAAGTACAATCTAATTCTTATTCTTCTGTAGGTAAAGGTTTTATTAACCCCCTCTGGCTTCTTTTAAGATGTTTTCTTTGACTTTCCACAGTTCAAATACAATATGTCTAGGTGTATATATTTTGGTATTTATCCTGTTTAGTGTTCTCCAAGATTCCTGGGTCTGTGGTTTAGTGTCTGCTATTAATTTTGAAAAACTCTCAGCTATTATTACTTCAAACATTTTATCTGTTCCTTTTTTTCTTTCCTCTCGGATGTTCTCATTGTGTTTATAATTGTACCACAGTTCCTGGATATTTTGTTGCATCTTTTTAATTCTTTTTTCTCATTGCATTTCAGTTTTGAGATTTCCTGTTGACATTGTTTAAGCTCACTGATTCCTTCCTCAGCTGTGTCCAGACTACTGATAAGCCCAGCAAAGGCATTCTTCTTTTCTGTCACAGTGTTTCTGATTTCTAATGTCCTTTTAATTCTTCCTTAGAGTTTCCTCTCTGCTTACATTACCTGGCTATTCTGGTACATTGTCCACTTTTCCCATTACAGCCTTTAGCATATTAATCAGTTATTTTACATCCCCAGTCTGATAATTTGAAAATTTCTGCCATCTCTGAGTCTGCTTCTGATGATTGATTTGTCTCTTCACACTCTGTGTTTTTCTGTTTAGCATGCCCTGTGATTTTTGTTGAGGGCGTGACAAGATGTGTTTGGTAAAAGGAACTGACAGGCCTTTTGTGTGAGGTTTTATGTTCATTTGCTATGAGTTACGTTGGGTTTATTATTTTCTGTAGCTGTGGAGTCAAAGACTAAAATTTCCTCTACTGTCCTTGTTTTTGTCTCCCCTGTTGTCAATAGGTTTTCCTAGAGACCTCTTAAATAGTTTGAGGCTTGTGTTTCTTTTGGCTGCAATCCCTGTTATTCCAGGGAACACTGTTGATGTGCTCAAATGTGGGGGTAGGAGAGACAGTCTAGAGTATTTTGACTAGGCCTCAGTCTTTTTGTGAGTCAGAGTTGGGTATTTCCCTTTCCTCTGGTTGCTTAGACTTTGGTAAACCCCAGTTGGTAAGGCATTAGTAAAATAGTTTCCTTTGAGGGCAGACTTTTTTTAAGAAGAATAGAAAGCTCTAGGCATATTTCAAAATGGTTACTTCCCTCCAGCTCCCAGTCCCTCCCAGAGGACAGTTTTCTCTGACCTTTATAGTAAAAACTTGGAGGAGAGAAGTAACACTCAAAAAAGTATGCTACCCTTTCTAAGACTGGGCCCCATTACCGAGCCTCCAGCAATTCATCAATTACAATTTAAAGCATTCCTGGTGATATTGGCTCCAGCCGTGGTCTTCTGCACCTGGATTTCTGCTCCTAGTTAGCTGTGATTTTATGTTATGCACTTGTCTCTCCAGAGTCAAGGAGTGGTTTGCCCTGTGACCTTGATTCTTTGAGAAATCTAAGAAGAGTTGTTGATATTAGTTTGTTCTGCTTTTGTCTTGTTGTGAGGACAGGAGTGATGACTTCCAAGTTCTTTACATATCAGAGTAAAAACTTGAAGTCTACAATTTCTTTTCACTTCTATATTTAAACTTGAAAAATACATTTTTCTAGAAGCTGAAGGTTTTGTTCTCACATCCCAGTAGAGTATCTTGCACATAGCATGGGGTAAACACATTATACCCTATAGATCACTGCTCCAGACATTCTCAACTTGACTACTCATGAGGGACTCCTGTAAGTTAAAAGCAACAGCAAAGATCACTAAGATCACCATGGTTATTGAAGTGGGAAATGAATAAGACCAATGGTGTTTCTGAAAGTTTCTGCTTTGTCTACTTTCTTTCCAAAGGGAAGTGACAGCTCTTCTTTACCCTCTTAGAAGTGGTAAGATCTCCTGCAAAGCTCTCCTGAGAAGGGGTTTTGATTAACTTTCATCACCTTGTTTCAAGTTTTTAGTTGGCCTTATTGGGGTGTCAGGTTGGGGATGGGATGGGCTTTCTGATGTTCAATTTGAATCTCTTTTGCTTGCAGTGGAAACTCATTCATATTTGTTTTCTAATGGAACTTTTTGTAAAACATCACCTTTCAGCTTCCAAACTGAGATTTGGAGTTTTAGCCATTAGAATACTAATTGCAAAACAATTTATAGCACACCAGCCACTTTCCATAAACATCATTTAATTTTTTAATATTTTTTATTTATAAAATACTTTTCTTTATTCATTTTTATTTCAGAATATGATGGGAGTACAAACCTTTTGGTTACATAAATTGCTTTTGTACCATTTGAGTCAAAGTTATAAGTGTGCCCATCACCCAGACAGTGTGCATTGTGCCTATTAGGTGTGAATTTACTGACCCCCTCCTCTCCCTCCCACCTGCTTGATTTCTGATGAATGTTATTTCCATATGTGCATATAAGTGTTGATCGATTAGTTCCAATATAATGGTGAGTACATAGTAGTGTTTGTTTTTCCATTCTTGTGATACTTCACTTAGAAGAATGGTCTCCAGTTCCATCCAGGTTAATACAAGTGGTTCACCATTTATGAACTGAGTTTACTGAGTAGTACTCCATGGTATAAATATACCACATTTTATTAATCCACTCATGTGTTGATGGGCACTTGGGTTGTTTCCACATCTTTGCAATTGTGAATTGTGCTGCTATAAACCTTTGAGTGCAGATGTCTTTTTTTATAGAATGTCTCTTCCTCATTTGGGTAAATACCCAATAGTGGGATTGCTAGATCAAATGGTAGTTCTACTTTGAGTTCTTTGAGGTATCTGTATACTACTTTCCATAGAAGTTGCACTAGTTTTCAGTCCCAACAGCAGTGTATGAGTTTTCCTATCTCTCCAAATCCATGCCAACATTTGTTGTTTTGGGACTTTTTGATAAAAGCCATTCTCACTGGAGTTAGGTGATATCTCATTGTGGTTTTGATTTGCATTTCCCTGATGATTAGAGATATTGACCATTTTTTTTCATGTTTCTTGGCCATTAGTCTATCTTCTTTTGAAAAGTTTCTGTTCATATCTTTTTCTCACTTTTTAATGGGGTTTGAGTTTTTCTTATTGATTTGCTTGAGTTCTTTATACATGCTGGTTATCAGTCCTTTATCGAATGGATAGCATGCAAATAATTTCTCCTATTCTGTAGGTTGCCTGTTTCTCTAATGCTTGTTTCCTTGGCTGTGCAGAGCTTTTTAATTTAATCAGGTCCCATTTATTTATTTTTGTTGTCGCTGTGATTGCTTTGGGGGTTTTCTTCAAAAACTCTTTGCCTAGGCCAATGTCTATAAGAGTTTTTCCAACCTTTTCTTCTAGAATTCTTATGGTTTCATGCATTAGGTTTAAGTCTGTTATCCACCATGAGTTGATTTTTCTGAGTGGTAAGAGGTGCAGATTCTGTCTCAGTCTTCTATGCGTGGCTATACAGTTTTCCCAGAACCATTTATTGAATAGGGATTCTTTCCCCAGTGTATGTTTTCGTCTGCTTTGTCAAAGATTAAATGGCAACATGAGAATGGTTTTATATCTGGGCTCTCTGCTCTGATCCATAGGTCTATGTCTCTGTTCTTATGCTAGTACTATGCCGTTTTGGTTACTATGGCCTTGTAGTATAGCTTGAAGTCTGATGAATTGATGCATCCTAATTTTTTATTTTTGCTAATGGTTGCTTTTGCTATATGGAGTCTTCTCTGGTTCCATATGAAGTGTAGAATTATTTTTTCTAGATCTGCAAAAATGATGTTGGTATTTTAATAGGGATTGCATTGAATCTGTAGATCACTTTGGGTAGTATAGAGATTTTAACATCATTTCATTTAATCTGCACCACAAGGCTGTAGAATAGGCATTATTTTCTTAATTTTACAAGTGAAGGAATGAAACCTCAGAGAATGTAAATAACTTACCTCAAGTTCCAAAGCTAAGGAGGGGAAGAAATGAGAATCAATTTCCGGTTCATATCTCCATTGTACTGTCTTTCAAACCAGAGAGGTAGTTAAAACTATTGCCAGATCATTAAACCAGCCACCTGGTCACCATGTTGCCCAGACTACATCTCACTTTGGATTGTCGGCATATGCGGGCCACCAGCTTGAAGCCTTTGCCATTCCTCAGTTATTCAGGTTTGTTATTGATCAGTCATAATCCTGATTTTTCTTAGTTCTTTCTTAGTGTAGTGTGTGCGTGTGTGTGTGTTTGTGGTGTGTATGTGTTTGTTTTTCTTAAGAGGATGGCAAGTTTTCTAAAAAAAGAAACAAACACATAAAAATGGTAGAAAACTTTGTTAATTTACTATTAGCAAACTTAAGAACTCAAAAACGGAGGCTGTGTGGAAGGGGTTGGTTTGAGGGCACAAGAAAATCCACAGAGGACTAGATAATGAATAAATATATCCACTGAAGTAAAATATGGTGCGCTTATTTAGTGCTCTGTCTTTGTTAAAGACATTTTACACATCTTCTTGGTACAGTTGATCCATTATTATCCATTTAATTTCCATTTGTTTCCCTTGTTTACTAGAAATTTTCAGGATTTTGCTTCCCTGCTGTTTTACGACCGGCTGGAGGATCATTTTGCTTTGCTGGCTATAATGAGTGTGTTAAAAGGCGCATTTTCTGCATCTGCTCACCACACAAATGGCCAACATGATTTTACAGCTGGGGTGCTAGGGAAGCCTCTGGAAGCACAGAGGAGAGGCCCTGGTAAGTTGGATTGTTTGAACATTTTGGTTAACTTTTACTGAACTTGCTTGGAGGAGTGGAGTGGGCCTTTCTTAAGCCTCCTTCTTAACACATGCAATTTCAAAGGCTTGGTCTGTAGAAGTCTTAGCCAATACCTGCTTACCCCTCAGACCCCTTCCTCCTAATACTTGGTACAGGACAGCCCCAGGATGAGATTTAAAGCTTTGCCCTTGGCCACTCTTCTCTCTTCTATAACTTAATTGCAAAATCCTCAACATGCCTCTAACAATTTTACCTCCTTTACCCATTTCCTGCAAAGAGTAACTACTTTTTCTAATTATTCCCAACATAAAGGCTCACAATTCATGACTGCTCAAGACCTCATGAACAAGGAAAACATAAATCACGAGAAGATCCATGTACTACATATTCAAATGCTGCAGAAAAGGGAACTGCAGGGTCAGAAACAATTAGTGTGTCTTGGCTACTTATAAAGAAAATTCGGTGGTTGGTAAAATGTTATAATTTCCTTATGATTTTAAATTTTTTATAGACTTCTAAACTTTAACTATTTTAAGTAAAATTGTTATTGGAATACCCCATATTACAAAATTTAGTATTGTGACTCGCAAAAATGTGATATTTTGAGATTTGTAAAGATTTAAAACAAAAAAATTACAATATTTTAAAAGAGGGTAAATGAATAAATCCATGGCTGACCTGATAATGAGGTTTATATATCTTCATGGTGAGGAGTAGGGAAGAGAACATAGTACCAAGCGAAAAACTGGGCTGCGTGACCCAGACTGTGCAAGCCGAACCGCATGGGATGGGGCCTTGGAATGCCTCATTTGTAGAACGAGAGAGCTGGACACCATGATCCCTCTGAATCCGTAACTCTAAAATCTGGGATTTGTGGGAAAAGTTGAACAAAGCTTAACAGTGGGTTCCAAACCATCTGGCCCGCCCTGCTTTCCTCTCTCTCACCACACCTGAAAGGCAGTGTCCTTAAATACCAGCATCTGGGCTGGCTAAAGGAAGGTCACGTTTGTATTTAGAGTCTCTTTCCCCTTCACCTGCTGCTTGGTTGTGTTCATGCCATGGGTCCTGGGCTACTTCCCCTGTCCAGCCTCTTGGACAGCGCCATTTTGGCCACAGGCCGCTGGAGCAGCTGCTGCCCGGGAGGGCTCTGCTCATGCCCTGAGCTGACACATGACAACTTCTATTAGGCTGAGGTCCTCCACGGGAAGCCAGTGGGCCCTACCCGCCATCTCCCTTCTGTTCCCCCATCTGCTGGCTCCCGGGGAGGTGGTAACAGAGCTTAGGTAAAGGAGCACATCCGAAGTGAGGACATGGCAGAGACTGGAGGGCCAGCACTCTCCCTCTCTGTCACATGCTGGCTCGCAGGGGTGGAGCCTCTCCCTTAGGAGAAGATAGGGCGACGCAGGCTGGCCTGGCCCATGCTGGGGACGTCCAGTCTGCCTCCCACCACCCCCGCTGGGAGTCTCCATGTGGAAATCGGATTTGCAACTCGGGTTAAACATGACCAGGTGCTTCACAGAAAGCAGTGCCAGGGGATTCCTGGTGTGTCCTTTGCACTTGTTTGAATGTCGTGGCTTTTAATATTTATTCTGACTCATGGTGTTTGCGTGTGCATGTGTGCACATCTATGTCTCAGCCCCTTCCCAGGGTCTCCCAGTATGTCCCTCTGTGCTGAACAGGAGGAGCTCCAACATGTGGTGAGGGGGGCTGGGGCAGGCTGGTGGGGCAGGGCCCGGGAGCTTGCGGGAGGGGCCTGGCCATGTGTTCTGCTGTTAGTGCACTGGGCTGGCAAGGTCGAGGCTGCTGTGCTGGGACCCCCTCTCTCAGCCAGGGGTCCCATGGATTCCCAGACGCTACAGCTTGAAGGGAGGGTCCTGGGAGGTGATGTGGCTCAATGCCTTTATTTTCTGATGATGAAAATGAGGCCCAGAGATGGGCAGTGACTTGTGAAAGGCACATCTAGTTTGTAGTAGGAGTTGAACCTCCAAAATCTAGGCTGCGTGTGTGCAGGCCCTTACCTGTTTGCTCATGGTTGTGTCATCAGTGCTGGAGTGGTCACAGTGTTGGTGTCCACGAAGTGTCTATTGAGTGACCTGTACCCCAAGTCTATACTTACTCTATGCTTCTTTCTCCCCCAGGAGGGACCCTGAGGTCTCCCATGGTTAGCATGACTGTCCCCTTTTCTCTTGGTTTCCCCTTATCTCCAACCTTCACAAAAGTGGACCAGTTTAGATAGTAAGCCAAACAGTCTCATTACCTAGAATCTTCTCATTTTCCGAGAGTGCCTCTTCTTAAAACATAAATATTCCTGGGCCAAAGAGTAGCCACTGGGACTGCCCCCTCTAAGCTTCCCACAAGGTTCTGGTGAGTTCCTGGATGCAGGTCATGGGAGCCCTAGGGGACACATGCATGGACTAGGTCACCCAGGACTAGACGCAGCCTAGCAAAGGGTTTTGAAGGCAGTTTTCTACAATTCCTTTTCCGTATCTGTGAAATGAAGGAACTATACGGGGCGATTCCTAAGGCCCCCGGCAGCTAGGGCATTTGTATCCACAGAGGAATTTCAGCAGGCATGAAATTGCCTTGCCGTGTCGGCCCTTTCTTCACTCACTTCCTCAGCGATGTCGTCAAGGCCACATCTGGACAGCACCTTAGAGGACGCACACGCCAGAGGCCCAATTCAAGAGATAGCAGCTTTATGGCCAAGATTGTAGATGCCTGCCCCGCCTTTCCTTCCGGTGCCCAGATCACAGTCGCTAAGCCCTGGTTTGAGGACAGGCTGTGGAGAGGCTGGACTCTGGTTTCCAGGTAGGTACCTCTTGCCCTTTGCCCCTCCTATTACCCTGCCTGGTGAGCAAAGTTTGGGGCTCTCAGGAGACTGGGCATGGGCTGTGGGGGAGGATGGCTGTTCTAACGGTGCTACTCCAGAACGAGGGGTGGCAAAGTGGTCCCCATCTCCTAGGCCCTCAGATTGAGCTGCTGCCTGATTTGGGAGAACATTCTCCCTAGGGAGAGCTTGTTCCTGCAGACATCTGATGTGTGAGTCACTCATGGTTTTGTGTTTCCAAACAGGGAGACGCTACCTCCGGCTGCATTTAGGGAGAGCTGCGGAATACCAGGGGCCTCACTGGGTCACGGTCGAGTCAGACTGCCTGGGTCCAAGTTCTGACTCAACCACTCTGGCTGCGTAACTTTCTGCATTTTCTTTCTTATTCTTTCTTCATTCTCATTTTTTCTCATTTGCACGTAGGCTCATAGGGTTATTTTGAGGATTGTGAGATAATTCTTACCACACAGGAATGCAGAGCCTCCAGTGGTAGGTGCGTTGTCATTGTAGTGAACACACTGGGCGTTTGGTGCTTCCAGCCCTTTGATCCACTGAAAGGGGCTCGTGGTTTCGCAGATGAAGCACAAACCCGTTCTATGCACTTGAGCAGGCAGAGTTCGGGCACCAAGTCAGCATAGCAGGAGGGGGGCTTCTGCAGTCACTCGGGGACTGCTGCTCTCATCCGTGAGTCACTCACTAATGGGCACTGGGAGGTCCCCTGAGCAGGGGGGCATGTGCCCAAGCCTCAGGCACACTTGGCCCTGGTGGGTGGTTCTCAGGCACTCCTCTCTATGCCAAGGGAGAGATGGGGAGGGACTATCAAGTTCTTATTGTTCTGATGTGTTTACGGCACTAAGTAAAATTCATAGGTCATTTATGAGCTCTCTCTCCCCTTTAGTCAGGCTGTACATGGTCCAGAAAGAAGTCAGCACAAATGGAGATGCCTTCTCCTCGCTGACCTAGGAGGCTCCAAGAGGGAGGCCAGGAGAGAAGCAGAAGGCGAGAATGATGGTCTAGCCTCTCCCAGCACTCGGGCTAACCTCACATGCGTGGCCTGACCACGTTGTACACAGTCATAGGGTTAGGACCGACCCATTCTCGGGCTGGGTCCTGGGTTCTCATTGATGATCTGTCCCTGATGACAGCCACAGTTTTAATGAGGCCTGGCTCCCTAAGGGAAGCTGGAGTATGCAGAAGATGCTGGGAAGACAATCATCCACAGGTCCGGGTGGCCCTTGTCCATTCCACCCCAACAGGATTCTGACAATGCTTTCTTTTATCAGTTAAAGAAAGAATTTGCTTTACCTGAAATGGACCCAAGGCAATATTTAAGAGTGGTTCGTAGCTTAGTGTAAAACACCTGGGCCTGATCTTGACTCTGACACGTCACTAGGTGTGGACACAGAGCCTGAGTCTCCTCCGGACCGGGAGAAAATGACCTTCACAAAGCTCTGCCTGGAAGATACCATGAGATTGGGTGTTGAGTGCTAAGCGGTGTGAAGTTCAATTCCAGACAGCCTCATCCTCATCCTCTCTTTTCTTAATTCTGTGTAGTTTTCTCCATCTCTCCAGTGTCTTCCTGCCTGGATGGGACCTGGTCTAGAAAGGGCAGTCAGAGAGTGAGCGTCGTGGGCAAGGGCAGCTAACACAACCTGCTCGTGTCTGAATCAGCCACCGGGGACCCGGCTTGTTAACGGTAAGTCATCTGGCACCCAGGCACCGAGGGGGCCAGGTGCTCCGTCTGCAGGTGATGTGAGGTTATTAGAGAGAGACACCTGGGAAAGCTGTTCTCGCATACCAGTGAGACCAGGCACAGACAAGAAGGGACAAGGCTCCAATGGAACAGATGGAAGGAGAGAGTCCAGGAAACACCCCGGCAGTAGGAGGGAGAAGTCTAGGCATGGCTGTGAGTGGAAGAGGTGGTGAACTCCTCGGGGGGCTGTTACACTAGGGGCTCACGTGTCTGGGCTGGGGAGAAGGCTTTCTATAAGCAGGCAGGGATGGCCGACTTTTCAAGGCATTTAGCCACTTGAGGACTCTGTTGCCTACTCTTCAAGGGCACCAGGTTGTGGCTCTTATCAACTGGGAAATCACCCTACCTCAGTGGCTTTGCAGATGGAATGGAAATCCCAGGGGCATGAGAAGACTTAGCCTAGGGCTTGTATCCAGAAAGTGGCAGAGACGGAACCAGCCGGAACGCCCATCTCCTGGCTCCCAGCCCGGTGGTATGAGGAAGGCAGCCGCCAAGACGGCCCAGTGACCCCCACCTCCTGGCACTCACTGTCTTCGGGGATCCCCTCACCTTGAGCATGGGCTGGACTTACCAACTTGCTTCTAGTGAATAGAAAACAGCAGAAGCAACGAGATGTCATTTCTAAGGTTAGGCTGCAAAAGGACGGAGGCCTCTGTCTTGGGTGCCTTATCCCTCTCCTTCTCTTCCCAGGCATTTAAAAAAGGTTCATTGATCGACACAGGGATTGATTGTTCCGTCTGTAAACTGGAACTTTGGTTTTGGAGGAAAAAGCAAGGCAGGACAGGACTCCATCTCTGCCACAGGGATGGCTGGACTGAGATATTCAGTAGCAACCTTCTCTGTGTCTGGGATTCTACAGACATCCACATTTGCTTGCACACAGACGACTTCGGTGTCCCCACACCCACCTGAGTGAGTGAAATCATTCCCGCATCTGGCTGCCGTCCTCATGCGAGGTACTTCACTGCCCCCTGCTCAAGAGGCAGAGTAATCCACGCGGCCCAGTCTCCGCCCGGCTGAATGAGAGAAAGGCTGGGGGCTAGAGTCACCAGCTGCGAGAGCCCAGGCTTGCTCCTGTGCCTTTGTCCTCACCCAGAATGACAAAGCACCGGCAACTGTGGCTGCCCCAGAGGGCACTGGAAGCATCTGACCTTTTCATCCTTGGGAGTCTGTGGACTTAGGGAAGAATGACATAATGGCCCTCTGTTCTTAGTGGGCTCTGCTGAGCTCAGCGGGGCTAATGGGAGGACAGAGAAAGCCCTGGGGTGAGCGGGCGCCCTCGGAAGGTCATCTGCTCCTTCTTCTGCCTCTAGGAAGGGTGGCTAATTAGCGAGTTCGTAGGTCAGAGATGCACGGAGGAGAAGGTGAGTCTGATCTCTCTTTCTTAGGGTGTGCGGGAAGGAAGATTCTGCAGTTTCCCTTGTTCATAATCTGGGAGCTCATGTCCCTGCCAGTCAGTTCTTCCAGCTTCTCTTTTCATCTAATAGTTCCCTGTTTTCCCACGTCTGCTTATTCTGCCTGAGCTGAGTCTGGAGACTAAGCCCTGATACCCATCACATAATTGCTCTGGGTCTGTGCCTCATTCACATTCATTCGAACTTCTCTCCGTCCTGAAGATGTTAGTTAAGAACAGAATTTACCTAACTGAAGTCTGGACAACGCATAAATGGTGAGGAGGTGACAACAAGCCCAGGAACCGTAGTGCCATGAGGACCCTTGGCTTTCGGCCTCTTAGAGAATCTGGGTGTTGGAATCCACTCCGGGAAGATGAGTGACCATTGCTCATGGCAGATCCAAGTCCAACACCCGGGCTTTTGCCTTTTTGTCTCGTGGATTTTCCAGAGTTTTAAGTTTCATAGGCCTGAATCACTGTACAGGATACGACTGCTTGCTTTTCTGGAGAAAAAAAAGAGGAAAAATAAAAATCCCATCCCTTCTCAAAAAATAAAAGAGAGTAATAAAAGCTCTTTAGGCTCATTTAACAGGCGTCTTGGACTTCAAATAGGTCTCACCAAATAATATGTTGATGAGTTAAGTGTTAATGAATCAGAAACATATGGGATAGAATTTTCCTGTGAATACACAAGGGCTCAGGAATCAAGTGGGGTCACCCCTGCCCCCAGCCCCGCCTGCCCCCTTTGGCTCTGGCTTGGGGTCAGGAGCCTCCCCACTGACCCCCCATCGGCTAGCTGCTGAGGCTGTTCACTCTCTGGCCACCCAGCGTGCTCCCAGCTTCACCCTGGAACTCCTCCTCCTCTCCTGTGGTTTAGTGGCCAAGTGGCTGGGGTGGGCCGACGGACGAAAGGTCAGCTGCTGAGAGGGATGAGTGAGGGAAGGAGGGGAGGCACGGGAGTGGTCAGCTCAGAGCTCGGGACACGGGTTGGCCGTGTGCTGTGTGCAGGGAAGGACTGAGTTCAAGGCTACGTGCTGGCCTCAGGTTTGGGGCTCTCTGGAAAGTGGTTCAATATGTTCTCTTTCTCTCTAAGTGACATGACATTCTCCTGATCTGTGCGTACTGGCTTGTGTGTTCCAGGTTGCCTGGGTTTTCTGGAGATTGCGCCCAAGTCTCTGCAGGGGCTGGGGCAGGCGAGGCCGAACTCCCCAAGGTGAAACACTGATGAGCAGAAGTCATACCCTGGCGCTGCCTCAGCTTCACAGAGCACCTCTCACTCTCCTCTGTGCCAGGTAAAAGTGGCCCAGAGTAGATGAAGGGACCCCTCCGTGGCCCTGGAGTTCCGGCGAGCAGTCTTAGAGCCAGGCAATGTTTGCGGTCCAGTTCCTTCTTTCTTCTTGTCTCTGTGTTTCAGAGGGGCCAACTGCTGCCCTGGCAGAGCCAACAGCGGTGTAGAGTAACACACTCTGTTCAGGTGGCGAGGATAACCCCCATATTTGATTCTATAAGGGCCATGCTATTTTTATTTGGCGTTTCATCAGAACATACCTTGATCATGAGTTTGAGGCAACGATTTATGTATGAGGTCGTTCCAAGAAGCACAGCCCCGAAGGACAGTGGGATGGGGAGGAGATATGTTAATGAGCAGATTGCCCATGTGGCACCTGTGATCACTCATGAAGGGGATCCCTGGGGAGCCACGTGGCCCAGGAGAAAACTGGGTGTTTATCTACCAAACCGGCTCCTCATGGGCTGCCCCAGGGCACTGACTCTCCCATACTTTCAACCTCCCCATGTATGGGCAAATCACGTTCCTGAGGCCAGAGAGAGCCCCGGGGCAGAGAGGTGCTGAGGACTGAGGTGGGAAGCTGTTGGTGGGCAGGTGGCCTTCGAGATGAGGGGACAAGGGCGGGGCACAGACATTGTCTCCTACAACTATCTGGACACATTCCCTCTCCTTTCTGCTGCTTGATACTAGCCCACTTTGGGCTCAAGTCTTTGCTGCAGGAGAAAGAAGGGAGCACAATAAAGCAGGTGCCCGCAGATGCACCTGTGTGTGGGGACCAGAGAGCTGAAGGTGTGACTGTCTGCATTGCCTGCCGGGCCTTTGCTCAGGGCGTCTGGTCCACGTGAAGCCGAGCTCACAAAACCCCAGGGTCCCTGCAAACAGCGCAGGGGCCTGTGCGCCTGTCCTGGCCGTCAGCATTCCCAGGCTGGCACAGTCCTCTAAAACCTTAGTTTTAGGTTTGGGATCTTTTCATTTTTCTTTCCACCCTTCCTGAGAACACCAGGCAGCTTCAGAGCGAGGTGGGTGCTGCCTTGAGAGGACGGGGAGTGGGCACAGCAAGACGGACGAGTGTAATCAAATTGCGGCCTCCTCCCTCCCATGGCGCAGGCGTTGTTCTGCCACGGCCTGCAGTGAGGCGTTCCTCATGTTCAGAGAAGACAGGGAAGTGGAGCGAGGGGACAGTGGGCGAAGCTGTATCCTTTAAGAGGATCCTGTCCAGATTTGATGGCCCCTGAGGGTCCTTGTTGTTCTGTGGGCATAAAGTGTCTCCACCCTGCGATATTGAAGTCCTGCTCGAAGGCCTTCGTGTTGACCCATTCTTTATTCCGTAATGTTGGATCACGCTCCTCAGCCTCAAAAAGCAATAGCCTTTCAAGGCAAAGGCAGCCTGGTCCCTCTCCTTGCAGGCGGTTGAGCTGGGTGTGCAGTCTGGCAGGGGCCTTCGGGGGACTTCTGTTGGGTGGGAGTGAAGAGCCACCTTTTGGCTCTGGGCCAATTAGGATGGAGAGAAAAAAGAATGAGAAAGGAGATAACTGTGGTGGCGGGAGGAGAAAGGATTATGCTCGGGTCATCTTCTCCCCTCTCTGCTTCCCAAGGGATTCCCTGGGCTCACAGCCATCCCGATGTCCTTCCTGCTCCACTTGGCTGGAAACAGACACAGACAGACAGATGTCTCCTTCAGGAATGGTGACTTCTTCGTGCCCATCCCACAGTGGCCACTCCTTGCCAGGACGATGGAAAGGGCAGCACCTCCCGGGACCCTCCCAGGACGGCCTGGCCTGGCGCGGTGGCCCTGTGACACCCTGTGACACCAGCTTCTTCCTCTCCGCAATTCCCTCTCTGCCCCGCCCCCTCTACCAGGCCTCCCAAGGTTGCCACCCTCCTCTCTTTGGGCCCGAATGCCTCACCTGTGACTGTCCCTATGTCACCTCTCCGTGGGTGCAGCTCCACCCCTCACAGGTGTTCTCGAGATCTCCTCACTATTTCTTCTTCTTGCTGTGATAATTTAGTTAAGGCAGTGCATGCTCTTAGGAGGCTCCTTCAACCACTCCAGTGTTGCCTCTCTGCCTGCCTCTCCTACACCTGTCCCCGTTCCACATCCATTCTCTAACTTGGCCGGCCTGTCCTGTGACTGTGGTAGCCCTTTCCACATCTTGTGAGAACCATATGAGCCCGTATCTATGAAAGGACATTGTACACTGTAAAATCTCTGGAGGTAAAGGGGGCTATACAATCTCTTTTTACAGAAAAGAAAACTGAGGTCCCAAGAAGCCCACCAGTCCCGTGGAGGATGCAGGACCAGGCCCCATGTGGTCCGTGGTTCTCACGCCTCACCATGCTTAGAATGACCCCAGAAGCTGGATAAATTACAGATTCTCAGGACCTCCTCATAGACTCTGCTTCAGTGGGCCTGAGGAATCTAGATTCTAAACACACATCCAAGGAGGTTCTGAGGCAGGAAGGCTTGTTAAGAAAAAAAAAATCACGGGTCTCGACTGTCTGAGTCCTGGACCTCACCCACCTAGATCTAGAGCATCCTCTCTCTGAGTCCCAGCAAGGGGCATTTAACTGCCTACTTTTAAGTTTCTAAATCTACTTCCTGTTCTCTGGAGGACTTGGTTGGGGGCCCAGGCCCGGGGCTGACAGTGAGGAAGTAATCAACAGTTGCCTTCTCAAACAGCAGCCTCGGAAGCGCTCTGGAGGATGAGGTCGGAGTTCTCAAGGCAGGTGGGAGCACCCAGGCCAACGCGGAGGTTCCAGGGACACCGAGGCTGCCCTGCCAACCCCTGTAGACCCCCGCTCCCAGCGTGCACCCCAGCAGTGAGCAGTGCTTCCTCCGCGGGCCGTCCCAGGTGCTGCCAGCCAGGGGCTCTCCTGTGGGGCGGTGGGGCTGGGAAACCGCCCCTGTTGAGGGAGGTGGGTTCTGGGACGCAGGGGAGCACGTGGGTGGAGACGTGGGAGTGATGCTGCAGCAGCGCCCACTGCAGAGGGAGGACAGCACTGCCAGCATGTGGGGGTCGTGCTGGGCCCAGGGTGAGGGTGGCCGGGGCCAGCACCGACCCCAGAGAGAACCAAGTGGCTGGGAGGACCAGCCATGGGACGGGTGTAATGCAGGGTGGGCAGGGGACCGAGGGGGCCAGGACTGGGGTACTGCTGGCCCTGTGGGAGTTGGCTGTGTGACCTTCCACAGGGCACCTCCCTTCCACGGCCTCTGCTTGGCAGGGGCGTGTCAGAGACCGGGGTCTAACACGCGTTGCCTGCCCAGAGCTACCCATTCTTTAAACCAGATGATTGCCCTAGATCAGGGGTTCTCAAACGGTCCTACACACAGAGGTGTCCGCTGCTGTGCCGTCCCCCAGGGAGCCCGCCCTGAGGAGGACACTGGCGGCATGTTCCCACTTCCAGGCGTCCCGGGGGGTCTCCGGGGAGTTCCCAGACTGTCTTCTGAGCCGCCCTGGGCCAGTGGTTTTCAGTGAGAATGGGACCGTGGCTCTCTCCCCCTGGCTGCCAAGGACTGAGCAGCCACTGGTAGTCCCAAAGGCCGGAGGAATTGAGGGTCTCTGGAAGGGGTCAGATGCACAAGTCACTTCGGGAGGTGGGTGTCTATTTAATGTGCTGCAAGGAATGCTGGAAAGTAGTCACAACTCCCAAACCTGCAGAGTATTTGTGACCCTCCCAGACATTTTCACTGCTACACACAGCAATGTGACTCTTCATTTCTTATTAGATGCAGGAATGAACAAAGTTGATTATTTACTGAGTCCTGATGGCTTCCCATCTTAGAGTCCTGGAAGAAAACCTAGTGCTGTCTGTTGTTTCCGCTGACGCCTTCGCTAGGCTTAACTTTTCAGGTCACTTCCCAGCCCTGCTAGGCAGCCGGCTGCAAGGTTTGAGGAAGAATGGGAGAGGCTCGGAGGGGCCTGGGAGTCAGGACAGAAGAACCGCAGGGGGACCAAACTCTCAGCAAGGACTTGCCCCTGTGTGGACGACTCGGAGACTTGCCGCCCAGACTCTGTTCGGGGCGGGGCTGGCTGCCCAGGGGTGGGTGTGTGGCCAGCAGATGGTTTCCAGCTGTCAGCTCCTTCAGGGTTGGCTTCAGCCGCAGAGAACAACCTCACGCCCTTCTCGGGGCAGCCTACCTCCAGTAACTGAGCAAGTTGGGGTACACAGGCCTGGCAGTTCTGCGTGACCCAGGGCGGGCTGACCAGCAATATTCACTTGCAGCGTGTCCCTCCAGCTTGGCCGAGGCCTTGTCAGGCTGCATCTCATTCACTGTCTTCCTCTGCCCAACCCTAATTCTATTCCCTTTCTTTCATAAGTGCTGATCCCTAATAAACATTGTACACGCAAACTCCATCTTAGCGTCTACTTCCAGAGAACTCAACTGGAACAGCCTCTTTAATGGGTCTCTCTGGGGTGGTTCCGAGTCCTGCTGTGGGCCCAGTTCCAGCCCAAAAGACCAGGAAGGTAGATAGATGTGCAGCCCTCCAAAAGGCATCCTGACAAAATCAAATGGGTGGCCACCAGGCCATGCTGACTGGTGAGATGATATCAGAGATGACCATCTATGGCATCCAGCTGCCTAGGAAAAATGTCCCAAGCCTATTTCTGCCCCAGGGCCTTTGCACTTTCTGTTCTCTCTCAAGAATGGTGGAGTTTGTACCCAATTCACCTTCTTAGACAGGTCTTCCTTGATCCCCAATCAAAATGACCCTTCACTCAACATGTCATCACTCCATTATGTACTGTGTTGTTTGTTATTTGCTGTTGCAAGGAAAACAAAAGATAACTTTGGATACTTCTTTTTCCTTTTTTTTTTGGTACCTATCTCTCCCCACCAGAACTCAAGCCCCATGAAAGTGGGGTCCTTTCTACCTCCTCACCTCCATGTCCCAGGGCCTTGCAGGGGTTCTCAAGTAAGTGCTAGATGGAGAATGAATGTGTGAATAGAATGGACAAACATTTATTGAGTGGAAATAACAGCATAGCTAGAATTTAATATTTTGTTTTAAAATATTTATTTTTGCTTTTTTCCTTCCTGTTAGAGTGAGTGGTACCAGTTTCTACTTAGCACAGGAGTAGACAAACTTTTTTCTTCAAAGAGCCACTTAGTAAATATTTTTGGCTTTGCAGGTCATAAGATCTTGGTTGCAACTACATAACTCTGTGGTTGCAGCACAAAGGCAGCCATTGACAGCACATAATGAATGGGCATGGCTGTGTTACAATAAAACTTTATTAGAAAAAACAGGTGGATGGCTGGATTTGGCTGGCAGGCTGTTACTTAGAGCAGTAACATAAAATTTCCTATAAAATAAATTTATTGAAGTAAAAAAGGAAGTCTATTTAAATAAATTTATTAATTAAATATTAATAGCTGTACAGAAACCGTATGTAAATTCCTGAAGTTGGAGAGAACTCAATTCTAATTTTTCTTGCAACATCTGTGGCCATACCTGTGGAAGTGAGGGGGGTAGAAGGGAGAAACCCTTTAATTCAATGTTGCCAAACAGGGAGGCTCACACTTTGACATCCCGAGAGCTTGGCAGGGCCAGAGTTCTGCTATTTCTTACCCTGCTGGTACTTTGTCCTATATTCTTTCCACCTCCAATTCTGCTCCTAGAACTAGGGGCTGTCATGAAATGCTCCTTCTTAGTAAACTATCCTTCTGTGGGGTCTAGATACCCCCAGGTTGGTTGAAGCCCCTCTTACTTAACCTCATAAATATATCTTGACCTTAAACATAAATATGGCAAGACACTGAGGGCATAGTATGGCAGAAGGTGACAAAATCAATCTGAAATTCCTAAACCTTTGAGAAGGAGGATGGCTCAGTTCTCCTGAGCACTTACCATAAATCAGGACTGCTCTAAGCACTTCACATGTATTAGCTGATTCAATCCTCACAGTCATCTCACAATAATAATATTATTCCCATTTTACAGATGAGCAAATGGAGGCACAAAAGTCTATGTGAGTTGTCCAAGATTACCCAGCTAGCAAGGGGCATTGTTATGATACAAACCCAGGTCTCAGCACCAGAGCCATGCTGCCACCGTATACAGACCTGAAACTATGCTACAGTGTCTCACAAGATAATAATGTCGATGTTTCCTAAGAGCCCATATCACATTCACTATTCTTTCTCCGCAGCTTTTTTTCTTTAAAAATAATTTATTTATTATGTTATCAAATATATAATTTGCAAATATTTTCTCCCCTTCTATAGGTTGTCTTTTTAATTTCTTGCTAATGCCATTTGATGCACAAAAGTTTTTAATTTTTATGAAGTCCAATTTATCTATTTGTTTTCTTTTTTGCTCATGCTTTTGGTGTTAAATCTAAGAGTCCATTGCCAAATCCAAGGTCATGAAGATTTACCTCTGTGCTTTGTTCTAATAGTTTTAGTTTTACCTTTTATATTGAGGTTGTTGCTCCATCTCCATAGTTCTTAAGACCTGATACAGACCTAGCTAGGGAGGTGTGGGAGACTTTAGCAGAGCCAAGCCACCTCGTGTGAAAGGACACCAGTCATTGGATTTCGGGTCCACCCTCATCCAGTATGACCTCGTTTGCAAAGACTCTATTTCCAGATAAGGTCACATTCTGCTGTTGTCAGTGGACATGGATTTGGGGGAACATGATGCCACCCATCGCAGTACTTTCTGCCCCACTAGCTAACGTGAGACAGAGGGTAGAGGCTGCCTCGCAGCCAGCAGGAGAGGACAAAACCCCAGCAGCAGCAGCAGCAGCAGCAGCAGCGTAAATTAACTCTCAGTGTGGAGAATGGTGCTTGGGGTGGGGAGCAAACAATGTGAGTTCTCAGGGAGGCAGCATAGTGTGACAGTGAGAACTCCCCAACCACAACTCCTTTGCATTGAGTTTATGAGTGACAAATGCCACCCAAGAGTCAGGGCAGTGTGCAGAGCTGGAAGAAAAGCAATAAGCTAATCAGGCCTTGTTTGAAGGCAGCCTTTGGTTTCTTGTCCTGCTTTTAATTTTTATATGTTAACCTTTTTCCGTGAGATAAAGCATGCATATAGCGGAGTGCATAAAGTGCACTAACCTTAATTGTACAGCTTGGTGATGTTTGCGTAGGTATGTGCTCAGTAACCGTCATCCAGATGATCCAGATGAAGAAATGGCACCATCCCAGCACCCGGCAGGTTCCCCAGTGTCAGGCCTGCTTCACAGTGTGTGACCTGTGCAGTGCTCAGAAGGGCCCACGCTGGGTTTAATGCTCTGCTGTCGCTGTCCTGACATTTTGAACAAGGGGCCTTGCACTTTCATTTTGCACTGGGCCCAGGTAATCTTCACCCTCTTCTATCCAGGGCTACAAATATTTTAAGGTTCAACTCAAGTCCTATCTCCTCCAGAAAGCTTCACCTGGCCTTTCCCAGCTATCTGGGTAACCTCCTCTCCTCAACTTCTATAGGAGTGATGGCCTGTCCAACACCGCTCAGTACTTAGGCACATGAATTACACTTGACTCTTGCTGGGCTCTCATTTCTCTGCGCAGGACAGTTCTGTCTCTCCCATCTGACTTTGAACTTGCTAGAGCATTAGGAAGAGCCTTTACACCTAGGCGCTCTGATGTGAGGCATTGAGGATTATTCACATACCTGTTTCATCTTTTCTTCCAACCTATAAAATTCCCTTATTTATCTTGGTGTCTCACAGCAAGCCAAGCCTAGTGTCTCTGTCAAGTTCAATAAACGGCGGCTTGCCTTTTTCTGCTCTTTCTTCCTGCCTATCTCTGACCAGGTGGCTTTGCTCCACCCCAAGATTCTAGAATGTCAAGGTGAGAAGGGGTCTGGGAAAGCATCCAGCCAAGTCCATCTGTGAATGGAGGAGACCCAGCGGGATCTAGTGTCTTACCCGAGGTTGCACAGCCAGCGGAGGGCCAAGCAGGGAGGACAGGACACTGTCCTCTGTCTCTGCCTCACCCCGTCACCCCTTCCTCTTTGCAGCTGTGGACCCCTCCTGTGCACGTAGGTGGGAGGTAGCCCCTTCCCCTCCCGGAGCCTCTGACTTGGTTCTACCGGAGACCGGCAGTCCATCAACTGCACTGGCTTCCGGCTTCCTCTGCAGAATGGCTCCCCGGAGCCTCCCCGAGAGGCTCAGGAACCAGCTGCCTGTCAGCCACCTTATTAAGCTGGTTTCCAGATGTCTCCACCTCAAATTGAGGAAGCAGGAGAAGGGGGAGGGGCTGGGAGTTGGTCCCTTAAATGAAGTCAGCTGAGGCCATAGTAAATAATGTCATGTATGGATGGAGCAGGTGGTCATGGAGATGGCACGAGGGAGACAGAGGAGGGCCTCAGTGGGGCCGAGTGTGAGGATGATAGGCCAATGACAGACAGACCAGACCAGACCACTCATCTGGGGGTGAGGACAAGAGAGGAGATATAGAGGGACAAGTAGAAACTGAGAGGGAGTGGGGGAAGCCCATGCACTGCGAATGCGTGTGAGAGAGAAAAGGAAACTGCAGAAGAGAGGCAGGGACGAGGGCCAAGACAAGGCTGCTTTGCCTAAAGTTTTCCACTGTGCTGACCTCAGGGTCTATCTCCATCAGAAGAGCTAATAAAGTCCACAGCTAATGCTTGCGGGCTTCGTACGTGCCAAGCTCTCTGTTATGTGCTTTATGGACAGCAGCTTGTTTGCTCTTTGCAACAACCTCAGAAGGTAACCCTGTGATTATGCCCATTTCACAGACAAGGAAAGTGAGGCTCAGAGAACTTAGAGAACTTGCTCAAGGACAAACAGAGGTAGAGAGGTCTGGTTCTCACACACTTAACCACTCTACTCTTCTTGGGGGTAAAATTTAGGGGAACAACCTTTCCAGGCCTGACTCGTTCCATAGCTGAGCACAGGGACTGTAGCTGGTTGACACAACCTAAACCTAATATCATCCTTGCAGAGTAATTCTTAGTAATTCTCAGTCTGTCTGGGGATGGGCACAGGTAGAGGATGCAGCAGGAAATAAGAACACATCCTTTCTTCCAAGCACTTGTTTTGAAAGATGTTGTACATCACTGGTTGGCAGAACTTATTTTCCTCCAGCTCAGGGCTGAACAGACTGCTTATGGATGACTTTTTTTTTTTTTTTTTGCCTTAATCACTGCGAGGGGTATTTATACATGTATGAGAAACTTGGATGCATTGGTTTCCTGGGGCTGCTATAGCAAATTATCATGAAATTAGTAGTCTGAAACAACAAACAACAATTTGGAGGCCAGAAGCCTGAAATCAAAGTACTGGCAGGATCATGCTCCCCCCGCGTGCTCTAGGGAAGGAGCCTCCTGTCTCTCCCGAGCTTTCGGTGGCTTCTGACATCCCTGGCACCCATGGTTTGTAGCTGTGTCATTCCAATCTCTGCCTTTGCCATCACGTGGACTTCTTCCTGTGTCTCCTCTCTGTCTCTATATCCAAATCTCCCTCTCCTTCTTCTTAGAAAGACACCAGTCATTGGATTTAGGGCCTACTCTAATCCAAGATAACCTTATTTTAACTCGATTACACCCACAAAAACCCTATTTCCAAATAAAGTCACATTGAGAGGTACTGGGGGGTTAAGAATCGAACATGTCTTTTTGGGGGGTACAATTTAGCCCTCCCTCATGGGAATATCTGGTGTGTACAGGTGATAAAAAGATGAGAGCAAAAGCAAATGGCAAAGAAATGTGTGGCAAATTAATTCTCTGGCATTTCCCTCAAAACTGGAATGTCGACCTAACATTTATGCCTTTTGCCTAATCCTTGGTGCCCCCTGCTTGCCCACCTCGTGTTGCTATCTGCCCTCCTTCACTTCCCAGACACCATCTCTAAGTTTTTAGAATATCACCAGGCTTTGGAGTTGGGATACTTCTAAAATATTTTGAAATTCCCAAAAAGACACCATTTTGGAGACAGCTGATTTTTATTTCTTACCCTGGGTTCATTTTCTAGATTAGAGCTACCTGCCTAGCCAGTGTGTAAAGAATATATTAATAGTAAAATGGCCTTAATATAAGATACAAGATCTCACTGAATCATCAGCAGGGCCTTGTGTGATGAGGTGCTCTGAGTGTCTCATTTGCCATGGATACTGTGCTCAGGTTGTGCTGACCTCCAGGGACTCTTCTTAAATCCAGTCTTAGTCAGTACTCTTTCCATGGCAAGGAATAAAAATAAATTGCCAATAATTTTTTTGCCCAGAGGGGATCTGCTGATGCATGTTGCTGGGCATTCCAAGTAGTGGTCTAGCTTCAGGTATGGCTGGACCCAGGAGTTCATCAAAACTGTCTCTCTCTCTCTCTCTCTCTCTCTCTGGCAGTAAAATGCCCCCATGGGTTTCAGAGAAAGAGAATGCTTAGCATATTTCAAGAAGTGACTGTTAGTCCAGTTTGGGTCCCACATCCATCACTGGCATAGTCTCAGGGGTCAGAGACAAGGAATTTTCTGATTGCTCAGGCCAGTATCAGCAGCTACAGTGGACTAGTAATGTAGCCCTAGCTACTGTAATGACAAACCCTGACAATCCCAGTAAATTAACACAATGAACATTTACCTTTTAAGTTATATACAGCCCAATCAGGAGAATATTCTCAAGCACACAGGCTGAGAGAAGCCCTGCCACCTTCAACATGTGGCTCCCAAGGGCACCAAGAACATCAACATTCAGTCACCCAACAAGGGAAGAGAAACTGGACCACCATGCAGGAGGTCCTTTAAGGGACCAGGTCCACATTTCATTGGCCAGAACTCAGTGACATGAACAGACTCTCATGTCTGAGAATGTAGCCTGACTATGAGCTCAGCAGGAAAAGAAACAGGCTTGTTAAATGGCTGGGCATTTCTGCCACAAGTCATAATTCTGGGCAACATTGTTAGAGAATGAGGGAGGAGTGGCTTCCCAAAGAAAGGGATTCAGAGCAGATTTTAAAAATGCCCTCTGAACCAACTTACAGGGTATTTTGGTCATGCCTGACTTTGTTGCTCTTAGTTCTAATTGTACCTGGTACAGATACTATTATCTATTGCTGTGTGACAAACTATCCCAAAGCTTAATGGTTTATAACAAGTGTTTTGTTATATTTTCTTATGTGTCATGATTTTGTGAGTTAGGAATTTGGGCAGGGCTCAGCTGGATGATTCTTCTGCTCTATGTCATGGCAACTGGAGTTACTCATTGGTATTCAGCTGGCAGATGGGCTGGGCTGGAGGGTCCGGGATAGCTCTACTCACATGTCTGGTGCTTTGGTGGAACTGCCTAGAAGGCTGGATTCAGCTGGGATCCTCTTCCTCCCCATGTGATCTCAGGCCTTGCTATGTGCTCTTACCTCTTATACCATGGCTCAAGGGAGTAAGAGAGAGAGTGTTTCAAGAGAAGTTTCACAAGACCCTGGAAGAAGCTGGATGGCTTCTAAAAACCTGGTCTTCAAAGTCCTAGAGTGTCACATCAGCTTCCTTCTACTGGTCAAACGAGTCTCTAAGGCCAGTTAAAATTCAAGGGGAGGGGAACTAGACCTTCCCTCTCAACTGTGGCCAGCTTCAATTAGCCACAGATCCTTTCTTTTCACATGAGAGCTGTGAATTTAGGGTCTTTTCTTCTCCATAAGAGGCTACAGGACATGAACCTCTACTGCTCCAACTACTGCCAGATGTCCTGGCCAGTTAGCTCTTGTCTCAAGCTGTGCCTCCAGAGACAGGGCTCCAGACCCTGGAAAGTGAGACAGGTGTTCTGGCTCAGAGACACAGGGCAGGACTTCAAGGACTGAGGACTGTATGGGTGTAACAAGAAGAGGGAGCCCACTCCCAGAGGCAGTATAGCTATAGCCAGCAGCAAATATTATTATAATATGATAGCTGATCCTTACATGCAAGGCCTCATTCTAAAATGTCTATGCATAAGTACTATAATTATGCACATTTTATAAAAAGAAATTGAGGCACAAAGAGGTTCAGTATAGTAACTTGCCTGGGCTTATATCACAAATAATTTGCTAAAACTAGTAATTGCCTCTGTAACACTCCTGAGACCATGGTTTACTGCCACTAAGGAGTGATTCACAAGTCTGTCATCAGCATTATTAAATTGACTTACATTCTATAGGAAACCAAATTTTCTCTTTGTCGATTTGGCTAGTTCTGTGCTAACAAATAATCCTCACCTTCAGCTACCTCTTTAAAGTCAGGGTGACTGGGCACCCCTATTCATCTCTCATGGTGCCCTAGGGCTCATATGCAAATTAAGCAAAATAAGACTGGGTTACACTGTAGCTATGTTATTGGAAACCCTGGTTATTTTTTTTTT
>VBSM01001562.1:54522326-54585547 GCA_008086735.1 Cheirogaleus medius
CAGATGTCTTTATAATAGAGTGACTTATGCTCTTTTGGGTAGATGCCCAACAAGAAACCCTGGTTATTGATATAAAGTCAAACTAGTGTTGCTGAGAATCCAGTGGGTGGGTAAGGAAATGCAAAGCACCTTAATGTGGAAATCTGAGGTGGTCTGAGTTTCTTCTCTGAGTCATCGGGGTCTAGAAGCCATGCAAAATCCAGACTTTCACAACAGGAAGCTGCAGTGGGGTCCCGTCCAGGCCTCCTGTCTCTCCTGATCCCACATCCTTAGCCCTTGCTCCTAGCTGTGTACACTTTGCATTTGCCCTTCTAAACCCATTTTCCTCTGAGAAGAAAAAAAGTCCCTTGGGAAGAAATGGCTGGGCTCTTCCAGGCATTTCTAGTTTTGGATGGTTGGGGTTGCTTGGCAGAGATGAGCATTATGGGCCTGGCATCCCGTAGGATTTTTTTCTGGCCCTCCGGCCGTCTTCTTCCTCCTCTATGGATGGCAGATGGCTTGTATTTTTAATAATTAAAAAAAAAGTAGGAGGGAAATCAGGCTCTGCAGGGGGAGTTTGGAACCATCCAGGCAGCACAATTGAGCTGTGCATTTGTTTGTTTGGAAATTGTAAGTGGGGTCTTCCATTAAACTCGCCCACAGCCTCAGTCACGTCCAAGAATCTTTGAGGTCTCTACTCGGGGCAGTGAAAGTGTGGGAGCCACAGGCATCCCCTGGTGCCTTGCACTCATAGGACTGCCCATCCCAGGGGCCCTGATGGACAGTCTGTGAAACCGCCACCCCTCACTTCTCCCAAGCCTCACAAGAGCCCCAGGAGGCGACATCCCCAATGATCACACAAACCAGCCTGCAAGACCAGCTTTGGTTGTTTAGAGAAAAAGAGAAAATGTCCAGCTCGGGTGGAAAAGATTACAGACTCTAAGAAGAGCTAGTGGAGGTCGAGACGCCGTTGGGTTATACCTCGGAGTGTGGAATTGACTTTTAACTTCATCCATTCTCCGTTTAGTGGGCAGCGGGAGACACAGAGGAGGTTGGCTGGGCTGGAAGTGCAGGGTCCCAAGCTCCTTGGCCTGGTTCCTGCAGGCCCTGTGCCCATCACCTGGTCATCTTCCTTTTCTGGGGTCCAGTTTTTTTACTAGTGAAAGACTAAAACTGAATTCTACAGCTGAGAGGGCTTAGGGAAGCAACCCTTCCTGTACACAGCTGATGGGCTGCTGAGCACAGAAAGGTCTGGGTAGCAGAGAAGGCTGTGCGACACTGCCAGGCGTTTTGTTTTGGAAAGACCACTGGCGCATCAGTGAACGTGCGCAGCGTGGAACAGGTTGTGTAACTCACACAGGGGGTTCAAAGGCCACCTTTTCATCCTAAACAGACCACAGAAGAGCTGGGGCCCCAGAGGACTGACCCCACCGCACCCCTGCATCACCATTCATTCTCCTTCCCTGCTTGTCTGATGCTGACTCTGGGTTTCCAGGGAGTTGGAGCAGCTCTGACTGTGTGCCCGGCTGGCTGAGCAGAGGGCTGGGCCCCCAGCGCCCGCTCTGCCCCACCTGGGCTACCATGCATCCCAGCACCTCAGGGTCTGGCAGGAGGGGGTGGGCGAACATTCCGAGGGCCTGGGGAGGAAGGAAAGCCCCTCCTGCCGCTCCCCCCAGCTCCTTGCCTGGTCAGTGCTGGGTCCCACTGACCAGCTGCCACTGGAGCGAGTCAGCCCAGCAGATGGTGTGAGGCTGGGCTGGAAGGGGTGCATCCGCCAGCGGCACAGACATGTCACCCTCTATAAGTGGGGACATTCTGTTCCTAAAGTCCCCTGCTCTCCCTGGCCTCCCTCAGTCCCTCCATCATCCAACCACTTCCTGGCCGATTCCTCTTTCCTTCCTCTTTTTTTTCTCCCTTTTCCCTCCACCTCCCTATCTTCTCTCTCTTTAACTGCCACTGTCTTTTCCTTATTTTCTCTTAGCTACTGCAGAGCTTGGCAAAGAAAGAGGCCTCCTGGCTACCCTTGAAGGAGGGAGGGCCAACGTGAGAGGGAGGACTCTTGATGTAGCCACAGTGCTACTACGAGGAGGGCAGAGGGCTCGGTTTCTTGACATCACGTGCTCCCGGCACTTCCTGCTACAGGTCAGCTCAGCTCAGCACTCCTTGGCCTGGGTGTGGCAAAAGCAGCGCTGTCAGCTGGGAGCAGGGGCCACGGCCAGCACGGCCTCAGAGAAGGCCAAGGTGAACGCTGCAGAGCTCCAGGGCTCCTTGCCAGGTCACAGACGGCCCCTGCACACCCTGTCCCTCTTCCCATTTGGAAGGGGATGTGGCAGTGCCTGTGTCCCCACCCATTCGTTTCCTCTTCTGGAAATCATCAGGCCCCTGGCTGGGAGCGTGCTGAGCCTGCGAGACTGCCTACCTGCTCTCCCCGCAGGAGACTGGCCGGGATGATGGCAGTGCTAAGGGTGGGCTCAGACCCTCTGGCTGAGCCTCCCACCTCTCGGCTTTGACTCTCTCTTCTGTCCTTGAACCCTCACCTTTGGGAGCCAGCTGCAGCCAGAACAGTTCTCAGGCTTTTCCCCCAGGAATGTCCACGTTCCTAGCTCAAATCAAGAGGCCCAGAGACGTCCATGAAAGGCAGGAAAAGAAAAGGGATTGTTGAAAGGAGTCCAAAGTTAAGCTGCTTCTAATTTTCCAAGGCCCCTCTAGACCCCCAGGTTCCATTCTGGATTCCAAAACTGCGCTGTCCAACAGAAGGTTCTGTGCTGGTGGGAAATGTTCTGCGTCTGCATTGTCCCATGCGGCAGCCACTAGCTGCAGGTGGCAACTGAGCACTTGAAATGTAGCTAGTGCAACTGAAGAAGAACTGAATTGTTCATTTTTAAAAATTCCAAGTCATTTAATTTTAAGGAGCTACATGTGGCTGGTGGGTGCCATATTAGACAATCTTAACACATTAGGGGAACCCGGGGAATAGCAGTAACCCCCTGAGTGAATTATAGCATCTTATAAAGTGCTTTTACGCATGCCCATTTCCTCAGTTCTCTAACAGAGAGCTCAAGCACTTGTGCACCTGGCAAGCACAGAGCACCTGGCACAAGTAAAGAGCTCCTAAGTGGATTCTTTCTTTTCATCCACAAAATGACACTTGAATGGCGGTGCCGCTGTTATCCGCATTCTACAGCCATGGAAGAGGAGACATAGGGAAATAATGTTGTTCACCCAAAGTCACTCAGCTAGCTGGCGCTGGGCCAGGACTTGCAAAAGGCCCACCTGACTGCAGAGCTGTGCTTTTACGAGCACGCCATATGTGGCCAAAAATGCTAAGTCCTGCATTCCAATTCTGCCCCTGCTGCTGGCTGGTTCTGTGGCCCTGGACAAGTCGTTCTTTGGCCTCAATTGGGTCACGTATGAAAGGAGGAGGTAGAAGCGATGTATCCTGGCTCTGAGAGTTGATGGCTCTGCTTGTCTAGGCCCAGATGGGCCTCGGGGCTGTGCCTAAACACACTCTGAGAAGGACATTTGGTAGCTTGGGACACTGTGTCCTTCTGTGAGGACAGGACCATGGGAAGTAGGGTGGCTTTCAGCTGGGGGCACAGCGGAGGGCTCCAGGGGCAGGTGGCATTTGAGGTAGGTCTGGGGAAGGGGGCAGATTCAGATGGGCAGGGATGCAGGGACAGCAGGGGCAGAGGCAAGATGGCAGGCAGACGGGAAGCCGGCCGCTTGCGGGAGGGGACCCTGTTTTAAGGTGACTCTTTTGACACTTCTAGAAAGCCACTTAAGAAACAATCCTACAAAAACAAGGGGGGCAGCAGGAAACCCCAAAAGTAACAAAAGGCTAGGAAGGGGTGTCTAATATTTGTTCTGCTTCCACCAAGTGTACACTGTGCCTCTCTTCTGAGCTGGCTGTAGTGGTTCCAGCTCCCTCCTTCCACCAGCCGGGGTGTTAGTGAGCCAGGGGCTGATGGCACATTAGATATTTTCTGCTCAGCTTGTGTGACTTTAAACATGTCCTAGAGCGCGACGCATCCACCCTGCCCTGTCTCCAGGCGCCCTAGCTGCTGTCTGAAATCGCCCAGCCAGCATTCTCAGCCCCAACACGCCCACCCGGCTCTCGCTCCCAGGCTGTTTTATTTGTTCCCTTGGAGCTGCCTCCACCCCCTTCTTGCTGGCAGATGCGGACGGACACTGCCTGCCACTATAGAAGTCAAGTTGTGACTTCAGCCTGAGCCTGTGTTTCACACATGTAGAAAGAGAGACCCCTAAGAGCTGGGTGTGCGCCAGTCACATAGCAGATGAATAAGCAAGGTCTTCTTTCCAGAAGCTCATGACCCGGGGTGTGTAGCTCAGGGTTCCCCCCACCCCACCAAGTACCTAGACATGCAGGCAGTGAGGGAGTGGGCTGCTGAGGAGTCTCAGGGAACAGGGGGCATGAGCAGATTTCAGGCCTTGCTCTAGTTCCTCAGCTCTAGCTTGTTGCTACACTGAACCACACAAAACCGTGGGCAGAATGTGCTCGATGCCCCTTTTTGCAAAGAGAAGCTGGAATCTGGATTTTAATTTGAAATTTCCCAATTTTAAAAAATGACATGCTGGCCCAATAAAGCTCATCTCTGGGTGAAAAATATTCCTTTTGCTTTCTTATACACTGCAGATTTCTGAGGACGTGTTTGCTGGGTGGTTGAAGAAAGGAGGGAATGAGATGAGCTGACCTCTGCAAGTTGCTCCTCCCTGTTTGCGTGCACGTTGACACTGTTTTCCTGCCTCCGTGTTGTTTGCACCAGAGCAATTAACCAGATAATTATTCCCTCGGAACATTAATCACAAAGACCAAGTCAACATGAGAGCAACGAGTACGCGTGCGTTTGCTGCTCTGGGGTTTTTGAGAGGGTGGAGTCCTTCTGCCCTTTCTCTCCCTTGCACCCAAGGTCAAAACAGGATACTGGTAAATGGTTTCCTTAGATCACAAAGCCTGAAGTTTCTGGTGAAGGCAAAGTGGAAAAGAGGGCTTGGGCTCCCCCAAGCCCCCCCCATCTCACAAATACACTAGCATTTACTTCAGATGAAATGCACTATTTTATACTACTGGTGCATTTAGTGCCCCTAGGGGATTGCAGATACATACATTGTGTTGTGTTCTTGACAGGTGTATTAGTCAGGGTTTTCCAGAGAAACAGAACCAATAGGATGTGCGTGTGTGTGTGTCTCTATGTGTGTGACACACATAAAGAGAGAGAGAGAACTTTATTTTAAGAAATTAGTCCATGCAATTGTGGGGACAGGCAAATGCAACATCTGCAGGGCAGGCCAGCAGGCGAGAGAACCAGAAGGCCCAGAGGAGAGTCGATGTTGTAGTCTTGAGTCCAAATGCAGTTTAGAGATGGAATTGCCTCCTTGTATGGGGATCTAAGACTTTTCTCTTATGGGCTTTAACTGATTGGATGAGACCCACCCATACATGGAGTCATTTGCTTTACTTAAAGTCTACTGATTCAAATGTTCCTCAAGTCTAATAAATACCTCTATAGCAACATCTGGAATGGCGTTTGGACAAACAACTGGGCACCACAGTCCAGCTAAGTGGACGCATAAAGTTAAGCATCACAGGAAGTTTACCTTCTTAGGTTAAATTTTGTCAAAATGTTCTAAACAGTAAAACAAACAACAGACAACCAGATGCTTGCAAAAGGTCGTTGGATAGATGTGGCCAATGCTTGTCACGACAGTTATCCAAGAATGTTCTTTCCAGTGCCAATTCATTCTCTTAAATTTTTTTGTCATCTCAGTTATCAAATAACCATAAATTAGAATAGTTTAGTGATTAGCTCAGACCGAGGATGTTTCATTTCCTGTGACAATTCTCATTAGCTGTTAATGTTGTCTTGGTGTGCTAAATGGTGAAGAGGCTGCAGGCTGACCTCAGCTCAGAGGGGAAGGGGAAGATCGTTGTGTTTGGCCACCCTGTCCATGATGGGAACAGGCGTGGAAGTGGTGGTGTGTGTGCTGCGTACATGCCACCCACAATCAAGGCCAAATCTTTACTAGCGAAGAGAGAGAACATCGGAGAGCTCGAGTATCATTTGAGTGAGCTCCCACAACAAGTAAATGTCAGGCTGAGGATGAGAAACTAGGAGTCAGGTCTCCTAACTCATGGCTCAGAGTTTCAGTTTCCCTATCAGACAAGGGACATCTAATACACACCTGTTAAGTGACTAGTCATCCAAATAAATTTCTCATTTCCTCTATGGCTTATTTGTTTTATCAGAAAAGGCTTTATATCTCCTAAAGGAAGCCCATATATCCTGGAACTATTACACCACATCCCAAATATGGACCTTCCAAATTTTCCTTCTATGTATTTTAACTGTACTACGTCTCAACAAAATGTTATCATCTAAAATGATGATGTGCAATATGGTAGCCACTAGCCCCTTGTGGTACTGAGCACTTGAAATGTAGCTAGCTGAGGAAGTGAATTTTAAAAGTTATTTAGTTAAAAAAATTTAAATTTAAATAGCCACATGTGACTGGTAGCTCCTGTATTGGACAGCACAGCTATAGAACATTCTGATCACTGCAGAGAATTCTATTGAGCAGTGCCAACCTAAACAAATGCCCAATTTATTTCTGTCTCTCTTTGCCTTTTCTATTCCTACCGGCCTAAATTTTAAAGGCTTGACATAAATAAGACTTTTTTTTTTTTGGTAGTCCCAAAACCAAATTCTTTTTCACTTTATTTTATTTTTTAAAACCTCCTCTTAGTGTGAGTACTAACTAGGGCCGGGATCGAGGTGGGGCCTGCAGGGGCATGTGGCAGGCAGCCCCTTCCAGCTGGGGCAGGAGCCGGAGGCGAGGATGCTGGCGTCGGAGGGAGGGGGCTTTTGGGGAGAAGGACAAAGCCAGTGCATTTTGTCCAGTTGGGTCGAATTTTTTTGTATCTTCCTGGTTTTAAAATGCCAAATCCTAACTGCTATTCTATTTCTGTATTTCTTAGTTCAAACTTCGTGTTCCTTTTCTCTCTCCCTTAGTCAGCTCAAGCCTTAATGGTCTTCTCTTACGACTGTCTGCTATCCATCAGAGCTCGGCTTTGACACAAGGAAAGGGTTTCTGAGCCTCCTCCTCTGCCACCTTACAGCCCTGTCCTTGCTTCCGTTGTGAACTTGACCCCTGCAGTGATACTGCCTCTCAGCACAATGTGGTGAGAGCACCGGCCATCAACTCCAGCTGCCACCCTCACCTGGACATAGGGCAAGCCGCTTACACTCCTGTGCCTTAGTTTCCTCATTTGTGACATGAGGGCGGTACTGGTAACAGGACCTACCCGCTACGTTGTTGGGAGGATTAACACATGGTGCGTTAGAGCATGCCTGGCATCAACAGGGCCTATGCAAACAGAATTGTCACTACGGTTGTCTATTTACTTGTTTCTCTCCCTCAACGGATGGCAAACTCCGTGAAGGCAGGGGCTCCGTGCAATGCCTGGCAGGCAGGAAGACACACATGTGCCCAATGAATAATTGAGTGAATCACTAAGGCCAGACAATCAAGTCTCACTTTCTTCAAATGTCCCTATGTGAACTTTCAGATCGGCTGCAAGCCTGGACTCCTGGCCTCTTCCACTCACCGCCTCTTGCGTCTTTGCCTCCTTTGTCTCTGTTTGTTCTCCTTTTCTGAGGCCCTCTGCTAATGAGGTCCTTTAGGGGTCATTCCATCCATTCCCCTATTTTCAGCAAGTTCTGACATTTGTTCATCGCCTGCTCCAGCTTGGAAGCTGGGCCTGGGGAAGACATCCAACACAAAGATTTTTAAAAATTCCCCAAACAGGAATTCTCTCTCCCTTTAGGAAAGTCCCGGGGCTGCAGACATGAGGGCATTGGACATTCTTCCATGATGCCATTTCCTGGGCACTGGGGCAAGGAAGTGGGTGGGGTGAGAGGAGATGGTGTCAATGGACCCTCTCTGAGGGACTGGGGGCTGTGCCTTCCTGCCATCCTGGCTGTGATTATGTTTTTGTCATGTGGCTGCCTCCCCTTCCTCCCATTCTCCTCTCTTGGCACAAAGGTGGTTTGTCCTGTCTTTGGCTTTTTCTGAAATATCAAACCCCATTGCATCATGATGTGCCAACCAACAGCTTGCTCAAGGCAGGAGCAAAGAAACCATAGCTGCTGCTTAAATTCTCCAGAGGCTCCTGATGCAGACACACACTCATAACTGTCTAGCGCCACCGTGGCCTTTCAGATGCAGTGTGAGTGAGGAACCCTGTCAACCCACAGCCCTATGGGCCCAATGTCTAAACCATCTCCTGGCCTGCCTGGTGGCTCCAAAGAGCATGACTCTAATGAATGGCATCTTCCTTCAGACCCCTTCCCTTGAGTCCCTCCCTAGCTGCTCCCCTTCCCCCAGCCTTCTGCTGTCCCCATGTTCCTCCTGGAAGCCACAAGGCTGACGTTAGTTCATCTCTAGAAAGCAAACAGCCAGAGGGAAACCACAATGGACACTTGGTGAGGTGGAGATTGATGGTGAGGATTTGACTTGGCTTCAGACGCTGCTTCCTCAGCCACGTGGGGTTGTCCGGCTCAGCCTGTCCACTCTGAGGGTCCCTTTCACTTCTGAGAATTAAAGTCAGAAATACCTAGATGTTGGGGAGGTCTTGTCTGTGTGATAATCGAGTCCTTCCTTCCTTCCTTCCTTCCTTCCTTCCTTCCTTCCTTCCTTCCTTCCTTCCTTCCTTCCTTCTTTTCCTTTTTCCACAATTATTTATTGCCTAGCTCTCACATGCCAGATAGATGCTAAAGAAACAAAACAAAATATTCAATTAGTCTCAATTCTTGTTCTCCAGAACTTACACCAGATTGGGAACAGCAGACTTATGAGCAGATAAGTAAACGAACATGAATAGCCATGGGGTGCTGCGGGACCCCAGAGGGGGCATTCAGGCCAGGCTGTGCAGAAGGCAGTTGTGCAGCAAGGACAAGTGGGTCCCAACCCTGAGTGGCAGATCCATGACATCCTCTGCTAAATTTTTCTGCCCACTTGGTCAGAAGAGAAATGAGAAAAGTTAGTACAGGCAGTATGTGTGTATGAATTCACGTTTCTTGGAAAATAATTGCTTTTAATCTGAGAGTTTGCACGATTTTAGTGTCATATAAAATGATGATATTAGGTGGTAATAACAGTAATGACAGTAGTTGTTTTTGTGTCTCTATCTTTATTCTATTCCTATAAGATAGAAGAGGGGCAATCACATATCAGTCCTCCAACATTTTTAGAAATGTTACTGATTCATGAAACCTTGGAGTTTAGGAATTGCTGGCTTAAAATGTGAGCAGGAAGGAGGCTGGCAAACGATCGAGCATTTCTGGGTGAGGGCACCAGCTGGGTCACTGGGGTGACGTTCCCCTGGCTTAATAGACACACTGTTCCACCTGCAGGATGTGCAATGTACAACGCGGCTCTTCCCACACAAGGGTGGTGTCGCAGGACCAACACATAGGACCTGGTTTGTATTATTTCCCCAGCAGAAATGATAGACTTTTTACTAAGCCTTCCATACATTTACACCCATTCTTCTTGTTGACTGAGGGATTGCCTTTGTGGGATGGAATGGAAAAGAAAAATGGTTCCCATTGGGGATAAAATCCACGACCTTGCTTTGTTAGCTACCTTCGCTAATGAATTGACCTAACCAGTTACATACAAGCTGGTTGCTCCAGGAACAGCTGCCAACGTGGCAGAAGGTGGAAGTGTCTTGGCGTGGAGCAAGACACAGAACATGGACCTGGGAGTCACGGCATTGTGCTGTGCGCCCGGAACCCACTGTTTCCTAGATGTGTAGCCTTGACTGTGCTGGTCCTTTTTTCTATCCCCAGTTTCCTCATCTGCAAAAGAAAAAAGAGGATGTAATAACTTTAGAACAGTGGTTTTCAAACTTTAATGTGCATCAGAATCTCTTGGAGGGATTGTTAAAACTCAGATTACTGGGTTCTACCCCCAGAATTTCTGATTCAGTATATCTGGGTGGGACCCAAGATTCTGGGCATTCCCACATGATGCTGATGCTGCTGGTCCAAGCACTACACGGCGAGAACCCCTGGATTAGGCATTTTTCAAATCTTCCATCCCTAATGTGTCATTAGTCATGCTTCTCTTTGAAAAGTTTATAATCTGATCAGCGTTTTTCCTGTGGGAGGGAAGGAAATCTATGACTTCATTCTCTCAGTTTCTAATCAAATATTTATTTGGCACCTTCTGTGTACATGTGATTGCAAGACAGAGCGGGAAAGGTTGCCACAGCCTTCCCAACCATGGATCCCTGAGAACCTCTGTGCTCTGCAATAGCTTTGATTCCTGTACGTCACTCTGTATGGCCAGACCTACTGTTCGTGGTTCCAGGGACAGGGAGAGTCCGGAAAATTGAGATCAACAAATGATGGTAAGTGTCCTCCCTCCAAAGACCTTCTCAGAGAGGACTGGTGAAAATGATGATGCAGAGAGAGGCCTGTTTATACACACACATCAGCATGGATGAAGCAGTGTCAAAGACGATTAGTATAGATTAGATTAGATGAGCCCGCAGATTAGTGTGCCCTGGTCTGGGTCGCCATCACCTCCTCCGCATTCCCAGCATAAAGCTTTTGTTACCTAATTCTCACCCCATCCTCTGGTGGATGCTGGAGTAGAGGACAAAGGCAGAGATGTAGCTCCTGCCACCTGCAGCACAGCCCCTGATCCAGATGACAGGCGAGAGAGAGAGAGAGAGAGAGAGAGAGAGAAGAAAGAAATGAGTTGCAATAAGGATTAAACGAATTAATAAATGTCTTTCATGATGTGCTCTACTTGTACCAAACACTCTTCTAAATGTGTTATATGCATAATTTTTAGCTGATGTATGACAAAGGCAGGTCATTGAAAAAGAACAAAGTCTTCAAAGAGTGATTCTGAACATCACTTTTCAGGTGGCAGTAATAAAAATTGGACAGGAACCTCACATCATATCCTAAAACTAATTCTAGTGGAATCCAGAACGTCAATGTGAAATGCAAAGCTTTAAAACTTTAACAAATTATTTTGTTCCAGGAGATCACAATGATATTCTTCTGAATCATTTTTTTTCCCTAAAAGACAAAAAATACCATCCATAAAAGAAAAGAATGACAAAATTGACCATGGAACTTGTATTTCTTAAAACACACCAAAAAGCTAAGTCAATAAATGGGAAATGTTTTCAACTTATTTACCCAACAAAAGGTTAGTATTTAGAACATATAAAGAAAGAACTACAAGAAAATGACCAGCAATCCACTTTAAAAAATTGACGAATACAATGAACAAGCATTTCACTAAGTAAGATGTATGAATGGGCTGTAACTATCTGAAATAATCTGCAACCTCCTTAGTAATCAGAGAAATGCATATCAAACCCCCAATTACATATCGTTTCACCTCTTCTCTACTGGCAGAAGTTAAACTACCTGACCATATGAAGTGTTGGTGAGAATATGGAGCTTAGGAAATTCTCACAGAGCTGGTGGAGTGTCTAAGTACTGCCCACCATGGGAATTATTTAACATTATCTAGTGAAGTCGAGCATGAACACACGCTATGCCCAGCAAGTCTGCTTCTATGTGCGTGCTCTAAGGAGCCGATGGTACAGATTTAGCAGGAGACATGAAATCAGCCAACGTGTCATTGTTCATAACACACAAGCAAAGAACAACCAGAAATCCACCCCAAAGAGAATGGATAAATAAACTACAGGATTTTCATATAATGTAATTCTATATATCAATGAAAGAATAGATTTTCATACACATTTCAATGTGGATAATCTTCAAAAGCATAACACTGGGCAAACCAAGCAAGTCACAGAATAAATATATGCGTGACACCATTTATGCAAGGTTCAAAAGCAGGCAAAACTAAACAAGATATTGTTTACAGATATATACATGTGTGGTAAATTTACAAAGAAAAGCAAAAAAAATATGATTAAAACAAAATTCGGCATAGTGGTTACTTTGAGATGGGGAAGAACGCAGTAGGGCAGGAACACATACGGGGTTCACAGTTCCAGGTGAGGCTCTACTCCCTGAATTAAACAGGAGGTCCAGGTGTTTTTAATACAACTATCCTAGCTGTATATGTACGTGATATATGCTCTTTTATGTATATTATACTTTACAATATAAAAAAACTGATTGGAATTTGTGCTTAGTAGCAGGGATTTTGGACAGCTGGGCTTTACCTCCCAGGGCCCTGGAATTTAAGATGATTAGGCTGTGAGCTGGCGTTCTCACTGGGAGACTCTCAGACACCAATACCTGTAGGCCTCTTCTTTGGGTCCATTCTGTTTTCCAGAGAATTCTCCGACCTCTTGCCTGGAAGGTGAATTCCCTGGCTCTAGGGAAACTGGGTTGATAGGGGTGGGGCTGATTGGGGTGTGTGCGGAATTCTACTCAATCTGTGGTTGCTTCTGTCATTGTTTTTCTCCTCGACTTTAATTTTAGTGAAGTTTTGAGGACAAACATGCATATTCAATCTGCTGAACTACTGCCCCCAACAACCGTTTAGACATAGGATGGTAATTCTCATTTTACAGTTAAAAAAAAACTAAGAGCACACAGGGGGCAGAGATGGCAGGTATGAATGACTCCAAGGCACATACTCTTCCTCCTGTACTGCCTCCCTCCCCCGCGAGAAGGCTCCAGGGTCTTGTAACCCTTCAGTCCTGAGATGCACCCTGTTGTCTAACCCAGACCCCTCCTGCTGCAAGCTCGCACGACTGCTCTCTGCTGGGTGTAAGGCAGACCTGTAGTGGGCCCCTGAGGACTGTGGTGACTCAGCTTGCAAACCTGTGCTTTTGGCCAGGTGTGTGACAGCAACAGCACTCCCCTTGTGTGCAGGCAGAGTGACCTTGATGCTGGACATCAGTGGCTTCACAGGGGCAGGGAGTTGCCTTTGGAAGCAGCAGATATTCACTGTGGCCATCAGCCTAGTCCATACTGGGAAGCACTTGGAAGGAAATTTTATCTGGCAGTGGAGGGGGTAGTGGGGAGGAAGAGAGAGAGAGAGAGAGAGAGAGAGAGAGAGAGAGAGATGGGAAAGTTACTTCATTTCCATTTCTTTTTTCTTTGACAACCACAAGTTTCCTGTGCTCCCTTGGAACCAAATTTTTGTTTTGAATAAATGCAAAGTCTCCAGTGAATGAGGGCTGATGGGGAGATTTCTCTCAAGAGCACCCCCTGTCACCATCTGTCAGTGTGTCTTTGCTCCTCCACCCTGGCCTCACCTGTACTCCCTTCCTCCTCTGAGCTGTCTCCACCGACTCCATCAGCTGCCGCTGCAGGCACTCTGCACCTTGTTAGAGGCATGGCTGGCGGGGCCGTGGGGAGGCCAGGCCTGGAAGGATCAGTGGGACGGGCCGCAGGGCCGGGTGCTGACAACGGCAGCAGGTGCAGAGCAGGCTGGCGAAGGGGCAGGAGCCCAGCCCAAAAGGCCTGCCCTGTCAGCCCTGGGCGGTCCCAGGCAGCTTCACGGACCTTTAGACTCCTATAAGCATCCAGGCAGGCATAGGATAGGATCACTCTTGGGTTTTTAGAGTCAAGGTCTACTAGAATTTTGGCCAGGAGAGAGGGAAGGGAGAGGAAATTGTCACAGGAAGTTACAAATAAGATCTGAACCTACTTTTCCCTCTAAAGTAAAGACCACTTGCTCCGTACCCAGTTCTCAGCAGTCCCAATGGCCATAGAGGCTGCCACAGCCTCTTCTTAGCCTCCAAGGGCCGGAGCTGTCCCTTCACCCTTTCTCTGTCATCATGGTTCAGAGCCTCCATTCGCCCACCCTGCTGCAACAATGAAAGCTGGAACCTGTCATCTTCTCGTATGTTGTTTTTAGTGTACCCCTTTTAGTTGTGTGGTAGGAAACACAAGCAAACGTGCAGAAGTAGACTCTACATTCCTTCATGGCAAGGATCTTGCGATTTTTAACTTTTAATAAAGAGCTTAGGGTTAAAAGAATACAACATATTGGCATAAAACGAAATGATAGCATTGCTATTATTATTATTGCATTTATTCTGTTTCTTGAGAGCACATGTGTTGGGAGCTGTTCTAATCACTCGATATGCATCTTTTTATTTTCTCTAGTAGCCCTATGGGGAGATACTATTATTTTCTCTTGGAATCTAAAGCCCAAAGGCATATAACTAGTAAATTGCATGTTTATGTGTTTATATGTATATGTATACACAACACCTACATACACATACACACACAATTCTTCTATAATGGATAAAAGCCCCAATTCTATGCACTAAAAGTTTAGCAAACATTTAAAGAGCTCCTGTGTGTGTCAGACACTGTACCAATTACTGGGGACCCAAGATTTAGTCAAATATGGTTCCTGCCCTTGAGAAGCTGTGGTCAGAGGGCAGGTACACGCAAGCACAGCGACCTCCCAGGCAAGGCAGTCTGTGTGGGGCCAAGAGCAGTGGGATGTGAGGGAGATTAACAGACAATGAGCATGGGGTCTGGGAAGAAAAAGTCAGAGTTCTCATGGGGTGAAGGGAAAGAAGGCAGTCCCTGCAGAGGGAAGGCCATGAGCAAAGCCAGCAGGTGCAGAAGGACAGGATGGCATTTGTGTCTGATCCTGGTGGACAAGGTATCTCCTCAGTTGTAGTTGGGGGCACAAGCTCAACACTAACAGTCGTTTCAGGTGATGGGTACATTGTAGGACCTCGATACTACACGTTTGCTGAATAAACAGAAACATGAGTAAATGACTGTTACTAGAATACCTAGATGGGGAACGCGACCCACGTAAGAGCAGGGTCTCCCTTGGTGACCAGATTTGCAGATGGCTCCATTAGCTAATATATGCTAATTGCCTAGGAGACGGGTGTTGAGAGCTGCTGGTTAAAAAGAAGCTTGAATGGACACGGATAACCAGAGGAGATACGTAGCTATGTAGAGCCTGCAGTTCTGTGGCTTTCTGCAGTGAAGTACGTGGGAGGAAAAGGGGCTTGAAAGAAGCGAAGTAACCAAAAGCAGTCTGCAGAGTTAAACTGGCCAAGGGAGCTGAGAATCACTTGCTTCGTTCTACAGATCAAAGCAGAAGGAAACCAGGCAATGTCAACAGATTCTTGATCAGCCATGCAAAAACCCAGGAGGCTTCAGAAAGTAGGGATTGTGAGGTGGGAATTAGGATACAGGGTGATTTCTGAAGAGACCCTTACACTGACCATTCTGTGGGCCTGTGGCTGTGGCCTCAGCACAGTTTGTACCCCCATAAATCTCTTTGTCAAAAAAGTCATACTGTGGCACCTGTGATGACTGTGGGGACTTGGGGGGGAGCCACCAAGAGTAAGAAGTGACGTAGCCAGGGCTGAGCGCTCAGGCTGGATGCTCCCAAGCTTTCAGGCAGCACCAGTGGCCTCAAGGCTGACTGCAAGAGCCTTGTGATTCGTGCTACAACCTGTTCCAAAGGTCCTCTTGGTGCAGCCCTGCCATGGCCACCAACCCAACATCACACTCACTCACGTGACTTCTCTTCTCCTTTCCATACAGGAGGGGGAAGGATGACTTCTGAAGGAGACTAAGAAGTCTTACTGCTAACATAGATCCAGGGACACCAGGGATGGCTAACGGGACATGTTTGAGCATTAACTTTCCATCTGAGCCTCTGCACCGCACGTCACCCAGTTGGGTAGACCATAGGTGGCCATCTCTGCTGTTCTCTCTGAGCTCAGCACCTGGGTAATGGGTTCTTCTTGGTGTTTACTTAACACTATTGGCACACACTTATCCTGTTATGCTAGCAGGATGTTTTAAAATAGTCTGAAGTGTTCATGCAAGTTAGTATAACTAACTTTTCCTCTTCATTTCTACTAATTCTTGTGTTTCGATATCATTCTCTTTATAAAATTCAATAACGCCACAATTTTCTACCACTGTATTAATTTCTCATGTCGCTGTAATGAATTACCACAAATATAATAGCTTAAAACAAACTTGTTCTCTCACAGTTCTGGAGGTCAGCAGCTCTAAAATCAAGGTGTCCGTAGGGCTGTGTTCCTTGTGGAGTTCTGGGACAGATCTGTTTCCTTATATTTCTAACTTCTACAGAGGCTGTTTGCATTTCTTGGTTCATGGCCTGATCCTTAATCTTTAAACCCAAATATCTTCTGATCTCTTTCTCTGTCCACTTGCTTCCATCATCTCATCACTGTCTGACTCTGATCACCCTGTTCACTCTTATAAAGACCCTTGTGATGACATCGGGCTCACCTGGAGAATCTAGGATGATCTCCTGGTCCCAAGATCCTTAACCTACAACGCCTCCGTTACCATGTAAGGTAATGTATTCACAGGTCCCAGGCATTAGGACACGGACATCTTTGAGGAGCTGTTATGCAGCCTACCATAGGCATCATGAACTTAATTGTGTTGTGGCTACTGGTTAATAATTATTCATAAAAAATTACTTTCTGCAATATTTACCACTTAGTGCCAAGGAACAAGTTTCTGTGGATCCTAATTCACCTTCCAGTGGAGCCTCTGATGCATGATCAAAAGCAAGCAGAGAAGTATGAATAATGCCTGTGTATAATTTTTTCACTTCTCCAACATAATGCTGGACCACAGCAGATAGTAATAATTTATTGAAAAACTATATGAAAAATGAGTCCATGATTAGTTGAAATCTTGACATTTTTTTTGTGAATAAAGAATCAATATTACTTTCACTAAAGAATGATTGGTCCTCAGTGGATTCATTTTTGTCTCTAATGACACTTAGAAAAAAGAATTCAACCCAAAAGATATTTTTAGTAAATGCGGGAGAACAGCTTAGTTCCTATGTGCCAGGTGCTATGCTGGTGCTTAAGATTATTTCATTTCATCTTCACCACAATCCTATGAGCTCAGTATAGTAATTATTCTTATTTTGTAGATGAAAAGAGTGAAGCTCAAAGAAGTTGTGTAATTGTCTCATTGGAGCTGTTAACCTAGGGGCTACAGAGGGTCCTCATGGGGTTGGCCAGAAGTAGGTTTATGCCCACTCCTATGTTGTCAGCTTCAGAGGGCATTCTCTGTCTTAGCCTGGAAGTCCTGCTGATGCAGGGAGTGGAGCCTCCTATTCCACCCACCTGAACTTCTCCCTAGTTTTGGGACCAGGGGTAAGAAAAGGCCATCATTTCCTTAGAGTGGGCAGCAGGTCCCAGCAGCTTCCCCGAAAAGCTAGAATTGAGAATGATGCCAAAGGAATTTTTCTTTATTTATCTTTTGGACTCTCCTCCTACAAAGCCCCTACACCTGGGCTTTTAAAAGCTCCAAGAGTGAGCGAATGAGTGATATTTGCAGGGGGGTGGGAACAGGGGTAGGCAGCAAGAGTCTCCTTAGCTGGCAGCTGCAGCCAGCTTTGGAAATGTTCCCTCTAAGCTCAACACTCTGATCAGCAGAGCAAGAACTGGGGTGGAGAGGACTGAGGCTGGAGCCAGAAGCTTTGATGGGCCAGAAGGGTGGGGAAGAGGGGTTGGGTTCCCAGGGAGTTTAGGGAGCTGAGGTTGCTGTTAGCAATCACGAGTGTGGGCTTCCTGGATGCCTACCGGGTCTGCCACTTAGGAGCTGACCTTATCATCATCATCATCATCATTATTGTTTTTCCCTCACTTTCCTCATTAATACAATGTGGATAAAGAGAATCACATAGTATTCTTACTTTATAGAGTGATGAGTATAAGTGTATTAGTATAATTTGTATATGCTAATAAATATAAGCGTGTATATATGTAGAAGTTAATATAACGCACATAGAAAAATGCCCAGTTATGTGCTCAACAAATGTGACCTGTTGTTAGTAATACTATTGGTAAGACCTTTTAGGAAGAAAATGGAGTTGAAAAAGCATGTCTCCTCCATGGTGTGTGCTGGAGAGGTGGAAAGTGTCAAGTGGGAGGGGCCATAGGGTTGCCAGATTTAGCAGCAAAACAAAACAAAACACAATAGGACTTTGAGTTAAATTTGGATTTCAGATAAACATTACACACACACACACACACACACACACGTATGTCCCATGCATTCTTTGTTATTTATCTGCAATACAAATTTAACTGATGCTGTGTCTTATCTGGCAACTCTATGTGGTTAGGAGGGAAAGAGGAGAAGGAAAATGAAATCTCTATTTGCACCTAGAGGAAAAGTGTTGATGCATTAACTACAGTATTCCCTTCAACAGCCATTCTCATGTTATGTTTTGAGAAGGTTGAGGCCAGACAGGGGAGCCTCTCTACCGCCTCTACCTATCTCTAAGAACTGAGTTCAGGCAGACATTTCCCTGCATTGATCCACCCCATGTAACTGAGCCTGTGTTTGCTGGTTATGAAGCTACCCTGTCCTCCTCCCCCATCCTTCCCCAAAATACACAGGCACACACACACAAAGGCTTTGGCGCAGAGGTGGAGAGGTTAAAGGGAGAAGGGGCGGGGAAAGGATTAGAGTTTTATCAAAATAGAATCTGCAAAGATCCTTCTAGGATAGGCATTGCTGGGAGCATCAAGTCTATGGCCTGGGGCCAGGGCTCGGGGTAGGGTGAACGCCAGCCAGCTGTCCAGGGAGGGAGGCATCCCTTGAGGGTGCAGGCCAGGTGCATGTGCATGTGGTAGGGGGTTAGGGCTCCCCTCCCTCCCTTTCCAAAGCCCTGTGCACCACCCAGTTTTGTTTGGATTTTTGGTCTATTACTTTTCAAGCATCAGGTAGCAAGAGCTCCATTAGCCAGAATATTGACTTTATGAAAGTCTTGCATTTCACTGGGGATCTGTGTTGAGAGAGGCTCAGGGCCCCTGGGGTAGGTGAGCTTGCAGGCTTGGGGACAGAATCCTGCTGCACTGGGGAGCTCCACTCCTCAGAAGCCATCTTATCCTGTTCCCTGCCTGCACCGCAGGCTTCTCTAAAACCAACTGGGACAGGACAGTGAGAAGAGAATATCTTATTTCTCAAGATCACAATTTTTCCTGGCTCCCAACACTAACAGCCAAGTTCTAAAGTTTACTCACATCTCTGGCTGCACCAGAGTCTCCTCTCTTATCCCTGTGGTGGCTCCTGTTCTCTCGGGTATTTTCCACTTCCTTTCTGCGTCTCATGTCTACTTATCAGGGAACGACAAAGAAGTCAGAGTGGCTTATTTCAGAATAGCTGATCTTGAGGTACAGAGGGACTTTCTAAGCATGGCATCAAGGGTAGAAATCCACGAGGACAGTACAGGCATACCTAGTTCTATTGAACTTCGCTTCATTGCACGTCACAGGTATTAGATTATTTGCAGACTGAAGGTTTGTGGCAAGCCTGTGTATAGCAAGTCTAGCAGCTCCATTTTTCCAACAGTTCGTGCTCACTTCATCCCTCTGTGTCACATTTTGGTAATTATCACAATATTTCAAACTTTTCCATTATTAGTATATTAATATCTGTATTGGTGATCTGTGATCAGTGATATTTGATGCTACTATTGTAACTATTTTGGAATAGCATGAACTGTATTCCTATATGACAGCAAACTTAATTGACAAATGGGTGTGTTCTGACTTCTTTGCCAACTAGCCATTCCCTCATCTCTTTTCTGACCCAGGCCTCCCTATTCCCTGAGAAGCAACAATATTAAAATTAGGCCAATTAATCACCCTACAATGGCCTCTAAGTGTTCAAATGTAAGGAAGAGTGGCATGTCTCTCACTTAAAATCAAAAGCTAGAAATGACTAAGCTTAGCAAGGAAGGCATGCAGAAAGCTAGCTGAAATCGGCCAAAGCTGGCCTCTTGTGCCAAACAGTTAGGTAAGTTATGAACGCACAAGGAAAAGTTCTTGGAGGAAATTAAAAGTGTTATTCCAGTGAACACATGAATGATAAGAAAGCAAAATAGCCTACTTGCTGATATGGAGAAGGTTTTAGTGGTCTGGATAGAAGATTAAACCAGCCACAACATTCCCTTAAGCCTTAAGCCAAAGCCTAATCCAGAACAAGGATTAATCCAGAACAAGGATCAATTCTGTGGTGGCTAAGAGAGGTGAGGAAGCTGCAAAAGAAGAGTTTGGAGCTAGTAGAGAGTAGTTTATGAAGTTTAAGGAAAAAATTTGTCTCCATAACATAAAAGTGCAGGGTGAAGCAGCAAGTGCTGATATAGCAGCAGCAGCAAGTTATTCAGAAGATTTAGCTAAGATCATGGATGAAGGTGGCTACACTAAAAGACATATTTTCAATGTAAATGAAACAGCCTTCTATTGGAAGAAGTTTCCATCTAGGAATTTCATAGCTAGAGAGGAGACATCATTGCCTGGCTTCAAAGCTTCAAAGGATAGGCTGACTTTCTTGTTAGGGGCTAATGCAACTGGTAACTTTAAGTTGAAGCCAATGCTTTTTGGCCGTTGAGAAAATCCTAGGGTCTTTAAAAATTATCCTGAATGTTCTCTGCCTGTGCTCTGTAAATGGAACAACAAAGCCTAGATGATAACTCATCTATTTATAGTATGGTTTACTAAATATTTTAAGCCCACTGTTGAGACCTACTGCTGAGGAAAAAAGATCCCTTTCAACATATTGCTGCTCGTTGACAATGCACCTAGTCACCAAGAGCCCTGAGAGACTACTGGTGTTTTCATGTATGTCAACACAACATCCGTTCTATAGCCCATGGATCAAGGAGTAATTATGACTTTCAAGTCTTATGATTTAATAAATACATTTCATAAGGCTATAGCTGCCATAGATAGTGATTTCTCTGATGGATCTGGGTAAAGTAAATTGAAAATCTTCTGGAAAGGATTCACCATTCTAGACAACATTAAGAATATTCATGATTCATGGGAGGAGATCAAAGTAGCAACATTAACAGGAATTTGGAAGAAGTCAATACCATCCCACATGGGTGACTTTGAGAGGTTCAAGACTTCAGTGGAGATAGTAAATTCAGATGTGTTAGAAACAGCAAGAGAACTAGAGTTAGAAGTAGAGCCTGAAGATGGGACTGAATTACTGCAATCTCATGACAAAACTTGAACGGATGAGGACTTGCTTCTTATGGATGAGCAAAGAAAGTGGTTTCTTGAGATAGAAACTACTTCTGATGAAGTTGCTGTGAACATTGTTGAAATGACAATAAAAGATTTGAAGTATTACGTAAACTTAGTTTATAAAGCAGTGGCAGAGTTTAGAGGATTCACTATAATTTTGAAAAAAGTTCTGCTGTGAGTAAAATGCTATCAAATAGTATCTAATACTACAGAGAAATCCTTTGTGAAAGGAAGAGTTAACTGATATGACTTACTTCATTGTTGTCTTATTTTAAAATTGCCACAACCACTCTAATCTTTAGCAACTGCCACCCTGATCAGTTACCAGCCATCAGCTTTGAGGAAAAAAGATTACACTAGCAAAGGATTACAACTCACTGAAGGCTCAGATGAGTGTTAGCACTTCTTAGCAATAATGCATTTTTAAATTAAGGTATGTACATTATTTTTTTAGACGTAATGCATCACACACTTAATAGACTATAGTATAATGCAAACATAACTTTTATATCCACTGAGAAACAAAAATGTTTGTGTGACTCACTTTGTTGCATGTGATATGTACCTTATTGCAGTGGTCTGGAACCAAATGCACAATATCTTTGAGGTATGCTTGTATTGATAGGTGTGTTTCCATAAACATTAAAGACTTTTGTGTGACTAAAGATATTATAAAAAGACACAAAGGAAATATTTGTTATCTATCTATCTATTTATCATTTATATGAACAGCTCTTACGAATCAATAACAAAGAGAAGCATATATACTAATGAAGGAATTTAAATGACCAATAAATATATAGAGAAAAAAGTTGAACCTGAATGGTAACAAAATAAATTCAACTTATAATAGCAATGAGATATTATTTTTGTGTGTCTAAAAAAATGGACAGAAATATTTTTTAAAAAGATAATACCAAGTGTTGGCAAGGCTGTAGAGAAACCGGGACTTTGCAAGCACTGTAAATTGTAGCATTAAAACATACAGTACTGTGGAAGGTTACCGAGGCAACTCAAATCAAGAAACAAAAATGTCTCTGCCCTTTGAGCCAGTTATTCTACTTCTAGAAATCTTTCTAAGAAAGTAATGTTTTATGCCGAGATTTGGCTGTGAGATGTTCATCACAACACTGCTTATATTGAAAAAAAACTTGAAATTTATGTCCAACAATTATTTTAATGAATTATGATACATTAATCATTAGGATACTATGTCGCCATTTATGCTTATGTTGTAGCACAGTGGTTTTCAAGCATTTTTAAGCATTTCTTAGTGGCTCCTCGTGGGCTGGGACTTGAGGTTCTGGGTCTCCCATCCCAGATGCGTCCTTTTCTGTTTTACATACCTGGCTTCCCTGTGAGGTTTACCTTGAACTGAGGACTCACAGTTAAAAATAAGTTAAAAGGCACTCTTGGGGGAGAACATTTAGCGAACTGCCAGATATCTTCCCTTTCCTCTCCAGATCCTCTCCCTCACTTCATTCTGCTCTCTGCCCTGGGCAGCTGACCTACATGGGCCACATCAGTGGGTTCCTGTCCTCTGCTTCCACTTGGGTTCAGTCAATGGGAATCTCCGGCTAATATCAGAGAGAGGAAGGAGAGAGAGAGAGAAGGAGATTGAGTCTTCTGGCTCCTCCCCTGTGCGATCACCAGGAGCTGACGTCCTTCAAACAGAAAGTCCTTTCCAGACACCATGCTACGAGAGATTCTTCCTCCAGGCTGCTGCAGCCACTTTTTTCCCTCACTCTTTTAGGCTGAGAGGTAGCGAGCAACAGCTCAGGTCACTGCACTTTTGCTCGTGTGTTCCTCTGCACCTAGGGAGCCACAGAACTTACTGTCATCTTAGGAATTAAAAGGGTTATAAAATAATTAATTTTTTATTGACCCAAAATTGGTTTTCTTATACTGGTGGACTTATAAAATAGTTCTATTCAAAACTGCTTTCAAAAGTAAAGTTGTTTCTAATAAACTAAAATAGCATATGCATATTCATTAAATCATTCATTGAAAATTACATAAGCAGAATAATCATTACTCTTAATACATAATTATATACTCTAGTTTCTCTATTACTGCGTCACTGAAGAATTTTTTCTGAAGAATATTTTTTACAATGTTCTCTTATTATTTTTAATTTTTAAATAAAACTTTCCACAATTTTCTTTAGAGTTGTGTTTTATGATTAGGACATTTGACATTGACACCTTCAAATGATTCTTTTATACCACAATATTTTTGGTTGTGAATAAACCCTTCTGGGTAAGTATCATGTTGTATTATTATAAAAACTAGATTAAAGCCCAGGTAATTTAGGCTATTTCAGAAAAGGTGAGGGAGGAAGGGACATGATGCATTCATATTCTGAGAAGAATTTTTGTGTAAAAATATTCTTCTATCTCAATCTTAGGAGGACTGACCTCCTAAGATCAGGATGAGGAGTGGGTAGGAGAGGAAGAGAGAGCAACATTATACATATGTGTATGTGTGTGTGTGTGTGTCTATGTTATTATACATGTTATATAAATTTTTATATATGTATGTGTGCATATATGTGTGTACATATATACACATGTATTAATACATATATATGTACAGACAGATATATGTATTTGCAGTTGTAAATGTGGGCTGTTAAATATTTAATATTTTTAAAAGCGAAGAGAGAGCCAATAGAAGTGATCTTTGGAATGAAAAATGTTTTGGGTTAATAAAAAGATGTTGTGAGGAAAGATAATTTTCAGGATTGCTGGAGGTGGGACTTTGAGAGAGTGAAGGTCCAGGTGTGGGCAGAAAGGAGCATGGCGCTCTCAGGAAGAACATGGCAGGAGAAGAGAGAGCCCAGACACGTGTAGAGGACTCTAGATGAAAGATCTGACATTCCCAGGTTTGGAAAAAGAGGGCTGTGTCCCCAGTTAAAGAGTCACCCAGAATAGAAACAAGTCAGTAGCCGGCAGGGGCCAGCACCTATGGAAGCTTAGGTGCTGAATGATGCGTATGAGCGTTAAGTGCCACAGTGGAAGTTAAGGGTGTGCTCGTCCTACCTGGGCAGGGGCAGAGGAGGAGAATGGGGGATGGAAAATCAGTGAAAGTGGATGAGGAAGCTGTGGAACCACGGCTCTGTCCAGCAAAGAGAGAGATTATCCCTCCTTGTCCATAGGGACAGGGCCCCATGGACAGGACTTGAGGACCTCTTCTAGGCACAAGAGGTAGTGACAAAGCCCTCATTTCACCAAAGCTCTGTGTTTCTGTGGCAGGGCGGGGTGGGAGGGGGAGGAGGAGTCCCTTAGGAATGAGAACGTAGTTGCAAACTGTAGCTCTCCACGTTCCACTGAAGGAGTTTAGAGATGCTTATCGGAGGCCAGAAAGATGCAAGCCGGGCTGTAGAGCGAGGCGCCTGGCCAGAGAGAGGGCAGTGGAAAGAATCTAGAAATAGAGCTGGAAGCTCTGGTTCCAGCGGGAGGAGCATGAAGGAGACAGATGAGGTGGGGAGTGAAAACCCCTTGGCTGGACGGAGGCCAGCAGGGTGGTGGAAAATGGCTGTGGGTGCCAGGAGGAGAATGAATTGAGTGAGAGGCCGGGAGGGTGGGAGGAGAGGGCCCAGGGCAGGCCCCGCAGGAATCGGAGACATCGAGTTCGAGATGATGATGATTCCAGCTGTGCTAAATCCACTCCATTGATTTCGTGCTGGCAGGACAAGGGCCTGGAGGGAGCTGAGCATGGCAGGCGGGGCAGGGGGTGCTGGGGAGGGGACGGGCTTGGGGTCAGGGTGTGGCTGTCATGGACCAGCATGAGTCAGAGCACTGCTCCCTCCACCACATGCTCCCCAAGAGTGGGATTCTTTTTTATTTTCATAGCTTGCAGGGTGATGATGCTAGAGCAGGTCATGTTCTGAGCAAGGCCGAGACACCCTGAAAGAGCATGTCAGCTTGGGTCCTTCTGGAGGGCGTCCTCGAAGAGCACCATACTTGTTACAGCCTTGGAAAGTGCCATGCTGGGTCTCTGGGAAAGCTGGTTCTGCAGCCAGAATCGTGGGTGACATGAAGCCTCCTTTGGTTCTTGGGGGTCTCACCGCTCTCTTGGCCTTTGCTTTTTCTTGCATTTCTCATGGTGGCCACGTGGACGGGAAGGCCTCACAGAAGGTTCTGTAGAGAACGAGGCCAACCTGGGGAAGCAGGCAGGGGAGATCGGGCCAGGCTGTGAGCTTGTTCTCAAATCTCTCTCCTCTTGTTCTCTGGCATTTCCAGGAGATGAAAAAATGGCAGGTGAGGAGGAGAGAGTGCCTTTGAAGTAAAGACGAAGATGGACTTATTGTCTGTCGTCTCCCAGCCCTGGAACCCAGTTGTAAGAGCTGCAATTCATCAGCTAAATAATTTTTTGAGTCCCATTTCAGTCACCTATTCTAGAGATTATAACCTGCCCCATACTGTTACATCCCAGGCTCCTAGCCACTCAGTTTTGTCTTATCTAAGTTTGTTGTTCACTTGACATTAGTCCATTTCTTATCTTGTTCTCTGCTGTTGGTAGAGGACAAGTTTTCTTCATGGAGAGAATCCAGTACTAAATGGTCCAAGTGGCAGAGGTGAGAGCAAGACTCAGGCTCTCCAGAGGGATTTGCCAAGGGGGCTTGGGGGCTGAGGGGGCTCAGGGAATGACAAATGGCAGAAGGTCCCAAGAAGAAGGACATGTAAATCCAGAAAAGAGATGGAGTCTTTGAGATCTCTCTCTTTCCTTCCCTTCCCTCCCTCCCTTCCTTCTCTTTCTTTCTTTCTTCTTTCTTTCTTTCTTTCTTTCTTTCTTTCTTTCTTTCTTTCTTTCTTTCTTTCTTTCTTTCTTTCTCTGTCTCTTTCTTTCTATTTCTCTCTTTCGCAGCCTCATTAAGTTATAATTTATGTAGCATAAAATTCTTTCATTCGAAGTGTGTGATTCAATGGCTTTTATCACATTCACAGAGTGTGTGTCACTACAATTTTAGTACATTTTCATTACACCCAAAAGAAACCCTACACCCCTTAGCCATCTACCCCCCCAATACTGTGATCACCGCCTCCCCATATATACTGTGTGGCGCCCCCCAGCTCTAGGTAACACCTAATGTACTTTCTCTGTGAAATTTCTTAATCCAACAGGCAACAAAACTCAGGATGTTGTGCATTTATGGCATGCTTTGAGAGCCCGTGAAGCCCTTTCCTATATTCACTCTAATTTCTATCTTTTCATCAACTCATTCAAGTAAGCAAGACAGGCGGTTTTATCTTGACGTTTTCATGTAAGTAAACTGAGGTGTCTCTGAATGACAACATTCCAGCTTCCATAGAGGGATGAAGTGATGTGGCTCTTCACATCTATGGAAAAAATAAAGAGGAGTTTGTGAGTGATATTTCCTTCAGTACTCCTCAAAATTTAGGAAAATCATGGCAAAAAGGAAGATGAAGCAGCAAGAAGGAAGGGCGACACTGCACTGGGAGGATTGAGACGAAGCACCTGGTAGAATGCTGTCATTAGGATTTACGGGCTGCTGAAGTGCACTGCCAAAGGTGGCTGCAAGATCTCCCTTTCTTGTGATTAAAAACAAAACACAGCAGAGAGTGCTCTGGCAGGATTTATTTTAAGGAGCATTTGTATCGGGCGGCAGGGGGATGGATTAGGTGACTCTCCATAGTACTAGGACATCACGAAGGCAGGTGGCAGAGGAATGCCACCACGCGTACGTGAAGTTATTCATAGCCCCCATAAAGAGTGAGTCCTATTTATTTTTGGTCCTTCTGTCTGTAAAGTGAGAAGCTGTATGCTCCCTCAGCTGTGGGCACAGCCCTCTACGAGGCATTGTAGAAACTCTGGAAAAAAGGCCAATGCAATCCTTGCCCTTAAATTCAACTTTTATTTGCCTGTCAGTGTGTTCTGGTTATTTGCCACAGTGTCATAAACTACTGCAAGACAGTGACTTAAAACAATAATTTATCATTGTAGCTCCCAGTTCTGTGTGTTCACTGGGCCCAACTGGGCAGTTCTTGCTTGAGTTCTCTTGTGACATTGTCCCAGATATTGGCTAGCACAGCAGTCATCTGAAGGTTCTCGTGAGCTGGTTGTCTGACGTGGCACACTCCCATGGCTGGCGGCTGATGCTGGCTGTTGGCTGGGAGCTTGGCTGGGGCTGTCAAATGGACTGTCCTCATATGGCTTCTCCGTGTTGCGTGGTGGTTATGCTGTCTGCAGGGTCCAGGTTGGCTTCATGGATGTGCCAAGCACCTTGATGGGGTCAGTTAGACAGTTGGGCTCATCTGGGCTTCTCTTCCTCTCCTTGTAGCCTAGGCACTTGCTCACCTGGTCTGTCTAGTGTGGTGGTCAGAATGTCAGCTCAGGGCTCTATGACACAAGACAGAAGCTATCAGTCCTTTCAAAGGTTAGGCCTAAACTGGCATAGTGTCACTTCTGCTATACTCTGTGGGTCAAAACAGTACTGCCTGCGTCAGGTTTAAGGGAAGAAAAAAATAGATATGACCTTTTAATGGAAATGGTGACAAAAAATTAGTGACCCTCTTTAATCTGTCATACAATTGAGGGGAGTTGAAGATGTACTAAAGAGTCATAGGAGAAGAATGCATAGGGCCTCAAACAAAAATAGACGAGGGTATATATTTGAATGAAGCTGTGGACATAAGAATTAGGCTAGAGTGATGTAGATTAAAGTTGAAAAGTCCTGGAATAGTTAAAACAACTAAGTTAAATGAGCTGCATCTCAGAATAATTCATTAGTTAATTCACTTATTTAATAGGCATTTATTGAGGCCATAGTTCATGTCAAGCACTCATATGACATGACCTGCCTTCTAGATACTAAAAGTTAGGTAGTCCATGCATAAGATAATCTTCCAAATCCAAAAAAGTAGTTTTTTTGTATATATACTATGCTCAGCACAAAGTATTATAGTTTATATCCAAAGACTACATGGAAACAACGCTGCAAAAATAGAATGATGTTGTTGGTCTCCTGGTTTAGCATGGTATCAGGCAAAAAAGGAAAGAAATATTAATCATTATTAACAAAAATAGATGAAATATATGGGATAGAGTGGCCAAGTTAAATAGATTTCTCTGGAGATATTCCTTCTGGTGGGTATAAGGGCCTTTGCAGGACATTATTTGGAAGCAATGGGCTATGTTCAAGACCCTTGGGTTCAGCTGAAATTGCTCCAGGGCCTTGAGAAAAAAGTGGTTATAATTCATGTTTCTGGACCAAGATTTTTTGACATATCCAAAAGGACTCCCACAGGGAGGTGAGATTGCTAGATCAAGGGACACAGCCTTGCTATTGCACAACATGCGTATCACAGCCCTATTCTAAACAAAAGGCACAGTCTTGAGTAAAGAAGAATAAAAAGGGAGGTAGAGAGTGACAGAGAGAAGCCATCAGAGATGGAAACAGAGTTGACAGTCCCACGGGAGGCAGACGAAATGAAGAGGGCTATGAGCTGATTTGATTGGAAGGCAAGTCAGTTGAAGAAAACCTCATTTTTGGCTAATTTGGCAGTTTTAAAAATTGAATTTATCAGTTTTAATAGGAAGAGCTAGCCACTGTACCATGCTGAGCCACACAGAACACTTACAGGGAATGAGGACATTGTCTTAAGCATGGCTCTTCTTGGCTTGCCTTTGACCTTAGGCTGGAGTCAGGCTGAAGATCAGGGATCTAAGGGTCTAGTAGAGGGAGAGAATTTATGAGGAAGAGGATGATCATCGTTTTCTCCCTTCTCTAATCCATTCTTCACATTACCCCTGACTCACCATCTTAAAACATTGCTTTCCTTACACCTTTCTCTCCCTTAATGACCTACAGGAATTTAGGTTTGCAGGAGAAAACATGCTTCTAAATTTTGCATTTTAGACTATCAAGCTGGCCCTACTGCTTAACTTTCAAATCTGCTAGCACCCAACAATAGCAGAAGGGTTCTAGAGTTTCATAGCCTTCTGCCTTGGTAGTTTTTCACCACCTGAAACATGTTCTCTCCTTTTCTTCTGATTCTAGGCACTCTTTGAAGTTTTCTAGATCACTCAAAATGAGCTCCTCTCTCTTCTTGTTTATAAGTTTATCTAAGAATTCATTTATTTATTTGCCAAATTAATGTTCATTTGATGAACACATTTATCAAGCATCTAGTATTTGTCAAGCACTAGTCATATAGATTTAAGGTATACTCTCTACCCTCAAAAAGTTGGATTGTGAATGGAAGGATTCCCAACTCCTATGGCACTCACTCGGTAGCAGCACCATCTTGCTCTATACTGCTAGTTGTATTCTTTGTGTTCTCTTTCTGTTGTGTTTTTAATCTATAAAATGCTTTGCTTAAAGGCAGATAACCTGTCTTCCAATTCTTTTTGTCCCTGCAAGAGCCTCCCCTATATTAAACTCCTTAGAAACGTAAAGGGGTTGGAAGTGCCTGAGAGCAGTAGACTGGTAGCACCCACTGCACACAGTCTAGAGAGTGGGCAGAGAGAGCAACGCGTGAGATCTGACGGCTGTAGGAAGAAGCGACTCTGTGTCACTACTGGAACCTAACATCAGCGAAAGCTGGATGTTCTCCCCATTTAAAATCAACCTATCAATGAGGAAGCCCTCTGAGGAGTTCTTAATTTGCATCACCTGACCATGCTCCAGGGTTCTCTTCCTCTGAGAAACAGTGCAGAGTGTCATGCGGGTGAACAGGGCGTTGAATACCACCAAGGGTAGAGGGGACCGGGGCTGCCTTGCCTCTCAGACAGGGTCCTGGGCAGGTAGGAAGGTTGTGTTTGAAGAACCATAGTGGCCAAGGCCCCATTCTGGGATTCCGGATCCTTCCTTGGGGAGAGACTCCCCCAGGGCCATGCCCTCTCCTTCTGCTCTATCCAGGTTACATAAGTTCATCCAAACGGGGCGCGCGCTCTGGCAAACACACGGCTCAGTCAAAAAACACCTCAAACAGCGAGGAGTCAGGAAAGGGGACTGTAGCCTTGGCCTTGGCCCTAATTACTCGTGTGACTTGGGGCTCTCCTGTCTCCTCTGCGCTATGGTTTCTCCATCTGAACAATAAGGGAGCTGAAATAGTTCAGCTATTTTGTTCAACCATTTTTCTAGTAGAATCTTCCATCAAGCTCATCATAATGCAGAAGTTTAGGGTACAGAGCACAGAGAAGCAGAGCTGGATGGCCTGAGAGGTCAAAGGGAGTAAGTAGAGCCCTCCTCGCTCCAGAACGCCTCCCCCTCCCCTCCCCAGAATACAGTTTGGAACCTCTGCACTGGAATGGTGGGCTCTGTATCTTTGACTTATTAGGGTGCAGAAACAAAATTAATTTTAAAAGATTCCCAACCATTATATGCATTTTGATAAATTATATAGACTTACTATCATCTATACTTGTGGTAATTATCCATAACGTTTCTTTTTATTTTTTTAAGAACAAAATAAATATAGCTGGAAGGTTCCATATTTTCTTCCCACAACCCAGTGGCTTGTCTTGTTCAGTTCCCACATTGCACACACCCTGGTTTGGAGCCTACTGGCCCCCAGAGATCCCGGGTTCTTTCCAGCCCTGCTGTCTTGCTGAATCCTCTACTGAAAACTCGAGACTATGACCAGCTGGCCAGCCCCATGCTGCGGGCCTGGGCGTCTGCCTGGGCCTCTCCCCTGCTCTCACCTGTAGAGTCTCTTCAGTCTCCTAGGAAAACCTTCCAGCTCGTGCCTGGCATGTGTCTCTCCTTTAGCTGTAAATCAGTAGCCTTGAGCCAGCCTGTGCCAGGAGATTTTGTCAGAAATCTTCTTATGAACAAAGAGCAGCAACTCTAACACTCTCCAGCACCGTCTAAGCATTTTGTGAGGAGCAAGGAGCTTAGGGGATGTGCGTGACATCCTCTCCTTTCTGCCCGTGCTCTGGCCCGGGGGCTGCTCTGTTCCTGGAAAAGAAAGGGAGCCGGGGAGGATCTCTGGGTCACTTTCTTTGGGAGGACCGCAGGGCTCAGGGGAGCGGCGGCTGAGGCCCAGGCCCCAGTCCCCATCCACTCATAACTCATTTGGGAGATATGCAAACCTGTCAGAACTGCCAAAACCCTCCTCGCCAAGGCAGGCTTCCCGCCAAATGGGCTTCTATATTTATGTGGAACCGAAATAAAACACAGCGCTAAAAGGCAACAGACACACAATCAGGCAATCGCCCACAAGTGCGTGTTTAATGAAGGGCGGGACGACGCAGGATGGCGGCTTGGTGGCCTCGGGGGCTGTGACCAAGGTGTGGCCAGAGGATGTCCACAGACAAAGGCCGAGCGAGCCTGACTGCCTCTGTCACAGCGCGGCCAACACTGAGACTTTGGACACCGTGTCAGTTTCCTAGGGCTGCCATGACAAAGCGCCACAACCTGAGTGGCTTAAAACATCAGAATTTACTCTCCCACCATCCTGGATGTGAGGAGCCTAAAGTCAAAAGGTGCTGGCAGGGCTGTGCGCTCCCCGAAGGCTCCAGGGGAGGACCCTTCCCCGTCTCCTCAGGCCTCCGGCGGTCGCCAGCAGCCTTGGCCGTCGTGGGCTGTGGCTGCATCAACACGCCCTCTGCCTTCGTCTTCACACACCCCTTCTCCCGTGTGTCTATGTCTTTTTGTCTAATGTTCTCTTTTGTCCAAAGTCATTTTGGATTTAGGGCCCACCCCCATCCAGTGTGACCTGTTCTAACTTGATTATGTCTATAAAGACTCTATTTTCAAATCTGGTCACTGTCACAGGTTCTGGGTGGACATACATTTTGGGGGAAACTATTCAATCCAGTGTAGACATCCAACGCACCTTTGCCAGGGCAGAATGGGAGACAGAGAGAAGGCATTTGCTTAGCTTTCCTAAGCTCAGAATATTACACCTGTTCTCCAGTTTAGCAAGGACCACAGGCAAGTGGGAAGGGTGGTGGTCTCGCAGCCTCCCTTTGGGCTCTGCACACCAGCAGGCCTCTCAGGGGCCCCAGTGCTAAGCCCCTCTCAATATGACCCAGACAACTGGGGGTCTCACCACTTTCTAAAGGTCTTCAGGAAGGAGCTACACAACTCACATCCTTGGGAGACAGGAGAAGGTCCAAACTTCAAATAGGCTTAATCAAATCAAAGCCCTGACTGAGCTGTGTCAGCTGCATAGGCTGTAGGAACATCTACTCTGAAATTTATAAGAGAACTTTTGGCTTGTTGGATCTATGCATTCATAAGTCCTTCTGATTTCCCATTTTCTATTATCACCTTATCTTTCCCCTCTTAATGTTACCTCTACTGCCTGTTTTCTCTGATTTTTAGTTTCTAAAAATTTTTTAAAAATCTTCTTTCTGTCCTCTCTTTTGGCCAGTTTGCTACATCTCCAGCTGAGAAGAAGTTGGCTCCTCCGCGGTGCAGACGCGTGCCCTTGCCCAGTCACTCGTGTGGCCTGCACGGCTCACTCAGTTGATGTCGGAGCTAGTGATGAGGAAGAGGAGATTTGAAAAGGGGGAGGATGCGCTGGGAAAATGACTCCTTGGAGGAGACATTGGAAGATGCCAGGAAATTACTGCAGCTCAACCACTGAGCCCAGCCAAGACCAAAAGCAGAAAAAGTGCAGACGAAAATGGGGAGAACCGTAAAACCCATGCAGGCAGCCGGGTCTGCGTGTAGTAAAAGCACAGAGACAACAGTCTAGAAAATGTGGGAAAAAAATAAATTGGAAAAAAGACAACCATGACACAGAAAGAGGCCTGGTGGACAAGAGCAAGGGATGGAAATGTGGAGAGCTAGCTGGACATTGTGGTCTTTGGTTACACTCTTTATCCATGATATCAGCTCAGGAACTTTTCTGGAGCCTTGGTATTGGCTTTCTGCATGTGTCCTCCTGAGAACATCCTGAAAAATTCTCATCTGGTCTATCAAGCTCCATGTTGGTGGAATGGGGGATACTGATTCATAGCATCTTTTAAGTTTCCCAAAGAGCAACACTCTGGCCAGGGGGCCTCCTGTTTCCCTTAAGTGCCCAGAAAATGGTAGACTTCCCCATGCTGCCTAGACTAGGGCTGGCGGGGCTCCCGAGGAGGCATGGCTGGTCTGCAATAAGCACTGAAGGCCATGGTTTTCCACTGGGATTCCCCCTCCTCCTCTCCAGGTGTCCGCACGCCTACCCTCCTTCGTCACTCCAAAACCCGGGACCTCCCTCTCCCTCTTCTCTCTGATCAAGTCATCTCCACTAACACCAAGCAGAAGCCATTTGCTATTGTAGCTGGTACCCACCCTCCTAGGGCTTGACATCAGTGGTCTCCACCCCTAGGTGTTCCACAGGTAATGAAAATCTACCTGGGGATTCGGATTCCCAGAGCTTTAACCAAGGATAGGGATCTGTAGGAGCAAATCCAGTCAACAGTCGGTGAGGGAGGAGTATGTAGGCCAAGCCACTCAGGCTCGACAGTATGTCATCAAAATTATTTTTGAAAATTCCTTAGAAAGATAGCATTTTGCAGACTGTTACTTCAACTGAAGAAACAGTGAAAAGCTGGTCCTCTGAACTTATTGAAATATGTTATGTCAGTCTGAGTTTGGGATCACATAAAGAAAAACAATATCTTGGCCAAAAACACTCACAGTTTGAAAGGCAAGCGGTTCTGAGCTGGACCGAAGGAAACGCAGATGCCCACTTCATACTTTCCAAGCTGCAGCTTGCAGAGTCGAATTATGGGCAGTTATTTCTCTTTTTCTCCTTGCCAAGGACACAAGGTAAAATTTATGTATTAATAAGCTAAAAGTGAGCTTGAGGAACTCCTCTGCATAGACACGAGCTCTTTGGAGGGCGTGCAGTCATAAGAAAGGGTCGGGATCCCTCTTCCCCAAGCACCACTGGGAAAGTCAGGGTTGTCTTGAATTTGGTGGACTGACATCTGCCTGGAGCTCTCTCCTTCTCCGGAGAAGCGCACAGACTGAGATAGAGGATGATTCTGGAGAGTCAAAGAACCTCACTTTGTGTTTTTCCGTTTTTCCCCGGCAAATTGAATTTTATTCATACTGGACCTTCCAAAGTGAGTCGTTGCTTTCTGCTATGGCTCTAGCCCCTGGCCTGGGCCCTCTCCCCTAGCAGAGAAACCTGGGTGGGGCCAGAGAGCGGTGCAGCCCAGCAGCCGAGGGGGCGGCGGGAGCTGCAGCTGGGCAAACAGAGCTGCATTGTTCCTGCGGCTTTGGGCCTGCAGCCGGGGACTGGCGCCTTCCGAAGAGCGTATTGGACAGGCACATCCACATCGTGCCTGGCTGCTCTGTTTACACAGGTGCTGTCCCTGCCCAGGGGAGCCAGGGCTCTGCAAACATGCGTGACCACATGCTTCCATAAGATGGATGCTCACATCTGCATGCTGCTAAGGGGAGAAACTGAGGCCCAGAGTGGGGAAAGAAGGCTTTCGGAAGCCGGAAGGGCAGGCAGGTGTTCTGACTCCCCACTGGCTCTCTGGTTACCAGGCTGCCTTTGTCTTGTCAGACCTGCTCTTAGCAGGGATAAAGCTTTTGGGCCTTTTCACTCCAGAGGTTGCAACAGCTTTCCCATCTACCTCTCCAGCTGAGGCCCAAGCTCCGGGACTGCTGGGGGCGGGGGCCAGCCGGTGACCCCAGCCACACCTGTGAGTGCAGCCCTGCTAGCAGAGTGGCAGGGGAGCAGGGCGCTCTGGAGCCTGGAGACCAGCTGCAAGCGTATAAGATGCCCCCGTGGCCCTCCTGACACCCACGACACTCCAGTCACACAATTTCCTTCTCCCCTGCCCCAGCGTCTCCTGAAAAACAAACTCCGAGGGAAGCCAGAGTAGAGACCCGGCCTATTCATTCATGTCCGTCTTTTTGTTCAGTTGCCCCGTTTCAAACCCGCAGCTCGAATGCCCCAGATTCTTCAACAGGGAAGTCGGAACAAGGGAGGAAGGGGAGCCACAGATGAGAAGAGACTACAAAGATGCATCCAGCTTTAGAAAATGGTCAAGGCTAAACTGCGGCATCCGGAAGTGCCCACCTGCTGCTTAAACTATAAAGAGAGTCAAAGAAGTAATTATTATAAAAGTCAAGAGAGTGGTCGCTTTTGGGGGGAAAGGGGGTGTTGAGAGTGACAGGGGACATTTGGACGGTCTATTTCTTTACCCTAGTGTTGATGACAATACGGTGCACCTTGCAATAATCCACTAAGCTACACACTTGGTTTGTGTGGTTTTCTGTACCAGAATGTGTGTTTTATTTTGCAATAAAAAGGGTTAAAATGGTGGGTCAGTTTCCCAGAGGCCAGACGGCTGGGTCCTCTGGCTGGACAGAGCCATGTCGGAGCAGCAGCCTCTTGTGGGGGCCTTGTCTCCCCACCCTGAAGTCAGAGAGTAGCCCTTTGAGGAGGGGCTGCAAGGGGCCTGGTGGGAAAGGCTTGCCCTCCAGCCCTTTGAACAGGAAAAAGCAACTCGGGAGGTTGCTCCAGCTTTGCCTGAAGGGAGTCAGAACCTTTAGCTGACAGGCGACTGAGACCCACCACCCATCTGCCAGGGGAGTCCGTGCTGTCCCCCCGAGCGAGTGAGGCTGGTCTGCCTTCCCCTCGAGAATCCCTCTGGGGCTCTCTCTACCCACCGGCCATTAGGCAGAGCTGTGCTCCTCCTGTCTCCTGAGGGGCGAACGACAGTCACGGGGACCGCCTGAGCTGCAACTCTGACTAACCCAGATTCTAGGAACTCACTCTTCCAAGTAAAAGATCTGTTGGTCCTCACAAGGCCATTGGAGACACTTAAATATTATCCCCGTGTCTCCAAGTGCGTGCGTACAATTGTGTGCCTGGCTGTTTAGAATAAGTCAGCAGGTTGCTAGGCAATGCATTTCCAAAAAGGAGAGTGTGAAGAAAAAAAATAATTAATAAACAGATGACAAGGATGAACTCCAAAGCCTGTTATGACAAGAGCATTTGGGTCCAGTTCATTTGGGTTGGATGGGAGTGTCATGGGCATGTCCGAGCTTGCTCAGCTCCGGCATGAGTTTCCAGTCTTGCCTCCCAGCTCCTCACCCTCTGTCTCATGCAGTGGGGAAGGCAGAGGTGAAATATAGCTCTCTGGAGGGCCAGGCCTTTGTGAAAGGCTATTACAGCTGTAACAAAACTTTTGTGATCTGTGCCATATCCCGTTACATCTCCCGGCTCCTTGGGTCCCTTCCCAGCCTTAAGGAAAACACACACACCCTTTCTCTTTCTCTCTTCCTTTTGTTCTCATTTGCTCTTCCCCCACTCCCTGCTCTCTAAAAGGCCATCACAGTTGTTCTTTTCACACGGGTTTTCTTTTAGCCTTTGATGGAAATTGGCCTGAGATATGCAGAAAGGCTGGGTGGTATCTGCTCTAGGACTTGTCAAATCGTGCAGGAAGATGGGACAGACCACGGAATGTGAGGTCACTGCAGTTTGTCATCATGAGGCCACGTGGAGGCTTCTCGGAACCTTCTCAAAGCTTGGGTAAGGGGTTTCTACCTCTCCTTCCTCTCCTAACAATGAGAGCTGGACTGCCTTGAGCCTATGTTGTCTCCCCACCCACCCATCATCTTCATGCTTACTTTTGGGAAACCATCTGTTTTGGCGGCGAAGGAAACAAGTTAGAATCAAATCACCTGGTTTACTGTCCCAACTCCATTAGTTACTAGATATATGGCCTTAGGAAATAGTATTTAATCTCTCAATTTCCTTACATGCAGAACGGGAATATCGAAACATACCTGCCACATCAGGATTAAAGGAGATGGTCCGTGTCAAGTGCTGTAGACAGAGCATGACACACAGTAGACACCCAGCAGTTGTTTCCTCTGATTGATCCTGATGTGCTCGGAATGCTTCTATGGAAGGGCAGGCTCTCAGAGGCACGGCCTCTGTTCCACATGCTCAGGGGCACAGAGCTGATCTCAGGGGTGTGGTTTGAGAAAAATGGGAATGGATTCCAGATTGAGGAGTATGGAAAAGTGGGAGGAGAGAGGAAGGAAATGGGATTTTTCCAGTTTCTGGTGTTTAAAGAGGATAGAGAACTCCAGTGTCTCCGGAAAGCTGAGAGGGCCAGGAAAGACACCTGCTACTGTTAATAACTCTCGGGGTTGGATTCATCAGCCAGGTAGCTCCAACTCTTCCTAATATTATTCATAATAACAAAACATCTAGGGTGCAATGTGTTCAGGCCTTGAGGGAAAGTGTCCTAATAATTGGAACCTAAAGTGACTTTAGTCACGGAGGACCCAGAGTCACTTGTTTGTATCAAAAAAAGACAATATTTGTCAGAAGAACTAATGATTCTGAAATCTGGATTTGCCACTGCCCATCATCTGGAGATATTAAAAACACTTGGTGAGACAGAATGATTGCCATGGAAGTCCTGTGACAGGAGAGCCGAGGTACTGAAGCGAGGCAGGTCTGAGCCCCCAAACCTGCTATATGGCCTTTAGCTGCACGAACAAGGCTCACTTCTTAACTTCACTGAATCTTAGTTTAATCATCTGTAAAAGGGGAATCGGGTGTAGTGCATGGGATTGTTGTGCAAATGACATGGGATATTGTGTCTTCGAGTCTCTAATGGAGTACCTGGTCCACAGTGGCACTCAGCAAGCTCGGTGGTGACTCACGGGCAGTAGACTCTCCATTGATGATTGCATTAGTCACTACTTAACTTATTTTCCTTTTCTTCTTTTTTTCTCTTCATTTCCTATCTTTTTTTTCTCATTTTTCTTATTTTCTGTTCCTGTATCTCCTTTCCCTCTCTGCCATTTTCCTTTTTCCCTCTTCCCTACATTTTAAATCCCCAGATTGTCTTCCCTTCATTGAAGAGCCTCTTTGCCTGTCTTCAACTGCCTCTTCCACTGCTCAGTATCTCTGGAGGGCCACGGAGGGCCACACGGGGTACTTGCATCTGGTCCATCTGTATGGGAACCGTGTCATCACCAACAGACCAGGAAGAGGCTGCTCTACTCTGCACAGGACAGGTTTCTAGGGGCTGCACTGACTTTTCATTAAATTCCCTGACTCCTTCGTAAATGCTGGTGTGTAATGCTCCTAGGATAGAGGGTAGAGAGAGTATGTGGTGAGGAAATAGATCCATGAAAAGAGAAAAATGGACACATCTACTTGAGGTCATGTGGCACATTAGAGGAAGAACAGAAATGGATATGAAGGAATATCACACAACTCTCTGCTGGTGGCCATGTCTCCATCTGCCAAACCATACTTGTTTTACAACTTACAGTTGGAGGAGTGACTGAGGGGAAGGGAGGGAAGTGAGATGTGATGTCCTATTGCACAATTTTACAGAGATCATGGGAAGAAGGAGAGAGTACGTCTGGTGCCAAGGGATGCAACAGGGAAAGGCTCCATGCACCCCAGAACCACTCACCGGAATCATAAGCTATCATCCTCCCCTGTCTGTTAATGTTAATGAGGGTTGGGCTGGGGAGGAGGGTAGGACATGATGCACGGATAATTCAAAAATCTTCTTCCTTTGTATTGGTAATAAAATCTCCTTTTATGCAGCCCACAAATATACCTTACTCATCATGTGTAATTGCAGCTTAAATAAGACTTTATTGGCCTGAGGGTTGAGGAATCTCCAAGACAGATGGCATTTTTATGGCCATCAGAGAGTGCTGAGAGAGCCCTACCAAGGTTATTTCCCCATTTTCCTATTTTCAGGAAATATTGTGCAAATATAAGGCTGGAACAGCCACTGCTACAATGTCTAGAGAAGATAATGATTAGTTTTCAAATCAAATTTTGGTTTCTCTGAAAAATGATCAGAACAAAACTGTCTAAACTATAACAAAAGAGAGACATTAGATCACCCAGCCCAGCAGGTGAGATTCTCCCTTTTATCCCACGTCCAGGGCGAAATCCTTCAGGCACAACCATGGGTATAACCAGAGGAAATAGTCTTCCCTTTGACACTTCCTTACCTCTGTGGTGCCCTTCCTAGCCCACGTCTTGTCTGATATGGTCTCTCTCTCTCTCTCTGTCCAGCTAAGACTGATCACTGATTATTGAAGGTTAGAAAATGTGGGGGGTAGAATACATACCGTTGTGAAATAGCATCCAAATTCTTGTTTTCTTACTGATTATGGTGAAAGTGGAGACCTGCACCCACCTTGCTGAGAGCCAGCCGTGTGCAACACTCCGAGACTGCCCGGTGTCTCTGCCTCGTCCTCAGCCTTCTTCCTTGGTCAGCCCTACGTCGCTTTGTCTTCTCTAACACTTGCCACCTTCACCTATTTTGGATTTGGGGTAAAGTCTTGCTCTCCCAGTTTGCCTCATGATCCACTCTTTTGGCTTTTGATTGAGCTGGTACAATTTTGGGGAGTGGCCCACTATGTGCCTGGCGTCCTTTGGTCTCGGTGCTGGGGGACCTTGCATCCGCTCACTCTCTCCCTTTGGTCCTCAGCAGCAGAGGTGTGCCAAGGAGGGCAGTGTGGGCTGGCTATGCCCTCTGCCTTTGCCTACCTTGGCTCTTCCATCGGGTTCCGCCCCAGCCCTCATGCTCTGGACAAATCACTTTGGAAACCCAGAGCCCAGGCTCTCCTGGCCTTGAACTTCCCATCTGCTTCCATTCTGAGGGCTCCTCACTGTCTCACTATCCCTCTACCCCTGTCCTCCATGACCCATGACACTGCTTCTCTGCACCCTCCCACACCTTTGCCCAGCTGTGGAACTTCCCCTCCCGGATTCAAGCGTCCTGGAAATCATCACATTTCCTCCCCGCACCTCCTTTGTGAGAATACAGTGTGCAGCTGCTTCTCCAGACCAGCTCCCCTGGCCTTTGCTACATTTAAACACTTTTTAGTTCTTCACATTTTGCTTTGGATTCAGGCCACTCTGGCCCCTGGGCAGGAGCCTCTCCTGAGCGTCTCTGCTATGCTGACAATTACATTTTGATAGTGGTGGGGACTATACTGTCACTGTAAAAGCACATAGTAATAACAATAACAAGAAAATTAATAGTGATAATGATATTAAAAATGATACTAGCTGATTTTTGAATGTTAATACTGTGATGTGGGCTTTCTCTTAACAATCTCATTTATCCTTCACAATAACCCTATGAGGAAGGTACTATTACAGAAGGGGAAACTGAGGCTAATGGCAATTGAATGAGTTGCTTAGAGTTGCTCACCAAGTGGAAGAGTCTGGATGTGAACCCTGGCAGTCTTTCTCAGCCCATGTTCTTTAACACAAGGAAGGGACTCCCAGAGAGCACAGTCCTCTCACGCTCTGTCAGTGGACAGCCGGCCAGAGGCATCATGGAGACCCAAGAGCAGCTAACGTTGGAGAATGTTCATGGATTACTCATCACTTTTGCAAGGACGAGTCAAGGAGACCCAGGATACAGACAGTGATGTAGTGGAGAACACCAACAAGTCACTTAACCTAACAATTGGAATCATTTTCTCTCCTGGGTCACCTGGCTTCTGCTTGGCCCTGGTGCTGGATGGAGTTGGTTTCACCACCATGGCCCTGCCTTCTGCTGTGAAGCACAGCGTTGCCGTTAGCAGTGCATCGGGCTGTGGTTAATTTGGCCGCCCTCTCTAAGCAAGGGGCTGTGCAAGAAGTGAAGAATTCTTTCCATAGTGGCAGCCTCTTGGGAGTCAGTGGTGAGAACCTTCTTTTGGAAGCATGTTTGACGTGCACAAGGCAGAAAGGAAGCTTTCATTTAGCTCAGTCTGCTTGCAGGCAGAGCGAAGGGGACGCGGTCAGAACCTCAGACCCTGTGTGTGGTCATTCAGCGTTGCTCTGTTCCGTGGCCACAGCCCATGCTCTAAGTCCTGGCCAGATGTCTTGTAATGCATATGGCATGCAGTCATGGCCTCTGTGGGGATGGGGAATAAGGTGTGGATGAGTCAGTTCAGCTCCAAATCCTTGACCAGAACACACATCCGGAGGACAGTAGAATCTGTACAGGATCAGGCATGGTGGCATCTTTCTCCTGTAGGCTGCTTCAGTTCTGGGCATGGTTCTTGAAGAATGCCCCAAGTCCTCAGTAGACCCTAAATATGGTTGGTTCTTGTCACTGCAAAGACCATGAAGCTAAGATCCACATAGATTAAAAGACTAAGCTGTACTATAAATATAAGGACCTTTGGTTTCTTGCACTTAGGCAGAACTTCATCTATTCAGGACAAATTCATAGAAAGACATCTTTTCTATCACCAATTGCATTTGCCCTTTGTTGAAAATCAACTGATTTGTTGTGGGGTCTGTTTTTGGACTTAATGCTCTGTTCCATTAATCTTGTATCTATCTTTGCACCAATATATTGCTCTCTTGAATACTGTAGCTTTATAATAAATTCTTGAAATAGTTTAAGTGCTCCAACTTTGTTTTTTCTTTTGCTAAGTTATTTTGGCTATTCTAGGTCCTTTGTGTTTATATATGAAATTTAGAATTGATGTGTCAATTTCTAACAAAAAGATCTGCTTGGGTTTTGATTGGGATTTCATCGAATCTATAGATCAGTCTGAGATTAACTTATTTCTCTGAGCTTTCGACTAATTTATATACCATGGATTACAGTGCTCTGGGATAGAACTTCAGAATCCATAGCACAAACATGAAGATATTCTGGGCAATTAATTTTTATGCTGATTTGAAACTAATAAGAATAAATATTTACCTTGACTATAAGCCACCTGGTGGCAGGGTTATTGGGGCTTCACTGATACTAATATTATTCACACAAAGGGGAACTTCAGCTGTTGTCAAAGCACCTACTATGAACCATATTTGTAAATACTTAATTCCCCCAAGAAACCCATGAGGTAGACATTACCTGCTGTACTTTATAAATGGGGAAACTAAGGCACATGAGCAGTTAAGATGAGGTCACACAAGTAATTAAGTGGTAAAGTTGTCATTTAAACCTGGGTGTGTCTAACTCCATGCTGTGGTTCTCAAACTGTGTCCAGAGTGGCCCAGGACTCATATGAATGTATGGGTGTGTGTATGTGTTTGTGTGTGTGTGTGTGTGTGTGAGGAAGAGGGAGGAAAGTGGACTGGTTCTCAGTACCCCAGGCTTTGCCTCCCATGAGATTTCCTTTGGCCTATTTTACAGATTGGAGTTCTGTTTAAAAAACAAAAAATAAGACAGAACTAGAATATAGTTGTGCTGTGCAAGTGAGTTTGCAAATCACTTTCTGCTGCCTTTGAAATAAGGATTTCTCTTATTTTCTTATGGACAAAGGTCCTGGAAGGTTTGGGAGGGTTATGATCAGTGCTGGGCTGTCCAGGCTCCTGGACAGTGCAGTGGGGCTGCTTTTGCACCAGGATTCTGGACCCTCACTCCTTCAGCTGCAGGTCCTATTGTCTGGCCAGCTCCCGGGGTCACCAGTGAAACTGAAAACTGCCGGGGCCCCAGTGTCCAGTGTCTATTGTGACAGATGGGTCTCAGCCCAGGTTGAGTGATGGTGCTCATGGGCACGGCTGTTCTTCCCACAATGTGCACTCAATGCTCTGGACGGCTGCAGCCCGCACGCCCCCTGCTTTTCACACGAGCTTCTCCTGGGTCTTTTCCTTTCTCTTTCCTTCATCAGCCTTGGCAGTCACTCCAAGAAATTCAGGCTTCTTCATCTTCTCTCTCTCCCAGAAGCTGGAAAGGTTTTTTGCTAAATTCCTGATTTTCTCGTCTTTGCCAAAACCCAAAGGCCCCAATCTGCCATGGGCCAACAGTGCCGGGAGAGGTTGCTTGGACGAATCCAGCAATGACCAGGTTCTCTCCTTCCCCACCACACCCCAACACGTGTGCTTCTTGTCGGATTAGGAAATGTTTTATTGCTATTTTTCCTTCTCACTTTCCCTACCACCCTTCTTCATGAACACTTCCCAGTTATTCTCTCCCTATCACCTCTCTTCTGGAAAATTAATCAGAGTGCTGAAATCTGAGGACAGGAAGTGACCTTGGGAGGGCGTTGAATCCAGGCAGCAGCCACAGCTGTCTGGGTAAACCTGTCTTTAGACTTTCATCAGCCTCCACATCTTCTCATTTAAGCATCTCTGCGTTTTGCTCCTTGTTGTCTTATTCATTAATTTCATTTTTAAAAATCTTTCCTTTCTTGCACTCGGGGTTATTTCTTAAGGCCCTACACGATGCATGCAATGCAGACCCACTGATGGACGCTGTTGTGACTTGGTGAAAAACGTTGAGCTCTCTGCAAACAGATGCATATCAACAATCCCTTTTCCTGGCCCAGCCAGGATTTCTGGGGAGTCATATTTGATTATGGGGTTCCATAGGTAAAAACAGAGGCTGCCAGTGGTGGTCCAGCTGTGTAGCTGAGGGACGTGGAGTCTTCGGCTATACTCAGATGCCAAGAGTGGAGGTAACATGAGTGATGGTACAAGTCTGTGATAGTAACTACCCAGATGCAAGGAAAGATCTAGATGCCTATAACCATTTCCCTGGTGATTCAGTTCTAAATCCAGGTATTGTGGAACAAAATGGTTCATATTGACTAATGGGTTAGGCAGTCGATTTGGGCTTAAAGCGTACAGATGAGCTGTCTGCATTGGGCAGTTGCTTAACTCTCTGCTGTTCTGCAGACAGATTTCCCAGAGGACAGATGTGTAAAACTCCACACTCTCCTTTTTTTCAGGAGAAAAAGCAGTCAGAAGGGTCAACCTCTCTCTTTTCCTTGACTGGTGCATATTTTTGAAAATGCCTCTTTTTTCCTTCCATTTACATTTTTGCCTATTCCATCAACCTTTTCCTCTTCCTTTGATGCTCTAGACCTGCCCTCCTAGCTATTCTTAGTCCACTTATGAGAAACGATTTCTCAGCCTCATCCTCTAAAGGGCAGAGGACCTCTCCAGGACCCCCACAGAGTTCTGCAAGAGCACAGCTTCCACCTTTGCGCGGAGATTGGGGCTGCCCTGCAATGCAGGCTACACTGCGACCCTCGGGGGTTGGCCCAGGCTTGGGATGGAGAGTGCAATGGTTACACTTGGGGTGTCCACGGAGTCATCACTGCTTCCAGAAGAGGGGCTGGAAGGAAAAGCCCCCCACCCCAAAGAGAAATCCTGGCCTGTGTGCAAGAGAGGGGCGTGAAGGGGGTGGGGGTAAAGAGGTGGGAGGGGGCGTTAGGACATATTCAGAGACTTTCAAGATTCCAAACAGCCTTGTTTTCCTTTCAGACATTACCCTCCCAGAAAAGAAAGTCTAGTGTATAAAGGAAGGACGCAGTCAATATTTGACAACATAAACATTTGGCAAATGACTTTGCTTCTCTGGTGCTATCTCAACCTGCCAGTGGAGAAATATCTTTAACACTCAAGGATTAAAGCAATTACTCAGAGACAGCATCCCATGGCTTAGTCAAAACCGGTTTCCCTCTTCCATTTAAGCCCTGAAGCCCAAGGCATTGGAGGATGTTCGCGCAGGCGAGGCCTGTGGACAGGTGGTGGGATAAATGTGTTTGTCCCCTTGTCCTGGCATTTTGGACAAGGGGGCCCGGAATAAACAGTATATTTCATTCTTGGCCTGCCACTTTCCCGTGTGAAATGTGTTTTGCTTCTCCTCATTTGCACAACTTGTTTCCCTTAACCTCTGCTGCATGTGGCTAGGAAGCTTAGCTATAGACTAAACAATGTGAGATTCCACGAAGCTTTGCTTTCTGTTTCTCAGGCCTGACCCAAACTCCATGGGTTCCCTAGGCATCCACAGGTGGATCACGAACCTGCTGTGGGTTCGTGATCTGTCCCCCGTCGGGGCTTGTGTGTGGAGGTGAGAATCCCAGGGAACTTCGAGAGTTCCAGCGCTAGGAGCTCTATGGGGCCTGATTTCACTTCTGCCCCAGTAAGAATGAAAATTGTTGCCATTACCACCGCCTCCTCCTCCCAAAGTCCTAGAGGAAATTGCTCTGCAACATGGAATAAAGGGGCACACCTGGCATTTGAAGGGCCCACACTGTTTTCGTGGCCTCCCATCCCTCAGGGTCTCTAGGTAAGCCTAGTGCAGGCACCTCTTTGCCATGGTTGGAACCTGCGGAATTGATTCCTCCCCCATGGGACAGTTTTGTTCCTGCTGGAGGCTCACCCGCTTAGACCTCCTTATTCCAGAGGAAGTTGCATTTTACATATGGAGAGCCAATGGCCTACAATGGTGGAGTGGTTTGCTGGGATCCTACAATCATTGTCAGAACTTAAATTAGCACCATGGGCTCCCATTTGGAGTTAAAATGAAAGCCTCTATTCCCTACCCGGGGCGTGAAGCCCCCTTGTTCTTATGGCAGGAGGCAGAGAGCCAGGCTGTTAGGAAATGACCCCAAGCAGATCAGACTTCAAACTGAATCTTCTTACTGATTTTTTTTTTTTTCTGAATAAGTGTCAACCAGTAACTTCTGGAGAGAGTAAAAATATCTGGGGAAGGAGGAGAGATGTTCTCTCCTGGAGATGGACTCCTTTGATTTGGGACTCTGTCTGCTTTCACTCCTTGGGTGGGATTTTAGACCAGCACACCCAGCCAGCTGCTGTGACCTTCACAATGACTTTATCGCCCGAGTTCCTTTCGAGACACGGCACACACGCGGTACACGCCTGGCCCTCCACACCACAGCCCTGACTAAAGGGCTTTCTCTGGGCTTCAGGGCCCATCTGGACCCTGCGCTCCTTGGATCTCCAGCCCTGTCGTGTGCTGTCCTTTCTGTCCCCCAGACTTCCTAGCTGTTGCAAGTCAAGCTCAACACTCGACGTCTCCGCAGGGTGCTTTGGGGGAGAAGCAGGGCTTTGGTCACTCTTCGGGTGCAGGTGAGCTCTGCTTTCCTCTCAGACATCGCATCACATCCGTGCTTCTCACACTCATGTAAACACCATGTCCCCAGGGGCTCCGTCCAGATGAAGAGCGCTAAGCCTCGCCCCTCAGAGAGAGTGATTCAGTAGGTCTACGCTTCACCAGGGAATCTGCATTTTTAAGAAACACTGCAGTTGCCTCTGGTGGAGATGGTCCTTGGAGGACATTTTGAGAAATTCTATATTCCATCCCTTGAACTCTGCCTCTAGAAACACTCTAGGATGGCTTGGAGCCCTTGGCCCTCTGCGACGGGCCCTGAGCTGGGCCTTCCCTGGAACCTCCGCAGAGTGTGTGTCCCCCTGAGCAATCTTTCCTCCCAAGAACCAGGCACAGTGGTGCACTGGTGAGAGCGTGGGCCCTGCAGCCACACTCGGCTTGAATTCTGGCTCTGCTACTGACTAGCTGAGTGACCTCGAGCAAGTTTCTAAACCTCTCTGTGCTTCAGCTTTTTCATTTGTAAAATGAAGATCATAATATTAATACCACCTGTCCCATAAAGTTGTTATGAAGATTAACTGAGTTAGTATTTGTAGAATGCCTAGAACAAAATCTTTCCATTTTAGGTGTTATATTAAGATCTGATAGGTAAAATAAACATCTTCAAAATCCCATGATTCTAAAAAGTGGAAAATATGCAATATAGCTGCTATACCATTATATTATGGGTGAGGCTATGGAAGTCAAGAGCAGAAATGACCTACCGAAGGCCACAGAACTGGTCTGTAGCATGGCCAAGGCTAAAAATGGGGCTTTTCACTCCCAGGTAAATTGTCTTTCTTTTTCCCAAACTGCCTAACGCCCTTTTCTTCTTGTTATAATGAATGCCATTTCTTGCTGTAGAGCTGCCTACACTGATAGACTATGTGATCTTCCACTTGTGGAAACCCTACCTTGATTGGGGGACAACCATTAAACCATTTTTCATTCTTCCTCCACCTCTACCCTGATTAGCAACCATCTGCAGTTACTGCGACCCAAACCCTGTTTGGCCACTTTATTCTTTCTCCGATGTCTATGCAGGGAGGCCTGGCAAAGGTTTATGGGGTAAAGTGGGGAGTGGCATGTCAGTGGGATTTGGAGCTATGGGTCCCCTGCTCTTGGCACCTGGTGCACCATGACTCATCCCCTTGTATGAGTTTAGCAGAAAGAGTCCCCAGTTCCCTATAATAACACGTATTGCTTTTCCAGGTTAAATTGGAGGGATCATGAAACTTTGCAGTATCCATGTCTGGAAATCGTTGGACATCTCACTTCCTAAATTGCTTGTGTCTTATAACTTATCTCTAGCAACATCTGTCTGAATTATCTTGTGCTCTGGGCTAAAGGACTGGATATTTGTCTAAGGGATGGCGGTAGGTGAGTTAATTTCATCTCTGGTTTTACTTCCTACCTGGCACCTACCTCTACCTTGCCCACCATTCCTGGCTTTGTCGCTGCTCTTTGGCTGACCTGGAACTGAAGACCTTGACCTGAAGACAACTGAAGATGCAGGGTAGATCAGGAAGCACCTGTCCATCCTGCTTTCCCAAATGCTGCCCTCTGGACTTTCTGGCCCTTCTCCTGGTGTCCTTCTTCAACTTCTTTTCTTAGTATTTAACAAATGATGTTCTGTTCTGCCATACCGTCTTTAGGCACTTTCTCTCTCATGCTCCCATTCCGTGGAGAAGCCTTTCTTAAGGCTCCTCTGGCATGCAGTCCAGTGCCAGGGGTTCAAAGTGAGCCAGTTCAATCTAATCCTTGATCTTCTCAGGTTTATCGCAATAGATGGCCCAGACGTGGACGAGTGTAAAGGAAATGTGCAGACAAATAACAGACTTAGAATTCAAACACAAAATTATATAGGATTGGAAAGTTTCAGTATACATAGAAGGCTTAGGTCAAAATACACAGTGTCAACATTCGGTAAACGAAATTATTTCTTTGGCAGAATATATACTTGTGAATGTTGACATGAGTCTAGAGAGTAGAGAATTAAGGCAATTGTTCAGACACTGAGGCCCAAGGCACAATACTTTTAAGTAATCACGCCTTCACTCAGCATCTCCGCAGTCTTAAGCCCAAGAGCATTGGGTGGAACCATTCTATAAGCAAAGCCTTGGCTATGAAAACAACTTTTGAAATCAAGATTCAAAAGATAAGATCAACAACAGGTGCCCTTTGCTTTCGGCAGAAGGTGTGTTCTTGAAAAGTTGGGCGTCAATATTTTTTTTTCCCTCATTAATCTAATCACAGTCTAAGTATAACAGGAGGACTGGATATTTAAAGAAACCCTGCAGCTGATCTCATTGCAAAGTCCTTTTAGGGTGATAGAAATCATTTTTCTTTTCAAACATTGGATTTTCTTAAATTAAAATTTCTTAGAAGGGCATATCATGTCAGTGCATATTGCCTATAGATAAAGGATATAAACATTTATGGGTTTAGACACAGAAAGCTGGGCCTTCAGGAATGTTATGCTTATCAAATATTTTATATCTATGTTTATTCTGAAGATGTGAGAGTAGATTTTTCCCAAACCATGCAACCCTCATCCCTTCTTTACAATAGCTCCCACTCCATCCCATCCAACCTCCACCTAGAGGAATCTCTTTTTAACTCATCATCTAACTGATCATTCTATCTTACTCTGATGACCTTTCCCAAAGCTCTCTATGCTAAAATAATGCTTTGGACTGAAGAACTGAATATTCTAAGAATGAAGGTGGGCGGCTGTCAAACGACTCAGAGATCATCACGGGACTGTCTAAGGCTGTCCTGCATGGTAGCATCAGCAACATCTGGCTATGGAGCACTTGAAATGTGATGAATGCAACTGAGAACTGAATTTTTAATGTAATTTAGAAATTGACATGCAGTTCAGTTTTTGGAGAACTTCTAAGCATGTTTGAAACAACTTGATCATATTTTAATCATAAGTTTTATGAGATCTAAACATAAATCAAATATTTCTGAAAGGATTTTAGCATTTGAATGGAGATGTGCTCTGACTATAAAACACACACCAGATTTTGAAGATTAGTAAGAAAAAAAGAATGTAAAATATTTCCTTAATAATTTTTTATATTGGTTACATGCTGAAATGATAATATTTTGAATATATTGGGTGAAAAAAATATTTTGTTAAAATGAACTTAGTCTGTTTCTTTTTACTTTTTATGTGGCTACAGGAACACTGAAAATTATAAATGCAGCTCATATTACATTTCTATTGAACAAAGCTGGTCTAAGGTATGTCACTGTCTTACTTTATCACTATTGCCAGGTATAACCAAATAAGTCAGCTATCCCTACAACAGAGTTTAGGAGTTTTAAGTTGAACCCTCTTCAGCCGAAGAAAAATCTATTAAACTCCAGTTTTAGTCTTTGATTTAGCTTCCTAATCTACTCTTGAACTACAATAGCCTTGGGATCTTTCTGTTTTATGAAGCCTACATGTATAGTTTAGGTGTTATTTTTAATAGTTAAGACTTTCAGAAAATACTTAAAGAAAAAAGAAAGATTTGGAAGGAGTATTTGAAATTGTTACTTTGAACTTCTTATTTTGCACAGGTGAAAACCAATTCCTGGAGTGGGGAGAAGACCTTCCCAAGCACACGCTGCTCTGCGGTGGCACCTCCAGACCACTGCTGGTTGGGACTCCGCCTGTTTTATCACACCAGAAATGCCTGGGGCCAGAAACACAGCCATTGAGGATATGACAGATCATTACAAAGGACCAAACTGGTTGGCTTTTTTTTTTTTTTTTTTGAGATACGGTCTTACTCTGTTGCCCAGGCTGGAGTGCGGTGGTACACTCATAGCTCACTAGAGCCTCAAACTCCTGTGCTCAAGCGATCCTCTTGCCTCAACCTCCTGAGTACAGTTGTACACCACCACACACAGCTAATTTTTCTTATTTTTTGTAGGCGTCTCACTATGTTACTCAGGCTGGTCTCGAACCCCTGGCCTAACATGATTCTCCCATCTTGGCCTCCCAAAATGCTGGGATTACAGGCTTGAGCTACTGTGCCTGGCTGCAGCTGGCTATTAATGAAAACCAGATGATGAACCACAAAACACATCCTTCAGAAGGTCGACTAGCTGGAATGGAACATATAGGGTTGAACAGTGGTAGGAGCTTGGGTTAGGACGTAGGAGGCTGGGACAGGAGTCCTAACTCTGCTATGAGGCCACTGCAAGTCACCAGGCAAGTCGTTTCCCACACCCCACACACTTTGCTTATCTTTCAAATGAGAGGGGCAAGGCAGAAGGTCTGCAGAACTTCTCCAGGCTTCTACAAGCCAGATCTCAATCAGTCTAATTCCAGCTTCTTTCTGACCTGCAGTGTCAAGTACAGAAAGGCGCTGCCAGCTGGGTTTGAGAATGCTAACATTTCGGGACAGCAAACTTGTCCTGCAGGGCAGGAGGTATAGTGCTTGCACAGCCAGTAGGCCCTGTGACTGCTCAGCCTCATCCCTGCTCAGTGACCTCCTTAGTAATGGTGTGTTCCATCTCACATAGCTCTGCTGGGTCAAGTGCATTCACAGTTTAAGGCCATTTGAAGCGTTTGTCAAATGAACGTCTAGAAAGCATATACTAATCTTTATGCTCACCACCACATATGAGAGGCCCTATTTTATAGCATAAAAAGCTCTCATTGTTATTTCAGTTTGCTGCTTTGTAGTTATAAATGATGTTGAACTTTTTCCCCCATACGTTTATTGGCAACTTTTATTTCCTCTCTTATGCATTGACTGTTTGCTTCTTTTGTCCAATTTTCTTGAATGGTTTTGTCTTAATGATTTGTAAAGGTCTTTACACTTACGTATGTTCACTTTTTCTTGTCACATGTTGGTAATCCTTTCTTACAAATATTTTTTCCAGTTTGTCACTTTCTTTTTAATTTTGTGCATAAGTTACTTTTAATTTATAGACATCAACACTTTAAATGGTCACATTTATCAATCCTTTTATTGTTAAAAGAAAAAGGCTATGCTTTTATACTTTTAAAGCACCTTTCCCACTCCCAATTAGGTAATTTCGCATACAATAGTTGTCTATTTTTCTCTTGAATCTATGGAAACTAATTGTGGCATATGGTGTAAAGTAAGAAGCTAAATTCTTTTTTCCATATAATCAATTATTTCCTACACTGTTTATTAAATAAACTATCCCATTCTTCTGCTTTCCACACCCATTTAATGTAGCCCATTGTTGACATAATCAGAGAAGATTTTTCATCAGCAAGTCTGAACAGCACAATTATATTGTTTCAATCCAGCTTAAATTACATATGATGGTTAGGATGGGTAGCAAGTATGACAAAATGGGGTGGAAGTAAAATGAATTATCACTGATATACATACTGCCAAAAATTTGGATATAACTGAAGAATTTCAGTTAATTAATCAAATATTTCATATATTCAATTGGAAGTTTGGTTAAGACTAGCTGATCAGTTAACTGGACTTCATTTATAAAAAATTGCTTTAAAATCTCTAGGATCTTGAGCAGGATACACATAATAGGTGGGTAAGATATTATCTCTGGAATGAGGGGAGTTTTCCAGTGCTGACCAGATGTTTATCACTGTGTGGGCAAATGGTCCAGGGAGTCTGCTTGTGGTTTGGGCTATTTCTTCCTGATGCAGATGCAGTGGTTTTTATTCTGGGTGGGCAGTGTGGGGACCAGGTAGTTTCACTGAGCACACAAGGTCTTGCAAGAGGAGGAAAGCCCCTTTGTCAGTTCACTGGGTCAGCAGCCCCTCCTTACAAAGCAGGATGCCAACTGCTGTTCTGACCAAAGCCAAAGTCCTTTTTAAGGCCACATGCTCACCACAGGACACTACAGATCCTCCCAGATTGGACCCTTCTTGCTTCTCAAGGAAGTAGGACTCAGCATGACATGTGAGCCATGGAAAAACTTTTTCAAGTCCTCCAAGTCCATTGTGTCTGAGCCACTGAGGGTGTACGCTGTGTTCTTTTGAGGTTAGAATTTGCTTTAATTAAGGAAATAAAATAAAACCCAACACACCCTGTTCACACACCACATGTGCTGAGGGGCTCCAGGAAAACCTCAGTGCTGTTAGGACAACGAGTCAGCAGAGACTTCTTGGATGACTTGGTTAGTGTCAATTGGCTGCCCTGCTGGTTCCTTCCCTGAGAACGGCTGCCTTTTTTCAGATGCTGTTAATTTCATGCTTGGGATCTTTAACTATTGGGATGAGTCTTGACTTCCCTTTGCGTTACGGTTCTTCTCTGCTGAGGTGAGTAGGAAACTTGGAATGATGAGACTTAGGGTTGGTGGAGAAAGGACTCCCTAGACCACAAAACCTCTAGTTCAGAAAATGTTCCACATTTTGCTTGGCCTGCTCTCCTCTCACACCCGCTTTTGCCCCACCCTCCATTTGTCACAGTGTCCCTCCCCTCCCTTAAGACACAGTTCAAAACTCTTCCCAAGTTAACACCAACCAAGAGAATGTTCCATCTTTCTTTCTCATGCACACGCCCTGCCTAACTCAACATCCTATGTGAAAATCTACAGGAATTGTGTCTGTTTTTCATAATGGCTTAATCTTTTACAATTTTTCTCTGCATAATCTCCTTGGCTGCAAGGTAAACAATTAATCACTGCATTCAAACACTATTCATGTTGCCCGGCTCTCATGATCTTAGAAATATTTCTCTTTGAACGTGCTTTAATAATAAAAAAGAAAATAACAGAGACTCATCTTTTTGAGATAGTTTAATTACCGATGCATATATAGTCAGAAGACTGTTTCAGAAGACTTTCTCGAGTCCTGGTATTATTGGAACAGTGCAAGCTCTGAGACACTTGCTGGTGAGGATTAGGAAGGACTGGAGGGCCCTAAAGCTATTCCAAGGAGGCTCCATTTTCTGACCCGCCCCTACCTCCGTAGGATTTAATAGTGGAAAAGTGAAATATCAGGATTCATAGAATTGCAAGTGATAGATCTCCAAACTCAAACTGGATTAAACAAAACAGGGCATTTAAAGGCCACCAAAACTGGGCAGTCCAGGAGTACAACTGGTTTTGGGCACAGCTGGCTATGGTTTTCCAGCATTCTTCATCTCTATTTTCCTTTTCTCTGTGTTGGCTCCATTCTCAGGCACACTTTGTTCAGGTGAAGGCAAGGGTGCCTTCCAGCATGTTCATCCTATAACTTAGAAAACCCAAGCAGAAATAGAATGCCTCTTTCCCAAGAGATCCTGCCACAGCCCTGGGGAGGACTCTCCTGGGTCCAGCCTGGCTCACGTGCCTCCTCCGAAATAATCATGGTAGTCGGAAGGATATGGTCTTTTTATTAGCCCAGCCTTATCAGGGTGCCCAACACTAGAACCAGGGGGCAAGCGCAACCTCTCCCAAACCACATGGGTGGCTCACTTACGGGGAAAAAGGCTGCTGTTCCCAGGGAAGGGCATGCTGGACAGGCAGAGTAATCAGTGTCCACTCCCATGGATGGGAGGTGGGCCATGTGATGAGAGTTCTCACTCAGCTCTGGGTGAGCTTGGGATCACCCTTTAGCTGGACAAGGAAATTAAGTCTCTGAACATATAAAGGATGCCAGGGTGGTGCCAGAAAGATGCTGGGCTCTAGAAGTAGATTGTCACTTGTAGTAGTAATTTGGTGAGAATTCAGTCCTCCTCCCCTCTGTGACTTCTCTTCCCCCTTGGTCTATATCTAGTCAGCATCCATCCCTCTTCTCCCTCCTTGCTTTACCTTGGCAGCCCCTTGCAGCTCAGGCAATGTGCACTAAAGCACAGCAGAGTGCAAAGGAAGTGTGTGAGGGGTAACCTCCTGCCTGCTGGCCTCTCTCCTCCCCTGGGCCGCAGCATGTTTTGCATTCGAGGAGGCTGCCGTGTTTTCCAATGCATGTTCGTCCAATGCATGCACCCAATCCTGTGGGTGCCCCAGATGTCGGCCCATGGGAGGAGCATGGTTGGCCACACTGGCTGGTCCCCTCTGTGCTGCTGGATAGGGGGACACTGTATCACTTTCTTTCTCACGAGAACAAGCATGATGCTGTAGAAAGAGCGCTGCATTGGGAATTTAAAAATTTGGGTTCTAAATCTTGGTTCAAAAACCAGCGGGGTGACTTTAGGCATGTCTCCAGACTAATTTCTTCCTCTATATTTGATTATAGCTTCTACAAATCACCTATACAATCTCTTCAGACTTCAGTGTTCAACAGTCCAAGAATCCACTACAACACCTTCATGGTTTCCTCTGAAAATTATAGAGAATAAAGCTTATCTCCTAGAATGATTTCCCAAGAGCAGATGTAAGGAGGCAGGAGAAGGCCTTGAAGCCCGATTCCTCCACCAAGTAGGTACATGACTTAGGGCATAACGTTAACCTCTGTGATTCACTTTCTTCATTTTTACAGTGGGACTGCAGGCTGTCCTGAGGATTACATGGATTATACCTGAAGAGCGCCTGGGACATAGGAAATGCTTATGAGCATCAGCTATGGCCATTATTGTTATATAATACAATATATAATATGATGTATAAAGGAAATGTGTTATGGGTTAGGGGCTCAATATCTGTTAAACACTTGCCAGGAACTCGTGTCTCATGAGGCAGCTGGTCTCATTTTTGGTAGATCTAATTATTATTGCTCTTGAAACATTTGAAGTTATGGTCAGGCTCCCTCTGGAACACTCCCATGTGTTTTAACTTCTTTCTCTTGCTATCGCTGTAAGACCGGCCACCCTCTCTCACAGTGTCCGGGTTTGTTAATGCCCGTCTTGAAATGAGCCACCCATAACTTAACACTAGATGAGATCTAAGCAGTGCTAAAGTTATCACTTTCCTTGAATGTATAGTTATATTTTTATTAGTGCTGCTTGGGACGGGATCTGCTTTCTAGCAGCCAAGTCATGTTTTGCGCTTGTATTTAGCTTGTAGCTAAGAAACTCCTGAGTTGGAAACTATTTTTAGAATTCAACTTCTAACCCTAAAGTCCTCTGTCTTATCTAATCAATGTTAACTTCTGGGATAAGTATTGAAAATCTTTCAAGTGCAGAATGAGGAAATCCTAACTCTGGGAATTTGATGTCAATTAAATAAACTCCATTTTGTTTATTTATATTTTTAAAAGGAGGTGAGAAGGAGCAGGAAGACTCTGGGGCCTCAGGCTGGACAGAGCCGTCCTGTTGAGACCTGAGATTCTGTCCCGTCTGCAGGACGTGGGGCGTCGTCAGCCAGCACCAACCAGGCTCTCACATCGGGAGGCTGGGGAGGCCACTGTTTCAACTCAGGAGTGTTCAAAGCTTGGCTTATGCCTGCTCACAAGATGTCACGGTGTTTTTGTTCTTTGCTGTTGTTGTTTTGGTGGGAAATGAAAGCTACCATTGAACAATCTCTATAATCTCCCTCCCAATCCCAAAAATATGCTTGGAATAAGCCAATGAGTTTTCATTTGAAGACATCATGTTTCCATGAACAAATTTTTGCTTTCTATATCTGAGACATGCTATTGGTGTTTGGTAGAATTCTATCAAATACTGTATCCCTATATTAATTGCCAAAATTGAGTTTCTATCATTTAATAAAATGGAAGCTATCTCTGAATTCAGATATTCCTCCATTCATAAGGGCACTGAAGTATGAAGTCAAATACTTAAGGTTCTTTACATACATATAAAAACCATAACTAAGAATTTTTGTTATTGAGCCCATTTTTCCCATTGTATTCAGTATAATATAATGAGATATATATGCCCACACACATATTATATATATACACACATATACATATCTATACACTCATATATACAGATATGCAAAGTATGTGTACTTATATACATATATAGCATATATGTACACATATATGTATACTGTATATCAAACATCTATATTAAATTGTGATAAAATCACCTTACCCCGTGTTAATGGCATTCTTGTAATCTACCTGAAATTTAAGACACACACACTGGTCTGGCTTGGGTTTTCTCCGTGAGTGCATTTTGGCCCCCAGTGATGATCAAGTACATTTGTAAAGGCTCATCAATCACTTATTTGTTTCCTGGAAAATAAATTCAAAGCATACATTATTAACGTCAAACTTATACATTTTGATTTCTGGAATGAACTTCGAATTTTATTTTAAAAATTGAGAAAACCATTTCTCTGTTTTGATTCTTTGGGCATTTCTCCCATTCTCTGCAACTATTAAAAGATCCTTAGCCATGGGTCTGAAAGGCTTTCTTTCGGCTTTCATCCCCTCTTCTTGCAAGTAATGCTGTCACTCCTCAGCCCTGGGGCTTCCTCTTGCACTAGATCTGTTTGTGTTCCTGGGTCTCTGAGCACTGGGTTTGCTGAAACCATGGTGTGGTTCTTGCCCCTCACTGCCAACCTCAGCAGGAGGCCTCTGCTCCTGGACCACCCACCCCTTCACTGAGGCTTGTGGACATTCCAGAACACACGGCCTCTCCCTCCTTGTGTCGGTCTTAGGGGATTATACCACCTGCCACTTGCTTGGAGGTGGAGGTCTATTGCCCTGCATTGCCTTGCCTTTCCTCCCTTCTGCTGCATTTTAATCACTGTGATAGAGAGGAGACAAAGAGGGCATGTCGGGGGTCCCACTCCTCTCAACCTTGACCACAAAAATATCCTCAGTCACCTCGGTGCCCACACGCAACATCACCACCAGCACTGCTGCCTCTGCCAGAGCGCACGTCAGCCGGGAACCAGCAGCCGCTGACCCTCTATGGCCAAGGCGCAGACTGTCACACCCTCGCCTGGAGAAGTAGTGTGTTTCTTTCTAACTATCTGGCATTTATTTAATGAAACCTTAAGCTGATCATTATTTTTGGATGTGGAATTAGAAATACTCATATAGACGCAAATTCTTTGGTATTTAGTTTTTTACCTTCCCTAAAATAACTAGCTGATGTTCTCAAAAACAGCTTGTTAATTCCAGACATAAGGTTGTGTGATTGATAGAAACCGTAAATGGAAAACAGAAGCAACAAGAATGACAGCAAAAACCAAGATCGATTCTAATTAAGTCAAATGGCAGGGATCGAGCAAGCGTACTTTAGCTCACTCTGGAGTTTCCAGCGTGTTGCGGCTTCAGAGGCGGAGAGATGATTTTCAGTATCAATTGCTTAAGCACCTAGTTTTGGGGGGTGATAGTTCCCTGAGAGAATGACACAGAAGGAATGCATATGCGAGAAGAGTATGATAAACAAAGGGAGAGGGGAAAGAGAGGGGAAAAGGAGAAAGAAGATGTTTGAAATAAGATGAATATGGAGGGGAGAAGAAAAACTAAGTTGGTTATAATTTTATATTCCAAGGAACACACTAGTAAAAAGAAATCTAATGAGGAGGCAGACGACTTTTTTTTTCTTTTTTCTCATTTCTTTAGGCTCATGGCTTGATTTTGCTCTGGCTTTCATTGTATACATGGGCCATGGCAGGTTTCCCAGAGCAGTAGAGCTTCTTCCTGATGTGCTGGAATGTCATTCCTGATGTCATGGAAAGAAATGTCTTCACCCCTATATCCTTGTACCCCTGTATCTCTGTATCCCTGTACCCCTGTATCCTTGTGTCCCTATAGCCCTGTACTCCTATATCCTGGTATCCCTGTACCCCTGTATCCCTATATCCTTCTAAACCTGTGCCCCTGTGCCCCTCTATCCCTATATGTGTGTATCCCAGGCTGAATGGGCCAAAGTATGAATCGATCCACAGGCACGCATTTGACTCTACTTTAAATAGAAGGAAATAGAAGTGAAGTCTTTTTCTTCATGGGGCCTATTAACTAGAGGAAGAGATAAAACCTACTGAAAGAGATAAACAGAACCTTCGGGCTGTATGCAGTGAGTGCCCAGAGGTGACTGTAAAGATGACAGCACAGCCATGCAGATGAGCAGGAGCTCACGGTGGGACCATTCAAGTAGTAGGTGGGATGCAGAGGACAGAGCACGGGGTTTGGGGTCAGGACACACAGGTTCAAATCATGGTCCAGCCATTTGCCCATTATGTGATCTTCGTTGTGTTATTTTACCCCTTGAAGGCTCAGTTTCGAGTTGTGTAGAATTGTACCGCCAATGTGCACTTTACAAAGCACTTTTCAAATACATTGTCTTGATTAATCCTCTTGGCAGTTCTGTTGAGTGTGAAGCGTTGTTCAAAGTTCACTCTCCGCAGCACTGTGCTGGAACCCAGTGTTCTCAGAGGAGACTCCTACTGACAGAGGCAAGCATTTCCATCAGACTGGGAGAGAAAAGAAAAGGTCACGGACGTTTAGATTCTTCTGGAGTCTCGTGGCATCTTGTCCCACTTTAGTTCCTCCCGGAGCTCCCCAGATGCACAGACGTGCAGATGTACAGCCTGGGTGGGTCAACCATGATGAACTCAGGGTCACGCAGTAAGCTGGCCCAGCCTGTGGGACACACGCTCATCCCAAGCAAAGATCTTTGACAGAAATGTCCTTGCACTTACTCACCTTGCTGTGTTGACATTGGGTTGGGGAGTGTAACTCTAAGAGTCCAAGGCCTGGGTCCAACTCAGAAGGCCAGGAGCTACTGGAGGTGCACATGGAAAGTCTTAACAAAATAAAATATATGTGTTTACCCCTGGAAGAAAGTGTAAGTGCCTCTCATTCATCCACTTAAAAAGAGAAACAGTTTTTCCTCCTATACCTTTCCTTTTATACCTGTTTGCTTCTTCTTCCTCTACTGCCCTCACTGTGACCCTGGGAAATCCTTCTCAGGCAGTGTGAAGTCCTGTCTATCTTCTTTCCACTCTCTGGTCAGGACCATATTGTCTTGCAGACCCACAGGTGGGAAAAAATGAAGAAAATTCCAGTTTTGACAGAATGTGTGGATGAGGTTGTGGAATTTGTAGGAAGCTGGTCTGTCTTGATGCTTATAATCATCAGGGTCATTTCAACGATGATGATGCTGATGCTGATGACGAGGAAGATGACGGTATAGAAATAACATGGGTACTAGCTATGTCTATTGAGTGTCTACTTGGTGCTGACACTGTGCTAAGTACTGTAGGTGAATTATATTTTAATTCTCACAGTGATCCTTTGAGATAGGGTTGCATAATTATCAGCTTTTCACACAAGGGAGCTAATATTCAGAAAGATAAAGGGCTGCCGCTTATTTACACAGCAAGAAATGGTAGAACCTGCAGCTCAGCACCAACGGCTCAAGCTCTTAATTACTATTGTTAGAGCCCTCTGGCCACCCCCTGCCCCCAGGTATCTTTTGCACCCACCACTTCCAGAGAGCACCCCACTCACGTAGTGCAACCCAAGGATCCCGCATAGCCATCAGCCCAACTAGCGTGAACAAGGTTTGAACCTGGCAGGGCTCTGCCCAGAGTTTGGACTTCTGAGGCAAGGGACGGAGAACCCTCCGGCTTCCAGAGAGCCCATCCTCAGCGCCCTCAGGCTGACCAGCAGAAGGGGGAGAGTGGGATCTGAGGAAACAGCAGGAGCGGGGAGGGCTGGACTCCTGAAGCTGCACCCATGGGTCATTGTGCCATCGAGCCCGCCTCCCCCGACCTGAAGCTCTCCACAGCCCCGGCTGCGTCCCCCACTGCACTCCCTGTATACTATTGCTGGCGGACAGCCTTGACTTTTCTCCATCCCTCCAGTATCCCTACTCCCGCAAATGACATTGAAGACCCAGGTGCTTCTGGCTCACCATATATGGTGAGAATGTGCTGCTCACGGATATTGCGTCAGAATAGGTCTGGAAATGAAACACACTGAGAGAATAAACTGAGAAGTGTGGAAATAAAGGGGCTGTTTACAACGTTACTGGGGGTTTAAGGGAAATCAGCAAGGAGTGGTGAGCAACCCAGGGCTAGCAACAGTGGGGTGCTCTTACCTCACCCAGGTCTGCAGGGCTTGGGTTTCTGGAAACCAGACGCAGCAGCGGTGGTCACAGGAGAGGAGCTCCTGGCAGGAGCCGTGGTCTCTGTGAGAAGGAGGTCACTGCCAGCCCATGGCTCAGCAGGGAGGTACCCAGAGAATAGCACTCAAACTCCATCTCCTCCCTTGCTGTGCTCTCCTGAGCATGCCTCCCATTGGTAGAACCCAACCAATGCCAGAGGCAAGGGGGCCCAGTGAAACATTTCCATGTAGCTCATGCTCCAGGGAAACATGCAGGGTAGAGAAGGGTGGGCAGTGGATTCAGAGGGGCAAAAAAATTAAAGGACTAGCACAGATGTTTGCATTTCTTTCCAATGCAAAGACTTCACCCTACTTTTCTATACCTCTTACTTCAGTGTGTTACAAGGTCTGCAGCTTCTTTCTCTGGGCTCAGTACAGGATGCTATCCTGTCAACTAGGAAAAATTTGCCGCATTTGAGCTTCTCACAGCCTGGCCACTGCAAAGTTGTCTTCCTCTGAGAACTAAATCCCCTGGGCATTCAGTGCTGTGCTTTCTGGGGACTTCATGCCCTGTTAACTCTGAACCTGAACTTGTCTGTTGGCACGAGCTCCTCCTCAGAAAAGTGAGGAAGCAGAACCCCTTACCCTCTCCTCCTGCTCTGTGTTTCCTGGGGAGATTTGCCTAAGGACAGGCCTTTCTGTCCTGGCACCGATGCTGTGTCTTCCTCAAGACTGGGATTCTAGGGACAGCCTGAGCTCTGTTCTTTTCTCACCCTCCACCCTCTCTCAAGAGCCAAATTGAGTCACACCAGCTTATTGTCAACTCACTCCATCATTCTCTAACTTCTCTAGCTAAAAGCATAAATTGCTTCACTATTCCAGGTGTGGCTCATTAACCTACAGCATCAGCATCACCTGGGAACTTGTTAGAAGTGCAAAATCTTAGGACACAGCCCACATTTCCAAATCTGTCTTTTGCAAGACCCCCAGGTGAGTTGTATGTACCTTAGTTTGAGAAGGATTGATGTAGCCTATATGCAATATTAAGAGGCATGCAATGCCATTTTGACTTTCTTTCTTCAGTACTTATATTAGCCTCAAAAGCTTTTTCCAAGTAATAGAGGAAATTTGGAAGTTATTTTGTGCTTTGAAATTTATATGTTAGTATTACATTTATTCAATAGTTCATATTTTTCACAAACCTTTCATAACTCATTGGAGTCTCATAATATCTACCTTATATATTTCCTGGAGTCTCATTATAAACTCCAGGAAATACGTAAGGTAGATATTATGAGCTCCATTTTCCATGTGAAGATCTGAGGCTTAAGTAATCTGGGTCATCTGCTAGGTGGAATGGGTCTGGGGCCAGATACTTGGACTCTGAACTTGTGCAGCAGATTGAAAAGAGCACCCCCATCACCTCTCTCCCCCACTGTTCCCATATCACTTGCTCCACACTCAATTTGCATCAAAATCAGCTGGAGTGGGGATATTGTTAAATAAGTAGATTTTTGGGTCCCATTCCAAGACATAATGGATCTCTTGTGGTCTCTAAAATTTGAGAACTACTTTTTTGTGTGGTTAAAATGGTCTGATTTAAAAGAATGGGAGAAAGAAATTTTAGGTTCATTGGGTTCACATCAGTGGGACTTAAACCTACGAAAGGCTATGTGGCAGGATAAGAAAATTTTCTCCAGCCTACCCAGCAGTCAAAAGATGGCCAGAAGGGCTTGAGAGAGAAAAACAGAGAACTGGTTATGATGCAAAGATTGGATAGCCCTGGGGTGTGGCAGTAAAAAGGAAGTGACCAGCTGTGGAGAGAGAAATGATGACAATGATATTCTGCAAGTTGGGGTATGAGCAAGAGTTGAGGATGGGAAGAATTAGAGAAAATGGTTGTCTAGGGAAACTGGATGAGAAAGAGCATAGAGAAGGGCAGAAAGGAAAAAAGAAGAAAGAAAACAGAGGAAGAGTAGGAAGAGGGAGAGATGAATGGTGAGAGAAAGGGAGGCAGGTGGGCCAGCAGGAGAACAGTGTGGAAGAAAGCAAAGGGGCTGAGAATGAGGATGGACAAACCGAAACCTGGAAGTGCTTTGCTTTGAAGTTGCTATGTTTCCCGGTCCAAGGTCTTGGGATCTTGCGATGCTTGCCACTGCGCTATAAGTTTCTGTTGATAAAGCTGACACACAAATGGATCTGCAAACCTGTGACTCCTGGACACTGTCCTTGAAATTTCAGTGACAACTGGATTCTAGATATGGGATTCAATGGGACACCTTTTTGTGTTTTATTCAGTCACCGATTATAACAAAACTTGTTCATACTCTTATATTTATCTTAAAAATAATTTATTTTAATAAAATAATAAAAATGAAAAAAGGAACACACCCATATTGGTAAAGTCAATATATTTTTGTTTGCAAAAAATATGATTATGTATGTAGAAAATCCTTAAGAATCTGCAAATTAGCTATAAGAACTAAATGAGTTTAATGATGTCTCAGAATACAAGGTCAATATTAAAAATTATTGTATTTCTATTTATTAGCTATGAACATTTGAACAATGAGATTTAAGAAATTTATTTGCAATAGCATCCACAAATATAAAATATATAAGAGCAAACTTTATAAAATGTATACAGTGAAATTAAAGGACATAGCTGAAAGAAATTTTTTTAAAAAACAAAATTAATGAAAAGACATTATATTCATGGATTGAAATACTTTGTATTTTTAAGATGTCAATTCTCTTTTTTATTTCAGAATATTACGGGGTTACAAATGTCTTGGTTACATGGATTGCTTTTGTACAGCTTGAGTCAAAATTGTAAGTGTGCCCATCACCCAGATAGTGTACATTGCATCCATTAGGTATGATTTCACCCGTCCCTTCCTCCTCCTTCCCACCTGCTTGATTTACTTTGAGTTTCACTTCCATATGTGCTCATGAGTGCTGATACGTTAGTTCCAATTTAATAGTGAGTATATGTGGGTTTTGGAGATTCCTCAAAGAACCACAAGCCGACCTACCATTTGATCCAGAAATCCCACTACTGGGTATTTGCCCAAGGGAAAAAGCCATTTTACCAAAAGACACTTGCACTTGAATGTTTATTGCAGCACAATTCACAATAGCAAAGATGTGGACTCAATCCAAGTGCCCATCAATTTATAAGTGGATTAATAAAATGTGATATATGTACACCATGGAGTACTACTCAGCCATAAAAATGATGAATTAATACCTTTTGTAACAACCTGGATAGAACTAGAGACCATTCTCCTAACTGAAGTATCTTAAGATATCAGTTCTTAATAAATTTATTTATGGACTCAATTCAATCTCAATCAACATTCCAGTAGTTTTTTTTTATAGACATCAACAAGCTGATTTTAAAATTTATATGAGAAGGCAAAGTGCATAGCATATTGAAAGTAATTTTGAGAAAGTGGAGGGTGGGCAAGATGGCGGACTAGAAACACCACCAGACAGAGCGTCTCTACAGAAAAGACA
>VBSM01001562.1:54593446-54677528 GCA_008086735.1 Cheirogaleus medius
GAGAGAGAGAGAGATATTAATAGGCCAGCCTCCAGGTTTCAGATGTTCTTTCAAAAGGACTCTCCCAAATTATCTGAGCCCAAGTTACACAGTAAGTAAGAAGGAAAGAAAATGGTCTGCAGCATCTTTATTAGGTCTGCATGAATCCATTAAAAGTGGTTTTGAAGGAGAGTTGAGGAGTAGTGGAATGTGCACATATGTACATAAACACACACACACACACACACACATACATATGCAAAAGCAAAGAGATCAGTGTTGGTGTTGTCAAATGTTTTTCTTTTTCCCCTCAGAAAGTAAATCCAGGGTCTAGATTCCTGGTCTTTAGGTTATCTTCTTGTTTTCTTTATAAACTAAAACAACTACTTTTTCAAAGAGAGTAAAAGAAAAAATATAGCAGAGCAGCTGCAGACTTGCACTGCACTTAAAATTTCCCAGGAAGATATCTGTTGCAAGCTCCCCAGGCATAAGAAAATAAGCTTTTGTTAAGGGGGCACTGAAGTGCCTGGATGGGTGTTCAACTCTTAGGCCAACTCTTAGCTTTCTGGGAGTTTCAATGTTGGAGGGACAACTTTGCCAACTCTACGCTTGACTTGGGACAAGGCATCCTACATCTGGAGAAGTCAGATGGTTCACTGCTTTCTTTCCCCACAAAATTACTCATTAATTCAATAAATATTTAGTGAGAGCATACTACCTACTGGGCACTGTGCTAAGGGTTGGGATGGGATGGTCAGAGGTAAACAAAACAGACATAGTCTTTGTCCTCCTGGAATGTATAGTTTAGTGGAGGTGGTTGGGGCACAATTAATTAAATAAATTTACTTAGTTAAATAATAAGTGCCCTGGAAGGAATAAACAAGATTCAAGGACAGAATAGCAGGGATGTATAGATTGGTCAGGGAAGGCTTCTCCATGAAGATGATATTTAAGCTACACCTGCAGAGTCCTTGACTCTAAATCTGAGGGTCTTGGAATTTCTTACTTCTCTCTCTGAAACAGAGGAGGTTTTGGCCCACAGTAAAAGAGGCTAAGAAATGATTTAATCAATGTCTTAAGAGTTTTGGCTAGCCCTCTCACCTGTGCTGGAAGTGAGTATGGGGTCTTAAAACACTTTAATACACACACCCCAGGAAGTATCCATAACTACTTCTGGCTCTGATAGCAGGTTCAATTGAATCAGCTTGGTTCCATGAGCTTTGTTGTTTTCCATCTCCCTTGTTGCACATAGAAGTGGATTTGAATCAACATAAAGACAAAGTTGCTAAACACCAAAAGAACTTCCAAACCATGTGTGTCATGGACTCTTTCTCTATGTGAGATAAAGGTGGGTCTGAATAAAACAATGGAGAAATAGACTTTGACAAAGATGAGAGGATGGTAAAGATGATTTTTCATAAAATGTACTAAACAAAATCCATCACCATATTAAGAAAGTAATATAGTATGACCAGGTGGGATTTACTGCAAGAATGCAAATGAGTTCAGTTTCAGAAAATACGTTAGAATAATAAACTAAATTAGTATACTTGAAGAGAAAAATCATGATTATCTCCATAGATGATGAAAAAGCCTTTGAAAAAATTCAGCACCTATTCCTAATGAAAGCACTTAAGAATGTAGGAATTGATAGCTACTTTCTTAACAGGATAAAAAATATATAGTTTGGTCGTAATGCCAGTATGTTACTTAATGAGAAGAGCTTAAGAACAAGAATAAGGCAAGAATGTCCATTCTTCTCTTTATTTAACATTTTACTGTGATATTAGCCAATGCAATCAGACAAGATAAATCAATTAAAGGCATAAGAATTGGAAACAAGTAAAATTATCACTATTTACAGATGATAGGATAGTACACATAAAAACACAATCAATAATAAAACTAACTTGAACAATAAAAGATTTTGCTAAATTTAGACAAGGTAGCAGAATTTAAAATTAACATTCAGAAATCAATAGTTCTTATATACACAAACAAAAACCACTCAGAGGATATAATGATACAAAAATTTTCATTTAAAATAGTAACAAACTTTGAACATTTAATAAGAATGTGCAAAAAAAAGGAGAGAACTTTAAACTTCCCTTAAAGAAACAAAAGTAGACTTGAACAAATGAAAAGACAATTTTTGTTTTAGGATGCTTTAATATCATAAAAGATGTCATTGTCCTCTTAATTTATAAATTGAATACAATCAATATAAAAAATTTCACTTAAAAGTTTTATAGAGAAATTGATACTAAAGTTTATGTGGAGAAAATAAACATGCAAGAATAACTAGGAAAACATCAGGGAAAAAAATGACCTACAGTGAAAGATTATCTCTGCCTGAATTTAAATTGTAAATCTAAAGTTTCTGTAATTAAACTTTGTACATAAGTATACAGATTAACCAGTGAAATAAGATATAATGTAACACAGACCCACACATATATGAAAATTTAGTATATAATAGAAGTAGAAGCTCCAATCACTTGCTAGCCATTTGAAGAAAAGATACAATGAGATATACCTTAAATCAGATACAAGAATAAACCTCAAATGTGTCAAAGATAATAATTATTAAAATAAAGTCTGACATTCTAGTTAGAAGAAAGCATAAGTAAATTAATTTCTGATTTGGATCTGACCTGGGTCTAACTATGATTGAAATCCCGTAATAATAATAAAGATAGTGACAATAATAATAATGATAATAAAATTTGACTGTGTAAAATTTAGAAATAATATCTTTGCATGGTCAAAAGTATCATAAACAGCAAATTCAAAAGCCAAGCAACAAACTGGCAGAAAACATTTCCACATATATCACAGATAAAGAGCTGATGTCCCCAAAGTATGAAGAACTTTTAAAATTGAAGAAAAAAGAAAAACTGAAAACCAATAGAAAAAATGGGCAAAAGGTATGCCCATATAATTTTTTAGCAGTTAAAAAATATATAAAAATATGCTCAACTTTCAAATATCCTTAAACATATAAACATATTCAAATATGTTTCCCATAATAAGAGAAATGGAAATTAAATCTAAAATTAGATATCATGTCTTACCTATCAAAATGATAAAAAAATTAAAAATGCTTGACATACACTGTTGACAAAGCTGTGAGAAAACAAACACTCTCATTGCTAATAGAAATTAAAAATGATAAAACTTTTGGGAGGATAAGGTGCAATATCTAACAAAATACTTAGTGTTTATCTCTTGATGTAGCAATACTTCTTCCAGAAATTTACTTTGAAGATATACCTCCAGCAATATTGAAAATACATTTGCAAAATTCTTCACTGCAACATTGTTTATAATTGCAAAATACTGGAAACAACCTAAATTTCCATGCAAGTAGACTGAATAGACTATGATATATCCACCCAGTGGACTATTATGGAGCTGTAAAACAAATGAGGAAGATCACTATGCCTGATAGAGAGTGATTTTCAGGATATTTTATTAAATGGAAAAAGCAAAGAGCAAAAGAGTATTTATACAAGGTATACTATGCTACCTTTGGTATAAAAAAGCATATATACAATGTATACTATGCTAACTTTTATGTAAGAAAGTATACATACAATGTATACTATACTACCTTTGGAGTAAGAAGAAGGATGAAAGAAAATATACATATTTATAGTATCTGTTTAATTTTTTAAGAAGAAACACAAGAAGGATGAACTAGAAATGGATAAAACTTTTTTACCTGTAGAGCAGCGGTCCCCAACCTTTTTGGCACTAGGGACGGGTTTCATGGAAGACAATTTTTCCATGGACTGGGGGCAGGGGTGGGATGGGGAGGGTTTGGGGATGATTCAAGTGCATTACATTTATTATGCACGTTATCGCTATTATTATTGCATTGTAATATATAATGAAATAATTATACAACTCACCATAATGCAGAATCAGCTGGAGCCCTGAGCTTGTTTTCCTGAGACTAGATGGTCCCATCTGGGGGTGATGGGAGACAGTGACTGATCTGACAGGAGGCAGAGCTCAGGCGGTTATGTGAGCAATGGTGAGTGGCTGTAAATACAGATGAAGCTGGCCTGCTGCTCACCTCCTGCTGTGTGGCCTGGTTCCTAGCAGGCCACAGATTGGTACCAGTCTGCCACCCGGGGCTTGGGGACCATAGCTATAGACGATGTGGGGAAATGGAGTGGAAAGGATGAGTGGTTAGGGATGGAGGATGACACTTCTCTGAGTATGCCTTTTGTGTAGTTTTTACTTCTGGAACCATGTTTTTACATTTTACATACCAAAAAAAACCCCACTAACTATATCATAAATGAATAACATTAGCACACTGAACTAGAGAAAAAAATTAAAAACTAACACAAGTTACCATTTGGGGTTGTTGCCAGTCTCAGATGGAAGAACACAGGAGGTGACCCTAATCACAGTGATTGGTACAGAGAAGTAAGCAAGAAATATGAGTCCTTTATTCTGTCCCCAGCCCCTCTGGCTTAACTTGTAGGAGGTAAAGATCAGTGGATCTGATTTTAGACTATTTATCCTCTCACACATGGCTAACACACACACACACACACACACACGAACACACATACAGAATGCTGGCATTTCTTCAGTTTGTCCTTCTAGGTCTACTCTGCACTCCATGGAAGCTGATCGTATGGCCTACATCAGTGATATCCCTTGCCCCCTGGCTTCTATTAGATTTGGTAAATGGGAAGCCTTGGCAGATCATTGAAGAGAGGTTATTCCCTCCCTGTCGGTCACCTTGGGCTCTCTGTGTCCCTTGGCAGAAGGTCACCCTCTTGTTAGGCAACACTTTTCACACAGCTCTCTCTGTCTCTGGGTTTCAACACCACTCCCTCTCCTTGCCCTTAATGCCTAGGGGTGGTCATGGCCCTGGCTGTCATTAGTACCAGAGAACTGCACGATCTCTTATGATTTCACTGTACCCTGCAAATATAATAGAACCTTTGTTCAACTTTTCCCCAAATAACCTAATTTCAGTGCGCTGTGTTCTGCTTGGACTCTTACTGATGTACACGAGTGCACACACAAAGAAATACACATACTATGCACACACACACACACTCATACCCACACACTCTCCATATGCATGTACATTGAATGCTATAGAATATTCAGGGTTCTTTGAGGACAACTTCCTGGAAGATGACTAATGGGAGATAAGCTCAAAGATTGGTGAGAGTTTGATTAGCCTGGCTGTTGTGGGCATCACAGGAATGCTTTCCTGAACCTTCCATGCATGTGCCTTCAACTCAGAATAAGTGCTCAGTCAGCAATATGTCTCCTGTTAACCTGACAGATTTTTTTGGGCCACAGATCTCTTTGGGGATCTTATGCAAGCTATGAAACCTCTCCCTAATAAAAACCTACATCTTCAATTCTGTATGTAATTTTGAAACTTTACATATCCCCAAAGGTCATTCGTGATACACAGAGTTAAAGATTTGTGTTTGAAGTAAAAGAATATTCACAGCCCCTGGAATACTAGGCATCTCCAGAGACAGTCTGGCATCCTTTGGTAACTCCTGGCATTTATTACATTAGCTTTTCAAGGAACATCCCCCTCCCCACATCCCAGCATGTTGCCTTATGTTGCTTCCTTTCCATTGAACTTTCATCCCTTGATTGTGGACTCTATGTATTAATACCAGAAGGGCACTACTTCTAAGGTCATGTGTCCCCTCCCAAACTCTGCCTTGCACCAGGGCTTTGAGGGTGACTATCAGAGTACGAAGGAAGAAGTAGGAAAGTGTAGCACTAATTAGAGACCTTGCTTGGCCTTTTGCAACTGATAAAGATTTTGTCCCTTATTATCCAAGTGGTCTGGATTTGCATTTCCAAAAACAGCTGTGTGTTTTGGACAATAGCCACTCCCCCTTTGTTTCTCTTTGGTATCTCTCCTTCTAAATGACTTTCCAGGATAGCACAAAATAAACAAGCCATTTACAGGAACAAAACAAAGAACTGCATCACTGGCATTAAAATATCTAAAGGGTTGTTTAGGTAACATACAACATCTTAACTCAATACGATCATAGAATCACTAGACTATAAGCCCCACATGGTCAAAGACTGTCTGCTTCTAGAATCCATCCCCAACATCTCCCATTGCATGGCACAGAGTTGCCACCAATGCCATTTAGTTGAGCAAATAAATGAATGGATGAATGAATCAGACTTCTATTGTCTAAATAAACTTTGGAGGTGACTTAGTCCAGTCTTTCCTTTGATGCTTAAATGGTGTGCAGCTTCCAATCCAATACATGTTTATCAAATGCTTCCTACGTGCAAGGACTCTGAAGTTATCAAAATGAAATAGATTTGGACCATGCCGTCAAAATTTATAATCTACTAAGGGAGAAGATATACAAATAACTATAATACTAGAGCAAAAGTAAAAGAAAAGAAAAATGTCTGCACTTAGTGATTATTTCACCATTGTTCCAAAAGTTTCCATTATAGGGAACTAACTTCCATGACTAATAAAAGTCAATATGAATTGTGTGCTTGCTGCATGCTAAATATATTACATCATTATAATATTTATATTTAGTTGTATGCTATCATTGTGCCTATTTTGCAACAAAGAAATTGAGGCTCAGAGAGATTAAGGAACTTCTCAAGGTCACAGAACTAGTAAGTGGCAGAACAAAAACTCCTACATTCTGACCCAGTCCACATATAAACAGATTTATTGCTAGAAAGATCTTGATGTTGCACTGAAATCTGCCTCTCCTTACTTTCCATTTGGAACTAATTCCACTCTCCCATGTCACGAAGACCAAGTCTCTCATTACTTGAAAAACCAATTAATGGGTTAAATCACATCAAGTTAGTTTAATAGTCAGCAATTCTCTATTGCAATTATAGTTTAGGCTGCTACCATTTTTGTTACAAACGTTAGTCCACACTGAATTTCTTCTCTAGTGCACTGCTTTCTTCTCCTTGATTTCAACCCCCATGAAAATCACCCATTTATAAGTACCAATGTTATAGCAACCTGGTGATTTTTATATTTTCTGACTCATTTACCCCAAAGCCATAGTTGCTTCAAATGCCTTTGGGTTTGTGGCCCTTTCCTCTTTGGTTCCAGTCATGTTTATCTGGTTGTGTCTTTGTTCACGTAACAAATATTTGCTATGAATTGCAAGCCTATTGGATAGCAAACACTGTCAAGTAATAGGTATACAAAGAGAGAAAGACATTATTCCTTCCTCCAAGGTGACCACAGTCTTGTTTGGGAGCTAGACATGCCAACAATTGTAATACAATACCAAATGGTGTTAATGAAGAAATGCCCATGTGTCATGTGCAATGAAAGGGTGTCCTGTCAGTCTGTCCCGGGGATGCTGGGCAAATCTTCAGAGATGGGCAGTTTTGGGGCTAAAGGCTGATGGAGGACTCGGAACTTCCTAGACAGACGGTGGAGGTAGGATACTCCAGGGTGAGGGATGAAGCCCCAAGTTGTGAGACAGCACGTGAAAGAACATAGCGAATTCAGGCACGTGGAGGAGCTGGCTGTGGGAGAGACACAGAGCACCTGTGAGAGCCTGGGGGCTTGGGCTGGAGAGGTAGGCAGGGGCCAGCTTCCAAAGGGCTTTGCCTGTCCTGCTGAAGGGCTAGCTTTCACTCTGCAGGCTTCGCAGAGCCGGCGAAGGACTTTAAGCAGCCTATTGTTCGTATTGGCCTTATGTTTTAGAAAGTTCACTCTTCTGGCCCAAGAATGGGATGGAATAAAAGTGGCAAGAGTAAAGGCATGGAACACGTTTAAAAACCAATGAAACCCAGAGAAAAGGCTGAGAAGTCTAAGTGGACAGAGAAATAGGGGTGGGGAGTGAGAAAACAGTTTGAGAGATGTGTAAGAGTAAATGAGATAAGATTTGGTGACCAGCTGAATATGGGGAGTTAAGAAGGAAGATTAGGGTAACAGCAGGATTCTCATTTTTGGCAATTACAAGTCTACTGGCTACGGCAATGGGAGGGGAAGTAAACTAGGGGTGGCAGGGAGGCTTGACAAATGTGGTGTGTGGCGCGTTGACCTCGTGTCATCAAGTGGCATACTCAGGAGACGTTTGTGTCCATGGGAGGAGAGCCATCGGGTGGGGACATGGTCTGCCCTCCTTCCCGTCCTTCTCTCTTGTGCCCCTCTTCTCTCTTTCTTTGGCTCTTCCTTTCTTCTCCTTTTACTTTTTCTGCCTTCTTTTGAGAATGAAACTTAAGAATGTTTATATACAGAGGGGAAAATGGAAACAGAGGTCGAAGACAGAGGAAGGGGAAGAAACATGTTCTGTTGTGAGATCCTGAAGAGGAGGGGCCAGGATGAGACTGGAGCGAGTTGCCTCTTCTGCTCATTGTCCTCATCTCCCTTTGGCCCTTCTGTCTTGGTTCTCCTATCCTTTGCTTCCACTTTGTTTTTTCCTCCACGTTTCTGCATAAGATAGTGTCAAATAAGGATTGGCACGTGTGCACGTTTGCCTGTGCGTGTGCATGTGCTTGTGTACATGTGCTCATGGATACACATATGCAAAAACCTGAAGATCCCCCAACAGCTTCATTCAAATCACATTGTTCCCATTTCTAGATCATAAGCCTGGCTGAGGGGCAGACAGGACATCCTTGTAGGAAGGAGTCTGACCTCAGGGAGAAAGACGTGGCCTCCACCTCTCAACCTATGATGTCTGCTCCCAACAGGGGACATCTGTCTCCTGCCATGAAGCAAGAGGACAGATTTGGTCAGGTGTGGCATTGGCTTCCCACTGATCAGTGTAGGAGAAAGAAATGCAACAGAGGTGCTGTCTGCCCACCACCCTCAGCGGGCACCAAAGAGGCCCAGCGGGCCTAGGCTCTGATCCAGTTTCCACTTGGCCAGCTGACTGGAAACAGCTACTCACTGGACCACTGGGTTCTTTCCGAAGAACAGTGAACAGCAGTTTGGGGTAGGTGGGGCGGGCAATGGTTGGGCAAGAATGTCAGAAGCAGATGGAAGCCCCATGGCCCAATAGTTCCAATACCAAAGAAGCCCTCATCTAGGAGAATGGAACAACCCATCCTAAAGACGGGAAGAAGAAACAGGAAATTAAAAAAAGACACAACCACTAAGTAAACTGAAGCACTCCTTAACTGCCGCCTTGTATAAACAGATCATCTTCTCATAGAATGATATGGAAAGCCAGGCTAGCCCTGCCCTTGCTGTTAAGAAACATGGCAGTCAGGCTTTCTGTGCCAGGAGGCTCTGGCCCATCTTTGTGCACGTGCACGTAGACACATTTTGACTCCTGTTCTCATTTCAGGGTTTCTACTGCAGCTGGTCCTCAAGAGGTCTGCCTTCTGCCCTCTCATTTCCAAAGCCCCTTTCAGCACTTACTGAGGTTCCCAGGTGGAGGGCAGGATGGGTATTCAGGGCATGTGACTGTATCCCTCAGCAAACTCACCTGAGACTCAGAGATGCCGGGAAGGCTGAATCCACGCTGAATCCAACCCTCAAGTCATGTTTTCCAACTTAGATTTCTACAGGGTGTCCATAAAATCTGCAAACATAGATAATGTTATTTCATTTTATTTGTACAGATTGGAAAATGTCCTTGGCAACATAATGTATATTTGCTTGTGCTTCCAAAGTTTATGGATGAATGAGGGTGGTCAGTGAGATTCATGTTGTTGGGGAATAGGTTATTTTGCCTAATATTTATCTTTTCATCCACTCTGCCAAGAAAACAGTATGTTTGAAGCCATATTATGTGCTAGGTAGCATGGAAGACACAGATGTGCAGAAGATAAACTGCCCTCCAGCGGTTTACAGTATACTCCGTAGGAATGATGATTGCACCCAGTAAATAGCACAGGCAGAATGTGTGTATGTCTTCATGCTCATCGCCAAGTGTGGGAAATGTCCAGGTCACAGATCTCTTCCCTTATTGGTGGCAGAAACCCAAATCCAATTTAAGCAAAAAGGGTATGATTTATTTGAAACAAAAAGGAATTATTTATTGAAAGCAAACAGGGAATTGATTATTGCTTCTCACAAATGGTAAGCCAAAGGCAGACCCGGCTTCAGCTAGAGAGAGATTCAAAGACATGTGAAGGTATCAGGGCCCTGCCTGAGATGAAGCCAACATACAGGGCAGAGCCAGGACCTGAGAGACAGCCGGACTCTCTCCAGGTGCCACGTCTTTACCCAGCAGCCCTCCTCCACTCCAGGACCCATCTACGCACCTGTGAGAAGACCCTAGCTGCCCCTGCATGACTTCCATCACCAAATCTGGACCAATCCCTCCTTCTTGGAGATGAAATACTTGTATTGGCCATGCTGGGACCAGTGCCACCCATGTGAATGGAGTGAGGAAGAAGTGAAATCCTCAAACAAAGAGATACTGGTCAGCCTGTCACAAATATCCCCTACTGTGAGCCAGAGCTGAAGGGTGGCTATTGGCAACAGACAGATAGTAGGGAGAGGATGGGGAGGAAAATGAGGCGGTTCCTGCAGAAAGACAGGCAGGCGCTGGAAGACGGAATCTGGGCAACAGCAAGTCACAGGGTTGACTCTACCTTGGTGTCTGTGGAGAGGAGCTGAGGCACACGTGGCTGGAGGGAAGGGGAGGGGAGGGGAGGAGACTCAGACGCAGCTAAAGAGCCTGCTCTTTGGTGGGATGCAGGGAACAGTTAGAATTACCTGGCAATGGATTAAAGCCAGGGAAAACTCTGGCTTTAGAGTGTTGGGTAGGCTGAGATAGAAGAAATGAAGCAGCAAATGGAGGAGGTATTCCAATAATCCAGGGGGGAAGGGAAAGGGGAGAGGGTCTGAGCAGGGTGACAATGAACCTGGACAGGAGGGACACTGCAGCCAAGCTGAGCTTGCGTCCAGTTGAACATGGAGACCAAGGAAAGAAACAGTGAAATAGTGCTAGGTTTCTAGCCCAGGGGACTGGCAGTGAGTAATACAGCTATATCTTTCCTTCTGTTTGTGAGCAGAAATAGTATCATCTCCCATGAATATGTTTAGCAAAAGATGTTTCCACTGAAAGGACTGAGTTTCTAGTGCTTTTGTCTTAGTCCAGTTCTCTCTACATGGAGAGGCATTGTCTCTGAGCAGACACGGTGTTTACATAACTAGAGACCATGTAGCGCTTTCCCACATTCCAATGACTTTTGCTACTCACCTGTCTGTCTACCCTGGAACAGATGCAAAGTCCAGCTTGTTTCTAGCTCTTCCCCAATATTGAAAAAATGTCAATGAGCTGAGCCTGGTTCCCTGTTACACCCAACAGAGAAGGAACTCAGATGAGAGTGTTGGTAACTGAAGTTAAGGAAGAGTCAAAGGTGGCCGCTAACGTTTCTGCCAGGCCACAACTAAAATAATAATGGAATTGGATTTGAGTAGCAAACCTTCAGTTAATATGAGCATTAGGATGTCCAATTTACACCCTCCAAGGGCCCCTGGAAGGGCCGCATGCTCCTTACTGATGCAGGTAATGCAGGACTTTGTTTTGGTGTCTCTGATGGACTTGTAACCATCTACAACCCTGTTGCCACAATTTCTGTGGAGGCGGGAGAACATGGGTGCATCCAGGCCGGCAAGGTGCTCTCATGCATGCCAGGAGGGTGAGGAGGGGGTTAGCATAAGACTGGGAATGTGTTGACAGATGGCATGTGGTCACGGTGCTGGAGGGACGTGAGCATGCCGGGCACTGCCAACGCCAGAGAGGTGGCCCGATAAGTGGGTGCTGCCACGGTAGGCTGGGCTCTGCGGGAGGGAGAGGATCGTTGTTGTGACCAGAGGGGCTGGGCCAGGAGGGGCAGAGGAAAACATGCTGGGAGAAACTGCCCACTGGATAGACCAGTTAGGAGGCAGGATTGCCCACTACTAAGGGATGGCAGAAGCAGGGAGGTGCTAGAACTAGACAGAGTTGACCTCTCAGCGCTGAACAGCACCCCGCGTAAGAGAAAGAACACAGATGTGAGCACAAGTGGCTTAGAAAGTTCTTTGCACTCCATTCCCTAATCTGCAGGTTTTGCTAAATTCACCCCATTTGCTATTTTTCCTACAGGTAAGGGTGGCACCCAACCAAAGAGAGGCTGTTGGGATGTGGACAGAAATATAGAACTTTGCCTCTCGGTACTCTCTTGAGAATCTAACACCTCTTTCACCTGGGACTGCCCTCCGTGTTCCCACTTCTTTGCCTAAAAACATCTTTCAAGGCCTAGCTCACCTGTCACCTTGGCCATGGGAACTTTATCACCAGGGGTGGGTGCCTCTTCTCCTGTCTTGGGACTCCTCTTACTCAGCCCTGAATTAAATTCATCTGTGTACTGGTCTTAATCCCCGCTGCCTAGTAAAGGCTCTGAATATATGTGACCGAATAAACCCCTCCTATCCTTTCACAGCTAGTATAGTGTTTAGTTGATATTCTAGTTATTATGATGATTAGCATTTATTAAGGGTTACTGTGTGAAAAGTGCCATTATTCCACTTATTATTTACAAAAATATGAAAAGTATAGTTTCTATTTTTTCTAGTTTTTTTTTTGATAACATAACATGTATACATTTGTTGTTTTTATTGATGCTAACAGATTGAAGGAAATAAAACCGTTGCATTGGGTGGGGGATGTTGAGCGGGCCTTGCTCATTCCTGTTACTTCCTTCCCCTAGAATCATGCTCTGGGGCTTTCTTCATCCACTTGCTCCCTACCCCCCTGAGGGAGCAAGAGGAAGGGAAAGCGTAGCCAGTCCCTTCTAAGTTCTCTTCCTCCTGGAATGAACCTGTAACTGGGTGGACTATTCTGTAGAGTTCTGGGACTCAGAATTAGAAAACCCATTTGCACCATCAGGAAGCTACATTCACCAGCTTTCACAGGGACAAAGGTGGTATTTTGTTCCCATTCACCTTATTTATTATTATTTTTTTTTTGCTTGTTTCCCACTGGTTCACAATTCTGGTGGGAAAGGGGTTCCATTGACGGAGTGCCCTCTGACTCCCATCTGGCCCCTCCTAAGCCCTTCATCCTCATCTGTATCCCTGGCTCGGCTGTGTCAGGGTACAAGTGCCATGTGACCTCTTCCTGAGTCTTCTAAAACTGTTTCCTGCCCCGTGAGCTTGGTTTTCCTTTTCTTTGAGAGTAGGAGAGCAGATGCCCCACATCCCACCCCTCACCTACCAGCAGGGGAAGCTAATGGGGTGTCAAAGGCAAAGTGAGTGGTGAATATTGAAAAAACAGACCCACATTTAGCTTTGTCCCCACCTGATGACAAGCTAGAGGAGGGACAGGTTATCCTAAATCTTGGGGGTGGGATGGGAACCCCCAGGAAGCTGCTGGGAAGGCTAAAGACTAAATACGGACTTGACAAGTTTCTGAAAGGGCCCCTGTCACTGCTGAGGCAGGTAAGATGAGGCCGTGTGGAAACGACCTTCAACAAGCCAGGGGGAGGGCTGAACATCGCAGTGTGCTGAGGACTGCACCAGATCCTCCATGTAGACACCATTATCATGTTTTACACATTTGAAACCAAGGCAAGAGAGAAGCAACGTGTCCCGGCTACACAGGGAGTATGTAGGAAAGTCTGGATTTGAACCTACCGTGCCTGAATGCAAAGGCATTTGCTGTTCTTTCTCTGGCCCTGGAGGATGGGTGATGGTGAGCCGGGAAAGCTAGAAGTTGGGGGGCTATCCACAGGGGAAGAGTTGAGACACGTGGTGACTGGGTCTACAGAGTGGGAGAGAGGCCACTGTGGCTGGGCCCGGGAGGCCGAGCTTCCTGGAGAAAGGGAATGAGTAGAGATGACTTTTGGTTGACACCACCTCCTGGATCTTTAGGATCCCTCCGAATCTCCAAAGTGCTGCTCACTGTAAACCGAGGAGCACACTTGAGTGGATATCTGTGCCACACTGTGATTGCTCCAAGGATGTGGACTTGGGGATGGCCACAGCCAGAGCTGGATCATTGCTCTGGGGTCTTCCGCCTCCTTCCCCACTTCCTTCCACTCTCACTGCCAGTCCCTCCTTGGAAGAGCTGGGCAGGGAGTCAGGGTGGAGGCCGTGCATGTTGCATGTGCACACACATGCCTGAGCCTTGTGTGCTGTTGAGTCAAGAATGGGCAGGGGGGGCATGGGAGGCCTGGGTAGCGAGGCAGCCCTGGGCAGTCTGGTGCTGAACTTGAACGGAGAGGGGCTGTTGGATGTTAGCGCTGACTCTGTGCAGGGGTGGGGGCAGGCGGAGGAGGATGCGTTGGCTGAGACATGAGACGTCTCAGGGGAGGCTTTGGCTGAGGCAATGGAAGAATGCTTGTCGGGAACTGGCTTGCCTGGAATCGTAACCTCCTTGCTGTCTCCGAACCACGCTGTGGGGCGCAGCCCTCTGCCTCGTGGCTGGTTAGACTCCTGTCCTAGCTGGGGAGGGGTACTGGAGATCTGGTGACCAGGGACAGCTGTCAGCTCATGGCAAGAGCATTGGACCCAGAGGGAACTTGGGATCAAATCCCGCTTGGGACTCTATTTGGGTTTGCTGCTTGTTGAAGGCAGAAGCAAACACAAACAAACAATGGACAAACAAAAAACACTTTTCTTCGGTCAGTCTTCCCATTTCTTCAGTGAGGATCACAACACCCATCATACGAGGCTACAAGAATGAAAGAGAGAACCTGTGCAATGGCAAGGACCCTGCCTGGCTCATCTTAAGCCCTAAATGAATACTAAACGAAGCAGTTGGACCAACTGCAACTGAATCACTGGTCCTATCTTCATGTACAATCTTGATATTTTGTTCTTCATGGATGTTTTGCATCAATTTTGATTTTTTAAAAAATATTGCATTAAAATATTATTTATCATGACTACTGAGCTTTTTGGTGATCCCTTAAACTTTGTGCCCAAGGCACCCCACTAGTGTTATCTGAGATGCAGCACTGTTGGCCTTGTCTCTTACAATCAAATATCTTAATTGTTCATGCCTCAGGCTTCTCACCTGCAAAGTGGGAATAATAATAGCATCTACCCTACAGGCTTGTGCTGAGAGTGAAATGTGTTAATACATGTGCCACATCTTCATCTTCAGCTGCACCTTGTGCTCGTAGGCACTCAGTACACATTAGCCATTATTCTTGGCATTGCTGCTGTTGTTAGTGTTAGTAGTCATTCTCTCAGCCTGGAGAGAGACTCTCCCAGATGAGACGTTCCCCACGGAGGGAGAGAGGGGGATGAGCTGCACCCTGGAAATAGAAATGGGTCAGATTAGGGAGCCCGGGTTTCTCAGGGCCCCGAAGCCAGGGCCGGGAAGCATGAGAGCTGCTGCAAAGCTCAGGGCTGAGCGTGCAGGGGAGAGGCAGCCTTGCCAAGCCCTCGCAGAAAATGCTTGCAGGGCAACTCCTCTCTGGAGACGCCACGCGTTGCCCCAACAGCTTTTCCTTTCGGGGCTTGTTTAACATTTCAAACAAAATAAAATAAATAAATGCAGTGTTTATGGAAACCTAAGACAGAAATGAAGATGACTTAGGAGAAAGTTAAGTGGAAGCAGGCCAGAGGGAGTTTAGAGGATGCCCCTTTCCTCGGTGTTAGCAGTTTTGTGCTTTCATTTGTCAGCTCTTCCTACTGCCCCATCCATGCATTTCTCCCCAGCAGCCTTTCTGCTGATGTGCACAAATATACGTGTGTACACGTGTGCACATGCAGGCATGCACACACACACCCATCCCAAGGAAAGGCACACACTTCAGACACCATCATGCACATCTTGCTCTCTTTCTGGAAATGTATCCACCCACTTTCTCCTTTATCTTCTTGGCTATTTTTTTTTTTTAGACAAAGAATCTCATTAACTCATTCTGGTCAGACGGTGTATACATCCCTTTAGCTCCTTGCTGCCTGTAAAATTTTTGGTCTTGACGTTCACTTGGGATAGACCAAGCCAGATTTTTTTTTTTTTATGTAGATAAGCCGTTCTCAAGTCAAAGTTCCCAGGAGGGGAGAAGGTGGGCAGCGGAAGCAGGTTCCTACAGGGAAAGACTTTTGTGGAATGTTTGCTTAGATTTGCCTCTCCGTACATTAAATATATGTAGACCACTTTTATCTTCTATCCTTTTCTTTTCTTCCTGTTTTTTTTTTTTTTGGTATCTTTTCCTTTGTCACCCAATCTCACTTTACTAGACCCCACATGGAAGAGAGGCTTTGCCAGGAGCGAAGATGCTGGGGGGGGGAGAGTGGTGAGCGTGTGCGGATGCCTCATTAGCCCACGTGCAATCTCTAGGCCTCTCCCAGCAAGCACAGCTCCTAAGAGCCCAGCGCTGTGCTCCTAAAGCAGGTTGGGGCATTTCCAGGTGTCCTAGTGTCCAGAAGCTCAGGACAGCTCAGCGCTGAAGGGCCCCTGATGCCAGTGATAGTGCAGATCCTGGAAACCATAGGTGCCCCCGCATGTTCTCCTGGCCTCCACAGGGCTGGCTGTCCCCTGACAACCCTTCTGTCCTGGGGGGAAGCTCTGATATGTAGGAGCAGAGAGGGCTCACATGGCTTAAGCCAGGGCCTGGCCTAGTGACCATCAGGAAGTGCAGAAGATCCATACAGCAGGTGTGGGGAACAGAGGCCTTGTCTCCAGAAGGGTTGAAGCTGATCTCCAGAATGTACCATACACATGTGAATGGATGTCAGAGTCGTCACTCATTTTGGCTTAGCTGGATGACAGGTGAGAAGTTACCTCTCTTGAGTCTTAAGAGAGCTGGAAATACTACTTCACAGAATTGTGAGGATTAGATTTATACAAGATATTTTTCTAGAATGTACTACAGGGCCAGGACTGTGCAAAGTGCTTTAATCTGCATTTATCTCTTCCCTTTCCCTTGCCCTGTCCCGCTTTGAATAGCTGCTGCAATGGCTGTGTAAGAGAATATAGTAGGCTAAGACCTTAGTGATTTCTAAATGATGTTCTATGATGAATACCTGGGTATTTTCACCTACGCCACAAAGTAAAAAAATTATGTTGGCCAATGCACAGAGTGTGTTTTTCCAGATCTGCAGGAACTTAGATCAATTTCTGTATTCCCAACTTCCACATTCCCTCCATCCCTCAAGCCACCAGGCAGAGGATGGGAGATAGTTCTCATTAAACCTGGCCACAGATTTGTCATGAGTCCCTCTTTGTGCTGGTTCGTTAACTATGTCACCATCCATTAAATATATAGACAGACAGTCTGAGTGCCTCAGGGCAGGAGATGACCTCTGCCCTTCCACCCAACCAGCCCTGACCCACGCTTCTCATGCACATTAGAGAAAGATCTGCTCTGTGCAAGACACGGGAACTTCAGGACATGGTCCTTTGCTTCAGCTAGCTTACGGAGATGACTGGCAGCCTTAGGGAAATGCAAAAGATGACAGCAATCCAGGGCCAACTTGGAGAACGTTGTGAGGAGAGCTTGGCATTTATTGTAGAGTTTGGGAAGTGAGTAACATGTTGATAAGGGTGTGGATAGATACGTCTGAGGAAGCACCTGGCAGAGGAAACAGCTGGTTGCAGGAACGGTGACTCATGTTTGCCTGAATCTTCAGGTTCCTTCAGCAAGTCTTAGGAGATTAGGTTGGAGAGTGGCTTTGTAGCAGAGTGTCCATTTGTTCTGACCCTAACCTGCTCTGTGTCCAGGAGGCTGCCTCTGGGCTGCCCTGGTGGGCTCCTTTGCCTGCTGGCTCCTGTTCAGGGTTGAAGGAGGAGAAGGAAGCCAGGGGCTATCTTCCCCATGCTGGGCTACAGGTACAGTGGCTGCTTCTTTGCTGAAGTCTCCTGCCAGCAACCCTCTCTTACAGCCCATAGGAGGGTGCTCATAGCTGCCCCCTCCTCCTGTGCCTTGGAACCAGGAGTGGTGACGGCCCCTTATGTTGGATATTGTCAGGGCAGGAGACTTCATCATCTCTTAATCCTACACTGCCTTGTAATAACCCCCTCCTTAAGCTCTGCCTTGTCCCAGCTTATGTACTCATTGTTCCTACTGGGACTGTGGTTGACGTAGATGCTTTAGGGCCACACTGTGGAGGCTCCTAAATGACAAGATGACAAGACTAGAGGCAGCGTGTAGTGAGTCACTTCTCACAGTGCCACACCAAATTCTGGGTACAGGAATGGGGGCTCAGCACATACCTACTGACCAAGTCTTTGGAGAGCTGAGACCTCCTGGCATTGACTTTTAAAAGATGCCTTTGAAACCATCGTCCCAGGGTAAGTAATCTAGGTCAGAGAGACTGCCGTGGAAAGGGTGCGAGCCGGAGAGTGTGAGAGCCGAAAAAGCAGGCAGTGCTCATCCTGAGCAACCGGCTAGCTCGAATATTCCAAGCCCTTGGAATTCTGTCCGTTAACGTGGCTGGTTTGACTCAGCACCTCTGGGGAGCCAGAGAGCATTCTTCATTAGCATTTATGAGCTCATTATAAGCTTCTGAGAAAAACACCAACAAAGGGTGCTAAATCCCTCTTAAACTACCCTTTTCATTTTTCTTTTATTTGCTTCCTCCAAAACTCTAACTTATAGAATTCAGACATAGCCAGGCAGCCCCCATTTTGCTATTCCAACTCCCTTTGGAATAATTTTGGGAATGAGCAAAAAGTCACAGGAGGAGAAAACTCCAGCCCACGCCACACCTTTTCCAACACGGTCCCCATATTCACAGGCTGGGCTAGAGGACCTCAGGGAAAGGAGCCAAAGACATGGCATCAGAAGTTATGGGCTCAGATCCCAGCCCTCATGCTCACTAGCTTTGATGTTTTGGGTTCTCTTCTCAAGCTTTCTGAGCTTTGGTTCCTGCATCTACAAAACAAGAATGAGAAGCATATCTAATTCACCATTTTGCTGCAATGGGTGGATATATAAATGATGGCTGAACCAGAACAGAAAGAAGGAGAAGTGGAAACTAGAGACACCAAGGATTTCCTTGTTGAATCTAATCTTCCTTCACCATACGAGGAGATCTCCTTGTGGGAGGTATACGGACAGTGCTCTGAGTCTTTTTAATCAATAGCAGAATACACCATATTTAGCAGGAATTATCATAGGCATTTCATTCTAGAAAGGCCTGGTTATTTTATGCAACTTTGCCAGTGAGTGCAAAAGTATGCCCAGCACACAACCTCTCTCTCCCTGCCAGACCACTTCCTGTGCAAAGAACGAAGACAGCAGGTGTTCATACCACTCATAGGCATCCCAACCTGGACATCGTCCTAGCATTCCACTGCCTCCAATTGTTCCCTGTCTTCCCAATAAAACCAATTCAACAAACATGTATGTACCAACCATGCACCAAAACCTTCATGTGTCTCTCTCATCATTCCCCAATAGCTTGTAAAAGCAGATATTATGATTCTCTTTTCACAGATCAAGAATCTTAATATCATGTCAAGTAACTAGTTCACAGCATCAAGTGACATGGCCTCAAATCCCCAGTGTGGTCAGTATCAAGCAAGCTTTTCTCACTGGATCATGAGTGTTTTCCTAACCAACCATAAGACATAGGTAGTTGTTCCACTGTAAATCCATTCAACTCATAATTCACCCCCAATGGGGAAAAAGAAATTAAATGAAACAGATCACACTGGCCTTATGAAAAAACAGCTCCATTCTTTTAACCTTACCCCAGCTAAAAGTTGGACCATGTCTAATAGATAGATAGCTAACCTTTATTCAGTGCTCTCTATGCACCAGGCATTTTGCATGGATTATCTCATTTAATCCTCACACTAACCCTATGAAGTAGATACTGTTATTCCTTCCATTCTGAAACTGAGGCACACACAGTAAGATTAAGGAGTTTGCTCAGCTTCTACTGTAAGTAGGGTGGCTGACATTGTAATCCAGGCCCAAAGCCTGTAATTTGGCCCAAAGCCATGCTTTTAGCCACTCTACCATGTGCTATATGGTAGAACTTATTTCATGGGGACTCGCTTAACTAGTAGAATTTGCTCATGTTAACAGCTCTGCGAACTCCATGGTCCCTTTGTTGATGAGTCAGTGATCTATCAGCTCACACAAATCATAGCAATAGTGTGACAGCCCCCACTTAGGCCTACTCAGTAGCACACACCTACACCAGAAGGTTTTCACCATCATAATACTCCTGTCAAAACTGTCTTACTAGCCCTACTTTTCAGATGAAGAATTGGATTCTTTGTCCAAAGTTGTATGGTAAGGACGTGGTGAAACAGGAATTCCAATCTGAATTTGTTTTGCTTTTTTAATGAAACTCCATAGACTGGAGTTGAATCTCAAATTATATATTTGTCCATGCTTATTCTTTAGTTTCCAAGGTAATGGATTGTTTTTAAACAAAACAAAGTGAATTTGATGGTAAAACAAGCTCAATCCAATTTACTTATAAACAATGGGCACTGACTCTTTCATGCATTGAAGCTATGAGACACTCCAATATTAATTCGATCAACAGTTTTCTTTCTGAGACCCGTCCCTTCCAAATATTCTTTGCTGTATGCATGTCTGCCTTAGATACATATGGACCTGGCCTTGTCCTGTGTGTCACTCAAAATTGTGCCTCTGCTCTGGGCCACATGCCAGGAAGCCTTTGGTGAGAGCCTTTGAATAATGTTGATATGAGGATGTAACCACAGAAGGAAGCCCTTGTAATCCTAAAGATGGGGCCTGTAGGCCAGGGTATTTTTGAATAAGTCAGCCATCCCTTCCCAGAGCTATACCTTTTTGTCCCTCAAAACAGTAACTCTAGGCACAGTCCTCAAAGCAAACAGTTCTGTTATAGTAGAGGCATTTATAGACATTTGTTTTTCTCTCTGTTTGTCAAGCACATTTTAAAACATTGATTGTCGATGGAGGGCTTTCCAGGAAATGGGTCTCTGTCTCAGGCTTCTGGGCTCATTCCTCTATTTATTTATCTCCAAGACTCCCCTGCGGACCACCAAATGTGGACAGTGGAGGGCTGAGCTCCAGGGGGCGCAAGTTTCAGGGTGGCACACACGTGTTCTAATCCTTCTTTCAGTATGGCTAAGTATTCCGCAGGAGTCAAGCAAAATGATTAGATTCCCTAATCTCCTGATACCAGGTGTTGAATCATTTTACTTAGGAGTCAAAAGCTCCTAGTCTCCAAGATCCCAAAGTTCTTAGAGCACAAAGGTCCAAGAAGCGTCTGGGTTCTTTGGAGGGCTGGCTCAGTATGGATGTTCAGGTCTTTCTTAGACTTGAGATAGAACTGGAGAGAAATGAGTGGACAATTATGAAAGTAGAGAAAATGAGAGCCCCTGGGAAGTGTTGTTAAAGAAGCCAGAAATTTTTTCTCTACCTGCTCACTTGACTGTGGGAATCAACCAACCAACCTTCCTTCCTTCCTTCCTTTCTTCCTTCCTTCCTTCCTTCCTTCCTTCCTTCCTTCCTTCCTTCTTTCCTTCCTTCCTTCCTTCCTCCTTCCTTCCTTCTGTTTTTAATTCATGACTAGGGTGAAATAAAAAATATTAGTGACTAAAATAGAATTTGAACCCAGTTCAGATTTCTAAGCTCATATTTTTCATGCAACATCATACAGCCTCTTCATCATTCTCTACCCTCTTTCATCTTATCCCTTTTTCTCTCCCTTCCTTGTTATCTCTTCCTTTATTTCTCTTTCATCTTGTTTCCATTCCTTATTCTTTCTCCTCATAAGTAAATAATCCAGACCCTCACACTTAACAAAGCTGCCACTTGCCTTTCTATGAGCTCACAGGATGGCGTGAGGGTTAGGTGGTGGGAAAGGGCTAGATGACATCAACCTCTTTCAAAGGAACATATTCGTGGTGGGCACACTATGGCTCATTGCCCGGCCAGCTCAGTGTACCTGGTCTTTGGAGAACATGGTGGCATGTTCATGGGTATCATATTCCCCTTTTCATTTTCGAATGGGAGACCAGTGCTTGCTCCAAGTTTGAGCTTTGTAACTTGAGTATCACCCACTGTCTGACCAGTGGAAAGAAGGCTCCTCACTAGCCTGAGAGTGGTGGGGACTGGCATTTAATGTGAGAACATGTGTCTTCAGAAACACTGAGGAGACTTCAGAATTCCTGAAACACTAGTCTTGGAAGACTTGAATATACCTTGTCCATTCCATTGAGTCCTCTCCCAATCTTGCTGGCATGATATCAAGCTTGGGTGGAGAGCTCCCTTGCAACTTTGTCAGATAGCATTAATCCACTCTCTGAACTTCTGATAATGAACAAATATGTGGGTGGCCAACCCAACCCAACCTGACCTACTGAACCCAACCAGAGTTTTGCTGGTTTAAAGGAAAAGGGGGGGGGTAAATCTCAATAATTTTAAATGAGTCCTCTGTATGCTTCTTTGCCTTCTTTTTCTGCCAGTAATTATTACTAAATTGAATTTCAGGGGCAGTCCCAATATTCTATGCCCAGTAATAAACTGGAATGTTGCTGAGCTTTTATTGTCCTTAAAAGGTGGAGCCACAATGATTCTTTCTATAACTTCTATTTGGTCTTTTCAGCTCCAACACTTAAAAGGATTTACTTTCAGAGACCTCTTCCTTTCTTTCTGCTCCAAACTTTAGTGATCCTAAAATAATGATGAATGACTAAAATGAACATACTGACCTCTGCTGTGGGAAGAATCTGATTTGTAGCACCTGGAAGTCTTGGTAGTCTTAGCACTGGACTGAGTCTCCTATGAAGCCATGTCCTGCCTCAGCTGTTATGTTGCAGTTTGTACCTCTGTAGCAAAATGAGAGAAGTGTCTTTCCCCTTCTCCCCCCTGTGGTGTGTGCCTGTTCCCATCAGATTGTTGGCAGAGTCATCAACTCTTTTCTAAGCAACTTGGATTCACAACAGAATGATCTCCTTTCAATGCCAATCTAAACAAATGCCATCAACTCTCATCCAGGGAGTATTACAAACAGAAGAGTCCCCCTGTGACTCTGATTGGCTTTGTGATGACTTCCTTGGGGCAAGTGTTGGTCTCAGGTTTGCTTCTCCTAGTCATCCAAAATGTGGGTGGCCACGTCCCACCACAAACATGGTTGTGAGCTCAGAGGACTCACTCAATTTCCATTATGCAACAATAATCAAATACAATTTTATGGTTCACAAAGGGCTACCACAGTCACCATTTCATTTGATCCTCCTAACAACCCTGTGAGCTCAGAGAGGCTGAGGAACTTGTCTGATATCACATACCCAGGAATTGAACGCCTGGCATCTGATACCGACTTCTGTACCACATGGCATCCGGGTGATATTTGAGTAAATAAAACATAACTATGCAAGTAAATATTTTGCACAAAGTCATCTGTTAAAAATGTGGTCAGGCATTTTGGGTTATCTGATGGTTTGGGTTATCATGTGCTATGCCTCTTTGTATTTTGAAGATAACTGAAAGCTAAGAGCATTGTCTGTCTTTATAAGCAGAAGGATGTGATGCAGAGTAGGGAAAGAACAAGGAGTCACAGCTGAGGGGAGTCGCTCATCCTTTTACCACCCTTGCTCCTCTACCTTGAGCAGAAATGCTTTATGGATACTTGGTTTATAATTTCAAAGTAATAGCTTACATTGACTAAGTGCTTACTATGGGTCAGAAACTGTGCTAATATTTTGTAGCATTCCCATAAAACGTGCTTCTGAAACCTCAGGTGTTTGAACTTGCTGATCCCTCTGCTGGAACACCTGCCCATACATACCATACGCATCTCTCTTCCCTTCACTTTTCCCATCTCTGTTCAAATGCCACCTCTTTAGCGAGTTCCTTCCTGACCCTCTGTATACAACAGCTCACAGCCCTCTTTCATCACGCTCCTTCCTACCTGGCTCTGTCTTTATGGCCCTTGTTATCTGTTAACCTGTGCATTACCTTTCCTTCCCACCAGGACCGGAACTCCTTGAGATCCATTTTCCCTATTGTATTCCCAGCACCCAGGAGAGTGTCTAACACATGTAGATGCTCAACAAATGATTGCTGCATGAATTGTCTCATTTTACAGATGAGGAATCTGAGGTTCTAAGGGAGTAAATCATTTGCTTCTGGTGACAAAACAAGCAAGAGGTAGGACAGACTCATGAGCCAGGGCAGGCTTAGATCCGGCTTGACTGTTCTCTCTGCCTCATTGAGTGAATCATAGATGTGTGGGCCGTGTGGGCAGCGCCCTTAGCCCTCTCCTGCCCAGGCAGGGCCTCCCGGACCCAGGTGGCACGACCTGGCCCTCTCTGCCATTCTCCTAGTGGCGCTTTTGGCCTCCCCCAGGGAGAGGAATCTCTGCCTCTGCCTAAATTCCCCTCTATCCAGTGCATCCAAATCATCTCTTCCTACCACGCTGTTTACGCGTGTGGGTCTGTGCTGATGCGTATCACAGCCCCTTCGTCATTGTTTAGCCTTTACACCCCGCAGGGATAATTCTCCATCCCTCTGTTTAGATTATATTTTTGCTTCCCCTTCATGTGACCCCTCCCATTTTTAAGAGCAGAGAAAGACATGTTCAGTAATATAAGCAATGATAGTTATAATTAAGATGGAAACATTTTGCCAAAAGGAGGATTTAGCTGTGATTTGTTGAATTCCATCCTGAGCAGATTATTCAAGAGCAAATTCATGGCTCTTTCATGAGCTTTCCCGAACAGAGCAGTCCTCGGAGGCCTCTGGCTGCACCGGCTTTGTGCCAGCCTTGCGGGGTCAGGGTTGGGCACAAGGGGCACATGTTTAGCAAGGCCTGGTTGCTGAAAAGCTTAAAAGGAGCCTTTGGGGGCCATCCAGGAAGATCTCCCCATGTCTCTTCTCTGATCTTGTACCCTCTTACATGGCTCGCCACTGCTCTGGGTAGGGCATGGGACTAGGTCCCCTGTGCCGCCACGCGAGAACACACTTCTAGCCCAGCTTCAGTTAATGCTCTCGATGTGGGTCCCGAGCAACATCCCACGCTCTGCCTGGGACTCACTGCATTTCTCATGTCCCAGCACCGGACATGCAAACTGGACAGGATGACAGCCCTAGCGATTGGGGAAAAGGTGTCCAGGATCAGAGGTTGGTGAAGCTGAATTTGAGTGTGAACTTGAGCTGTACTCCCTGGCACCTTTCCTTGCAGCGTCAGCCTCCAGCCCCTCCAGAATTTACATCCCACTTGTTCCACAGTTGGGCAGGGATGTGGGCAATGGGGCAGGCAGAGGGGGAGGTGAGAGGAGCGTGTGGGTCTTGAGCCCGTCTGCCTTCAGCAGCATCTTTTATGTTCCCCAGCGCTGCACCTCAGGGGCTGACCACCTTCAGGCTGTGTTTCCCAGGTCCCTGGATGCACTGGCTTACAGCAGGGTTCAGCCAGGGGGAGGCACTGGGTGGAGATGGGAAGGAGGGCTGGAGAGGGGAAAAGGGACGCCATGCTATTTCTCCTCTGCCTTCCCAGGAGAAAGGGCGGTTTCTCCAGCAGCAGCGGCCTCTCTCCCCGGATTGCAGATCCCACTAGACGGGTATGCTGCTGCTCCGGCTTCTGTCAGGTGACCGTGGCCCCTGGTTCTGATAACCGCCTCCCCTCCTTCCTCCTTCAGACCGATGCTGCTGTTGCTCCCCTCGGTTTGCCCCCTGTCTCCTGTCTGGCTTCTCGGCTCTTCCATTGCCTGGGTAACTAATTCGCTGTGCTAAAATCTTTCCGTTTTAGACACTCAAGTGTGGTGTTCATTCTTCTTGGTTGGACATTGACTGATGCAGAGGGATTTGTCTTTAGAAAGAAAGCCGGGTGAGCATTTTCTCTGGGTAAGTTCTTGTTTTCCCTTAATCATTAGGAGACATCCATAATAAACATGCACTCATCAGCATAAGGCCACATGGTTGTACAAATGTGTATGCCTTTTTTTTTTCATACCAGAATTGGGTGAAGCAAAGTACCAAAAGTAAAGGGCTTTCATGAGTCAAGAAATTTAAAGAGAATAAAAGAAAAGAAGTAAAGATGGCAAGATCTCTTGTTTTCTCCTCTTCCCTTTGAAAGCAGTCTGTTTCGCTCTGTGGTTTGAATATGCTTCAGGCTTTTCCTTTCACCTCTAGCCCTTGGCCTATAGGATTTGTTGTAGGGAGAGATCAGCTCTGCAGGCAGCAAACCCAATGTGCAAACATTGTGTGTGAACATTGTGTGCTTGGGGGAACTGGGGTTATTGAGCTAAGAAGACATGAAATCTCCTCCCCTTATCTGGGCTTTGGAATCTGACCTCCCTGGAAGCTGAAATTCAGTGGAGAAAAAGAACAGAGGAAGGAGTGGGACAAAGGAGAGGAGTGGGAGACCAGGCTGGGCACAGTCCCTCTCCCAGCAGGAAATCACCCCTTAATCAGGAAAGCAGTTCAGTTGTCCTGGATGCCTTGCTCATGCTCAGGTGTGAAGTTGGCTTAGGAAGTGAATTTAGCTTGCTGTGTGCTTTTACAAATGTGTTGGCTGCTCAGCAAATTTCGTATGGAGACATTTTAGGTAAGCACAAGAGAAAATTATATAAAAATAGTTGATTTAACAGAAGGCCAAAGTATAGAATCAAGAATGAAAAAAAAAAAAGATTCTATGTTCTGTGCTTTAAAAAACAAGACTGTGTGTATATGTGTGTGTGTGTCACACTAATTTAGCCCAGCTGGGGTGATCTCACAGGGACCCCATGGGCCAGAGCTGCTGTTCCTCCATAGAGAGCACATTTCCCCTGGAAATGTGTACTCAGGTGCAGCTGAAGGGTCTGAGGTCATGACTGTGGCCCTGGCCAAGATCCTCCCAGGCTGCAGCCTCTGATTCCTCTAGAGTCTGTTGGTTAAGAGCCATCCTTCAGAGGCCAGCACCAGACCATGAGTGAGCCAAACGTGCACGAGGACAGCAGGAACTATCCTTGGAGACCAGTGGGCCCTGCTCATCCGGACATTGTCTTTCTTCTTGGAGAAGTGAGATGCCTTTCTCCCTTTTCCTTCTATTATGGCCTCTGGGAGCTTGGGCAGTAAATCTGTCTGGGACAAGTTGTGAGGAAGCTCTTCAGAGAAGCAGAGACAAGACAAACTGTTTCTCAGTCCATCCTCTACCTCCTTCTGCTCAGCCAGCACTCCCGTGGGATTCGTCCAGAATGCAGGATGTCATGCTTCCTAGAAAGGTCAAGACCCTTTATGTCAGACCATACAACAAAGAGCAAGGACAGGAAGGGAGAAGCACTGTCCTGAGGGGGGAACCTACACACTTCTACAACTGGAAGGTACTAGAAAGGTCGTATCAACCTGTTCACTGCATTTGCTCAAACAGTGTTCATCTCCTTGGGCTTGCCAGGGGACCGCAAGCCCTGCAAGAGTCAGGCTCGGTTTCTTCTGTTTACTGTTGTATCCCTGGCTAAGCCCAGTGCATGGGACACAGGAGGGGAGGCCCGGGGCCTTCTCCAGACTCCAACAACACAACAAGCAAGTGTAGAAAAGTTCTTGGTTCACAAAGCCTGGAAAAAAATGTGTTGTCTCTGTCCAGGGAATGGTGGAAAATAAGGGACTATTTACTGAACACTGCACACCTATTATACACTGACTCTTGGGATTTTACCAGCAGGGCTTTCCCAGAGGCAGAGAATCATGGCTACTGGGGCCGCAATGACCACTGAAGATGTGAACTCCGCAGTTCAAAAAGAATCACAAGGAGACTGAAAGCATGTTTGCAAACTGAAGTGCCAGGTTAAATTAGCAAAATGGGCTGGATGGGGGCCCTAGCAGAATGAATAGCACATGTCTGAGCAGGAGGAAGGGCCTACCTCGTGGCAGGCAATGTTTGCAGTGTGGGAGTATGGACTTAGTGTAGCTAGAGCTTCTGAAATTTTAAGATAAGCCAGCAAGCTGATATTTATTGAAATATCCTGATTTTATATGTTGGTGACCAATTAAAAAATTAATACAGTTGACAAAATAAAACATGCTTATGGACAGGACCCTTCTTGCCAATTTATGGTCTCTGTCTTAATGGAATTCAGGCTGCCCTATAACAGTCCACCCCGAAGAGAACTTCTTCTCTGCCTTTCTCTTCTATTGTTTTTCATAGAATGTAGAGGGATTTTTGTGAGTTTGGGGGACAGGGAAGCTAGTGACACAAGGGTGATGCTGAGATTCCTTTTTATTTCTTATGCTTATGGTTGTTCGTCAGTTCCCAGAGGACTTTCATTTCTTCTGAATCCTTCATAGCACCTGTCACATTGTTGGGCAAAGAGAGAGCCCACACTAGGGATATGTTGATGGAATAAATACAGCTTTTCTCTAAGTCTAGCTGAATAGGGAACCGAAAGATTTGGGTGAGTGAAAATCATCTAAATTGTTTGTAGCCAAACTGTTCTGTCTTGTCTCCAGTTCTCTGAGGCTTCTGTTAGATATCTGTTGCTGTATAAAAATGCTTATCTCCTTAAAAATAACATTTATTATCTCACATTTCTGCTGGTCAGGAATCCAGGTGTCTCTTAGCTAGTACCTCTTCCAAGGTCTCTCAGAAGGCTATAAAGGGGATGTCAGCTGGGCTGCAGACTCACCTAACATAACTGCTCCAGGTTCACCCACATGGGTGTTGGCAGGATTCAGTTCCTCACTTCCTGTTGGACTGAGGGCCTCAGGTTTTCACTGAAAGTTGACCAGACATCTCCTTCAGTTCTTTGCCTTGTGGCCCTCTCCATAAGACAGGTCCTAACATGGCTGACTTCCCTGAGAGCAAAGAAGCAAGGGAGAAAGAAAAGAGTGCAAGAGAGAAGCCACAGTCTTTTTGTAACCTAACCTCAGAAGTGATGTTGTCTCATCACTGTTTCCATATTCTAGTCATTAAAGGAGATGCCCATATTCAAGGGTAGTGAAATACAAAAGCCATAGGAACAGAACCACTGGGGATGATGCCTTGAGCCTTCCTTCTGCAGGTTTCTCAGTTTCTTTCTCACCCAGAAGAGCCATGAGGCCCTGGGAGATCCTATCCCACCCATACCCAGAAAATGCCAGGAATTGCAGGTATTTTTTTCATTCAATTCATTTCAATACTTCCCCCCTGCCCCCACAAAAAAGGTCAAAGAGGTGAATGGATTTCAGAATTGACATTCTCGTAGGTTTTTGGGGACACATGAGAAGGATCATGTTCATGAGTAGGAACAATAGATTCTGAGTCAATCGGGCATGAACGTTTTTCTCCTGGTGTCCAGAAGAGATGAAGTTGGTCCTGTAGTGACTGAGCCATGCTGTGACCATGGTTTCTCTGTTGTAAGTCAGGCATCAGCCAGTGGAATGGACAAGACTAAGTGAAACTTTGAACCCCAGGTAGGTTCTTTGTTGGATAAACCCCATAGATCTGGATAAGGAGGAAGGCCAGAAATCAGCATCCAGAGGTATGAATTTAGGAATCTGAGGCTATTCCAAAAAGCAAGAGGGCAAGAGCACCGCTGGCTGAGGTGGACCCCAATATCAAGGTCCAGAGAGTTGTTTCAGGCAGAAATGATACCTTAATTACCGGAGGTCCAAGGGACAAGCCATCAGTAAGTCGAAACCGGCAGAAAGCTGGCATCGGGGGAAATCTGGCAGAGACTGAACGGGAGGTCAGGAGCAGGGCACACCAGCTGCTGATGAGACTGGGCTCTGAGGGAGCCTCCCCGGAAAGACCAGGACTCAAGCCTAGATCTTAATCACTGAGGACCAAGACACAACACAGAAGAAAATTGGGGCTTAAGACAGGCTTGGTTGAGAAATAGACAAGAACTTGATTATTGGGGAGCAAGAGAGCCACGGGCAGACTGGACCAGTAGCAAGGCAGCGAGAGTAGACAAAAAGGTGGCCACTGCCAGGAACCGAGATTGGTCTCTGAGTTTGGCCTGGGGCCGAGACTACTGGTTGAGATCAGGCAGCGTCCCTTGCCAGGGGTAGAGTAATGCAGGAACCCAGAGCCAGCGCGGACACTGAACCCTGGCTACCCTGTGGCCAGTTGCACTCAATACCCTCTGATACCTCATGGGAAAATGAGACAAATGCTGTTCTGAGAGGCAATTAGTTTTCATGATTTCCTCCCCTGTCCGGACATCAGCATGAAATTGGGGGCTTGGCGTCCAAGACCGTGTTCTCCTTCCCTCTGCGAAGGGCAGGGTGAGACAAAGGACACAAGGGGACAGAGCAACCCTCCTCGGGAAGAAGGAGCGAGGAAGCTGGTGGGCTGGGCCTGGTATGGCCCCCTTGGCTTCCCTCCCCCTTCGCCTGCTCCTCTTCCAGCCTGGGGACATTTTCCCCGCTTTCTGCCAAGCCACATTCTCCACAGCACTCAAACATGTAGCTCTGCTTTCAGCTTTTCCAGGAATCTTCCCAGATCCTCGCCTTCCCTCACCCCCCGACCCCCTCTAAGCCACCCAACCCCTTTGCCACCCTGCAACATCCTGCTTTCACTCTCTCTGTTTCTAACTCTGCATGCTAATTTATTTCCTTCCCAATTTTCCCAACCTGCCTTTATTTTCCTACCTGTCCCTCAGTACCAGGGGATGGAATACTCCCCTTGGACAGGGTCATGGTTTTTCCTTCATGGGGAAACCCATGGTGCTTACAGCTGAACTCAGCCCACAGCGATGTCTCCAGTGACACCGCGTAAGGCGCTCCCTGGTTGAAGGGGAAAAAGGAAAATGAAATTGCCTTTCAGGGTCTCTTTGCTGTGCTTGATTTGTGCTAAATGCCGGGCACAGGAGCTTCTGCGAATTCACAGCATGCTTACTTCTCCCGCCCTTCCCGACACATGTGCTTTATCGAAATAACACAATTAGGAGCAGCTCGAGGGTCGGGGGCAGAACACGAACATACTCTGCATTGCTCAGAAACTAGCATGGCGCGGGCAGCCACTAAGCGTGAAAGAAGTCCTTGCTGACCCAAATGGAATTCTCCTGAAGTGAAGGCTTCGTGTCTATCTTTAGAACTGGACTTTCCTGATAAAACAATTGGGAGATTTGGCTGAATTTTCCACTATTTAACTGACTATGTTGGGGTCATGTATAAACAACTTTTCAGAACATAATGGCCTTTAAAATACCCATCTCTGAAGTCAGGTCTGGCCACTTGTCCGGGGGCAGACTGTTGCTGACGTTATGCACTTTGCTCCCTTCTTCCCTGGGGGAGGGAAGATGTTGGGGACAGTCTGACCCTGATTATCTGCAACGTTGAGTTATAAAACGGGCCCTTTTGAATTTTACGTCTTGCAAATTGACTGATTTTTCCTATAATGAATGGAGAAATTTCCCATGAAGACAAGAACACCGTCACGCAGGTCCTCAGACCCTTTCCCGAGACCTAGCAAGGGCTGTGGCTGCCGCTCTGACCGCGGGGGGCAGGCCCAGGGGGTCCCCCATCTCAGAACCACATGGCTCTGGCGCACAGCTCCCTACCAGCTGTGCCTGCTAAACAGATTGCGTTGGGGAAGCGGAGGCTGCCGAGCTAGAACCGAGAGTCCCCGCAATGCCATCCCTGGCTTCTGCCGCACCAGAGTGCCTGTTCTTCTGTGTGAGTGAGACACGAGACACTGCTGTTTGGGTTGGCTTTGCCCTGCTCCGTGATTTCAGTTCCTCGCCTCCACTTTCCAATGTGTGGGCTCATTTCCGTCCTCTGAGCACCATTGTTTTTCTGACTCGAACAGTCACCCAGAAAACTGCGGTAATAGGGCCTTTGTACCATTATTTACTTTTCTAATTATACATGTCTGTCCCACCCTCAACGCCTGAAGACATCAAATTGCAGTTGAAGTAACTACGTGGGTAAAAGCAAGCGCAACAACAACAAACCACTTCACTCCTCTGGGTGGAAACATGCAATTGTACCGAGAGGGATAAGGAAAAAACTGCTCATATTTGGAGAAAGATGTTGGAATAAGGGAGTGAGTACAGACGGGCTACTCTAGCATCTGACACGAGGTATGTGGGAGAGAAGCCCAGTGCGTTAGTTGCAAAACCAAGGCTGTGAGGCCAGGACCAGGAGACGTCTTTAGTATGGAATCCCAAACACCTGGATGGATTGGGTTCCTCTCTCTGGACTCAGGATCCTTGAGGTGGTGGTAGCTGCTCCTGCCTGGCACTTGCCCTTCCCTGCCATCCCGGAGTCAGGCCAGGACTTCAGGAAACCGACTTTGTTAATGAACCTGGGTGCCATTTCTTCTTAGTGTGAACTCAGAACTAAGAGTTGATATGTATTTCCACCCATAATGACACGAAGCAGGATGATGCAGACAGAAGCCAAGGGGGCGATTCAGTGGGAGCTTTACCCATAACAATGATGGAAACCCCAATGTCGGCTAGGCACGTGGCCCTGCTCAGAGCTCCAGGTTTTGCCATGACCGAAATGCTCTGTCACATTCCACAATGGACATCTGGCATTCTTGCCTCTCAGCAAGTATTTCCCTACTTTCACCAGAGCTGCCCCTTTATTTCCCTTTGAGAAACTATGACCCTCCCATTCCCAGGGCTTGTGAGGGCCAGGTGAGGTTACCTAATCCAGATCTGGCTGATGAGCCCATCCCATGCTGCTGGCTATAGGTAAAGTACCCAAATTTGTCCATTAAAAAGTTAGCCCTGAAGCTCTGATGATGAGGGGAAAAGGACTCCTGACAATACCATCTGCGTACCTGAGTACAACCATGCCTGAACTTTCCAACTACTGTGTTTCCCTGAAAATAAGACAGGGTCTTATATTTATTTTTCCTCAGGAAGACACCCTAGGGCTTATTTTCAGGGATGTGTTATTTTTTTTTTAAGTATGGTATAACAATCTACATTTATACAAATATAGTTAAGTCGGCGTCTTCTGGAACATCATCATAGTAAAATGGCAGCCACAGATTTCTTACCCTTGGGGACACACAATACCTAAAGCGGAGGGTCCCACTCCTCACTTCACTGAGGAGACTTTCCCCTCAAAGCCTCAGCTTGCAGCACGCACAGGATGGCAGGGACCTAACACGGGGAGCCGACCTTGTTGGTGGGGCTGCCCGCACCTTTCCGGTCACCTCTGGGATATCAGCTGTCACGATAGGGCAGATGAGAAGGGCTGCTCATCTTCTTTACTGCTCCACGATGAAATGCATGGGTTGTGCAGATCCGCTGCGTAGCCACGCCCATCACTAGGTCTTATTTTTGGGTTAGGGCTTATATTGCGCAAATGCTTAGAAATCCTGCTAGGGCTTATTTTATGGGTAGGTCTTATTTTCGGGGAAACACAGTACATGACCCAGTGAATTTCCTTATTCACTTAAATCAGTTTGAGTTGAGTCTTTATCCCTTAAAACTGAAAAATGACATGTATTTATATTAAATGCAAGTTACTGCTATAGTTTATTTGCTCCTCCAGGCTGGTTCTCCTCTCACATAAGACCGAGCAGGTAGTAAAAGCATAACTATCAGATACTAAAAGAACAAATGAACAAGAAATAGGAGATATGGTAGCTAACGGTTGGACTATAATTTTCTTGGTTCTATTGACTTTATTTTGGCTGTGGTCTAGGATGTGAAATCCAGGTCTTTCTGAACCCCAAATTAATTGTGGCTGCTGAAGGAGAGCTCTAGATCTTCAGTGACCCCGGTGAGTGTAAGGGAGGGTGGGTGGTCCCTGCAAGCTCTCTGTGGGAATTCTCTTTGAGTATTGGTTTCAGAATGTTCAGCCAAACAGGCAATTGGATTAGGGAGGGCCAACAGTTTTCTCTGAATGCTACTGAAGACAACAGATGAAAGTAATTCATGCCAAGACATTTTTTACTATCATCTTTCAGAGGCTAAGTTGACACTACAGCCAGTGACCCCTGAGCTGGGAGGAATGGGTGGCCTTGGCTGAGATATTTGCATGTGCTACACATTTCAAGATTACAGCATTGTTTTAAATTAACCTGTTGGAATGCACCTAAAGGACATTACCTTGAACTCTGAGAAACAGCAGTGCAAGAGGTTCCCCAACTTAAGGGGCTGATCATATTCCAAAGGTCATTTCTAAGTCTGGGTGTTTCCACAAGATAATGAATTCCAAGATATTCTAAGGGCTAAGATTGTAAATGGCTCTTAGCTTACTAAGATAATGCATCGCTTCTCAATGAAGCCTTCTCTGGTTACTCTAATCAAAGGTATTTCCTTTTATATGTCATACAAACATTGTAGGAGTTGCTTTTTAAAACAACTTTAAAATCTTATACTTAAGTATTAATAATTGTACTGTCTTGGAGTGTTTGGCTTATTCTTCTTATTAGATGTTAACAAATTGTAGCAGAGGCCACAAATTGCACATTGTTCTCTCTCTCCACATTGGGTACAGTGTCTCCCACATATTACGTGCTTAATAAATACCTGTTCAGTGAATACTCAGTATTCTACAATGCATGTTCTTTTTTCCTCTGTGGAAAACATGACTCCTGGATTCCAACTTCTAGCTGAAAATGAACAGCACATTTTCTATCTAAGCGGCTCACCCTCATCATTCATTCAGTGAATGATGACTGGGTGTCTTCCTAAGTGTCAAGTACCGTTCTAGGATCTGGAGTTCCTAAAGCAGTCCAGAGAGCTATGGTCCTTGCCTTCAAGGAGGTTGCAGTTTCAAATCACAGAACAGTGGACAACAGGCCAGTGGAAGGCAAAGTTCCTTATGGTTCCAATTAAACTGATCCCAAGAGGGAAAGGCACTTGCCCAGGGCCTTGCAGTGAGTGTGAGGAGCCCTCTCTTGGTGCTCCCAGTTCTTCTCTCATCATGTCACCATTAATTCTCAGCTAAGCTTCTCCCTCCCCTGAAAGATTCCCCAGCATGCCTCAGAGGCTCCATTAGGCCTTAGTCAAGACTCCCTCTTAAAAGCTGTTTTCCTTATTTACTTATTGTCCCTTTTTTTTGGAGATACTCCTTGTCTTTCTGAACAGAAAGTCATTGTTATCTTATCCCATGAGAAGCTGATGCAGTGAGCATCCTCTGGGGGAAATCAGGACATGGTAGTTGGGATTTCAGCAGCTCCGTGTCCTGGATAGACACGGGCTGTGTCTTTAAAGGAGTGAGTACTAGGACTGCCTCCCTCAGCCAAGCAAGAAGTTGGCCTCTAGACTAGGACCACCATCATGGTCGAGTGGGCCTGGGTTCCGTTTGCATTTACCTCAGTGTTCCCCTCATCTCACGAGGCTCAGAGAATAGCCAATTGTGTCCTCAGTTTACTCACCAACTATTCTGGGTTGGGTAATGTTTTCCCAAAATTCACATCCACATGGGACCTGTGAATGTGAACTTATTTGGAAGCAGGACTGTGTCAGATAGAATCAAGGTAAGATGAGGTCATGCTGGATTAGGTTGGGCTCTAATCCAGTGACCGCTGTCCTCATAAGAAGAGAGCAATTTGGATCCTTATAAGAAGAGAGCAAGAGAGGTAAGAAAGCCAATGTGAACACAGGGGCAGAGAGATCATAGTTATGCTGCCACGTGCCAAGGAGTACCACAGATGGCCGACAACTACCAGAAGCTTTGAAGAACAAATAAGGATCCTCCTCTAGAGCCCTTGGAGAGAGCATGACCTTGCCCACACATTGATTTTGGACTTCCAGCCTACAGAATTGTGATAGAATGAATTTGTATTGTTTTAAGCCACCTAGTTTGTGGCAATTTGTTATAGCAGTCCTAGGAAATAGATGTAACAGCCAATCACAGATCCCCACAGAAATCCAGCACAGGAGGAATGGACAGTGAAAAGTGGAAATCAGGGCATTTAGCTTCTTTCTAGCTGATTTTCTTCATCTACTCCCCAATTTCTGCAAGACATGGGACTGAGGGAAGAGAATGAGTAGAGCATTATAGCACTGTTCACCTTTTGAAGAGATCATGGGATATAGGTCCATTAGAACTCTGGATACAGCCTGAATCTAATTAATTTTAGCACAGATCGTTTGAATTTGGAGCTGTGTGCACATGGCAATGTGTACAGACAAGATCAGATCCATGTTGACTCTGGGGGACTATCCTCAAGAACATGTAATTATCTTAGTCAGGAATGTGTTGGCTCCAAGAATCAAAAAAGTTGACTTTTCTTAATGCCTTAGCCTGGGTTCCTGGGAAGAAAGTGTGAAACAAAGACTTGAGTACAGGTAGTATCTTTGGAAGTGTGATCCCAGGGAACAGGAGAACAGGACAGGGAGAGTGAAACGTGGATGGATGGGAAGCCATTCAAGGATGTATGTGGTAACCCATGAGAGGCAACTGGGACACTCTGAAGAACCTTATGCAATGTGTCTTGAAAGTATGTGCCTAGGACACAAATGGGGAAGAATGTATCCATCACTTCTCACTCCTGGATGGTCCAAAATGTCCTTACATGCATCATCTTTCTCATATTTCCAGTGTGCACATGCTCCAGGGCAATGCGGCCCTTGCCACGGTCCCACCCCAGCGCCAGGGCAGGATGTGAGAGGTATGGAGGGCAGAGCTAATGTGGGGCCCAGTCCAACTTATCCTACACGCCAGTCAAAGCCTTTTGTCCCTGACTGGCAGAGTAGTGACTGCAGAAAGAGGTGGGGCCAAGCAAGGATTTTGGAAGGGTATACTTGGGACCACCACAGTGGACATGTGCCGCTTATGTTGCCTCCTTTCCATGTTTGTTAAGAATGTCATCTTTTAAGGCAAAGCCTGCCTGCCACTGTAACACCTAAAAGTGCCAACAGCCTAAAAGCTAGGCATGCCAGGCAAGCAAGTGAGAACCCATCAGATGGGGGACCTGCCCCAGTCCTAGATGGGAAGCCAGAGAAGTGAAAAGAAAGAAACACCCAGATATAATTTTAGTATCAGAAATGCAGCCAGGGCTCAGGTAACAGAGAGAAAGAAAGTCATTCCTTTCCTCTGTCTGCTCAGCTTCATTTCTGTTGTCTCCTGACAGGCCTCTTTGCCAACACATCTTGTGTGGGGCCGCTGCCCCATGTCTCACCAGTCTGCTTGGCTTAGGTCGGAAGCCTAGTGCCACTCTGGCACCAATCCCTGGAGCAGAGATTCTGGCTGGTCCACCTGTTACTTCGAGTCAGGCCACAGGCCTCTCTGCAGCTCAGGGATGTTCTGCCTTGGCTCAGGGGTCCATTCTGGTCCATTAGCTGCATTTGGGGTTGGGGTCAGAAGGCATAAAACAGACACTTAGAGAATAGGAGCTGAGAGTAGAGATTCTCCAGAAGAGAGGGCAGAGAGACAAAATGGAATATTCCAGTGAAGTATTTGTGGCTGGATGTTGTAGTCTGAACTGGGAATCAAGAGACTCAAGTTCAAGGTTAGCATTTGTCACATATAACCTCTCTGATCTCAGGGAAATCAGGGAACTTCCTCAATCTTCAAATCCTTCACACGAAAAAATGCAGGGCATTGATCCGATCTCTAAACCCCTTTCCAGCCCTAAGACCTGCAGGACTCAGGCAGAACCAAACTCGTCCCCACTCGGTGGAGGCAGGGTGTCATGGTGATAGTCTCTTTCAGTGCAGAGGCGTCATTAGAATCCTGGGGCAGTGCCAGAGACTTTGTCTTTCCCCAGGAGAGCTCCCTGATAAAACGCCACCTGCAACTCCTCCTTCACTCCCCCATAACTCATAAGACCTCACGCTTCTCTCTCATCTTCCTCTGTAGAGGCATAAACAAAATGCAGACTGTTCTGCTACTCATAGTGAAGGGAGACTTCAGGATATTTCAGCCTAAATTCAGGTTTCCCCAGCTTTTAGGCTCACTCTGAATAAAATATACTTGTCTGCTCTTTTTACACAGTTGCCGCCATTGTTGTCATTAGTGGGGGTAACATTCTAGAAGGTCAGCCTCCTGAAAGGGTTGGAGGTTGAAATCATGGCATTGACGGGAAAACTGGACACCTGGAAAGGCAAGTCAGTTCTTCCCACGCAGTGGCTTTGGTGGCTGTAGTTTAACAAGGTTCCTTTTTTACCTTTAATTTACATTGCACTTTTATCTTCAACGAATATTAGTTAAATTGAAGTAATCATTATCACTGTCTTAAGATTCTAATATAATATACCTTTTATTTGTTTCAACTTGGAATGAGCCCTTCTCCCATTCTGCTGTTGCTGAGAAAGTCTTGGGGAAAAATCAACAAAAAATTTCTCATTAGAAATTTTCTGCTTTTAGAGACATCACATAGAAGTCATCACATCCCACTGTCTGACCCCAATAAGAGCAGCAAACCTCTTAACTTATAAAGGGAGGAGTTGGCCCTTCTCCTGGGAAAAATGTGCCCTTGACCATGTGAGTCTAGCATCAATAGAGCAGACGATCATAACCTTGTTTTGCTTTTGATTTAGGTCATATCTTTGTTTTCTGATCTCTCCTGAGGTGGAGGGACCATTAATTATGCTCCTTACAAAAATGCTGAGGGCTGGAACCACAGTTTACTCTGGTTTCTAAGCCAGGGTTCATACTCACACATCCAGGTGGGGAGGTCAGTTGGTTCCCCAAGCATCCCTGCCATTTCTGACACTGTTCCTCAGGTTTCTCAGGCACTTCTTGACTAGGAACAGAGTCATGCATGAGAATTTCTCTTCTAGACAATCCTAACCTACAGGGTGACAACTTAGTTTACTGCAGCTACTGTGTGCTGCAGGTGGCACAACTCCCTCTTGTTAATACCCACCTGGCCCTGCACTGGTCTGCATGGACAGCAGCCACTTCCTTCAAGTGTCCCTTGCCTGGTCAATTTCTGCCTCCGGGAACTTTCTGGGTAAAGTAGGTCAAAAGGCACAGGGGTTTCTATGAAGGGCACCGCCCACAGAAGGGCTCACACCAGCCCTGACATTTCTACCATAGTGTTAAAATCAGGGAAGAGGCTGCCAGGAAGTAGGACTGATGGGCTATCTGACTAAGCAGAGGGGCAGGGGTTGCCGGTGAAGCGACAGAGGGCAGTCAGCACTGTCTCTGTTTCCGCTCCACCCTGCAGTTGTAGGCTGAATAGACAATATTGTCCCTGGCACAGCAGAGTATAAGACGTGGGAGAATTCTGAAGATCGGATCCACCTTCTCATTGTACTGACATGGCTCTGAGGTCCAGAGAGGGGAAGTGACCTTCCCAGGAAGTGCATGTCGCAGAGGCTGGCTCACAGTTCAGGTCCAGCCCGGTGTGCGGTTCCATTAGACTGCACCGCCCTCTGCTTCTCAGGCTTGCTCCCGGAGAGGAGGAGCTTGGGGCACAAAGCAGCTCTGGGAAGACCCTTTCTAGCTGTGGACTCTTGGATGACAGTGATCAACCGGGGCTTTTCTCCCAGCGTGCACTGCTTAGACGCCTGCAGGTCCGCAGTGCTAGGACCAGGGTTGGGAACATTTGCTCAGCTCTCTCTATTGTCCTCCTGTCCCCACTCTGGCCATCCTTCCCCAGGGACAGGTCTGTTCTAGCATGGAGGAAGATGCGTCTTGGTGGTACGGGCTTTGGAGTTGTGTGGGCAGGGCTCTAGGTCAGTTTCGCCTGTTTCGCATTCCACTAAACAGATCTCAATTTCCACCCTAATTTCCACTTTCCTTCCCCTCTGTCTCCCACCTGTGCTAGTCCCTACGGAGTTGATGACACCTCATCTCTTTTTGTTTTCTCCCGTGTAACATGGACCCGATCCTCAAGGAAACCCTTAACTAGCCCTCCCTTTTCCAGCCCTTGCCACAGTAATAAAAGAGAGATTAACCAGTGTGAGAGGGAACTTTTAAAGAAAACATGACCTAATATCAGAGGTTATCTTAAATAATGCCTCATCCAACTCTGTACTCTATTGATGAGGAAGCTGAGATCCTGAGATACCATTCAAATTCTGGGGTAATTAGCAGAATTCAGTAAGTCACTTTGAGCACAGCATGAAGTATTTTAGTAAAAGAGGCTATTTGTTTCTGCCACTGACTGAGATGAGAAGGTACTCGCCACATGAGAAGGTTGGATTTTAAGTGGCCATAGTCATATTTTGATAAATTTTCGAATGTCTCTCTCATTTTCTCTGACATCATACTATATAGTCATATTTTTTATACCATAAACATTTTGCAGAGAAAACCAGGTGTAAGTCAATGGATGACAGAAAGAAAAAATAAGTTATAATTCTTAATACTGTTTAGTTTGAAAACTTTCCTTATTTATTTGTATATTGATTTTGGTGGAAGAGTGGTGTGGGCCAACCTAAGAGTGGCCATATGAACCCTTTGCTCCCAGCACATGAGTCAGCTGGGACAGGAACGCTAGTTTCTTTGATGTGTCATCATCGCTCTGAGAGGACAGTATTAGTCCTGGGGCTGGTATTGCTATTCCAAAGAAGGTCCTGGCCGCACCTGATGAGCTTGGCCACGGTTTTCCCAGTTGGTGTCTGGGCATCTTCCTAGCTGTGGGCCACTCACCCAGCAGTGATCTGGCCTCCTGTCTGAGATGAATGAATATGCCTGAGTTAAAGCATAAACTCAATTTATTATTGTACTCGAAAAAACATAACTACAAAGCAGGCCAGTATTTCTGTCTTGGCGTAACCACCACTCTCTGCCAGCCTTATTTTAGGCACCGTGGAGTATGCAGAGACATACACAGCATGGCGTCTTGCAGAAAGAGCTAGACATTCTTTGAGAATGAAGAGATTAAAAGCACAAGGGTTGAATGGTAATTATGGTGGCATATTCATTTGAAGAATGTCACAAGAAAATAGAAAATAAAGGAGATGTTGCCGGGAACCACAGGGGGCTAGCTGGCTCATGGAAAAAGTGAGGCTTATGGTTGGGTCTTTAAGAGTAAGTAAAATGACTAGAGTTGTAGGGGGTTAGGACAGGGAGAGGTAGGGGGACAGGCAGTCGTCTGCCAAGTGAGACTGGGCCAGGCAATGGCCTGATCCTTGCGGATGGGGCTGACAGTTTGGTCCTACAGCCCTGCACAGCTGGAGCCTTATCAAGGACTCCAGCGGGAGCCATACCAGCCTGCAGGCCTGGGCACCGGCCAGGGCGAGGTTAAAACAACAGGCCCTTCCCCAGTGATGACACAAACAGCCATCGTTGGGGCTCCCATCTTTCCAGTCTCTTCCTCAGCTTCCAAGCTCTTTCAGAGCCTCGCTGGGAAGTCAGAGGCCTGAGCCTGCATTCTGGCCGGGCGCAGGTAGGTGAGGAAGGTTCCTGCCTGACTAGGGTGGGCTGGTCTGTCGGGGTGTGGGTGCTTCTCAACAAGCTGAAAATGTAAGAGGCTCCAAAAAGCCCCTGGTGGGGACGGATGAGGCTAAGGGGTTTGGGTCACTGAGTGTCACTAATCCTTCATCTTTCCCTCCAAGGCCAGGGTGAGCAGCCCAGATAAACATGGTGCCCCACAGAGATGGCCCTGCAGACAAATGGCTCTGAGCAGCTTGACTCAAAGTCACCTGGACAGGCCCGACGGAAATGCAGGATGGCCCAGCCCTTCCCTAATAGGTTTTCCAGAATTGATCCATCATCATTCTGCCCAGAAAATGGGAAAAGGAAAAATAGATCAGGAACGCCGCGACTCTGGCTTGTGCTTCCCTGGGAATGCAGACAGGTGAAGGAGAGAATGACACAGCTGGGGTGGCAGGGACGCTGGCAGGCGACACGTTTCTGGGTTCAAGCGAGAAGGCTGAGATGCTGGCATGGAGGGAACTGGCACCGACCGGCTCCAGGCAGGGCTTTCTGGGCACTGGGCAAGGCCCGTGGCTTTGGGAGCTGCCCCAAGCTGGCGGCGGTGCCAGTGCTTCATTCACCCTGTGAAATGTATTAATTAGTGAGCGGTTTTGGCCCAGAGAGGGTTGCCGTGGCTTCAGATGGATATAGCAGAGAAGAGGCGAGTCCATCTACAGGCGCCTCTGAGAAATCTCAGCTCCTGTGGGCCTGGGAAGGGCTTCCGCTAGAGAGAGAGTGAGGCTTCAGCAAAGAGGGATGGAGAAAACTCAGACAGCCACACCAATTAGCACAAGTCTACCAGCCCAGCACGGCCAAAACACAAGTCTAAGCCTAATAGAATCTGTGCTGCAGATAAGTAAGGTTATTGGAAGCAGAACAAAAATCTCTGCAAATGATGCTTCTCTAAGCTTCTACTGTTCTCTGTCCTCACTCCCTTTTTGAAAATGGCTTCAGAAAACTTTTTGGGCTGGTTTAGCCATGGCATGTCAGAGCTGGAAGATGCCTTCAAGACCTCTTGTCTCCCTGTAATTGTCGGAGGGCGAGCTGTGGTCCAGGAAGGGGAACAGACTTTTCCTAAGTCCGTTGGCTGCTCCTGGCAGGGCGGAGGAAGGTGGAACAAGTCTCTTCATCCCCAATTCAGGTTTCTTTCTTCCATTCCATACCTGACGCAATCAATATTTCCAAATCTGCCTGCCCAGCTGGGCTAACCAAAGAGTGGTCTCCAGAATCAGCAGGATAGGATCTCAGGGACTGCTGGTCTGAACATGCACCCGGAACGTCACGGCCGCTGCCGGGAGGGCAGATGCCTTACCAAGCCCCTTGCACCGGGCTTTTCCTGAGTCTTGCTGTCCCCACTTCTCACATCATTCTGCCTTAACTTTTTCTTCCCCTAGAAAGAGATAACTTGCCTTGCATTCATGCCTACCTAACTCAGTAAAACTCAAATACATAAATCCTGTTGGCGACTCTGGCAGAAGCTTTATGAGTGGGAAGTAAAGACGGAGAGAAAGGCAGGAGATTAATTATACAGAAGGAAAAAGAGGCGAGGAGAGAAACAAAGAGAAGAATGCAAAGCAATTAATGCTAATTGAATGCTTAATATATGCCAGCCCCAGGCATACTAGTTACTTTGTTTAATCCTCAAAATAATCCTGTTGTCATCCACACATTTACAGTTGCAATTGCATGGTGTAAGAAACACATGGAGCCAGAAAGCTGCAGAGAAGGACTTATATCCAGGGGCAATGGCTTCAAGGGCCCAGTGCTTTCCCCTCTAGCAAAGAGGAAAAGAATCCCTCGGGGGTAGGAATAAGGTGGGGAGAGATTGTGGAAGAGAGGAACCAGGACTTGGGGGTTCCTGGATTCTGATCCGACTTCTGTGTCATTCCTTTATCCACTGTATGCACATCTCTCGAAGGTCTACTAGGAGTCAGGGTTACAGTAGGGATGGAGAGAGGCGGTGTTGGGAAGGGCTCATCAGTACTAGAGCCCGGGTTACTGAAATCAGAACTTCAAGTCAGGATGAGTGCTGTGAAGACAATGAAACAGGATGACAGGCCACAGAGAGCCTGGGAAAGGGAGTGAATGGGGCCACCTTAGGGAAGGCCATTGGGTGGGACCTCCCCGGAGAAGTGATGTTGATTTGAGACCTGAGTCACTGGACATGCGATGTTGCACACGGAGGCTTTCCCAGAAATGGCACAGCAATATATCTGACCCTATTGTTGGGCTGATTAACGTGGGTGGGCCGATTGACGTGGGCAGTGGCTCACCAAGCTGGGGGATGGTGACAGGTGCTCCCTGCTATGGGCACTGGCTGGGCGGGGGTGCCTGTAAAGGATTTGAAAACAATAATCAAGTCTCACGATGGATGCCAGTGATAAAATCCTCCTCCCTGTGAGGTGGACCATTCCCATGACCCACCCTGCCAAGGGGTGGAGAAGGTGCCACCTACCTCCAAGGCCAGGAACTGGTACCCGGGGCTGCTCTGAAACCTTTGAAAGGGCAAATCACACAGTAATCTCTGGCCTCTTTCTGTTCTGGAGCAGAAGATTCACTCAAAGTCAGTGAGCCCAGTGGATCCACTGGGAATCGCCCAAAAAATCCCACGAGCCCCTCGAGGAAGAAGATCCACACGGCCGGCCCCTCCCTCCAGTGCATCTGCCTGCACTGCCTTCACCGAGTAATTGTTGGGAGGAGAATTCCCACTCACAGCAGGAAGTCTCTATTTTCTCTCTTCGGATGTCATGTAACCAACCCGAGTTAAAGGTCAGTTGCATCAGTTCTCTTAAATGGCAATTAAGCCATTGTCTGAGCAAACCAGAGGCGTCCGGAGTGCAAGCTCTGCTCCAACCTTGGGACCTGGGAGGGGCTGGGAAAAGAAGAGCAAGTGGGGCCCTCCAGGGAGGGCGCAGCCTCGGGAAACCGAGCAAGTGGAAAACCCTGAGCTGTGAAGCTGATGTGTCAGCAGACAAAGGGGGTCATTTCATGAAAGCCACAGCAAGTGGGAGCCGGAGACATCCCGGCCTGGCCCTGCCTGTCGCCTACAGGCAGGCCACCTCCACCCCCATCCGTTCCTCCCCTGTCTTGCTCTTCCATATTCTCTCTGCACTTTCATTCGTTCTCTCCCTCTTTCCTTCCATTTTTCTCCCTCTCTCTTTCCATTTCTCTTCTTCACTCTCTCTCCCTCTCCATCTTCCCCCCCCTCCATTCTCTTGATGATAATATTGTCTCCTACATTATCCTTTTCTGTGTGTGGGGGGGGGCCCTGACAAACTTTGTTTAAATTTCAGCTCCACCATGGTCCTTAGCTCTTGGTCTCAGAAAAGCTCCCTGGGCTTTGGTTTTCCTAATCTGGGAATGAAAAAAATAATACCTAGCTCAAGGTATTGAGCTTGTTGGGAGGAATCAAACAGATAACATTTATAAAGTTGGAAACACAGCACATGGTCTGTAGTAGATGCTGGTTTGGTGTTAGCTTCCTCTCCCAGTGAGGTTCAGGGAGGTCTTCACACAGTGCCTGCACATAGTAAGCGAGCACACAGCTTCACAACACTCCCACAAGGGAGCTGGGAGCATTGTCTCCATTCTACCGATGAGAAAACTGTGGCTCAAAGAAGTTAAGTACCTTGGTTGGACAGGTAAGTTTTGTAAAGTCTATTTTTAAAATAAATAAATTCCACCTGCAGTACCACCAGCTAAGAGACTGTTGTGATTTCGATGTGTTAGTCTCCGTTCTGTCCCTCCAATTTCTTCCCCCAAGCTCTGTTTTCCAAATGTCCAACATTATATGGTTTAAATGATAACCTAGTCTCACAACTGCTGTACAGTTCTTGAAAAAGCTGAAATCCAACTTTCTATTGGTGCTCAGTTGCCTTGTTTTTTTGTTATTGAGACAGAGTCTCACTCGACTGCCCTGGTAGAATGCAGTGATGTCATTGTAGATCACTGCAAGTTCCAGCTCCTGAGCTGTAAGTGATCCATCTGCCTCAGCCTCCTAGGTAGCTGGGACTACAGGGTATGTGCCACAACACCCGGCTGGCTTTTGTTGTTTTACTTTCTTTTCCTTTTTAGTAGAGATGGGGTCTCACTCTTGCTCAGGCTGGTCTCGAACTCCTAAGCTCAAGCTATCCTCTCACCTTGGCCTCCCAGAGTGCTAGGATTACAGACGTGAGCCACCGCACTGGGTGTGAAGCCTAGCTTTCTCACTCAGTGTAAGAAAACTCAGGATGTGTTTGGATTTCCCATCCCCTCTTTCCTCACATCTTCCTCTTCTCTGGGCTGGACCAGCTGCCTCCTGCAACTTTCTCAGAGACTCTCTTGCATCCTCTTATGGTTTCTGCCCCAGTCCCTCACGCTTCTCTGGTGTTTAAGCTCAAAATGCCCTCTCTTGCTTTGGGGACGAGATCTTCTCCAGCACCACGTGTCTAAAATGCAAAGGGCAATCAGAGATAGCACTTGGTATTTTATTTCTATTTTTTTATCTTGATTATATTTTGCAATGTTGCACAATAGGTGGAAGCATGAGTCACAATTTATGTAGCTGATTTCATGTCACTGAATTCTACTGTGTTTACAGCCCTGAGTACCTTCTCCCAGACATTGAAGAGATGCACCATTTGCTGTGACACACACAACCTCCACCCTGTTTTCTTCTTCCTTTGTAGCCCAAACCACAATGTGTAATTGTGTGTTTATTTTGTGTTTAATGTTTATCTTTTCGCCCAGGCTCTAAGGCTTTATGAGGACAGGGATCACATCTGTTTAGTTCACCCAGCTTTCATTACATTTCCAGCATCCTACATTCTGTGACTGCTTAGTCTCAATTCTGGCCGCACATTAAGTCATCAAGGGAGTTAACAAACAAACAAACAAACAACAAACATTTACAGATGCTCATCCAGACGTTCTAAGCCAATTGGTCCGTGTGGCACCTGGGCAGCTGTAACCACAAAAGCCCTGCAAGTCACTCTTGATGGAGCAGAGCCACGGATCCCAGCAGGAGACTCGCCGCTCCACGAGTGTTGCCTACCTGTGTCCTCTTGTTGACTCCGGGTCCTGCGCCTGCACGGCCAGCTGTGCCCATCCCGTCACGTGCCTGCTCTGGCCGCTGCGTTCCCGGGCCCACCCTAACACATTCCTCTTTTGCCTTAAACGGCTGTTTATGACTTGTTACCTCCAGGACGTGGTTCCTGATGAAAACCGTCCAGACTCTCTGCCTCCTGTGTAATTCACAACCCAGCTCTCCCCCTCAGCATTCTTTTATATTGTTTTCCGCAACCCTGTGCTCCTGCTGGCAGTGCCGTCCTGTGACTGATCTTGACCGTGAGCTCCTTGAACTTTGCTGCGGCCCAAATGCTACGGTGGCAGGAATCGCCTCCGTTCCACAATTTTCACTGTGGAACCCCAGAGTGGGGCGAGAGGGGTTCTGGTCAAACATAACCGTGGGACATGGGCAGAGGAGGGGAGGCAGCAGAACGCGCACTTGGATCCGGGTGTGCTGAGATTGCCAGAAGACCTGGAAAGGTTGAGTGGGGAAAAGAGAAGTATCTCATGACTCTTTCCTGGCTTCCCGTGGAAGAACCAGCCTCTGGAAGATTAGACCTGCGCCTGCCTCCCAGGAAGCCCGCCAGTCTAGAGGGTGGAAGCTCTCTGAGGACAAATCCAGCCCGATATGGGGAAAGGTGTTCTCACTGTCAGAGCAGTCCTGGCAGGCCAGGGAGGGTTTCCAGCACCAGTCGTTGTCGTGTCAGTCTCCTGGTTCTTGCCATACTCCTGAGCCACCAGTGCTATTATTTACCTAATATTTTTTATTTACCTAACGTTTTTTCTTTAAAACAACTTTAAATCAACTGAGTTTGCTTTACTTATTCTTGTTTTTAAAAAGTACCTATGAAATTATAGATTAGATGTGTAAGCGATTGATGCACACATATTTATATAGTGACATACAAACATATATATGTTGTTCTAAGTGCAGAGAACATGACATTCCAGTGTGGATCATGGCCGTCTCTGCTCCCACCACGAATTCGGGCAGTACAATGGGGTCAGATGAATCCAGATCCACCCATCTCTAGCTTGGGGAGGTTCCTTAGCCTTTCTGGGCTGGTTTTCTCATCTGTAAATTATACTTGTCTCACGGGCTCCCGAGAGGACGAGAGGCGTCCTGCAGGTGCCACCCATATCTGTTGTCACCCAGCGCCACTCAGGGATCTAACGTCACTGAAGCCCTGGCTATTGCTCTTATTCAGCCGCAGTCAGGAGGAGGGCGAGGCTCCCTGAGGTGGGAGAGGCGATTCTGGAGCTGGGCTGGAGGGGACAGGGGTCTGAGCGGAGACGCAGACCAGCCTCCGTCTCCCGCCCTCCGCAAGACTTTGCTTCAGCCATGTGCTTTTACATCTGGGGAGGCGAAACTGGAGTCTGGGCTGCGCGCCTGCCCCTTCACGATCCTCGCCGCCTTCTGCTGCCTTCCTGCAAGTCCCGCCCTCTCCACCCGTGACTTTGCTTGTGTCACGTGTGTGCCTGTCCTATGTGTGTAGTGTGGTGTGTGGTGTGCACATGTGTGTGTGGCATGTTGTATGTGTGTGGTACATGTGTGGTGTGATGTGTGTGTGGTACACACGTATGGGTGTGTATGTGTGGTGTTTCTGTGGGGTGGGTGTGTAGTGTCTGTATGTGTGTTGTGGTGTGTGTGTGCATTGGTGTGTGTGCTGTGTGTGGTGTGTGAACTGGTATGTGCAGTATGCGGTATGGGCGTGCATGTACGTGCGTGATGTGTGCAGTGTGTGTGCCGTGTATGGTGTGTGAACTGGAGCGTGTGTGTTTTGGGAGCGAGGGCGCTAACCACAAGCAGGGGCTGCAGAAACAGCCTGCAGGGAGGATTTATAAAACCGGGCGCTGGGAGACCATTGTGGTGGACGCCCTCTCTTGCAGATGCAGGTGCGGGCCAATGGCCTAAAGCTAACTAGAGGCGAATTTCCAACCAGAATCTACTTTTTCTGACTTGTGATCCAGTGCCCCTCTCTGATCATTTCACTGCTGTGATCCCAGCCTGGAGAATAGAGTCTCCGGCTTATCTTCAGTCTGAGGTCGTGGATGCACCCGGGAGGAATCAGCGCCCAGTGTGGGCAGGCCAGAGTCCTGACCTGGGGGTGGGGGTGGGGCGGTGATCTGGGGGCTCAGCCATGGCCAGGGCTGCGGGCACTGGCAGCCCTTAGGCGGATCCTCCTCCTGTCCAGCCGGCTCCAGGAGTCCTCAGCTTCTTGCTTCCAGCCCCAAGCCCAGATTCCCTTTCCCAGGCGGCAGTGTCAGTGGCAGCCAGCCCCTTTGATCTTGTCCCCTTGTCCTTCCTCCTTTCCTGAAGGCGCTCAGCTGGGCAGCGTGTCAGGACTTCGCTTTGATCTGTCGTTCCCTGGGAACCAGAATTGCTTAATTCCTTCAAGAAGAGAGTGAGAAAGGGGCTATTTATCTAACAGTAATTAACTCCTGGTAGTTGTTCACCCCCAGTACAAGGCCAGAAGCTACCTCAAGTAGGACACGCACCTTAGGACATCCGCATAGGTGGATGGGAGCAATGCGCTCCGGTTTTTACTTGGGGTTAAGGATCACCAGACCACCACGACCAGGGATGCTAGTCAACCTCAGGGTTCCTTCCAAACTTTCTCCAAACAAGGCCTCCTTTTATCATTTTTCTCTCTCTGGGCTCTATGATTTTGTGGTGCTGTTTTCGTGTTTTCAAAAATGCCCCCCATGTATTCATTAACTGCATGCACTGTCCCCATGCAGCGCACATGGGACTGAGTCCCAGTGATGCAGCCTTCTTTGATTTGGGTCTTGAGTTGTCATCCAGGTTACCTGGAAGCCAATCACTGGCGGGCGATTAAGTGTGTTTGTTTAGAATATTCACCTTAGCCAGAATGATACATTGACAAAATTCCTGAACTTCATGAGTGTCTTGAGAAAAGTTAAAGCCAAGAAATGCTTAGTACACAAATGCTAACAAGCTCCCTGCTGGCTATAGTTTAAAGACCCTCCTTACAGTGACGTTCTAGTTGGGGACTCTAGTTGGGGACTGTTGAAGGATACTCAGGGATGCCCCCCTCCCCCCACCGGGGCATCCCTGTATCTGTCAGCAACTAGAGACTCATTTGCTCATGAATTCATTTTAAAGCACTTTGGGGAAGAATTACGCATCAGGCTTTGTGCTGGGCCTGGGCATGAAGGCAGAGAACTGACAGTCTGGAGGACAGGTGGGGAAGGAGAGGCTGCCTGGCTGCCTTCAGCCCAAAACCTCAGTGTGGAGATTTCACAAAAAATCTGGATCTCTGGCTGGTTCCAAAAAGTCCCAAGATCTAGCCCCACTGGGACCACCATTCCACTCACGTCCTGAGCAGGGACCCCCCTTCCGCCCGGGCATGGCCCCTTTGGCCTGCCTCTGTCCCCACTCTCCTGACCTGTCCCAGCTTTGGCCACCTTCTCTCCTGTGGGTGACCTGCGTGGCCCCTCTTCGAGCCCCAGGTCCTTGGCCTTCTGGATGAGGCTGATGGGGACATTCTCCCAGAATGAGAAAGCAAGGGGAAATTGTGAAAATCGGAGGCAGATTAGAGATCTAGCCTTGTTGGTGTAAGAGGAATTAGACATTAAGAAGCCATTTCCTGCAGCCAGAATTGTGAAAGCATATGACGTAGGACGAAAGGAAAATTACTGAGGCCTCCTGGCCTGAAGAATCTTCAGGAAGCGGAGGCCGGCTGTCTGACGTCATCACAGAGAAGTCTTGCCCTGAGGCCTCGGTTCCTTTCAGCTGTAGGATTCTTACTCTATGAGAAATCTTGAGCCCTGTGGGTGAATGTTTGCGCGGATTTCTTTTAAAACCACATGACTAAATCACCCTTGCTCCCTGGCTCACTACGTATTCTTCTCCTTTGTGTCCCGCTGAGAAAATGCTGGAAGGATTTTTTTTTCTATCAAGGGCAGTCAGTGTTGTACTGTGAGGGGGAAGGGAGCACTAGGGGACCAAGATGCAACAGGGGACAAGGCTGTGACCAGAAGCCCTCGCAGATAGACACTGAGCAGCAACAGAATCAAGCATCTTGATAGAGAAATCTCTCTCTCTCTTTCTCAAGGTAGGGTGTGCTTTCATGACAGTATTCTACATAGTGGTTGAAAACAACAGTACTTCATTAATTGAGGGTAGCAATATGGGCTGCCCTGGCAGCCGAGTCCTTCCAGCGAGGGCTGTACGATGAGTCACGTGGGAGGCGGGCCGGCATCGAGATGGAAGAGGGAGGGTCAGAGGGACCGGGGAGGCCTTGAGGGGCTGGGGGAGTTTGAGGGCTGCGTAGGGGGGTGAGCTGCATGACCTGGGGAATGAAATAAGGGGTACCAGAATGGAAGATCCATGTCAGCGCAAGATCTTCAGTCTCTTTCGGGATAAGACTGGGGTCTGACTACATAAGAATAAAAACAACAACCAGAAAATAACAAAGGAAGCAGGGAACAAGAATGTCTGCATGGGTGGGGCAGGACAGGAATAGGGCACATTTGTCCTAGGCCAACTGCCTCCGTGCTCTTGCCTCACCAAGATGTTTATAATGAGCTTGAGCAGCTACAAGCAGATGCTTTGGTCTATGTATGCTTCCCTTGTGATTCTTTTTTTTTTTTCTTGCCTTAAACAAATGCACTGAGTGAAGTAGAGAAACCAATAAGCAGAGTAGGCACTTGCCAAGGGGACTGGGGACAAAGCTAGGCCACCAAGTACAAAGAGAGCAGTTAGGGGAGTCTAGGAAGAAGTGAATTAGATTTCAACACATGCTGTATGCTTTCCAGGGTCTAGGGCCTTCTAGGTATTGCTCTAGGGCTGGTGCCTCCTGGGTTGGCAGAGGCAGGTGATGAGACTCCCTAGTAAGACGGGACTCCACTGTCAGAGCAGGTGAGCAGGTGAGCAGGTGAGGCCTGGGTACTTCCTGGAGCCTGGGGAAGGTAGTATCCATTTTTAAAGTCCATTTATTATATAGTCACTGAAAGAGGGGCCCAGAAATCTATACTGGTGTGCCTGAGCCACATGGCTACTGATTGGGCAGGGCACGCGTAGCGTTTTTGTTTGTGGAGAAGGTCTTTGCTGAGCCTAACACAAGACAATGGATCTTCAGTCTTGTGAAATGCACTGAAAAGCATCCTTGTGATTTTTGGGGTCTCCGTAGGTCATGAGCTGGAAAGCCCGTAAGACTCGGGGTGTTGCAGCCTCTTTCAGGATGTGAAGGTCAGAACTTGAAAACTGTTCTGGACTCTGGACAGGAGCACATGGGAGTCGAATCTCAAGGCTAGGAGCATTTGACTTTTAACTTCCTGTAGGCTGAAATATGGATAAGATAGGAGTATGAGGCCCTCTCACAGAGCCAACATTTCTAGACTTCTCCCGATTTCCAACCCAGCAGCCCTGCATGTCCTGGGATTCATAGCAGGTGTCTCAGAATGCAGGAATCACCATGGCAGAACAAGAAAAGAAGACTCCTGCCTTTTCTAGCATGATATTAGTAAATAGATTCAGGAAATGTGGGTCCGCTCAGAGCTGGTGCCATGAGCTGAGTGACCCCAGGCAGGGCACTGAGCCTCTTCAAGTCCAGCTTCTTCAGTAGCTTGCAGAGGCTGGGTTGGATTGTCTCTAAGCAACCTTCTGACCACAGTGTTTTATAATTTTGTGTTCTGTGAGCCCTGTCTTCCTTGGAGGGCTATTCAATCATTATCTTCATTACTATTGCCTTTGTCCTTGTTAATAATAGCGTTTTATTATTATTCCTCATAGCAGTCTGGTTGGAGCACACAGTTATGACAAGGACAGCAGCCAGGCATGTTATAAGCAGTCATTGTTGAAACAGAAGTTCTATGGGGGCTGGGGCAACAGTCACGAAATGCTCCCACTCCCTGCCCCCAGCAAGCCCAGCCTCAGGGCTCAGATGGGTGACTTTTTCTCCTGGGTCCTTAGAAGTCTGAAGTGAGCTCAGGCTATAGGAGGAAGGAGGCATGATTTCATTATTTTGGGAAAAAGAGGCATGTGTTCTACTTGTGCTCAAGGGAAATGACAGCTCATTTTAACTTTACACTTGCATGCTGATTTGAGAGGACTTTGAAGAGGCAGCATAGAGCAGTGGTTAAGTGGAACACAAGTGCTACAGCCAGCCTGTAGGATTTTATGTCCCAGCTCCTCTGCAAGTGGAGGAACTGTGCATCCTTGGAGAAGTCACTTAACTCTCTGTGCCTCAGTTTTCTCATCTGTAAAATGGGGATAATCCCAGGTCCTTCTTCATGGGGTTGTTTTAAGGCTGGAATGAGTTAATGCATGCTAGAGCAAGGCCTGGCTCACTGTGAGAACTTAAGGCATATTAACTATTTTGATGATCTTCTTAACCTCTTTCTTATACAAAGAACAGAACTCAGGTGCAAAAAGAGAGAGAGAGAGAAAAAAAATGGTTTGACCCTGAGCACATGGCCAGGGGTGGCTAAGTTAGAAATGCTTAGTTTTTCTAATTTAGTGCTGGACTTGAGGGTGGTGCTACCTCCTTGAGCTTCCCATGATTTATTCCAAAGGAGCTTTCTAAGTGCATGTCTTCTACTTTCAGTACTAACGACTGTGAGCAGGACAGCCCCTCCCAGTGTTTCCCACACACCTAGCGTTCTGCCTCCCCACCTCTGCCCTGGGACTGCCCTCCTGCTTTTCTCTGCCACATTCAGGGGATGCGTCCAAGCCACCCTTCCTCTGTGCACACGTCCCAGACTTCTCTGTGGGCACTTCCCAGACCCTTCAAAGTACAGCCCTCTCTAAACCCCTGTGGTCCTAATTGTGTGTGCTTTGGAAATTGTCGGATTTGACCTTGTAGCATGAGTCATATTTGCATGGTAGATGTCACCTAGTCCCTGCTGTCAAGAGCTTCATGGGGCACAGCCTCGCTTTGGGCTCCCCACCCATTGACCTGCACCCTCCCTTGCTGGAAGCCCCTCTACTGGACTCCAAATGGCTCTGACACTTATCCTAATTCTCCCTTCCTCTGCTGCAAAACAAGCTGGGGGGTGGTGGAGCTACTCTCCTGTTCTCTTTCTCACACTGAGCACCGCCACAGCTCACTGCCTTGGGTGTGTTCAGACAGAGACCACACTTCCTGACGATGACGATCCAACCAAGCACCTGGACGCAGTGCCCAGATGGGAACTCAACCCCAGTTAAGGACAAGCGAGGGATCTCTGTGATTCCCAGACAGCACAGTTCTCACAAGCCCTTCTAAGAAAAACCATTTCAGATAGGGTTGGAATTAAAATAATTTCCCTGGAATACAATTATGTGTTGACTGTTCTCGAGGAAGGAGGTTAGGGAGAAAAGAACTGAATTTCCATTTTAATTGCTATTTTTCAGTTGCACAGGACATTTTTCAAACTCTTCTTCTTATAATTATGTTTCTGTCATGGCCTCTCTGACAGCAGTTTGCAGCATATAGTTTGTTTTCTCACTCACATACATATTGCACATACATTTTAATTATGTGAGAAATTATAGCAGTAAGGACAGGCAGGTTGTATGAATATATTTATTTTAGTATATCAAGAATAGGATAAATTTTCAAAAGCATTGAATTGGTGGGCGAACCTCAGAGCAGAGGCTGGAGGTCCCCTGATGGCCAGTTGCACATTCTACTCCCCAACATCCCCGGCTGCTTGGCGCCCTCGGGAAGTCCCTTAATCACTTTAGGACCTCATTCCCTCATCAGTAAATGAGGTCGATGACAACTGCCCTTGTGATTTCCCAAGGCAACTATAAAAATAAAATGCAATAGGCTGTAAAGCATAAAGCACCAGACAGAATGTAAATCACAATTGCCATTTTAAATTGGTGTGTCTAGAATGTCACGATTTCACCTTGCAGGACCGCTCTGCAGAGGAATCTGAGATATTGCTTCTGTCTCTCTGCTTCTCTTCAGTCCTTGGACCTGCCCACCTGTACGGTTTCCATCTGATCTGTGACACAGAAGGACACCGCTGACACAGGTTGGTGACCTGCCACCACTGGGAGAAATTATTTATTTCTCCCCACGTTCTTTGTCATGTGTTTGCAAGTATTTCCATTTGATCTGGGGACTTGAGCCTCACGATGTTGCCTTCTCATTCCTTGCCCTCCTCTACCTTTCAGAAAGATTTTGCCTATTGAACCTGAACTCTGCTACCTTCCCCAGCGTTTTCATTTCTGGGCTAGCTGGTTTCATTTCCTCTGACATGCCTCTTCTCAATAGGTTCTTGTTATCTCAGCTGCCTGGGATATCTGTGTTACTTCCCTGTCCCAGTCCCGGCTCCACCTGCCTCCTTTCCTCTCCCACGCTGATGAGAGCCCACATCTCACGCTGCTGGTGACAGGTCCCAGCCAAGTCTCAGCAGGCCACTCTGAAGCAGAGGTCCTGCCCTTTCTCTGTGGAAGATCAGAAGGGGATGTGGGGGGCACCTATTCAGTCCTCTCATTCCCCAGCTAAGGAAGCAAAGACAAGAGGTGAGAGGACCTGACTGAAGTCACTGTGACCTTGATCGAGGCTTCCCACAGTGCTAGGCCAGTGCTAGGTACCGGCTACCAAAGGTGATTAAGATATGGCTCCTGTCCTGAGCTGTTCACAGTCAGGGGACAAGGAAACATTTATTGTATCAGCATAATGGCTGGACAGGCATTGCTACCTGTTAATTGATCAGGCCTTTCCCATGGTTTCCTTTTAATTAAATCCCACGCCCCCCCTTCCAAAAGCAATCCACCATCTCCCTGGAGGCCTAACTCCCAACCAGTCCATGGGCAGATCTCAAGTGCTAGGAAGGGCATCTCCAAACCAAGTCCTTCCTGCCTCCAGACTGCTCCTTCCCCTTCCCCACTTTTCCCTGAGGTTTGTGAGAATCTCTGGGTGGGGTGCAGTGTAGCCAGAAAAGACACCCTCTTCCCTGCTCTCTTCGAGGACTGACAGCCCTTTCACCACGTTCGGTCAGCTCGGGGCTTCTGGAAGTGAAAAGGGGCCTTTTCTTCTGGAAAAGATTTGGCCCCTTTTGTAACGTGTACTCTGTCATCAAGGATTGCTTGGCACAGTTGTGGGTCCCATGAGTTGCAGGGGAAGCCTCTCTTAATTCTGCTTTTCATTTTGTGAGCCCTCGTTCCCCAGGAGGGAGCACAGCCGGGATGCGGAGAGGCTGGAGCACAGCTGTGTTTGGAGAGGGATTAGTGGGAAAATACCTAATGATCAATGGTTCGACATGTGTCTTTGGAAGAGTATGTATCAGTTATCCATTACTGCATAATAAACCATCCCAACATTAAAACAATAATGTTACTGCTCAGTGTTCTGTGGGTCAGGAGTTTGGGCAGGGCTCACAGGGATGGCTTCTCTCTGTCCTACATGGTGTTCCTGGGACAGCCCATCAGGGCTGGGGAATCCAAAATGGATCAATTCCATGTTTGGGGCCTTGGAGCTGGCCATTGGCTGAGGTGCCTCAGTTCTCCATGTGGCCTCTCTTCCAGCAGGACAGCCTGGGCTTCTTGTTGGCTGAGTGTAGAAGGGAAAGCACATGCACTTACTATGCCTCTGCTTGCGCCACGTGTGATGATGTCTCTTGACCAAAGCAGGTGGCATGCGGCCAAGCCCAGAGCCAGTGTGAGAGGGACTGCACAGGGTGCGTGATTCGCTGGGGGCATATGGCAGACTCAGGATACACAGATATTTAGCAAATACTTCCCTTGGGAAGAACCTGCAACTGTGTGGATCACATCCCTCCCACCCCAGCTAGCAAGACTCCTTTAATCTCATCCTAGGGCCACACCCCATTGCACCTCATCTGCTCACATTCCAGGTGATTTCTTTCTGCTTTGAGCAGAGCAGCTTCCTTAGTTCTTACCATATGTCAGCAGGCATGAGTAAAGAGGAGCTCTGGCCCCTTAGGGCGAATTTAATAAACTCTTTCTCAAAATAAAATAATTTCTAGATGTTCCATTGGTGGCTATGGTCTGTCCATGAGGTTAGGGTGAGGCAGAGGTAGGGACACCTTCCCTGGTTGCAAGGGGCAGGGACCTTGGGGAAAGAATGTTGAAGCCCCTTTGCCAAATGGAGTGGGGAGTGGGCCTTGGGTCACCATGGCAGTGTGGTCCAGAGCATAGATCCTAGAGCAGACTCTCCTGGGACATGTGATCAAACCATGTTTGACAACTTGGGGAAATGACTTAACACTCTTTAAGCCTTCTCATAAGGAAAATGGAAACAGCTCTGTATCAATCCATCAATTAATCAAGACTGTTTTGACGATCAAATGGTAATGCAGGCCGAGTGCCTGGCATATGGTAAAGGCTCACAGGTTTACCTGTTGTCATTGACACTAACACATGTTTATCTCTCCTCTCCACCCCTCCCCTTAGAAAAATGAAATTCGAAAATATGTATATTCCTAATCTCTAAATTCATCAGTGTGGAAGAGTAGAAAAAGAGAAAAAAAGTAAAGATGGGAGATGAGAGAAAGGGATGAAAGAGACTGAGATAAAGGAGAGAAGATAAAAGGGGGAGGGGGGGAAGGGTAGACAGGGACGGAGACCACAAAGAAACAGCAAGGCCGAGGGCACACGTACTTTAAGACCAGAGATCATTTTCCGAGGAGGAGTCACATCCCTGGGGTTACCCAAAGCTCACTTGGCTCCTGGCAGACCAGGAGTGTTTGCCAGTGGGGAGGCTGAGGGGTGTGTGTCAGAGAGCAGATCGGTTTTGCCACCCAAGGTGTCTATACTAACTTGGACGAGATCACATGGAAAAAGGAAAGGAGTAGAGTCTGGGGAGGGAAGCATTTCTCAGAGTGAGGCCGAGTGGATGGCAGAGGACTTAACCACGAGACCTGACCCGCTCGCAAGTCTGCAAATAATCCATATATCTCCCCCTCCGTGCCCCTCTCCTCCTGAAGGCAAAACAGAGCAACTCAGCCACACACGCTCTTCCACACTGAGTCTCTCTCTTTCGGGTAACACTCCCACTTCGTAGCTCTTCGCCTCCTTTCCTCTACCCAGGGCCCCACGACTGGTTGCTGGTACAGGTTGGGGAGGAAACTTCTTGCCAAAGATGAGTAGGAGCGGAGTGGCCAGAGGATCACATCCCCGGTCCAAGCTTCACTCTCCATTGTGGAGGTGATTCCAGGACTGGGGCTGCAGACTTCTGTTAGTGCGTAAGTGGAAGAATTAGGTAGTAGCATGACTCAAAACCAGGATGTATGCAGTGTGAAAACCCCCTTTCCTAATTTATGGGCCCAAGAAATTGGGATGATAGAATGGGCTCCCTTTGGCAGTGGAGGTCATGAAGAATCTCCCTAGACGTCACCAGCTCCAGCCCTCCCATTCTGACCCATGTCACTGGACATGATGCAGAATCAACCATCTGAGAAGGACTGCCCTCCTTCCCTAAAATTGTTTGGGATATTGCATTACTTTCTTAGGATCAAGAATAAAAAATTTAGATCACAAATTTGTATTATTAATATTTTCAATTTAGAAATATGTGCATTTTTTGGCATTTTTATGTTCTTATGTTTAAGAAAATTTGGTCTATGAGAATTGCAGATCAACCTTGTAACTCTAATTTTCAGGGAGTAGTTGAATGATTAATTTAGACATGAATTTGAGTTGAAATCTTAGCTTATATTGTGTTCAAATAGTTATGAAAGCTTAAGAACCACTATTTTTAAGAGGCTAATTTATTAGATTTGTAGAAATCATTTAAGTACTTAAGAAAACTTATCAGATCAAAGTTCTTTTCCATGAAGCCAAATATATTAAATTTATTAAGACAGTTCAGGAAGTTTTCTTTAATAAGTTTGTAATGGGGACCTAACATTAATCAAAGTTCCCTAAAAAGTGATAGTTAAATGCACTAAGTCCATATCAGAATGATACGTTTTATAGATCAAAAGAAATAAATTAAATGAGAACTATATTTTTGAATGTGGAACCTTTATTAATAGAATATTTATTTAAAATCAATTTAGAGTGAACTCTGATAGTGTTTTTTGTTCATAAAATTTACCTGGAAAACATAGAAGACATCACATTGAAAATTCTTTTGATCATAATGATTGTTAATGTATTGGCTTTCTATTGCTGTGTAAAATATTACCATAAATTTAGGAGTTTAAATAAATACTCATTATTTATTATCTCACAGTTTCATGGGACAGAAGTCCAGGTACAGCTTAGCTGGGTTTTTGGCTTGGTTTTCACAGAGCCACAATCAAGATTTCAGCAAGGGCTGAGGTCTCATCTGAGGTCTCATCTGAGGATCCTCTTCCAAGTTCACATCGCTGTTGGCAGAATGCATTTTCCTGCAGCTGTAGAACTCATAGGGGATTGCTTCTTCAAGGGAAGCAAGAGAAAGTATTTCTGACTCTTAGACCCTCTTTTGCAGAGTTCATCTGATTAGGTCAAGCTCACCCAGGATAATCTCCCTCTGGATTCACTCAGAGTCAATTCATTAAGGGCCCTAATTGCATTTGTAAAGCTCCTCTGACCTTTGCCATATAAGGTAACCTAATCACAGGAGTGACATTCTGTGATATCACAGGCCCCATACACACTCAAGTGGAGGAGATTGTACAGAGTGTGTTCACCAGGGGACTGTCTGAGAATTCTGCCTACCCCAGTGAATAACGGCATCTTCCTTCTTTCTCTGATGTAGACCCTGCAGGTCACCACTCCCACCACTTGCCCTCACCTCCTCTCCTCATGGCCCATCACCCACACAGTACAGTCGGTGCTATCTCCCCAAATCCCTTCTTCTCTGGTGCCACCGCTCCACTTTGGCTCACTCAGGGCTTTATCTCTCACTGCCCTGTCATAGCTGTCACCTACCTGGTTTTCCTGTCTCCAGGCTTATGTCCTCAATCGCTTATTTATCCTGCAGCCAAAGGAATCTTTCTTAAGAGCAAATCTGATCATATTCTTTCTTGACTTAGAACTCAGGGCCCAATACATATCTGACTCCTTCCTTGCATGTTCTTCCCAATCTAGCCCCTGCCTTGTCTCTAACTTTTCCTCCTCCATCCCTCCCATATGTCCTACTTTTCATAAAATTATTTGTTGTTTGTCATGTTCTAATCATCACAAACCTTTGCTACTCCCCAAACCGGTCAATACTTGCATCTCAGCACTTGTTTCCATGATTTTCTCTGCCTGGTATTTCTGAACCACAACATCCATCTGGTATACCACCAAAGACTCAGCAAAGCCTTCAAGGAATTCTCTCCAAGGACTTCCCTACCCTCTACTGACAGACTTGACTGTTTCGTTTCTTGCCCCAGTCCCTTGTAACCTGTATAGACATTACAATCTTATGACAAGTTACTGCACATATACAAATCAGTCTTTCCATGCTTTCCATCTTTCTCCTGGATCCCAGGACCTTTGGAGGAAGAAACAATTTCTTATTTATTCTGGTAGCCACAGTAACTGGTACAGTGTTGTGGATATAATAGATAATTTATGCTTTTTAATAAAGGAAGGAAACAAAAAAATGAATGAAAGTTTCAATTCTCACAACATCAATTTTCTTAATGAAAGTGATATCATCTATTATTCAGAGCTAACATAAGGACCATGGCTGTCATAAACGCTAGCTTTTGTTGTTACTCTAGCTCAAGGGAAATCAGGATGGTAGGAAAACTGACTTTGACGTGAGTGCCGAATCTTTTAGAATTATATGGCATGATTTAGCACGACAAAGTGGCAGACCTATAACAGTGTGACAATAGCCTTCTTAATGATAACAGAATGCAGCTGTGGTGGCCATAAGAATGTGCCTTATGGATCTCTTGCTATGAGAAGCTTACGTGACTGGGGGCCCCACAGGCTGCTCTCCAAAATCCATTGCTGTGTGTGCTCCAAGGCTGTGCTTCCCATGGGCTGTTCCCCACGAATGATTGAGAGCATGGGGGATACCAAGGCAGATCCATTTCTAGGAGTCATGGGGTTGATCACTCAGCTCATTGTGGCTCCTTCACCCCCAGATGGCTTCTCCAAACCCTCCTTAGACTGCAGGGTGATCTAAGACACTTGACCCCAACACTCTCTCCCTCTCTCCACTCTGGGTTAGATTTGCTTTATGGCCTGAAATTTCTTTCAGTCTTTCACAGCTCCTTACTGATTTCTTCTCAAAGAGGCAGTTCTCCTCATAAAACCCCTGCATGTTTAATCCCATCGTGACATCTGATCCTTAAGGACTCAAACCCAGAAAGAAGCATACTGAGAGGACATTTTTGTTTTCTGTGAGTTAACATATAGCAACATCAGAGCATATTATACTGGCTTAACCATGGTAAGGAGAAATAAGGAAAGGAGCTTTTGTTCTTACCTGGAACAGAGCCTTACAGAAGGGGGAGAACTAGAGAATAGTCTGATAGTGGCAGTGCAGATCACCCAGGAGGTTCTTAGGTGGAGAGCATGCAAGAGGACAGCGTTGGCACTGGTTGCTTCCATCACACAAAGAATTTTTTTAGAGGGCTCATTTCTATGCCAATCTAAGCAAGCCTGTGTTCCCCAACCATTACACACACACACACATACACATACTCACCTTGTACCATTCAAGGTCCAAGCAGGAGAGTATAATAAAGGGAGAGCTTAAGAAAGAAGCTATTTACAAAGATATTGGCACAATTGAAGAAAAGTAACAAGGGATGGTGCAGTGTCCTCCAAGCTAGTCCTACCTATGCGTCATGAAGGAGCAAAGGAGGGGGGTGATGACTGGAAAGCAGAGGAAAAGCAGTCTTACAAGAGCCATGGTCTTTAACAGAGAAACGTGGCCATGTACAGCATTAAATACTCCAGCATCACTCTTCCTTCCCCTTCCCAATCCTGTTGGTATTCCCCATTGTTTAAATCCAACCAGAAGCCAGCAAGGATGAGATGGCTGATGCAGTCCCTACGTTTGAGACTGTCTACAGCAGGGTAGAAAGGAATGAGCCATGCATATGGAGGGCAAACGGCAGCTGTATCTCGCACACTCGAAGTAGACACGTACAATGTCAGAGAGCATGCCCAGGAGGCACAAGGAGAGGCAAAGCACAGGAGTTTGTCGTAGGTTGCTGTTATCTCCACTTTACTTTTTCAAATGTTTAACCTCAATTGTTTGGTCACCTCTGTCCAAAGACATTAATAAGAAACTCTTGCAGTGAGGTGAAAAGGCACAGATATGGCTCCACTCGCTGGGCTGCCTCTCTACTCTTCGGGTTGACCCCTCTTCTCTGGTTGACCCCATTTTTGCATTGACCTCCAATCTCTCTAGATTGACCCTCTCTTTGCGTTGACCTTACTGTCTGGACTCATGCCCCCACCCCCAGCCAGTGACAACTGGTTGGCACCAGACTCACTTCCAGTCCCAGAGCAGAGCTAGCTGTTCTTACCCTTGGCTGAGAAAGGGCACGGCTCTGTTTGTTTGAAAGGAGAGGCCCTGATTAACAGCTCTCCCTAGAACATTTCTACAGCCAGACATCCAGTTTCTCCAGCACCGCTCGGCAGTTCACTGGGGAAGGCGTAGGAGGGAAAAGTCGCCCAGCCTGATAGACATCTCAGCCTTTTCACCCACATGGGATGGATGGCAGCAAAGCTAAAAATAAATAGGCTTTCAAGGTGAGCTGGGAGGACACGACTTGCTGAGGCATGAGCACATCAGGGTTGACGTCAACCTTGACATTGCAGGTGGAACCTACAGTTCCACTCAGGCCTGGGCACAGTGGAGCCGGAGAGACCAGGTATTCACAGATTAGTAATAATAGGAGAGCCAGTCCTCTCACTCAGAGGCTGCTCTTAGTAGATTCAGTGGAGTTGGCCCTAGGAGGTGGGCATTCTAGGAAAACATTCACCATTTTCTGGAAAAGTTGCAGGTCTTACAATGTTTCCTGCATGATTATCTCCTCTTGTCCATCTCCCTCAACTCTGATGTAGACAGTATCTCCCTTTTATAAAAGTCATGTCATTTCCCCTGTATGCCTGCTCTTTACTTAGGGCTGTGTTCTTAAACTCTGTAGCACGTTAAAATTATCAAGGAAGCTATCAAAAACTCCAAGGATTAGGTCGTACTCTAGACTAAATCAGAATCTCTGGGAGTGGGGCCAGGGCTTCAATGTTTATAAAGTTCCCCAGGTGATTCTAATGTGTCCCCATGGGATGAGGCACTGGTTCAGGACCTCCAACTTTTAAGTCTCCCAGGTCTTGTCTTCCTACCCCAGGTCCCCCACAGCGAAGTCCCCATTTTCTAATATTCTCTCTGAGTAATGTACCCGCCTGCCCGATTAATCTTCCCATCCCACTCAGAGTCCAGGTCTCTGTGCTCCTTTGGCTTCTTCAGGATTTCAGAGCCGAAGGGACCTCGGAGTACATCTGAGCCTAAGTATTCATTGTATGAATGGAAACTTCGAGGGGTAAGAGAGAAGGTCAAGTTGTTGGTATGAGGGCAGGGGCCTGGGCCACTTCCTGCTCTAACTGATTTGCAGAGCCTGAAAATGCCCCCAGTGTTCACTGACAGACCCTGGTAAAGACAGCAATCAGACCAGTTCACTTTCTAGAAGGCGAGCTGTGGTCAGACTGTGGAGATCCTTGCAATCCATTGTAAGGATTTATGGAGCAGTAAGATGGTGGGTAATGGGGAGCCACTGAAGATTTCACAGCCGCAGAATGCCACGTCCGGAGCTGAGCTTTAGGATGTCTCCTCTGATGGCGGTGGTTAGGATGGAGAAAAGAAGAGCTGATGGCAGCAAAGCAAGTCAGGACAGAAAGCCAAGGAAGAAGGCGAGATGTGTGGTTCTGAGGGAAGCGAGAAGTATGGAGAGACAGACGCGAGGAGCGCTGGGGAGCGCCTTCCACCTCTCCTCCATGGCACCAACTGCCTCGTGACCAAGAGTTGACTTTTCAAGGCCTGGCATCTAAAACAACAAAATTGGTCCAAACGCTGTGTTGGCCTCAACAGCAGTGTAGAGCACAAGATGAAGAGCCGTCAAGGAGGGCGAAGGTGATGCACTTGGGCTCAGATGTGGGCCTTCGACTCTCCTGCTGCTTCATCCCAAAGGAGGTCCGTGTACAGTGAAGCTCTTGGATTTTGGCCCACAGACAGATGGAGCAGGAGCCATTGAGCCATCTGGTCTCTGGACTTTTCCAGAAACTCTCAGCTTAACCTTGAAGCCCTGAGTATGGACCTGGATAAGTCTAAAGGGTGGTGGGCAGGAGTTAAGCAAGCCATTCAGGTTGCTTCCTCGGCATGCCCTTCCTCAGACTGGTGTGGCAGCCTGACCCTTCCACTCCATGGTGAGGGGAGGGTATAGAGAAGGGAAGGAAATAGAAGAGAAGGAAAAAAATATTTTTAACCTTTCAAATTCATGATTTTTCAGCTATTGGTAAAACTGAGACCAAAGCACCTTCTAAACTAGCTCGTTGCCAGTTTTATCAGGAGATAAAACTAATTTTATCATGACATAAAAACAAGTGATTTCATGGGACAAAATCTGACTTCAGCCTGTGAAATGTTTAGGACTCTGCCACTGAAGCTCACGGCTGCTGGATTGGGGCCACTCACAGACATGCCATACATCACAGTGGTTCAGGCTTCTTGGGTTTAAAATCTGACCCGGTATTTTTCTAGCTGTGTGTCCTTAAGATCTCTGTGCCTAAGTTTCCTCACTTATAAAATGGAAATAAAAATGATATTCACATCATAGGGCTGTTGTGATAGATGAAATGCATTGAAACATAAAAATACCCAGAAGCATGCATGCTGCACAATAAACACTTGATAAATACTAGCTGTCACTATTATCTTAAAGTTTAGGGATAGCTCCTTCATCATTCCTGAGGTAGCATGTCATAGTAAAACTTCACTGGGAGTCTGGAAACCTTTGTTGTAGTCTCCGATCTGCCAATGACTAATTCTCTGAACTAGTCAAGTTATGTTTAACTTCTGCAAGCCTCAGTGTCTTCATCTATAAAATGGGGATAATCTGAGTTAACTTTGCCAGGTGAATGTGAAGATCATAAGTGAAAATGGATCGGGACACCTTGTTAAAGAGAGAATCCTACACAGATGCACGGGGCCCATTCCTGTTGACTTGCCATCGGGGCCTTGGCGGGGCTGTCTTGTCACCTCAAGCCATCCCTCTGTTCTCACCTACATCCAGAGCTGCCAGACCAGAGGAGACCCACCCGGACTGCGTTTGCCCCCATGGGACCCTGGACAGCAGCACACTGAGGCTGACGCTTCAAAACTCCCATCTCCTATTTGTTTCTCCTCCTGCTGCCCATCTTGGCCTTTTATTGAGGCTTTTTGCTCTTTTTTTGAAAATAGCTGACATTTAACCAGAGCAATAATTAGAATCCAACTTAAAGTCGTGTATTCCACACATTGGAATTTTAAGTCTCAAAAGAATACGATTTTTATGGTGGAATTTGGTCCCGGGAGAAAGAGGGAACTGCTGGTGTGGTTGATTTGGTTGCCTGGACCTGGCCAGAAACTTGGACTCAAGTCCTGTCCTCCTGCCCATGTCACTGACTTGTCCCTGTGATGCCAGCCAGGAACTGCTGGCATGGGGATCCCTGGAAAACAAGGGGGCTAAATTAGCTCCTTCTAAGTTCTGTTCCAGGTTGTCTATGTAGCCATGTTTCTAAAACTCCAGGCAACTTACTACAAAGTACAGATATTTGGTGTCAATTATAAAGAAGAGCATTCAAACAGAGTTGACCAAAGATGTAATGAGAAATTGTCAGTTCCCCATATCTAGAAGTTTTCCAAAAGAGGCTGAATGGCTTTGTGCAGGTAGAATCCTGCAGAAAGAAAGGGGTGGCTGGATTTTAAGGTACCTACCAACTTTGAGCTTAAGGGATTTTGTGAATTTTGGAAAATAGGAGGGACCACTGAAAAACATAATGAGACACCTTGGGGAATGGAGGACCTGCCTCCTCAGACCTTGCTCCACTGGGACCACACACTGTGTCTCTTTGAGAAGCCAGCCTTGGCGAGGAGACCCCCAGGGGGTGAGGCTGATTTCACTGCCCTGAGTGGGCCTCGTGGGGCTGGGGTGGAACATTGGGCTTGGCTTGAGTCAAAGTAGAGGCTCCAGTGCCAAGAGGAGGCGTTCTTCCCCCTCTTAACCTGGGACAGGGAGCCCAGGGAAAATGGCGTGGGCTGATCAGGGGAATGAAAGAGCCGCTCTTTGATGTTGTTTTCCTGGTTTGTGGACCTCTGAGAGGAAGGCTTTTTACTCATTAGCCTGTCTAGACATAGGAACTCACCATTTGGGCTGGCCTCTTCCTCTTCTAATTTTCCTTGCTCTGTCACTCTTGCTGAGGGTGGGGACAATGTTGACAGCTGACACTAGCCACTATGCCAGGACAGCATCAAGGCTGTTCTGTGGAACCCTGATTTGCAGCTGAGATGGATCCAGCACCCTAATTGTGCAGATTTCTGGCTCTAAGAGGAAGGAGCAGTCAAACTGAGTGAAAGCTGGGAAATTTGGGAAGATGTGTGGTTCTGCTTTGAGGACTCTCAGACACATGCCCCATTTAACCACTAAAATGAGCAATCTGCCAGTTCTATAAGGAGGACTGTCTGAATGTGCCACGGGGCAGCACTGTGGGTGGCCCAGGGCAGGTGTCACCTGTGAAGGAAACTGACTGGCAGAGGGGCCTTGGCCATCAGATTTCCCGAGTCCTTCTGGCCTGTGGATCACCCATTACACGAACTCATCCGGTGCTGATGCAACGAGCAAGCCCTCCTTACCACTTATTTACAGGGTCCTGCATAGTCTGGAGCCATCAGGGCCCTAGAAAACCAGAAAAAGGAGCTGAGAACTAGGAGTTCTGGCCACTTTGTGGCTGTGCAGAGTCATCACCTCAAAGAGAAGACAGTGCAATGTATAAAAGCCTGGCGGCCCCATCTCACAAGGGCCAGTGATTCAGAGGGGAAGATCTGAGCTCGTTAACAGAGCCATGTACGACATGAATCGTTACTGACCCATCTCCATCCACACCAATTTGGATCAGGAAAAGGACTAAAGCTGCCAAGTAGCAGCAGTGAAGCACAGTTTGGGCTTTCTGGACAGGTCAGCTGCCAAGAGCCAAATTGGGGAAAGAGTAATAAGTATTCATTTAGTACTCACATAGATGATAGGCATTTTGGGGCTAAAAAAATCACTGAACCTACCCTCAACTCTAATTTGGGTATGGAAGAAAAGATTGTCTTGCCTTGCACTTAGTAGACATTCAGTCATTATTGAATTGAAGACTATAACCAAACGGTGATTCAGTTAAGGGAAGGTCTACATGGAGGGAAGGGGACATTAAATCCCTCCCAAACTTGGAATTGGTTGGCAAGTCAGGATATTACGTGCAACTCTGGAGACACAGCTTTCTGAAACAGTGCAAATGCTACATGGCTGAGGCACGAGGGAAAAAACAGCCTCTTTGAATCCCGAATTGTTTATCTCCTTAAGAGAGTAAATTTAGCCAGCAGCATGGAGCTCCAAATGGGGAGTTCATTGATTCATTCATTCATTCATCACAATTATAAAGCATATACTATACGCTAGGTGCTAGGTGTTGCACTGAGGATAGGACAATAAACAAGATGAACACAGTTTCTTGTCCTCAAGAAGTCTTTAGCCTAGCAAGGCAGCCAGATCTTGAAAACGATGTTTCAAATGTGATGAAAGTAATAATGGGGGAAATGTATAGGGTAGATGTTTAATGTAATGCATTTTTTATTAGCCAGAAATCGATTCAGAGATTAAATATTTTCATATAACTATTGACTATGACTTAGCAAATTAACTTTAAACAAACATACATGACTGACAAACACATGAGTGCTTTCTTCAACAAAGACTCACCCTGTAAGCCCATGTTCATGTTTCAGTGAAGCTTTTCTCTTCACTGGTATGTATTCCTTACTTCTCATTTGTATGAAAAGCTGAATACGTCCTCCTAACTAGTCTTTTGCTGTTTGACCCATTGTCTTTACTCTGCTATGTGAGCCTGGCAAGTTATTAATGTGTGACCTCTCTGCGCCTTAGTTTCTTGAACAGCAGAATGTTCTCTGTGATTTTATCTTTCTTCAAATATTGTCAATCTGGTACCCTATTTTGGGGCTCCCTGCATGTGAACCTGCAGGCCGTTGTCTGGGAGGGGACATCTCAGTGGACAGTAAATGCCATCAACCCCTTCCAGGCTGGAGGTCATACCTACCTCCTGGGCACCTGCACCTGCATTAGCTAATAGAGGGAGTGGCTCTTTTTACCATTAGCTTTGCAGATAATTACAGGTGTAGACTTTGTCATGCTTGGGGTTTGGCCAATATTCTGCAAGAGATGCTTAGAGTGATTTCTCCCTATCAGTCCTGGGATCCTTTCCAGACATACAAAACAGATGAGACAACTGCCATTTGTGATGATCTTGGCCACAGAGGGCCTCAGAGAGTCCAAGCTGAAGGCAGGAGGAGCCTCAGAACTCATCTGCATCCATCTCCTCAAGTGCAGATGAGGAAACTGAGATTAAGAGACATGTTTGAGATCATGCAGCTCATCAGCTGCTGGCAGTATCAGACTTGAGTTCTCCTGAATCAATGTTCTTGGTGTTTTTATTTTTCCATCATTATTCCTCAGGCCCTCAGGTCAGATGGCAACTCTCGAATGTCGCATGCGTTCAATGCAGTAGCCTAAAGCAAAGATATTTATTGTGTACTTCTGAGATAGATGGTCTCCTAGTTAATTTCTTGGCTCAATTTCTTGGCTCACCAAGATCCCAGGCTCATTGATTTAAATTCTCCAATTTGCCACCTTGGATTTGCGAGATATATGTTGCATAATAGAACATCATGTCCTCAAAGGTCAGAAATGACAGAAAGGGGTTCAGAGCAGCAAATTTTCCTTCTTCTGCTTCTCCTTTATTTTATCATGGAAGAAAAGTTTTCCCAAAGGTCCTCAACAGACTTCCCCACTGGCTAGAACTGGGTTCCATGGATACCTCAACTTTGAAGGAAGCTGGAAAACTGAGACCTGTATATTTTAGTCCCTATCATATGACATGGGCAAGGGAAAAGGTGATATAAATAGCTAAAATGTGGCCAAACAACCTGGTCTGCAACAGTGCTGCACTCTCCCTGTGTTAGTCTACGGGTGAACTAGGATCTGGGTCAGGCATCATCAATGGCCACTGCTTCATCAGGATGGCGCTTCATCCATCCTTCTGCTTGGATTTTGCTCCATCAGGAGTCACTGACTTAAAATACCTGCTTACATTCTCATCTCACCCACCAGACTGTGAGCTCCTTGAGGAAAGAGCTTTGATTTATTTAACATCCAGAGCCTGACTCATGGAAGACATTTTTAAAAAATGTGAGAGGAAATCGCTAATTTATTGACAAGTATTTAATAGTTGGATGAATTAATTAATTAATGCAACAATAAATTTACAAACATGCAATATTACAAAAACAAAACTTAGTTATTAGGAGTGCCAAATCTGGAAAAGTAAGATAAGCACATATTAAAAAAATAGGGGAATACGCTTGGTTTCTGAGAACCATGTATTTCCATCCTTTATAATGTCTTCAGAGAGGCTTGAGTAATAAATGGAATCCATCTTTATCAATTTTAGTGCTGGAACATTGCCACTTAACTCTGACACTGCTCTGAGACAGAATCACATGGGTCTCTGTGTTTATTAGGGTTACACAGATTATGAAACAAATGCTCAGAGAGGTTAAGAGACTAACCTCAAATCAACGATCTAGTTAGTAGAATCTGACTATGCCTAAATCCCTATTCCATGTTTTATCCTTCCGCTTTTTCCTACAAAATAAAAGTGTATATATTTGTTCTTGTTCTTGTTGTTTGCTTGTTTGTATTTCTGTGTTTTTTGGTTTTTTTTGGGGGAGGGAGGGGAGATGAGCTTTTGTGCTCTGCCCAATTCATGGAGATTTGTCAAGTTTTCAGTTTGCATCTACCAAGCATGCTTTGCAAGATCAGGAGTTATTTTAATTTCTTTATTTTTTTCCCCTTATTTTTGGCACCTTACCCAAGACCTGTGAGTCCCTCTGGGCTGTGTGTCTCAGAAGTGATAATTGAATTTCTCAGGTGCAAGTCACTGGGAAGCTGAGTTTGTGGCGTGCTAGCTCGGTATCTCCTCTCTGGGCGCCCCCACCCTTGCCCAGGCCAAGTCATAGCTGAAGCCTTCACATCAAAGTATAAGAAAACAAGGATCTACAATGCAATACACTAATCAAAGCTTTAGGATTAGGACTCACACTAGTTAATCTCCTGACTGGTTTGCCCGGAGGTTCTGAGTGAGGTTAGCCTGTTTACTCACACCTCGTTAATCCAGATTGATCTAAGGAAAAGATGTAGAAATATCCTCACCTGTGCTTGTGCTTCAGGTAAGTCAAAGCTGCCTCTCTCTGTCTGTCTCAGAGAGTGAACAACTGGATCTGGGAATAGTCAGGCACAAGCTGTGGTGCAGAGACTCGGATACTTGGGCTCCTATGTGACAAAGAAGCAAAGACCTGGAGCTGGGACCCCAAGCAGGTAACTCTTTGTGGGAGGTATCTGGGTGTTACAGTAGCTAGTTGAGATCTTGTGGGGCTTACTATGGGTAAGGGTGCGGGAGAGACTGTTGCCTACATAACCCTCTCCGCAGTGTCTACAGTGGTTTTTGTTTGTTTGTTTTCTAATTTGGGTGATAGGGAGAGGGGTTGGTGGTAAAGTTATAAAAGAAACAGGAGTTTCCAAAGAACCTGAGAACTTAGAAAGATAAAAGAGAGAGAGAGAGAGAGAGAGAGAGAGAGAGAGAGAGAGAGAGAGAGAGAGAAAGGAGAAAAGTGCTGCTTAGGAGGGGAGGCCAGTCAGAGCATTCTAGGAAGACCTGTTGGTCCAGCTGAGATGTGGGGAGGGCCTGGGGTGTGGCAGTGGTGGGAGAAGCAACAGGATGAGACAGAAGGAAGGAAACATGAGGGTTTGAGCCTCCTCCATAGACGTGGAAAATTTAGATCAGGGCCACTGATGTCACTTTTTATGATTTCTTGTCATTGTGTGGGTGTTCACGCAGGGGCGTGCACACTGTCCATTCTCCCAGGTCCACATAATCTGCACTGTAATCTGACTGATGATCTGACAACAATGAAAACAGCCACAAGAAAGGAGAAGGAACCCCAGAAGCTCACGGGTCTAACGCCTGCATTGCGAGAAGGCAGAACATCAGGAAGGGGACTGAAAATCACCAAAAAGAAAAAAATTTACCTTTAGACTCACAAACTCTCCAAGCTAAATGTAGCCATGATCCATTCCTAGGGATGAAGTATCAGACATTATTATGTTTGTTTTCTTTCTAACTGAAAGACTAGAATATAAAATGGAAATGAGTGGTGAGACCTTGGCATATGCAGAAAGCTGTAAATAGATCTTCACAGATAAGCTGAAAATCCAGGGAGAGAGATGTGGCTTGGGTGGAGAGAGGCCAAGCCCGTTATGATGAGGATGGTGCATTTTACCTGGTAAGTCACAGGGACCCATCAATGACTTTAGAGCAGAAGAGGTGCATGATCAGATTTGCATTCTAGAAAAATAACTCTGGTTGCAGTATGGCAAGTGCAATAGGGGATCATAGGTGGGGGTGGACAAAATGGGACTCAACTCTACCACAACATTGAACAATGAACTGTCCTAGAGTTCTAGGATTGGGGATTGTGTATTTCCTGGGCTGAAATCTAAACTCATTCTGCCTTAGATGAGTCCTTCAGGTATGGGAGCAAAGACTCATCTAAGTTCTCTGTGCACCCATATCAGGCATGAAGGTGGGATAGCTCAGAAATCCAAGGAGGAATAATGACTACAAAAACAAGGGCTTCCAGAAAATAATGCTGGGGTTTTGTAGAAGACCTCTGGATTCTAGAAGAAATTGAAAAAGAGGGAAGCAATCTGTCACTGGGAAAATCTCAACATTTCTGGCTCCACCTTCATGGATGCAAGATTTTATCTTGTGATAAAGGCCAAAGTGACCTGTATAATGAAGATTTCCCTCATATTTGCACAGCTTCCCAGGTTTTAGAATTTATTTTCACAAGTTATGAGTCTATCCTCATAACTTCCTTGTGAACTTGGTCAGCTAGATAAACTCTCAAAGCCTCAGGGTCCTTGTTTGTTCAAAAGTAGGTTTAATATGTGGCCTGCTCAAGGTCAGATGGCTAAGCAGCTCAGAGCCAGAAGCCACTGTTGGGCTCTCAGCATCACCTCTGCTGTAGGCCAGGCATGGCCCTGCCTGGCTGCTGTGGGCTTGTTTGCTCATGAGTCTGCACATGACACAAAGGAAGCAGGGTGACTGGTAGGGGTTGAATTTGTTCTCCCCTCAAAATATTTTCAAGTCCTGATCCCCAGTACCTGCAAATATGACATTATTTACAAATAGGGTCTTTTCAAATAAAATCAAGTGACGATGAAGTCATTAGGCTAAGACCTAATCCAATGACTAGTGTCCATTTAGGAAGTCAGAAACCATATACAATCACCCTCAATATCCATGATGGATTTGTTCCAGGACCCCTGTGGATACCATAATCCACAGATGCTCAAGTACCTTATATAAAATGGCATAGTTTTTGCATATAACCCATGCACATCCTCCCATATACTTTAAATCATCTCTAGATTACTAATAATACCTAAAGCAATGTAAATGCTATGTAAATAGTTGTTATGCTGTATTGTTTAGCAAATAATGATAAGAGAAAAAGTCTGTACATGTTCAGTACAGATGCAACCATTCTTTATTTATTTTCAAATATTTTTATCAGAGGTTGGTTGAGTCAGTGGATCCAGGACCTGGGGACATGGAAGGCCAATTGTATCTGATAAAGAGTTCATACCAAAATATACAAGAAACTCATACAACTCAATAACACACACACAAAAATAAATAACCCAATTAAAATACAGGCAAAGGACTTATGAAATTTTCCAAAGAAGATATACAGATGGCCAATAGTTATGTGAAAAGATGTTCAAAGTCACTAATCAACAAGAAATGCAAATCAAAAACACAATGAGATATCAACTCACACCTGTTAGGATGTTTATTATCAGAAAGACAAAAGATAACAAGTATTGGTGAGGATGTGGAGAAAAGAGAATCCTTATAAACTGCTGGTGGGAATGTAAATTGGTAAAGCCATTATGGAAAACAGTATGAAGTTTCCTCAAAAAATTAAAAATAGAACTACCATATGATCCAGCAATTTCTTTTCTGGGTACATAATAAATGAAGGAACATTGGACTTAAGTGAGACTCTAGAACAAATGGGTCTAACAGACATTTATAGAAATTTTTCCTCAAAACTACTGAATATATATTCTTCTCATCAGCATAGAACATTTTCCAAGACTGATCATAACTTAGGCCACAAAATATGGCTCAAGAAATTCAAAAAAATAAAAATCATACCATATATCTTCTCAGACTACAGTGGAATAACACAAGAAAGCAACTCTAAGAGAAACACTCAATTCTACACAAAGTCATGGAAATTAAACAAGCTGCTGCTGAACAATTATTGGGTCAATAATGAAATTAAGATAGAAATTAAAAGATTTCTCAAACTGAATGACAAAGGGGATACAAGCTATCAAGATCTATGGGATACAGCAAAAGCAGTCCTGAGGGGAAAATTCATAGCCTTAAATGCCTACATCAAAAAGATTACAAATGAACAATCTAATGACACGTCTCAAGGAACTAGAAAAGGAAGGGCAAACCAAACCCAAAGCTAGGAGAAGAAAAGAAATAACTAAGGTCAGAGGAGAGCTAAACAAAATTAAAAAAGAAGAAAATTATACAGATCAATGAAACAAAAAATTATTTCTTTGAAAAGATAAACAAAATCGATATATCTCTTGCTCGATTAACCAGGAATAGAAAAGAAAGGACTCAAATATCCAAAGGAAATGAAATCAGTATTTTGAAGAGAAATCTGCACTCCCAAGTTCATTGTAGCTTTATTCATGATAGCCAAAATATGAAAACAACCCGTGTCTGTTGGCAAACATAAAGAAATTGTGGTATAGATATAAATGTGTAAATATATACCACATTTATATATATACGCCCATACCAAATTTCTTTATTCATATATATATATGAATATTATTCAGCCATGGGCAATATACGTAACCTTAACATTTTTACCCCCATAATATGCTGAAATAAAAAAAACCAAAAAAAAAATAAAAATAAAGCAAAGGAAATCCTACCATTCCTGACAATGGGAGGACATTATGCTAAGTGAAATAAGGTAGAGACAGAAAGAAAAATGTTGCATGATCTCACTTGTAAGTGGAATCTAAGAAAGTTGAATTTGTGGAAGCAGAGAGTAGAATGGTGGTTACCAGGTGTGGGAGAGTTGGGGAAAGCGGGAGAAATTGATGAAAGGGTACAAAACTTCAATTATGCAGGATAAACAAGTTCTGGAGATCTAATGTATAGCATGCTGGCTAGTGTAGACAATACTGCATTGTATACTCGCAATTTGCCATGAGAGTGCTTCATCCCCACCACACTCATACACAAAAGACACCCATGTGAAGAGATGAATATGTTAATTAGCTCGACTGTAGTATTCGGTGTACATCTTAAATATGTACAATTCTGATTTTAAAAAGAAAAGCAGAGACTCACAGGGAGAATGCCATGTGATGACAGCAGCAGAGATTGGAGTGACACAGCCACAGGCCAAGGGACCCCAAGGATCCCCAGCCAGCAGCAGCAGCAGCTAAGAAGAGGCTAGAAAGGAGTCTCAGAGGAAATAGGGCCCTGCTGACACCTTGGTTTCAGACTTCAAGCCTCCAGAACTGTGAGAGAATAAACTTTCACTGTTTTAAGCCACCCAGTTGGTGTTACTTTGTCACATCAGCCACAGGACACTAACACAGCCCCATGTACATCACTGCTGTGTCCTCCAGCAATCGGATCATGAAGGCAGGACCTATGATGAATCTCCTCTGCCCAGCAAAGCATGGGTCAGAGGGGCAGTGGGTCCCGGGGAGAAGAGTTAGCATGCCAAACCCTGGCTGCTGAGCCGGGCAAAATGAGAAAAGCTGATTTTATTCCATGCACCTCTTTTCAGGTTGGGTGTTGAGTCTTTCAACACTGATATGCTAAGAAGTTCTAATGAGCAGGAGGTGTGCATGTGGGAAGTTCGATGACTAAACCATTAGGAATGTGTCCACACTCCTCTAAAGATTGGGGGAGGACACAATATATGAGTGCTTTACTTTCTGTAGACATCATTCTAGTCAGAAGCATACTAATGTGTTGATTGATTTCTTGCTGTATGCTATAAAAAGAATGTAAGCTAGGGTCACAATTGTCAGACCTCAGATGCTCTAATATGCTAGTGGCAAAAGAATGCCTTTTGTCTACAAGGACATAGGTGTTCTGAGCAAAATAGGATGGCGTGTTAGGGCTGTTACGTGGAGATCTGGAAGCAAGGGGGAGTCCTGCCCTCTGATAGGAAAGGAAAGGGGAGCTCTGGCTGCTCAGAAAATACACAGTCTGGAAAGCTACAGATTCTATTCTGTCCTTCAAAGCCCCCTCCTCAAAGAGAGATTTGTAGAGGTCCTCCCTGGAGACTGGAGATGGGGTGGGGAGTCTTTCTGAGCACCCAGAAGGTCTGGTAAGGATGCCATAATTCAGGGTGAGGCTACCTGGGGATAATCCCACACTTCAGACTGTTCCTGTGCCTCTCCAGATAGCTCTTCAACTAGATCACGGGGTGCTTGACTTCACATTGATGGATTTAGTGGAGAATAGAAATGTTATCTGTTCTCATTTCTCTCACAGATATGATGTGATCTAGGGTTTCTCTAACTTGCTAGGGTGAAGAGAGGAAAGGGAAGAGGGAGGTCAAGAAAAGGACAAGAGGATGGTTGTTGAAGGGTGTGAGTACAGAAAGAAAAGAGAAGGGGTAAGCCTAGTTACGAGGACTCTACCCAGGGAGAATGTGCATTTATGAGCATATGTGTGTGACACACGCACGTAGTCTAACGCAAACCTAACAGGGAGAAGAGTCTCAATGTTAGCACAGACATTCATCTGCAGTTGACCTTCCAGTGCCCCAAATTACACAAGACCTTAGGGACAAGGGGGGCTTTGCTCCCTTAGGAAAAAAGCCATTATCTCATTCTGTGTCAAGACCCTGGAGGCTCTTTGACGTCAGAACTGCTTGCCTGCCCCTCCCGCTGGCCTTTGGCAGATGCCTGCTCCCAGCCCCTTCACAGAGACGTTTTCACTGCCCTTACCTCCTGCAGCCTACCCCTCTCCCAGACCCTAGGAAATCCCCGTGCTAGGAATGACATGGTGCCACTGTGGGGACCTGAAGACAGCTGTGTCTCTTCAGGCTCAGAAGCCTATGGTGGTTGAGAAAGTGTGGGTGTGACAAAGAGGTAGGGACAATGAGAGGGTCCAGGGCACCCCACGCCACATGGGGCAGGATAAAGACCCTCATCCCAGGATTCTTTCTCACCCTCCATTCACTGCTGGTTCAGTGTTGCTGGGCCTGTTTTCTCCCCGAGGGAGGGAGGGAGGGAGGTCTGTGTCCCAGATTAGAGGAATGTTGTGGGGAATGAGGTCCTATTGAGAAAGTGTGCTGGGAGCTCCAAATGAAAGAATTTGGAAATTTGAAGGAAATGGAAAGTTCATACACAAAGACTCATTGCTTTCCCCCATAACAAAATGAACTCCTGTAAAACTTCCCTCTCTCTTTTTTTGATTACTGACACCCAAATCCCCTCTGTTATGCAGGCTCTTAAACCACTCTGTTTCCTCCCGTAACTCTGCCTGCTCACCTTTGGATTAATCGCAGAAATGCCTCTCCCACTCGTGCTACTTAGCAGCTACAAGCCTCAGTTTCCAAACTTGAAAATAAGAATAATAATAGACCTGCTTCATAGGGTTAAATGTTTAATCATGTTTAACCACATGATTAAATATGATAATGAAACTAAGACCCTTAGCACAATGGGTAACACATAGTAGGTGCAGTTAGATATGAGCTATATCATTGTTTTTATTATTATCGCTATTGCCAGCTTTCTCTCCAAGCTGTTATCACCCCAGGCCAGGATCCTTGCAATATCCTCCTACTGCTGGCTCTACCTGGTCTCTCTTCTCTCCTGTAAGGGAGTCCTGTGTACCCCTGACATATTAATATTCCTCAAATACAACTTTTGCCATATTATCCCTTTGCTCAAGAGCTTCCAGTGATTCCAAATTGCCTGTTATATTGAGTTACTATTCCTCAGACTAGTATTCCAAGCTCTTCTTTTCTAACACTGTAATCCAACATGGAACTTCACCTTCAGCGTGGTTAGTATGTCTCTCTTATCTTCTCCTCTACCCAACCTTTCTCACTACCGAGATACATCTGCCTCTTCCTTTTCTCCATCTGGAATCCATGTGACCCATCCCACCTGGAGTCCCAAAACCTCAACCTTTTTTGCCTTCCAGGCACAATCAGTAGGGATATTACAGTACCAACAGAACAGGACGCTGCCTTGACCAGGACAATGGGATTTTACCAATGTAATAACAGGTGGGGTCCTGAGAAGAAGAGTGTGTGTCCCTGTGCTTTATTCTTGGAGACTGATTGGTTCCTCCCGATTCTATTTGACATTGTCTCTCTTATCATATCTGCATTAGGGAAATTCCAGACCTTGAGTTTAAGTCAGTTCAACATGAGAACAATCCACTGGATCTCAAATGGGAGATATGAAATGGAAAATTTTGGTTTTTTTTTTTTCCTATGAAGATTTTCTGGTTTGATCAGGGTGGTGGGGGAACAAATATAGAAGAGGACTACAAATCCATGAGAAATGTCCTCAACTCTTAGGAAATATTTCAGTAGGTTCTACAATGTGGGGTCCTTCATGTGGAAGGGAAATGTTGAAGCTCAGAAAAAGCATTACAATCTTCTTTCTTTGTCATGTATGACTTTGGTTACACATGTATAAAAACTCTAGGAATAAAGAAAGTAGGTTCTGTTTTTTAACTCCATGATGAAGATACACTTATTGAATAGCGACTACACTATAATTACACCACTGAGACTTTGAATGTCTCTCTTTTCTCCTTTATCTGTTTATCCACCTGAAAACACTGGAATAAATAATCTCTAGATTGGCACCTTGATTATAGATACATAAAATGAACAAGCATTTGCATGTGTAGGGAAGTGAGTGAGACAGGACTTGTGCATACAAGGAATGATGGATCTCTAGCAAAGCAATAGACATGTGTCATAAACCATCACCTGGGGATACTTAGACTAGACACAAAAAATCATTTCCTGTCCTATCACTGTCTCTGAAACACAGAATAGCTTTGCAACTACCTGAGATGATATGGGCTTTAGCAGTAGAGGCAGGAGAATGAATGCAATGGCCCCTCTAGGTCGCTTTTGGCATCAGTATTTAATAACTTTGTGACTCTAGAGGACTGATCTGTCTGCGGCAGAACATATTTACAGCCTGCTTCCTCTTTCCTCCCCCTCTCTCCATCCCCACCCAATTTTTATTCCCAAGGGATAGAGGCTTTGATAGAGGATAACAACCCAAGATGATGCAATGCATTTGTTTTGGCCTCCACTTGAGTCTGTGTCTGTTATTAGAGGGTGATGCTAAGTCTGGTCTTCCCACTGGCTGAGTCCCAGGATGAGGACCCATCCCACCAGCACCATGACTCATCTCTGAGTTACAGGTCCTCTTTAAATCTTGGGCTGTGGTTGGGTACCCCGACATGAGGGCCCCGGTGGTTCTCTGGGGTGCCCACCCAGGGTCTCTGCCTCCGCTCTCCTTCATGTCTGCGTGTGACACATCCAAATCCCTTTGTGTCTCTCCATCTTCCTGCCACTGTGCAAGTTTGTGTATATTTCTAGCCATGGAAAAAACCCAATTACACGATAGTGTTTCAATTAAATGCAATAAATGCTTTTTGCAAACACTGTGCTTAAGGATAGGGTGAAGTTTGTGGCCAAATATGGAAATGATCCCTTTAAAAATTTTATAGCAAATTGTCTACTTTATTTTAGAGAAAATAGAAAATATAGAGAAGTAAGAAACCAAAAAAAAAAAAAACCTAGCAAAATCAAAACAAGACTATAATTCCATTCCAGAGGTACATATTACTAATATTTTCAATACAGTTTTTCAATATATTCTAATAACACACACAATTCAAAATAACATAAAATATGATCAAATATTTTTTGCTAACTTGCTTTTAATTATTTTTCCCTCCTTAACATATGAAATGAGGAAACTTCTATAGTTCTAAACTTAGATATACTTGTCCCTTATTCTAGAACTGCACTATTCAACACAGTAGCCAATATCCATATGTGGCTATTTAAATTACCTAAAACTAAATAAAATTTTAAAATTTACTTCTTCAGGCTAAATTTTAGACTTCAGACTAGATACTAGGCATGTGGCTAGTGTCTACAGTACAGATATAGAATATTTTCATCATCACAGAAAGTGTATAGGACAATTCTGTTCTAGAAAGATACATTTTCACAAGAACCATCTTGAAGATGAAGACCCTAATAGCACTTATATGCCATATTGATATATAATGTATTGATACAATCGCTGATGGAGAAGAAGCTGCCTGATCTAATTTTTAAATATCCACAACATTCACTTATTTTTTTAACAAATGTTCACAAAACCTGATGGTATTAGAACACCGAGATAAAAATGTGTGTTGCCTGCCCTCAAGGCCCCTAAGTCTAGATGCATTTTAAAATTTTTTTAATTGACACATTGTCACTATACATATTTTTGGGGTACAATTAGTGTTTGGTACCAGGTTCTTTTGAAGCACTATTGACTCACTTATTACTTGGAAGTCACCTTTCTTTACCATGTGTCAACAGGCAACCCTGGTTGCCCCGTCCCCGTGCTCTCATTGCCTTTTAACAGACGGCTGCAAACTCCCGAGCCTATGAGGACAGGTAAACCAAGAAAGCAATGAAGCCAGCTGCATGCAGTTCAGAAAGGACTAGACTGGGTCTCTGCTGAGCTGGGGGCTCACAGAGAGAGATCAGAGTGCTGTCTGCTCTGGAGGAGGAAAGGTTCTGCTCTGCCTTATCTTCTGATTTCTCAAAAGAAGCCAGAACTCCAGAATTTGTTGTAAATTCTTTCAATTACTAATTGTTAAAAGCAAACTTGGGTTAATTTTTTTTAAATGGGAGATAACCATAACAACAGATTCTGCTCAGTCCATGGGTCACCAGTTTGCCATGTCCAGTGTGACTCACCACGTCTTTCCAACTCATGTTTAGAAAGCTCCAGACCAGTAGGTTTTTGCCTTGCCAGTGTCTCCAACCTAATTCCTTATGCACGTATTTTTTTGCATCTAAAGCTTCAATTCCTTGCTCCTTTCTTATATCATTCCACTCTTGCCAACCAGTCACTCTGATCTTTAAGAAAAATGTTGACTTGGTTTGTCTTAATAGATGAAGATTTCAGGTTAGGTTTTCCTCTCCCTTTTCCACTACCTCTCTGGTGTTCTTTTTGGGTTTTGTTTTCTCATATTGAATGACCAAGATCACATCCCTAGGATAGAAGAAAAAAATCTAATGAATCAACTCACAGGTGGATCATATATCTCTGATGACACCCAAACTCTCAGTGTTTTAAGTTAATAAAATCAGTTTAATTTTCAAAGCTTGATAATGACGAATCTGGCTGTTGGGAAAATCTGGGCTCTTGATTTTTCTCAAGGTTTTTAGTCAAGGTTCGGGAAAGTGGGCTTGGCTGTGGGGAAGGATCTCAGGTGCTCATTTTAAACAGGTTTCTGTCTCCAAACTCCTGCTCTCACCTCTTCTGCACAAAAAATTCCCTGTGCAAGGGCTACACAGGATAGTTTTATCATCACCACCATGATTATTAAAGGCTAATATTTACTGAATACATCTCTGTAGCAGATATTATACAAAGCATTTTATACACATTATTTTCATTTATTCATCACAAAAATGATGGACTGTATATGCCAATATTAGTCCCATAGATAAACAGCCATACCCCTTGTCTTAGTCCATTTGGGCTTCTAGGAAAAAATACTACAGATTGGGCGGTTTATAAACAACAGACATGTATCTCTCCCTGTTCTGGAGGCTGGAACCCCAAGGTCAGAGTGCCAGCAGGGTGGGGTTCTGGTGAGAGCTCTCTTCCTGGCTGGCAGACAGCCTCGTTCCAACTGTGTCCTCATGTGACAGGGAAAAGGAGGTGGGGTGAAAGAGTTCTCCAGGTCTTTTTTATAGGGGAACTAATTCCACTCATAAGGGCTCCACTCTCAGCATCTAATTACTTCCTGAATTCCCTGCCTCTTCATACCATCACCTAGTTGGGGGGAAGTAGGATTTCAACATATGAATTTTGAGGGAACATAATCATTCCATCTATAACACCCTGTCTTCAGTTTTGATGCTTACAGTAACATAGGAAAACTAAATTCAAGTTTAAGAGACCTTGAAAGTTGACACCATCCAGCGCCCAGCCTCCGAGCAGGATGGAATCCTACTCATTACTGAACTGTGAGTGGGGGGGACGCTGTTTAAAAATCATTAAAATAATTCTTAAGAAAGAAACCCCAGCCTCTTTCTGATACTCATTTTGTTGTCTAATAATCATCACAATCAGGAATTATTTTATTTGATGTGCAGTCCACAAAGCATGGGAATTTGTTTGGAATTTTATCTGGAATTTCATCTGGAATTTTATTTTTTTTCCAACTGAGATTTTAAAATAGGTTATTTACTTATCCTGGGGCCTTCCTTTTGTAGTACATGTACTTTTCTTGAACTCCCCGGAGTACTGTTCAAAATGGGAAGTCGTGTATGTTTGTGTGTGTATGTGTGTGTGTGTGTGTGTGTGTGTATGTGTATATGGCATTCTGAGATAAAACAAAAGCAAAATAAAGAATCTGCCTATGGTGTCCTTAAGCCAGTATTGTTATTCAAGGTGGGGTGGTCATGATCTTGCTAATTATTTACAATTATCATTTCTTGTCCATCAACCATGACCTAAGTAGCTTGGGTAAGGAATGGCAGGAGCCCTGTTCCTGAAGATGGGGGAAGCCTTGGTGTGTCCAGCCTGGAAGCTTCCTGCCTCACACAGCTCTTTACTGAATTACCTGTCTCCACATCCTCGTCTTTGTGGCTGGCCACTTACTTAATAGTTGCTGGGCATGAACAGCAGCCATAAAACAGAAAGTGCTATATAAGTATTGATTAGTAATTAATTTCTCATTTTATCCATAAACACTTTTTAGGTCAGAAACTATTTTTCCCTCACTTATCTAAGGTTACACACCAAACAAATGAAAGAAGTGTGTGTGTGTGTGTGTGTGCATGGTGTGAGCATCTGGGTGTGTCTATGCAAGTAGGGGTTAGATTTGAGGCCTCTGACTTTTTTCTCTCCTCCGTCCACTCACCTGATGGTCATCTGTCTCTATGAGTCATGCAACTGACTTTTGGGTAGTGATGAAACTGGCTATTCTAGAACATTGTTATCTGGAGAACTAATGAGTCTGCAAACTTGCAACTGTCTCTCTGGTTCCTCCAGAAAAGTCCAAAAGATGGTGGGTCCCAAACAGCAATAGTTCAAAGGGGGATCCAAGAATCCTGAAGCAAAGAGAGGATAGTTAGAGAAAGAGAAGAGGGAGAGAGTTAGTAGAGATGGAGCCCAGGCCAGACATACCATTCCAGCAGCCAGGAAGCCTGAAACAAAAATTCATGCTTTTGGGTCCGAGGTCTGGACCAGATCTCAGCGAGCTCAGCTGGTGCAGTTGTCTCGCCCAGGAAGAACAGCAGAGCAGAACATGAAGGGGAGTGTGGTCTTAGCCCTCTCCCAGTAGCTAGCATGGACGGCTACACCAGAGAGATACTGGGTTAGGTTAGGTCAAGTTTAAGAGAGAGCCTTAACTTCTAAAGGGTCGATGCAGGGGCAGCCCTATTCCCCGTGTGGATAGAGTTGTTTGCTTGTGCGGGGTTGCATGAGGTTGTGGAGTTATTTTTATTACGCTCTTTCTTCTCCTAACACTGGGTCTCTTAATTTTTTCCCTTCAAATTTACTTTGAAAAATCTCATTCCCTAACTGCTAATCTAAACAGATTAATCTCAGCCTGAGATCTAAGGGTTTAAAAGAAAAATCTCTTTCCTTTGCTTTTAGTTTCTTTGTTCAGATTCTTTATTATGAGAACATAACAGAGAGACATCACTAAGCCCCAGCTGCTGGGCCACCATTAACATCCACCCACGAGCACAAGGGCTCTCTGTCACCAGGCCTTCACCCAGAACTGAAAAGATGTCGTTGGACCCCTCAGCTCCTTCTCTAGGTATCCCCACGTAACTTATCAGAAAGGGAAAGACTATTTTATTTATTTTTATTTAACAAGCACTCCTATAACATTTGTTATGTGCCTGGAACTGTTTTGAAGTACTTTCCAAGTATTATCTCATTTAATTCTTTCAGCAACCCAACCAGATCGGTAGTATCACTATCCCCATTTTATAGATGAGGAAACCGAGGCAAGGAGAGGCGATATGACTTGCCCTGGTTACGTAGCTCATCAGCGGTGAATTTGGGGACACGTAGGAAGAACAGCATAGGGATTCCAACCCAGGCCCTGGAGTCCCTACTCTTAACTGTCACTTCAAGCTGAAGCTCAGTCTTGCTGATATTCACCTCCTGGTCTTGTCCTTTCATTACTCAGGTACTAAATTTTCTTACTCATATGGGGGAATTACATAATGAGAGCCTCTTAATTTATTCAAGTGAAGCCTCTGGTGTTTTGCTCCCTGTTGGTTTTATTTGCCTTCTATTGCGAACAGGTCAACCGTGCATTTAGCTCACACCTTTGTGCTCGGAGTCACAGGGCTGCAGGGAGCAGAGGGCCCTGTGCAACTCTTCTACACAGTTTCAGGACGAATATGACCAAACCTGGAACCCTCTTCGGGGCCAAAGCCACACAAGGAAAGAAGAGAACAGCTTAGTAGTCAAGGGTTCTCAGTTAAGCCACATAGTTTAGATTCTTAGAATCTGGTATCATCTGTGCCACCCTTGATGAGTCACTTCCAGGCAGTGCCTGCCTTCTTATGGGCTGGAGCTTGGTCTTAACCATGAGGAATTTTAGCAGGAATGGGCGTCACCAGCTCCTTATACAGTCACAAAGCCACCTCTGTTGGGTTCAGAGCCGAGAGCACCCCCACAGCCTGCTTTCCCGCCTGTGAAGCCTCCGTGGCTTCCCTGACACCCAAAATAGGAGGAGAGGGGAGGTGAGGGGAGGGAAGGAGAGGGGAGGAGAGGTAAGGAAGAAGACAGAGAGGAAGAAAAGGAGAGAGGGGAGAGGAAGGAAGGGAAAAAGGAAGAAAAGAAGGAAGTAAGGAAGACAGGTGGGCAGGCAGGCAGTCTTCTCCATTAAGCTTCAAATCAGCCAACCTCTGGACTGCTCTCTCTGACTCCCTCCAATAAGTGTTGCACATATTGTATTCTAAAGCTCACTCCCAACCTCATAGTTCTGCTTCTTAAGATCTTCTGTGACCTCCAATTGCCCCAAGTTCAAGTCCAAATTCCTTAGTATGGGAGGTAGAGTTCTTTATAACCTGGTCTCCACTTTTCTTCCTATTTTGCCTCTCAACCCTTTCCATATTCCCATTTTCTTCCTCCCCTCCTGTCTTCTCTCTTTCTGTCCCTCCCTCCTTCCCCACTCTTCCCTCCCTCCTTCTGCCCCTCACCTCTACCCTCAGTCATATTAGCCTGCTTATCATTCCCTAAATAAACACCTTCCCTCTTGCCTCCTGATCTTTGTTCACAATCTTCCCTTTGCTTGGAATCCTGTCCCCTATTCCCTCAATCTGCTGACTACCTCCTCCTTAACCTCTAAGCCCCAACCTAGCTTTCCTCCAAGGATCCCATTCCCTGACCGCCC
>VBSM01001562.1:54680298-54814574 GCA_008086735.1 Cheirogaleus medius
TTAACATTTGTACCCCCATAATATGCTGAAATAAAAAATAAAATAAAATAAAATGTTTTATTAAAATATTTCTAAAATTCTTTTGCTATAGATACTATGTTTAATAACTTTCATTTTATAATAATTTTAGATTTGAAGAAAAATTATAAAGATAGTATGGAGGGGTATTTCCATATGCCCCTCACTCAGTTCTCCCCATTCTTAATGTCTTACCTAACCATGTTATGCTCGTCACTACTAAGAAACTAGCATTACTATTAACTGAACTCTGCACTTTATTCATATTTTACTATTTTTTCTCCTACTAATGTCCTTCCTTTGTTCCAGGAGACCACATTACATTAAGTTTTCATGCCTCCTTAGTCTCCTGTGCACTATGACAATTTCTCAGTCTTTCCTCGTTTTTCATGACCCTGACAGTTTTGGACAATACCGGTCAAGCATGTTGTAGAATGTCCCTCAGTTTGAGTTTGTCTGATATATTTCTCATGGTTGGATCAGGGGGATGGGTCTGAGGGAAGAAAATCACAGAGCTGGAGTGCCTTTCATCACGTCATATCAGGCGCATATACTAGCAACATGACTTATCACTGGTAATGTTAACCTCGATCACTTGATTAATTTAGTGTTCTCCATAGTTCTCTTCTGTGAAGTTACCATTTTCCTTCTTTCCAGACTCTGTTCTTCAGAGGCCAGACACTAAGTGCAGCCCACACTTAAGGTCAGGAGGAAGGAGCAGTAAGCTCCTCCTAGAGGAGGGGATATCTAAATAAATTATTTGGAATTCTATAAAGAGTATTTGTCTCTTTCCTTCCACTTATTTAGTTACATGGTGATTTATTTGTATCAGTATAGATTCATGGATATTTATTTTCTACCTTGGGTTATAAAACAATACTCTGTTATTTATTTTGTTGGTCAAATTGTTTCACCTTTGGACATTGGGAGCTCTTTCTATGGCTCCCGTCTCCCCTTTGTTCATCCCCATCACTGTGTTTTTAGCACTTCCTTGCTTTCTGGCACAATAAGATGTTCTAGGCAACAGCTATTGTATTAAATGTTGCAGCATTGAAGTTTGTTTGAACAAAATTATAAATTATCTGTGCATCACAACAAATTTCAAATATATTTCTTCTCTACTGACTTCTCCATTTAGTAACAACATTGTTGTTATTCTCCATATATAATTTACATTCATATAATCACTATAAAATTAATTTTATCCCCAATATTGTACTTTTTAACTGAATTTGCAGCAGCATTTACAATTGTGTCAGATGTTACACTTTAGACAGAATGAACTCTAAAAAAACTTTAGTTTGATTCCATGAATCGGGTGCAAATAAATAAATAAGACAATGGTTAGATTAATTTACAACTGACTTTCTGGAAGCATTTATGACATTTATGTAAAATTGGCCTCTTTAACTGTTTGGCAAGTTCTCCCTCTGCTAACACAGCCAACACATAACAGCTTACCTTCTTTTTTCATACATAGGCAAGAAAAACCGGAATTAAAAGTGAGCAAAAGGAATTTAGAAGAGTCGCTAAATATAAATGAAGAGTCATACTGTACCAAATTATATATACATACATTATAGTTGTATTATCATAGTTGTATAGTTAAATTATTATCTTAGGGCACATTCTTCCTAAAAATAACCACTAACTTTTACAAGAGATGCCCATGATTTTCCAGCAGATCTGTGCTGCCTGTTTTTCGCGGGAGTGGTGCTATCACTCTAGCCCCCATGACGGACGGCTAAGGTTGACAGACACTTTGTGCAAGTTATGTGTTCACTGTTGACTTCCTTGAGAAATGGAAATTCAGTACCTAATTTTTCATTAAACTTACACTCTTATTTTTAACTTTATTGCTACCAAACCAAAGAGTTTCTCATAAAATAAAAAAATTATAAAACAATAAAATTAAAAAGTTAGAGGTGTAAATTATGTAATAAATAAATAAAACAAACTACTGTAGTAAGAGTGTCTGGGCTACTCTTTTTGTGCTTTCCAGCAGGACTGCTCAGGTTCTACTTCCTCCAAATGTCTCATAGCCTAACAATGCCCACATTGCTTGTTGACCTCCACCAACTGTTTACTTGGCAGCTTCCTATGGTACATGACACAGATCACAGACAACTGATTGGTACCCCAGGCAACCAGAATGGACACCGCAGGTGAGTCTGTCTCCCACTATTACCTGAGACCTGAGGAAGGTACCTGCCCCAGCCTGCTCACATCCAAGCATGTTATTTTAGCAGAGAGCACCCCGCATATTCCCATTGAAAGGGAGATGTCTGTGTTACATGTGGAAAGTCAGGAGGTGAACAAATGTAATCATATTAAAAAGTGTCTCACACACTGCTCCTGACCATGAAGGAAGCAGATGTACACAAGGAGATTTGACCCCTCTGGCTTAATATAGTGTAACAATTAAGGACGGTACTTTGTTGAAGAATGAGAGTGCTAAGCAGGATAAGCCACCAGGACGGCAAGCATAAGCTGGAATGGTCCCAGGTAGCCAGGGACATATGATCATCTTATTTAAAAAGTCTCCTGTGTGTCGGTCTCTGTAACTTCCAAGGTTTGGGTGAGACTCAAGCATTGCTCTCCTTCAGAATGCTCGGAACCCCTGCGTTAGGCTCACGCACTGCCATGCACTCTGCTAGACTCTCTCTCAACTGTCTGGCACCCGGTACCTTGTCCAGGGGCCCCAACCATGCTGGACTCTTGCAAGGAGACACCCAGGGGACTCTGCAGAAAAATGCCATCCACCCCTCAATGACCATAATTTTGTCCCAAACCATGTGAAGTGGGCTGGACAACACTGAGATCTTGAAGATTTCTCACTACTTTTTGATCCTTTTCCTTTAGGACAGGTTCTGCCATAGGTCCTAAGCTGCTGTACCTTTGTCCCTTTCTCCTGGGCCTCAGTTAATCTTTTAGGACAGAGGATGACTCCCAAGGAAAATATTCCCAGAGCCCAAGTCTTACCAAGGAGAAAGACAAAGAGGGAAATGAGATGGTTGGACAAAGTCTTTTCTCCCTTCCCCAAAGGAGGAAGCTCCCCCTCCCGGGTGGGCGGACAGGCCACTATACCACAGTAGCCTCCTTGTGTGGGTGGACACGCCTGACACTGGCGTTTTGTCTTCTGCCTTGAACACACATTAGAGCCGGTCCCCAGCTGCCCCAGGGGGCAACATGTGTGGGGAACGGGCAGCACACATAACCAGCGATACTCATGTATTTATGAGTTATGGGGCACCTTTCCAGTGGCAGCTACTGGGCTGCTTCTTGGAGACAAAAGAATAACTAAACATGCACCCCCTGACCTCATGAAGTTCATGGGCTAAATCAGAATCTTTCTCACTACAACAGAAAACAGAAAATGAGGCTTGTTCAGTCCAACCACAACAGTGTGCATGTTTTTGGAGGAGTCCGTGGCGTCGAATCTGAACGAGAGACTAACAAACCCACCAGCTGCATGTTCACCACACTCAGATTTTGGTCCAAACCCAAATGCAGCCCCAGGAGTAGCTGCCCGCTGCGAGGAGCAGTAATGCTGAAAAAGGCTGTCTGGGTTTACAGCTGGCGCTTGGCGGTTGAGAGAAATCATGGATTTGTGATCTTGTGGTCTTTGTCCTGCAGAGCACATATGATAAGTCATGACAATCAGCTGAATCTTTGTGACAGGAATAAACAGTAGTAAAAGGTATATATTTGTGTGCGCATAATTCCCCTCACTTTGATTGCTAGAAATCTTCTGGTCTGGGCCTCAGGATGGCTTGCTAGTGGGCTCAGATCATGTTGCATTAAGGGTTTGCTCTGAGAATTCAGGATTGTTTCTTCACCCCACTAGGAAAATTAGACCCTTCTCGTAGGAAACATGGGAGTAGAAAATTCTATTCTGCAAATGTGACTGACCATGCCCTATGTGAAAGGTGGTTTTCTCAGTGTATCAACGTGGACCACGACCTGGCTGTGGTTCCTTCCTTGGGTTCTCCTCTATCCCTGGATCTGGGCAGGACTCTGGGAAAGATGTGGGACCCTTAAGCCAAGAGGACAGCTTTGGTCATGCCAGAGTGGAGCTGTGTGTGCAAATGTGCAATCCTAGAATATCAGTGGTGGACACAAACACAGGGGTCACCTGAATTCTCGCTTTGCCAATGCAGAGATTAGCTTGGTGGCAGAGAAAACTCCAGAATGTTGGCTTTTTGCTTCTTAACCCTAGCATTCCTTTCACTCAGCCACAGACCACAGGATGATGTCCTGCTTTGTTCTCATTCGGACCCAGATCACTGTTGACCTTCAAAGCATTAAAGGAAAACAATGTAACTGGAGGGGAGGAGAATTTGAAATTCTGAGAATGAAGAAGGGCTTGAGAATTTTGATGGATAATTTAATAAGGCTCTTGCCTATATAATCGTTTCCTGGTGACAAATGAATTTATGCCGGTGATTAGTTCCTGGAGACCAGCCATGAGCTACCCTATCCTAAATCACCCATCAACTTCCTAATCACTTTCCATGGAGGGAGTTGGGGATGGACTTGAAATATTCTTTTTAACTTCCTTCAGGGGCCAGTAAAAAAAATTTCTAGAAAAAGTAGAGCAAGTCAAATACTCAAAAGATCCCCCACGAATGCTGCCTTCTCTGCATCCCTTGATAAATTTGGGATTTCTATATAGGAATTTCATCACCGTCACCCTTCCCTCCATAAAAATAAGCCCCACATTTAATTTCTCTATATACTGAGAATGGTGTGATTTCATGCTTTCAGGGGAGTGGATGAGTTTACAGACTAATAAAGTTAGATGTTGCCAGAGAGTGAGTACTCAAAATTCTCTGTTCCCCTTCCTGGAGGATATCAGAGACTCTATTTCTCTTCATTTAGCTACAAAACAAAGGATAAAGAAAGGTTAGCAGATGAATCTGTGACTCCTTAAAGTTAATTTCACACCTGGGTACTCTGTAAAGTTGGTGTTCATGAAATGTGTCAACACGCACCAATCAGAGGCACAGAACTTATTTCAACATTCTACCTCTCTGGAACATGCTTCCTAATCCTTGCAGGAGCTTTCCTTGCCCCGATCAGCAGTTCGCAAAGGAGGCAAGATAAAGTCCTTTTGCTGACCCCATGTTGCAAAACATGGGCTTCTGGAAGAGTGCCCTGGGCTTGACCCAAGGGTAGAAGATCAGGCAATGTCCGTGGTTTGGGGTCCACAGGGAGGCAAGAGGCCACAGGTGAGCTGGCCAGTGTAGGCAGGTTACAGGGCCACAAGGACAGTGCTGTATAATCTCTGTGGTGTCTGGCACTCTCTCTCCATGGTGTAGTATGGTCTTTCTGTGACAGCCAAGACAAGCTATGCTCCTCATGGCCAAGCATGGTCCCAAATGAAAGATTCTCACTGGCTGCAAATCTGGCTTCATTATTCTTTAATGTGAGTTTCAACTTGAATCTGAAGGTTCAATGTGAAAGAAATATTGCATGTATAATTTACATAAATTAAGTCAACTTCAATTCATATCCTGGGGTGTCAGGATATTCAACCTTATTCTTCCCCTGCCCCCCATCTCTACTTTAGGACTGGGCTGTTTTCAGAGTCTCCAATAGAGCCAATTTCTTAAAGAGGCACCCCTGGGCCTTGGTGGGCTGTCCACTCTCTCATGGCAGAAGTGGTCCCTTCAGCCCCTCCTCTCTGCTCCTGGGACCCCCATACTTCACTCTTGACCTGCCCCCCTACCTAGAGAATCCCACTGCCAGCAAGATAATCCCTTTCTCCCTCTCCACATTTCTCCCTATTCTCTCCTTCCTTTGTCCTCAAACCTTGGTCTCGTTAATGAGTCTAGCTTCTGGAAACAATAGCATGGAAATGCTGCCAAATAATTCTCCTAAAATAGTCACACATAATACTTACTATATACCTGAATGTTTGAAGAATAAACAAGATATCATGGGAGAGAAAGAAAACCAAACTAGAACTGCCCTAAGCCAAATGATCAGGAACTGCCACTCAATGTGATCTCTTCCATCCCTTCTTCCTTCATTTCCCTCCTCCCCTCTTTCTGTCTGTTTTCCTGAGTCCTCTCTGGCCACAGGAGCCTCCACTTGATGTGTTCTGGGTTCCAGCAGCATAGTCCGCGCAGGAGCTCACTGCACGGCCCTGGATCCCACGCGGGGCTCTTGCTTTGGTCAGACTGAATCTGCCCGGAGCCCCCGGCACGTTCAGTGGCTGGAATCTTTGTCTCCTGCGGTGTTCGTTTCTTTGTTTGTTCCACTGTGAACACCTCCAGATGGCCTGTTCTCTCCGGGACACAGCTGTCCTGCCTGCCTCCTTTGCTGACATCCTTGGCCTGACTGCTGAGGTGTTTGCATGGAGACCTCTAAGTCAGACTTCGCCGCTGAGGGAAGGGCTGTTGGGGGAGACAGTGATCTCCCCGCTAAGGGAACCCCCATCCACCCAGGTCCTAATGGAGGCTCTTCCTATTCCTAACTGGACTCCAGACTGGATTGGGAAACCTGTAAATCCAGTCTCTGAATACATAATAGTCATTCAGGGACTGCCTAGGGTCAAACAAGTCACTTAACTCCTTTGAGACAACTTCTTCATTTGTAAGGAAGGGATACGAATCATGCCCTCCTTGGAGAGTTACTGGGGGCATTAGATGAGCTATCACACGTGAAGCATGTAGACTGGTGCCTGGCATATGATGAGCTCTCAGTAAGTATCACTTGTATCTACCCTTGCCTTCTCCTTCCGAGTTTGCCAAACAGAGACTAGTCCATCAGCAGGACAGATTTTATGGTGTGATTTCAGGGTTCGTAAAACACAGAATGGCCTGAATGTCTTGCTGAGTGTGGGCATTCCAGAAGATCTTTCCTCCTGGCCCATGCCTGGTGTCCTGTTAGTCTCATTCACCTGCAGGCTTCTTGGTACTTCTCCAGGGAGGAGGTACTGCCCTCAGCCTCTTTTCCAAGAGATTTCCATAGGGAGCAGGGAAAGAGGGGTTTCCTAGGGCTTCCGTAACAAATCACCACAAATTTAAACCGGGTGGTTAAAAACAACAGAAATGTATTGTCTCACAGTTCTGAAGGCTAGAAATTCAAAATCAAAGCATTGGCAGGGCCATGTTCTCTCTGAACACTCTAGCGGAGGACCTTCCTTGCCTCTTTCCAGTATCTGACTGTTGTTGGCAATCCTTGGTGTCCCTTGGCTGAAAAGTGTTAGTTATTATTTTTCTTCTATTCCCACCCCTTTGTGGACATCAGTGAAAATTAGGATCTTGCAAGTTTGTTTAGATTGGGATAATGTTGTGTGTTATCCCAATGCCAATTGTGCATTTGCCCAATAGAAAGGGGACAAAAAAATGTAGGGCGTCTTTCCTATAGAACTGATGGTGGAGCTGGAAGGCAGTGGCTGCAACAGAGCTCCTGCTTTGGGAGCAGCTGCCTCGTTACCAGGCATGATGGGTTCTCCCAACTTACTTTTTGGTCTACCCCATTCCTTTGCTCACTGCCCAGCATCACCTGACCACAGAGATTTGGCCCATGACTTCCTCTCTTTGTATTTGCACGATTTTTCTCCCTTCCTCTTCCAGGTGAGTATTCATCTTATCCTAATGTCTCATTGTAGTCATCCTGGGCTGGAGGCCATGGCAGGCTCTCATTAATCTACCAGGGGTGTGGATGTTCACAGAGTGCAGTACTGGCCAGGTGTTCAAAATCTGTTGAGAAGACTGTTATAGCATTGTCCAGCTGGCAAAGGGAGAATGGCTTCCAACCCATGCAGAGTTTTCCATTCATGGGTTCTGACAGACAGCTCCCCACAAGAGGATGCAGGAAGGTTGGTCAATAAATGGCTGTCAGCCCTAGGGCTTGCGAGTGGTGTGGGAAACAATGCATTCATTCCAGCAAAGTCGCTGTTTCTCCCCAGCCCCGGCTTCTGTTTTATATCCCTTTATCCCACTGGACAGTAAGCAGGACATTTGGAGCTCCAGTCCACCAGATTCCTCTGCCTCTCTTTTCTCTGTTTTTTTTTTTTCCCTTAACCTTGTTCTTCTTTTCATAACGTCTATTTTTGCAACAGTAAGAATTTGCAACATGGCTTCACTCACATACATATGTGGTGTATACGTGTGCCATCTTTTTCCTCATTCACACTTCCTGTTTGGGATGCTTTCCCTTTTGACAGCCTCTTAAAATTGGGTGGCTTGTCCTTAGCCTTAACCTTGTGGTACTGGCTGAATATGGTCCTCAAATAACCCCTTCTGAATGTTTTTGGCCTTACCAATTAGATTAGGTAAGGAGCTATCATCCCTTATCCCCATGGCCAACCTTCCACTGGGATGGGGAAGCCTCTGGCATTAGTTTTCCAGTTCCCAAGGAGGGGTTTCCTCCCTTTCCACCATATGCTTGGTGGGACTGAGCAGGACCTGTGGGCTGCTACATGGCCCAGGAAGTGTCTGTGCTGCAAACTGGATCAGGATAGAAGTGAGTCTCTCCTTCTTCATGTTGACCAGCTCTCGTAGCATATCTCTTCCAGAGTGGTGGCTTCTGCCACTGCTGTCACTACCAGAAACCCCCCTGGTATCCCCACAGCATAAAAGGATGCTCCACATCAGTCTGTGGCATCTTCATTGGGCTGGCTCAAAATGGTGAGGAAGTTGCAATGTGATGACATTTTCTTGTTTGTACTACCCTGTTTCCACACTGCTGTTTCCTCTATTCTTTGCCAATGAACTGTTTAAGCTTAATTAAGGTCTGATTTTATTCTTCCCATTTTTAGTCTGACAAGCTCTGTTGTACCTGGGTTGAGGATGCAGCACATCACTGGCAAGAACGGATGGGGCTGCATATATTTTACTGTCAACTGCCCTCTGGGGAACCATCTAAAAGATGTCTTTGTCCTCCCCCTGGGAGATTAGGAGTTATGGTACAGTGCACCCTGTAAGGTTTTGAGGCGGTGGAAGAAAATGAAACGAGGCCAATTAGATGCTATCAAAGGTAGTGTTTATTGAAGCGCTCCCGGGCAAGGTTCGAGGGCCCCAGAAGTCGCACTGCCCAGGAGTGTGGGCTAGCTTTTTATAGGGGAGCTGGTGGTTGCTTTTTGGCTGTCTCTGGGGGTGATGCAGGGTCTAGTCAGGAAGTTCTGCATCTGGACGTTTTCCTGCTTTGTCTTGGCGGTTGCTTGGGTTGAGATGTCCTGTTGATAACAGCATGCAGTTAGCGCAGCTGTGGTGCAAGGGCTGCAGTCTTGTGTGACCTGGCAGAGTCAAGTTGAAGGGGGGCAAGGAAGAAAAAGGAGAGGGGGGAAGGGGCCATCAGCCTTACATGCCCCAAAAGATGGTGTGTGATACCCCCCAGGAGGTAGGCAGGAGACGAGGACCACAGGTGGGGCGGGGGTGGGGTAGGGTGGGATGGGGGGACAACAAGGCACAGGGAGGAGAAACTCGTAGAATTTACAAAACCTGTGAGGCCTCTAAGTTCTTTGTGATAATTCTTACAGCTCTTTAACTCCTCAATCCTTGAGCAAAGTCATTCTAATCCTGTAGGTTCGTGGCCCCTTGGTATTCCTGACAATTTGAATTCATCTGGAGCGGGCGTCCATAGCCACATGCTGATTGAATCTGGGAAGCCATGTGACAATCCTACCCGTGGTGCTTCCAGGTTTTCTTTTAGTACCATTTGGGCATGCGGAGATTGGGAAGCTAGGTACTTCTGCCACAACGCCACACCCCTTCCCACACCTGGCCTGTCTCCTATGCTTTCCAGGTGGGGTCAATACCCTGCCCTGACCTGTTCTTCAGTAGAACACCTGCCCTCACCAGAGTCCAAATGTGTGCGCCTGCGCACATCCGGGCACGCACGCAACCCGCCATGGACAGGATCAGCCGGCGGGCTTGGCCTCCCTTTTGAATGAACAGAATTACAATTCCATGTCTTTATTTCAGCTTTTCTGGCTGGAAAACAACTGATTCCCTGTGCCTGTGGAGAGAGAAAAGGACTCACCCACCCTGGGTGGTATCTTGCACCATCTTTTGGGGTGCGCCGTATCATAACCCCTAATTTCAAACATCCTCAGCCCCACACTACGAACAATTCCCAATTGCCCTAACCCTCCAGCTGCAGGTTGCTTGCCTTCCTCTAATTACCTAAAGCATTGTATTAATATCTATTCTTTTGATTGTCTTATATTCAATTTTGAGGTCTACCAGAGAAAATTAAGGAATAATGGAGCTTGGTGCACCCTGTATGTGAAAAAATTTGAAATCTGAAAGCTGTAATTTGGGGAGTAGGTTGTAGGCAGAATTTGGATTCTAGAGTGGACAAAGAAATTTGGTTGTGGGTCCACAATGCCCTCCCTCATTCGCTTTAGGAGGAACACATTTTGCCCTAATTTGTCAGACACTAGGCCAGAACCTACCTCCTAAGACAGTGAAGTGTCACAAAGCTGATGCTTCCAAGTGACGTTAAAAAAAATTCTATTCAGGGCCGGGCGCGGTGGCTCATGCCTGTAATCCTAGCTCTCTGGGAGGCCGAGGTGGGAGGATCGCTCAAGGTCTGGAGTTCGAAACCAGCCTGAGCAAGAGCGAGACCCCATCTCTACTAAAAATAGAAAGAAATTAATTGGCCATTTAAAAATATATAGAAAAAATTATCCAGGCATGGTGGCACGTGCCTGTAGTCCCAGCTACTCAGGAGGCTGAGGCAGGGGGATCGCCTGAGCCCAGGAGTTCGAGGTTGCTGTGAGCTAGGCTGACGCCACGGCACTCTAGCCAGGGCAACAGAGTGAGATTCTGTCTCAAAAAAAAAAAAAAAAAAAATTCTATTCAGTATTATAATTTGGATATATTGTTAAATAATGGCTTTCTCCAAATATCCATTTTTCTAATGTTCAATATTCAAAAAGTTGCTGTTCATTTTTGGGGGACTGTAGATCTTTCGGTCTAAGCAGTTTCTCACAGGAGGCTAAACTGCTGCAGTAGGGATGGGAATGTCTTCTCTCTTCATCGCATGCTGATGAAAATACCCTGAGAGGAAGGTGGCAAGAGAGGCCTCTCCCTGGCCCAGGGCTGGTGTTATTTGAGACAGAATAAGCCAGGGCTTGACAAATGTACTGTGGGCCCTTGTTACTGTGCTCAGATCCAAGTCCTGGGGAGGCCAGCTGTGGGGAGCCATGGAGTTTCCTTTGAAGGAAGTGGACATTCCTGCAGAATGACTTATCATTTGGCCTTTTCTTGTGCTACTAGTTCCTTGGGAGAAGACTTCCTGTGGCCCATATAATGAAGCCTGGGTTCTTCAAGGAAAGCTAGGAATTTGGAAGTCAGGCCAGACCATAATCATTTGGCAAGTTATTTCATGAGCTGGAGTTCATTTCTGCCATAACCTCACCCCATATTGCACACACTATATATATGTATATATATGCATAATATGTGTATGTAATTTCTACATTGAAACACAAGTGGGCTCTTCTGGCTAAGATTTTCTTAACACAAAATTTTAAGCATGTGTCAGAAAGCAAACCAAAGCTTATTCCTAGTAAGCTGTCCATGTGCACAACAGAACTCCAAACAGTGAAAAGCTGTGAGACAATAGCTGTCACGGGGCCCTTATTTTGTTCAAAAGCATCTCCATCACCATGAATGGAGAAATACTTCTCCATAGTTCTCACCCGGTAAATACCCAGTAGTGGGACTGCTGAGTCAAATGGTAGTTCTACTTTTAGTTCTTTGAGGTATCTCCATACTACTTTCCATAGAGATTGTACTAGTTTGCAGTCCCACTAACAGTGTATAAGTGTTCCTGTCTCTCCACATCCACGCCAGCATTTGTTGTTTTGAGACTTTTTGATAAAAGCTGTTCTCACTGGAGTTAAGTGATATCTCATTGTGGTTTTGATTTATATTTCCCTGATGATGAGAGATGTTGAGCAATTTTTCAACAATGTTTGTTGGCCATTAGTCTATCTTCTTTTGAAAAGTTTCTGTTCATGTCATTTGTCCATTTTTTAATGATGTTGTTTGAGTTTTTCTTGTTTATTTGCTTGAGTTCTTTATAGATTCTGGTTATCAGCCCTTTATTGGATATAGCATGCAAATATTTTCTCCCATTCTAAAGGGCCCTCTTTTCTCAACCCAGCTACAAACTCTCTGGAGGCCAGGGATAAAATCCACAGCACCTAGCATCACCCAAAGCCCTTGACACATAAGCAATAAATCCACCTTAAATAGGTTGGCATTTTCTTGCTCAGAGGATAGCCCAATAGGCTCATGGCAGTTAATGTCAATTTGGATGAACTTAGAGGAATCTAGCCTTTGTCTAAGTATGGCTTTCTGAGATAGACTGTCAGAGGGTCACTCCTGAGCACCACCCCCTCCCGGGCTGTCCAAACAGCTGCTAGTCACTCAGACAGCCACAGGAGAGAGGAGTTGTAGCTGGCGGCCCCTGCCAGCTTAGAATATAGGAAAAATAAACCAGTAAGAAACAGCAGAGTGTGGGGGATTAGGCATGTTCTTAACAGGAGAAGAAGCATTAAAAATTGGCATAAACATTTGGAGGGACATTTGGCAATACTGATGAAAATTTAAAATATGGGCAGCCTCTCACCCCCTCTTTCATGTTTCAATGTCTTTCTTGAGATAAACACATGTGAGTACACGGGAGGTATGTATCAGCAAGTTTGCAAGAACCGAAAGTAGAAACAACCTAAATGCCACCCATAGGGTCAATGCTAACTAAGTAATGGAACATCCATAGGATAGAGTGCAATGCAGCTTTTTCTTTTTAATGAGGCAAAACTTTATAAAGACATGGAGAAATTTTGAAGACAAATTAAGTGAAAATAAAACCTTACAGAGCAATATATGCAGTATGGTATAATTTATTTAAAAATACAAAACCAGCCCCTCATATTCTCTGTATGCATTTCCATAAATATAATGCACAGAAATATTTCTAGAAGATTCACATAAGACAATAACAGCAGTTACGTCGGGAGAGAGTTATGGAGGGAGATAGACCATGGAGAACTTTAGCTTCTTCTGTAGGGTCTTCATTCCTTAAAAGGAAAGTATCTTCACCTGTTGCCCCCGTTAATTAGAAGCAAATAAAGTTACAAGAAGAAATCGCCTTACATAACACATGAGACTGGAAAGCCGGGGCAGATGAAGGGATTTGTGCCTGTGGTTTCTGAATCATAGTCACTCCTCTTGGTGGAGTCCACGGCCCCAGTGCAGAGACCGGGAGGGTGGATTACTCCAAAGTGGTGGGTGTACTGTTATTTGTGACCCTTTCTCTGGGGATAGAGACTTAAGTCAGTTTTTTTCTAGATTCAGGCTCAACATCTGGAGCAGAAGTGGGATATTAGCAAGAGAGGAGATGTGTTAGAATAGAGGAGGCCCCATCACCGAGCCAGTTCAAATTCATATCAGCAGCAGAGGCCAAGTTCACAACTCGGGGTCAGGGGCTCTTGAGTGTGCACAGAATCCCACAGAGGTTTGGTTTAACCTGCAAAATCCTGGCCCCCACTCACAGAGCAGGTTCTGGCTCACAAAGACTGGAGTGTGCGGCCTGCGGCCTGGGAGTCTGCATTTCTAAAAGTGCCCCAGGACACTGGGAAGCGGGTGGTGTGTCTCTCGCTCGCAGAGGGCACAGGGGAGCAGAGCAAGGGCAGCCACCTGTCCTCTCTGCTGCCCACCACCCTTTGCACTCACTGCGGGACCAGTCCCATTCTGTGTTCCCTTCCTGCCAGCTGCTCCCTTTCCCACCCCCTGTTTTCCCATTTCTAAGTGTGCAAACAGCCCTAAGAACAGGATACAGAATCCTCAGTAGGCACCAAAGGTAAGAAGAGGCTGTTTGGAGGAGAAAAGAGTGGAGGGGGGGAGTGGGGGAAAGAGCCCGGGCCAAAAGGGGGAAGAAAAGGCCTGTTAGTTGGATCATCGGGTTGAAATGAAAAGTTTTGGATAAAAGGTGGTTGCATTGGCCTCAGGCACTTACAAGAGAGAGTTTGAAGTTCCAAAATTATAAAGGCAGAATCAAAGCTGTTGGCTGAAACTTGTGGAGTTAAATTGAAAGAAAAAAAGTTACCCATTCCAAGGTCCTAGGCAGAAATATGTGTGGGCAGATTAAATGTCCCAGGCCCTGTCCTCAAGGAGAGCCGGCCTGGTCATGAGGAGCAAGATGTGGTGACAGTGATAGTGGACGACATTTATTGGGCACTTAGTGTACACCAGGCATTGTTCTAGCACTGACTCATTTAATTCTCACAATAACCTTGGAGGTAGGTATGGTTTTTTTAATCACTATTTTACAGATAAATAAAGTAAGGAACAGAGAATTAGGTAACTTTCCCAAAATCATACAGCTGAGGCAGGATTCAAACCCAGGCAGTCTGGCTTCAGAGCTTGTGACTTAATTATTAAGTTATTGTGCCATAATTACATGTCAAATTTAGTGAGAGAGTCATTAAAAGGAACAGAATGAAACAGGGAAGTGAAAAAGATCAAATGCGGTGAAAGAAAGAGCTATAGAACATATGGTGTCTGGGGTGGGTTTTGAAGAATGAATAGGAGTTTTATGGGAGGAAACGATAAGGAGGTGCATGGTATATCCTAGAAATGGCAAGTGAACAAACACCTAGAGACTGTGTGTTGGAGGAACCACGGGAGATCTATACAAGGGGTGGGAGCGAGCACACAGCATCTGAGAGAGAACTGGAGGGGAGAGCTGAGAAGGGGTGGGGGTGGGGGCAGGAATGGCGGGGCAAGGGGTCAAGGGTCTGGGGTCTGAATAAGAGGTTGGAATTTGGGCTTAGGCAATGTGAATCTGGGAAAGATTTTAAGCAGGGGAGTGAATGTTCAAATTTGCCTTTAAAATATATTAATATTTGATTAATAAAGTAGAGAAATGATTAGCTCAGGATAAGACTATTCGGTAACGGGTATTCTGAGTCTATGTCTATGCAGGTCAGGTCAAGCAGAACTCTGGTGAATTAGGGGAACCAAATAACAGGCCTTTCTAATTGTCCAGTTCTTCCTGAATTACACGGTTTTATGCCTTACATGTTCCCTTCACGTAGTCAGACACAGCCAGTGGGCTGACTTGAAGAAATTCCAAAAGTGTATGAACTCACTCATCACAGAGGACTCATGTGAAGGCTTGCGGCTGTCATTTTTAGTGACACTTAATGCCTCTATGGGAGCAGGGGGCAGACACTTCACACTTCGCATCAGGGAATGTTCAATACATAGTCATGCATGGGGTCTTTGTATTCTGAGCTCCTGCCCTCAATTCACTCCAATAGAGCCAGATCTGGGAAATGGGAATGTTGTCAATGAAGGAAGGAGACAGACCATCCCAGGGGCAGGAGAAGTGATCCTCTCCCTGGGCAGGCCGGCTGTGCATACTGGGCACTGAGCTTCAGAGATGTAGAGCAGTCACCTCTTGCATTTGTCTAATCAGAGTTTTATGATTTGCAAAGAGCATTCGCGTGCATGATCTCATCCGAGTTGGGTGGAAGCTGCCATTCGCACCTCTGTCATTGGGACCAAAATACCTTGTGACTTCACTCAGCAGCTGGTGGAGGAGTGTGAGGAGCTCAGCTGCACAGGTGGTGGGAGGAGTGGGGAGGGGACCCTGGAACTGTCTCTGTGCTCTGGGGGGAGGGGCAGCTATTGCCGGTGAGTGGGAAAGAAGATGAGCCAAGCATGGAAAACTGTCAAAAGGAAAACCCCAGGGGCCTCTTACACCACTGGTTTGGTGCATCTCCTCAAGCCAAATCAAGGTGAGATGGAAGGTGGGGGGAAGTGCTCTGCATCTGAGGCTCTCTTGGAGAGACAGTTGATTCTGCTTCTATAAGGGATCTCTATGCTTAACAAATTCACAGCGTTTTGTTTTGTTCCGTTTTGTTTTTCAGCCATAGCTGATTCTCCCGGCTTTTATCTTTCTAGTTTTATCTCCTCTTCAGGATAATACTGTTTGGAAAACAGAAGCGGAATTATTAGGTTCTCCCAAATACCTTTCTAGGTAAACTTATATCTGATTCTTCATGACATATGTGGTCCAAGTAGGAAGTGGAGATGAAAGCTGAAGTCAAAAAGAAAGACTAGAACTTGGCTTCCTAGAAGGTAGGGGAGGTCCATACTCAATGTTAGCATTTCTTGCACAGAACCCACTACCCAATACATTTTTGCTTAATGAATTTATGCTATATGGAAGATAAATAAATGAAGAGAGAGACAAAAAAGTGAGTCAGGGATTAGAGAATACAGATATGATATATTTAAGCTTATAATGCCTTTTTTTCTACAAGTTCCCATTCTCTAAATGGATTACCTCATTCATCACCCCTCATCTGGAATTCTCCAAATGCAATCCACACAATGGAGGAAGACAACAAACCCAGCAGAACACAGTCCTGCCTCTGAACACCCGAGCCAGGGCTAAGAACCTGCACATACACACACATTCCTTGGCGTTTAGAAGTGAAGTGTCAGTATCCAGTCTGCCCACCTGCCTTCGCAGCGTGGAGGATGGTTACTGTCAAGAGGGCCTCCCCATAGCTCTCAAGGAAGAGGAGTCAGGAGACCAATTTGTCCTCATTGCCTCGAGGCTGGAATCAGAATGACAGATTCTTCCCAGGGTAAGACAGGATTGAGGGAACAGGAGACATGCTCTTGAGGAAGTGACACCCTACATAAAGGTGGCACTGCAAGATTATTGTGACTTCTTCCATGTCTAAATTCTGGTTTAGCATTCTTGGAGTTCTGTCCCCAGAGAAAATAAACAAGGCCTAACGTATATCTAGGGACTCTTATTTTGCAATGCAACTTCAAAATCTGAAGCAAATTTCTTTGAATTATTTTACTGGTAGAATATCTTCATCTCTTTTGGGTGAGATTTTATTTTATTTTATTTTTTTAGGGAAAAAATGTCATTAGGAACCAAAGTTGGTGAATAACATTAATGACTGAACTGTGAGTGGCACTTTTGAGAAAAAGGAAGTGTGTGTGTATGTGCACGTGCATGTATATTCATTCATACTCTAGTGAAAGATTTAGAAAGATTCCAAGAGTGAGTTGAGACACGGCACTCATGGAAAACATATGTATAGAGCTTCCCATGTGAGATTGAAGTGTGACATTTATTTGGAGAAATGGATCAATGATTTTGCACACTTACTGGAGAATTCACATTTACATGTTCACACATGGATAACTAGCAATTTTTAGAAGCTGGCAGCCATACCTCTCTTGATGTGACCTAGTCACTCTTCTTTCTCTGATACCACCACATCTGTGGTGTGAGCCAGCATTGAGTCTTCCCCTTCTGTGAGTTCTAAATATATATACTTGAAAGCCCTGAAGGAAATGTGATGAAGGATTCACAAGAAGAATGAGAAGTACAAGCAGAATTTCTTCAACAGCTTCTTCTCTTTGCCTTCTTCACTTCCCATTTCCTTTTCTCTGAGGAGTATCAGAAGAGGTTAGAGTATTATTATATTAGATAATAATTCTTGACTTTCAGTTCTTGCTTTATGACCGTCTTGGATATAGAACTATGTTTGCTCAGGGAAAATGGGTCACAGATTGCTAAACTAGCTCCTCACCATGCAGTGGTTAAGAGCTGTTTGTTTTTCAAATACCTTAATTGTATGGTCTACCAGAAAAGAGCAGCACTGAAAATTATACCTCTGGACTAAATGCAACCAGATGGACAAAAACAACAAGGCGTTTGAAACAGATAAATGCCCCACAATCCCCCTGTGGTTGGTTTTATCGCTAGTTAATTTTATAATGGCTTCTTCTGGAGCAGAGGGATATTCCCTTGGGGCAAGAGTAGGCCCTCAGCAAAAACCAGGCCGCTTCCAGAGGGAGGGTCCTCCTTGCTGCCTCTTTGGGTAGAATTGGAATAACTGTGTTGGTTTGGGGCTGGGGTAATGGGTGGAGCTGCTGGGAGAGTGGAATTCCGAGCTCAAGAGCAGCGACACATCTCTCTTTGTTTTATGCTTCTTGGCTTTAATTTGCAGAGCCTTTTGCTAGACACAAAGCAGGAGTTTTAGTCTGGTGTGGGTGACTGGAGCTGACGCGGTGGGAAGCACGGAGTTAGGTGATCTGGTTGGTCATTGGCAGGTTAAAGTTTTAGAAGCCAACGTTGCTATGGAAAGAATATTCCATGCTGGGTTAGGGCCACATGGACTTATCAGTGGACTCAGGATAAGGCTGACCTCTGGGTCCGTGTTCCTCTTCCCAGGACCATAGTGTCCAAGCAAAAGTCGTCCCTGTGGGTATGCATCAAAATCTAGGCAAGCAGGCTGCTGCGCTGTCTTCAGGACATAAGTAGTTATTACATACCATCTCACACAGAGTGTAATAAACATATTGGATTCAGGGCTGGAAAGTGAGGGAGGTGTGGGGAAAACGTCCAGAAAGAAATGTAGATTGAAGACCTGGTTGACCCTCTTTCCATGAAAAAACTGTGATTTTCTGGGATTGGTTGAAGGAGCTCATCATTTTGGAAAAGAGTTCTCCCCCTCCCACCGCATCCCCAACTCTGCCACCGTTGCCACCAAGAGGAAGTCTTTGAAAATGGAGGGCAAGGAATGTACGGTGCTCTAAGTATCTGTGTTGAAGAAAAGAAAATAGACAGGTTGAAGCAGTGAGGCCTGAGATCTTCTGAGGGATAAGTAGATTGGCAGAGCTAAAATGGTCATGCAGTTAACATTCTCTTTCCTTCTGGAACAATCTCAACCATAGCCATTGGGTCTCTATGCTCACGTAATTTAATAGTCGTAAGTGTCCAGTAATTACTTCATATAAACTCCTCCTCACTCCCTTCAGAAGGTCTTTTCCTTCCTCTGAAATCTCCTTGGTGCCCTTGCTCATGTGTCCTCCTTCACCAGAAAATGTGTCAAACTGCACACCTTAAATACATTTGCTTTAGTGTATGTCAGTTATATCCCAATAAGGCTTTCAAAAACATCTACCTAGTTTGATCTTATGTTGAGTCACAGTCTTTCACGAGAATTTTAAAAAGCATATAAAATTTACATACATTGAGATGAACCGCTCTTCACTGTAAAATTTGATATTTTGATAAATGTATACATTCACATAGCTACCATCCTGATCAATACAGAACATTTCAACCGCCTTAAAAAGTTTTCCTCATGTCCCTTCCAATGAAATTCCATACCCTCTAAGAAAACACTTCTGATTTCTATCATCATGTCAATTTACTTTGCCTGTTGCTTAAACTTTGTAAGAATAAGTACTGTTGAGCCTGTCCTTTTTCATTCAACTTGTTAGTTTTGAAATTTATTGCGGTATTTTAGTTAATTCTTTTTTATTGCTGCATAGTATGCCATTGTATAAATAACCTATCATTTATTTATTCATTCCTCTGTGAACATTTGAACTGCATTTAGTTTTTAGATGATATGAACAAAGCTGACCTGAATATCCTTGTACAAGTCTTTTTGTGGATGTATGTTTTATTTTCTCTTGGATAAATATGTGAGAGTGGAATTGGGAAAGTGTATGTCAAATATTTTTGAGATAGACCCCCTTAATGTTTTGGAAAAAAATTCATATACTAAAGAACAAAACCCTCTTTTTCTTATATTTCATTTCTGACAGTAAATGTGTGGATTTTTTCCCTACACCAACTAATTCTGTAACACCAGCAGGATACTCTACAATTCACCGATGGCACTACCTGGAATTAGTGCAAACCCCACAGGCTAAGGGCTCAGTCCCACAAGACTGCCCCCCACTTTAGATGCCGATTGCAAGCAGTGGGTCTCCAGGTTACTCATATTTCTGTCCTACTTTGTTACACATTGGGGGCTCCCATGGCCCTCTCCTTAAGTTTGATAATTTGCTGTGACAGCTCACAGGACTTGGGGAAGCATTTACGTTTACTGGTTTACTATAAAGGATATGTTAAAGGGTACAGATGAACAACCAGGTGAAGATGTGCATGGGGCAAGATCTGGAAAGATCACAAGTTCACATGCTTCTGTCCCCTGGAGCTAGAGTACACCACCCTCCTGATGCATGGATGTGCTCCCCAAACTGGAGGCCCCCAACCCTGTACTTTAGAGATTTCTACAGAGGTTTCACCACTTAGGCACGATTGGTTATTAACCCCATTTCCAGCCCCTCTTCTCTTCCCAGAGGATGGAGGGTGGGGCAGAAAGTTCCCAGCTTCTAATCATGGCTTGGTCTTTCTGTTGGCCAGCCCCAACCCGGAGCTACTCAGGATCCCATCAAGAGTGGCCTCATTGGAACAAAAAATGCTTCTTGGAATCCCCCAAAATTCCAAGGGATTTAGGATCTCTGTATGAGAAACCCAGGTCAAAGAACAAATTATTAGGAAAAAAGTGCTCCTAGTGACCAGATCACTCAGGAGGTTTCTCTGCGAGGAACTGGGGGCGGAGACCAACATACATATAATTCTTATTTCACATATACAATAAAATCGACCCTTTTAAAGTGAAAAATTCCTTAGTTTTTAATACATTCATAAATCTGTCCAATGCTCATCCTAATTCCAGAATATTTTCATCACCCCCAAAGAGAAGCCCCATACCCATTATTGGCCAGTCACTCCCCATTCCCCTCTAATCTTAGTCCCTGGCAACTGCTAATCTACCCTCTGTCTTGATGTATTTTCTTTCCTGGGCATTTCATATAAATAGGATCCTACAATATGTGGTCATTTGTGTCTGTATTATTCACTTAGTATTAATATAAGATTCATCCATGTTACAGCATGTATCAGTACTTCATTGCTTTTTATTGCCAAATAATATTTCATAGTATAGATACACTACATTTATTTCCCCATTCTTTGCTTTATAGACATTTGGATTGATTCCACTTTGGGGCTATTGTGAAGAATGCTGCTAGGAACATGCATGTGCAAGTTTTCATGTGGACATATGCTTTCAATTCTCTTGGGTATGTAACTAGAAGTCGAATTGCTGAGTAATATGGTAACTTCACATTTAATTTTTTGAGGAACTGCCAAACTGGTGTCCAATGCAGCTGTACCAGGTCACATTCTAATCAACAATGTAAGAGTGCTCCAATTCCTCCCAGCATTTGCTCTTGTCCATCTTTTTGGTAATAGCCAACCTAGCAGGTGTGAAGTGGTATCTCATTGTAGTTTTGATTTGCATTTCCTTAATGACTAATGATGAACATCTTTTTATGTGCTTATTGTCCATTTATATATCTTCTTTGGAGAAATGTTTATTCAAATACTTTGCCCATTTTCAATTGGGTATTTGCCTTTTAATTGTTTGAGTTGTTCTAAGAGTTCTTTATATATTCAGCATACTAGACCCTTATCAGATATATATGATTTGCAAAAATTTCCTATCAATTTCTTCATTGTACTTATACTTTTTGATAGTATTCTTTGAAGCAGAAAAGTTTTAAATTTTGATTAAGTCCTATTTTTTTCTTTTGTTGCTTGTGTTTTCAGTGTCATATATAGGAAACCATTGCCTAATTTAATGTTGTGAAGATACACTCCTGTATTTCATTAAATATTTTTTTGTTGTTTTAGCTCTTACACTTAAGTTAACCCATTTTGAATAAATTTTTGACTATATTGTGAGGAAGAGGTTCAACTTTATTCTTTTGCATGTAGATATCTAGTTGTCCCAGCATTATTTGTTGAAAAGACTATTCTTTCCGCCACCAAATTGTCTTGGCACCCTTATCAAACATCAATTGACCATAATATATAACTTTATTTCTAGAGTTCTCAATTTTATTTCACAATCAATATAATTTGGCCAGTCAGACACAGTCTTGATTACTGCATCTCTGTACTCATTTTTGAAATTGGGAAGTATGAGTCCTCCAAGTTTGTTCTTTTTCAAGTTTGTTCTGGCTATTCTGGTCTCTTGTATTTCTATGTGAATTTTAGCATCAACTTGTCAATTTCTACAAAAAGGCAACTGGAATTTTTGATAGGGATTGCATCAAATCTATAGATTAATTTTGGGAATACTGCCATCTTACCAATATTGGATTCCATTCATGGGGATAGATATCTTTGCAATTGTTTAGGTCTTCTTTAATTTCTTTCAGTAGTTATCTAATTTTGTTTTTTCCTATAAAAACTTATACTTGTTCTGTTAAATTTATTCCTAAGAATTTCATTTTTTGATGCTATCATTAATTGAATTATTACTTAATTTTATCTTTAGATTATTTATTGCTAGAGTATAGGAATATAATTGATATTTGCTTATTAATCTTATGTCCTTTCTGAATTCATTAATTATCTTTAACTGTTTTTGTGTGTATGTGTATATGTATGAATTCCTTTGGATTTTCCAGATACAAGATCATGTCATCTGAAAGCACACATAGTTCTATTTCTTCCTTTCCAATATGAATAGATTTTATTTTTTTCCTGCCTAATTTCCCTGGTTAAAACCTATAGGTTAGTACAGAGGTAGCATAAGTGGACATCTTTGTCTTGTTCCTGATCTGAGGAGGAAAGTTTTCAGTCTTTCACTGAGTATGATGTTAGATTTGGGTTCTGGTAGATACTCTTGATCAGGTTAATTTTCCTTCTGTTCTTAGTTTAAATGTCTTTATCATGAAAGAGTGTTGGGTTTTGTCAAATGATTTTTTTGCATCTATTATTAATAAGACAATGAGTGTTTTTTGCCTTTCATTCTATTATCATTATGTTTTACATTGATTAATTTTCACATGTTGAGTCAAGCTCAAGTGTTTGGGATAAATCCCATTTGGTCATGATGTAAAATCCTTTTTATATGTTTTTGGAGTCAGTTTTCTAGTATTTTTTTAAGGATTTTTGATCTGTATTCATAAAGAATATTGGCCTGTGTGTCTGCCTGGTTTTAGTATCAAGGTAACACTGGTCTTATATACTATTTGGGAAATGTTCTATCCTCTTTTTTTGTTTGTTTTAGAAGAATTTGTGAAAACTAGTATTAATTCTTTAAACATTTGGCAGAATGCACCAGTGAGGCAATTTGGTCCTGGGGTTTTCTTTGTGGGAAGGTTTTTGATTTCTAATTCAATCTCTTTATTTGTTATAATGCTATTGAGGTTTTATATTTCTTTCTTAGTCAATTTTGGTAGTTTGTATGTTTTTAATATCTTCATTTCATCTGGGTTATCTATTAATAATTTGTTGCCAATAAAAGTATTCCTTTATAATTGTTTTTATTTCTGCAAGGTGTGTGGTAATGTCACCTTTTTCATTCCTGATTTTAGGAATTTGAGTCTTCTCTCTTTTTAAATGTATTTTTTATTAGTCTAGCTATGGGTTTGTCAATTTTGTTAATCTTTTAAAAAACCAACTTATGGTTTTGTTGTTTTGCTTGTTGTTTTCCTTCTCTATTTTATTTATTTCCACTCAGATATTCGTTATTTTCTTCTCTGTGTGATATAGGTTTAGTTTCTTCCTCTTTTTCTACTTTCATACATTGAAAGATGACATTATTGATTTAGGACCTTTTTTATGTAGATGTGTACAGCTATAAATTTTCCTCTGAACACTGCTTTCCCTGCATCCCATAAGTTTTGATATATTGTCTTGCAATTTCATTCACCTCAAAATATTACCTAATTTTATTTGTAATTTCTTGTTTGACCCATTGATTATATGGGTTATATTATTAAACTTCCATATATTTATGAATTTTCCAAATTTCTTTCTGTTATTGATTTCTAATTTCACTCCATTATTGTTTGATAACATACCATGTTTCCCTGAAAATAAGACCTACCCATAAAATAAGCCCTAGCAGGATTTCTAAGCATTTGCGCAATATAAGCCCTACCCTGAAAATAAGACCTAGTGATGGGCGTGGCTACGCAGCGTATCTGCACAACCCATGCATTTCATCGCGGAGTGGTAAAGAAGATGAGCAGCCCTTCTCATCTGCCCCATCATGAGAGCTACTATCCCAGAGGTGACCAGAAAGGTGCAGGCAGCCCCACCAACCAGGTCGGCTCCCCCTGTCAGCTCCTGGCCATCCTGTGCGTGCTGCAAACTGAGGTTTTGAGGGGAAAATAACACATCCCCTGAAAATAAGCCCTAGGGTGTCTTCTTGAGGAAAAATAAATATAAGATCCTGTCTTATTTTCAGGGAAACACAGTATCTGGAATGATTTTGATCCTCTTAAATTTAATATTTAAATTGAAATATTGTTATTGCTTAACATAAGATATATCTTGAAAATGTTCCATGTGCACTTGAGAAGAGTATGCATTCTGCTGTTGTTGCATGGAGTGTTCTGTAGATATCTCTTAGTTCTCATTGGTTTATAGTTTTGTTTAAGTCTTCAATTTCCTTTTGATCTTCGGTCTATCCATTTTTCTATCCATTAATGAAAGCTGGGTATTGAAATATCCAATTGTTGAATTATTTATTTCTCCCTTAAATTCTAAAAGTTTTTGCTTTCTGTATTTTGGGACACTGTTTTTAGGATCATACGTATTTATAATTGTTATATCTTCTTGATGAATTGACCCTTTTATTATTATAAAATATCCTTCTTTGTCTCCAGGAACAATTTTACTTTTAAGTCTATTGTGTGGGTATTAGCATCACTACTCAAGTTCTCTTTTAGGCACTGTTTGCATATTATGTCTTTTTCCTTTCTCTTACAAATTTATGTATTTAAATCTAAACTCTGTCTCTGTTGATCTTTGCCTTTTACTTGGAATGTTTAATCTATTTACATTTAATGTAATTATGGATCAAGTAGAATTTGTGCCTGTATTTTGTTACCTGTTTTCTATGTCTTATGTCTTTATCCCCGTCTATTCCTCCATAATTATTTTTTTGTGTGTATGTTAAGCATGTATTTTATAGTGTACCAATTTAATTTTCTCCTTGTCTTTTCTTTTATTATATATTTTTGAGTTTTTTCTTTGTAGTTGTTTGGGGGATTATAATATTTAATTTATTAATTAATGTTATTAATTAGTAACAATATAGTTCAGATCATACCATCTTAATATTAATGGTGTACAAAGCCTTGTTCTGGCCACCTCCCTTTGTGCTGTTATTGCTATACAAATTATATCTTTATTCGTTGTATGCCAGTCAACACAGGTTTGTAACAGTTGCTTTATACAGCTTAAATCAGATAGGAGAACAGGAGTTACACATACAAAAATACATTTTTACTGTCTTTTATATTCACCTGTGCATAATAGTTACCTTTTCCTGTGCTCTTCATTTCTTCATGTGGATTCAAGTTACTGTCTAGTCACCTTCCATTTCAGCCTGAAGGACTCACTTTGATATATCTTGTAAGCAGATCTACTAGGAGTGAGTTCTCTCAGTTTTTGTTTATGTTGGGGCTTTTAATTTCTCTTTCATTTTTGAAAGATAGCTTTTCTAGACATAAAATTCTTGGTTAAAAGGTTTTTTTTACTTTCAGTACTTTGACTTTGTCATCCTATTGCTTTCTGGCCTTTATGGTTTCTGATGAAAAACCAGCTGTTAATTATGTTGAAGATCACCTGTATAGAATGAGTCACTTCTCTCTTTCTGTTTTTAATATTCTTTTATGACTTTGGCTTTTGATAGCTTAATTATATGTCTAAGTATGGATCTCTTTTGGTTTATCTGACTTGGAGTTTATTAAGCTTCTTGGATGTTTAATGTTTTTCATCACATGTAGACATTTGGGGCATTATTTCTTCAAATATTCTTTCTGCTCCATTTCCTTCTCCTTTTCTTTTTCTTTCTTCTCTCCTTCAGGTATTGGTTAGTAATTTTCTTTTCTTATAAGGTCTTTAACACTTTTGATAATTTGATACTGGAGTTACACTGCTCTCATAAAATAAATTGAGGGGTGTTTCCTCTCTCTCTATTTTCTGAAATAGTTTACATAAGATTGATATTATTTCTTTGTTAGACGTTTAATAGAATCATCAGTAAAACCACTGGACCTGGGGTATTCTTTGTGGGAAGGTTTTGTTTTTTTTAAATTGTGAATTTAATTTCTTTAATAGACAAAGAGCTATTAAAATTTTTTATTTCTTTTTCCATCAATTTTAGCAAGCTGTGTTTTTAAAGGAATTTGTACATTTATTTTAAGTTGTAGAATTATTGGCATGAATTTGTTCATAATATTTTTATTGTCCTTTTAATACCTAAAACATCTGTAGAATGTCTTTTCTTTCATTCCTGATTTTAGTAATTTGTGTTTTCTCTTTTTTATTTATCAATTTTGCCAGATGTGTACCAATTTTATTAATATCTTCAAAAACCAAACTTTTTGCTTTTTCAAATTTGCTATTGTTTGTTCATCATTTATTTCATTTATTTTTGCTCTTCTACTGAATGGAGAATTCCAGGTGATTCATTGTGTATAATACCCTTCACGAAATTCCTGAATAACTATTGTTCTATCCCATGCAATCACACCTCAGTTTGGCATACTGAATTCTTCTGAATTCTTTTTATATATATATATATTTTCTTTGGTTCAGGACATGGGAAAGCAATGTGATGTAGCAAAAAGATTTCTGATCTTGGATTCAACATTCTAAAACTGTTTTTTAACCTCTTTATTTTCAATTTTGTTTTATGTAAAATGTTGATAGTAATAATAATTATTATATATAACTTGTGTGAAGTGTCTATAATATAACATAGTAGATGCTGTGATGGTTAACCTCAGGCACCACAAAAGTTCCTCATTGTCTATGTAGACCATTGACCAGTAGCTATTATTTAACATATAGCCTGATCATACACACTTCAGGTATGTCTCATTTGGGATATAAATAATTCCAAAAGGTGAAAGCTTCCCAGATGTATTTATAAATATTCACTAGTGCTTATCTTTCTCTAAATGTCATCTGAAGGATTCTAAAGACAACCAGACTGAGAGTTTAACAAATATCAGCCTATAGTTTAAAATTAAATTTTGTCTTCTTTTTGTTTACTTTGTTGTGACAATCGCTTGCATCAGGCAAATCTACTTGCCGTAAGCTGTATGTATTAGCAAGCTTTTCACCCCCAACTTTGTGTCACAAAATGATAAAACTCAACTGTGGTTTAACACTTAAGGTTAATTTCAGACAAGAGTTCCTTGATTTCAGTCTTGGTTTTCAGCCAGCTGTTGGGCAGCTAAGTAAGTCTGATCCTGGGGTTTGGTGACTTGATTGGAAAAATGAGTGAGACTGTGCTACTTGTTTCTCACCTTCTAGCAGAATAACTCAGGCTTGTTCATGTGGTAGCTCCAGATTCTAGGAACAGCAAGAGGACAAGTTCCAATATGGAAGTGATTTCCAAGCGTCTGCTTGTATCACATTTGCTTCTGCCTCATTGGTGAAAGTGGGTCACTTGGACAACTCTGATTTAAAAGGGGTAGAGAACAGATGCCACCATTTGATAGGAGTCAGCTACAAAGCATATGGACATCTTTGTCATATACCACATTAGCTCTGGGCTCTGGGTACAGTGGAAGGGAAATGAGGCAGAGAAGGATGTGTTTCTCATCAACATCTCCAGGAAGCTAACAAAGGCATGTCCTGCATCACAAGGATGGTTGGGACAACTCCCGTGTCACCATCCAGCTAGTGCTTTAATCTGTGAAGAGTTTCTTGGCAAATCAACAAATACATTCTGTTTAGAGACTGCTAGAAAAATATTTGATTCTCCAGATAGCAGAAATATAAACTTTTCTTTGTTATCTTTACCCTGTTCCTTTCCTCTTTCCTCTGACCACCCTTCTTCCTAACCCATTTGATGTGTTTTACAAAAGCCTGCCACTGACTGTCCTGGCTTTCATCCCTGTGAATGATTAGGAAAAGTGCCAAATGCCTACTGATTTATCCGAAATGGGGTGTAAGGCTCATAAGCCCAAAAATAAGATCAAAGAGAACTAACAGTCCAGGCTAAATTATAAAATCCAGTTTCAGAGTCTTTCAAGTTGAGCCCACAGCATATGTGCAAGTTCACATACTTGAATGCACAGCACACCTCTGCCATGATTACCTCTAAATACCGTAAATGAAACATACAGAGATTGATTTCAGCAAATATACTGTATAGGATGGGAAGAGAGGCAGGAGGGAAGGAAAGGGAGAAGATGTTTTCTCTAATACCACAGCATCTCACAGAGACACTATACTAGCTCTCTTATTAGATTGTGTGCTTACTCTCCCAATATTTATTTTCAATATCATCTCACCAGAATAAATTGTATCAGTTGGCTATTGCTGTGTAACAAACCATGAGAAATCCAGTGGCTTAAAACAAACAAACAAAAATTACTGTGTATCATGAGTCTACAGGTTGTAGGGGCAGTTCTGCTTATCTGAACCAGCCTCAGCTAAGCTTGTTTGGGTTCACTCATGGATTTGTTATCACCTGGAGAACAGAATTAAGCTGCCTAACCTAGGATGGCTTTGGCTGGAGAAACTTGGCCTTCCTCTGTGTGTCTCTCACATTTCTACAGTAGGTTAGCCCAGGAATATCCCCATATTTATGGCAGAGGTACAAGAGTACAAAGAAAACAAACAGCAATTCACAAGTGTTTTTTAAGACTCTGTTTGTGCCTAGTTTGCTGACCCCTGTCGGCCAAAGCAAGCCACACAGCTCAGCTCAGAGGGAAAGGATCAGTCAGAGCATCTTACCCCAAATGATTATATCATGGTAAAAACTGGGGACATCAATCCAATTAATTTGCCATCCTAGTTTTGCCACATTACTCATCTAATTGTATTTTCCCATCATTGACTTATTGAATCTATAATCTAAATCTTACCCTTGATGGTATAATTCACCCCAGCTTCATGTCAGTGCTACCACGGAGGTGATGAAAACGTTTACCCAGAGACCAAAAGATAGTCTTCTAGCACTCCTTCACCTCCAGGTTCTTGCATTCTGATTTAGGTTCCAAGAGATGACAGTCGTGAGCTGAATGTGAAACTGGTCTCCCAGGGATCCAGTTCCTCATGCTCAGTATACACTTTTAGAACTAGCAACATCGCACTCCCATAGCCCTGTATAACCTCCCTCCTCGTCCGCCCTCCTCTTCTCCTGTTTTTCTCAGGCTTCTCTGCTTTGTTCTCCAACTAAATTACCACTCCTTTCCCCTCCCTAAACTTTTCCTATCGGAATACCATCCCTGAGAAATAGCTACCCTACCTTTACCTTCAAGGGTCTGACCTCTTTCATTTTTCCAGCAACTCCCAGGAAGAGCCCTCTTCCAGAAAGTCTTTCCCCTAGGATGATAAGAAAAATAAAAGGTAAAAAATGTTCCCTGTTCTTCCCTGTCTAAATATACTACTTTTTGATGCTTTATCCAATCAAAACCTAAGCCATTGACTTAGACTGAATGTAAATTATTTTCTTTGCCTGTTTGCACATATGTATAACTTGAGCTATACAACTGTATGTCCTTTGTGTGCTGAGATTTGGGGGCCCTGAGGCTTTTAGGATCCTATGACCTCAAGAGAAAACTATTCTCTAGGACAATGTAGATGAATCCACACTGGATGGCTTTGGGAGCTGCCACATGCCATGGGATAATTTCTGGTTCTTATGTAAACTCTAATTATGATTTCCCATGCATAGTTGCTGCTGCTAGCTATCCGGCACTTTTCTGGTCTCTACTGCATGTCACCTGTTGTCTCAGAGGGCAGTCAGACTTACTAGGTCAGGAATGATGATCACCAAGGCCCATTTGCCCCAGGCAAAATGTTAGGCAGCAGGAGGCCTTCCAGAGATGTAACAGGCTCAGTGTTTTCTTCCCATTATGTACTTTATCTAGTATTTCGATGAGAATTTATGTGGTGTGGATATGGGATGGGGATAGGGCGGTCACTAAGAGGGGTGATGATGGACGGAAGGAAGTATCAAGATCCGTGAGCTTCCGCGGGCTCCGCCGTACGGAAGATAATGGCCATCTGTTCTCCAAGTCCACTGAGAAATGAGGAAGGGAAGAACGGTTAATAACGTGGCAAAGGAAATTCAGGGCACACAATGAATTTCACAGCTGACAAGCCCCATGGACACTGGGACCATTGACCAAGTGCTCTGTCAGTGCGGTGACAGGCCCTTCTCCTAGCCGTCGGACACATCTGTCTGGCAGAATATGAATGTGCTGCTGCCGGGCGGGAAGAATGGACAAACTGATGGCTGGGTTTCCGCATTCCAGCCCGGCCATACTTATTTTAAATCCCACTCCCGTCCTGAGGAGGCCGTCTAGAAGATTTCCCACCAAGATTTTGAAGACGTCTTTCTCTTTTTACTTAATCCTCCTGAAAAAGGAGAATAGCGAAGGAAAAAAAAAGTGTGATTTTACAGAAAATGGCACGTGGCTCACGCTTCAGTTATCTGCATGAACACCATGGATTTAACAGCATGAACATTTACATTGGTAAGGAACAGCGATCGCGGTTCTTTCTCCTCACAAAATGTGTGTGGCATGGGGACTTCTGATTTTTCTCTTGACACGTTTTAATGTTAACCTAAGAAAATGAGTTTAAAGAGATTTAATTCAGAATCCTAGACTAGAATGACTTGAAAGCATCTTGAAAATCATCTGGTGGGTAGGGAAACGGAGTTGCAGAGAGGCAGAACAAAGTGAGGGTCACAAGAGTGGTCCAAGGGCAGTGGGAAAGCATGAAAAACCAAAGTAGAAAGGGCGGTGAAGAAGTCTTGGACTCCTAGGAGGAGAGGTAAAACGCTGCCTTTAAAGGAATAAAAGGGAGAATTGATTCCAGTGCCTGGCAGCGACTTGCAAAAACTGGGAACGTAGTTTTCCAAGAAAGATGCAAGGGGGATAGGGAAGGAGTGATGGAAGCAATTGAATCATATGCACTTAAAATCGGCAGGCGTCATCTCTCTGGTCAATACATGCCCAAGCATCTGTGTTCTTTTGGGAACTGGTCAAGTTCATAAACTTGTAGATATTTAAAAAATTCAGTTATATTATATGCACATTTAACTCCAATGCTGACTTAAAAAGCAACTGTGTTGGATTTACTGAGAGAAGGCACACTGGTCTCCAATGTAGAAACTTTCCAGAGGATTTTCTATGCTAATTTTACTTTGCCCTTCCTCCCTCTCTCCCTCCCTCCCTCTCTCCTTCCCTTCCTCCCTTCCTTCCTTCCTTCCTTCCTTCCTTCCTTCCTTCCTTCCTTCCTCTTTGTAATAACAAAAATTTTAAACTAAACTTCTTAAATCCTGTGTAAGATGTGATCCTACTCTAACAGCAATTTCTCCAGCTGGACTGATTGCTAAATAGCCAACATCAAGATAAAGAATCTCCGTTTGCCAAGGGTATTCAAAGGGCTACATGACAAAATTAGTCAATGCTGACTGGCTTTCTGAGTTGTATTAGACAATAATGATCCCTTCGCCTAATTAGGAAGACCAGCCCATTCCTAGAGGTTGGCTGTAGCACAGACAGCCTGTGTTTAGGTGCCACATCCTAATGCACATCTCCAGCACAGGGTGGCTGGGAGGTTCAGAGATCTGGCTTCTGGGCCACACCTAATCTCCAACCCCCTGAATGATTCAGAAAAACAATCTACTCAAGTAAGTGCTTCTCTTTGCCTAATTACTAACAAAAATCTCAAAGCATTTTGATAAAAGTCCTAGTTGATGATTGGACACCTTCTATCAGTGGCCTCTGTAGGGTCCATTCAACTTCTGTTTTCTAGGAATCTGGATGTTTTCAAGGTAGGAAGGCCAAGCAAAACCAGAGGCGGTACAGGCTACTGGTCAGGCATGGGCTCTGGAATCAGACCTCCCTTTGATCACTTACTGGCTGTGCTACCATAAGCAAATTTTTATACTTGCTAAGCTTGTTTCCTCAATGTAACCTGGGATGACTAATTCCTCTTCAGAGATGTGGTGTATGTTTTAATTAAGATCTTCCTTAGAAAGTGCTTCACATAAAGCCTGGCACATCGTGAATGTTCAAAAATGGTTGTTATTTATAGTGATGCTCAATTGATTTGCAAATAGAGGAGGTATATTATTTCACATGCTCCCCTTCTGTGCACTTGATAGAGAAATCTTTTAAAACATGATTTGGGTCTTATCAGAATCTTGAGCCTTTGGCTCAGACCTCTCCAATGACTCCATATCACTCAGAGTAAAAATCAAAATCCATACCAAGGTCCTTGGCCCTATCTCACTCCCCTGACTACACCTCCCAGCACCTCACCTGGAGTCCCTGCACACTGCCACCTTGACCTCATTGCCCCAGGTTCTTCTCCCTGTGCCTGCGACACCTTCCCCAGATGTCTCCATGCCCAGTCTCCACAGTCCTCTCGGAAAGCAATCGAGAAGTTTCATTATCAGTGAGATCATCATTAATCAGCCCATATGAAATAATAAGACCTCCGTATTCTAGCATGCTTTGCTCCTTTCATCTTTCTCCAAATCACTCATCACCTTCTAGCATATCTTAACTGCTTTGTCTCTAGTATCTTCTCAACTTGAAAGTCGCTCTAGTATTCACTGCAATATTTCAGTGCCTTGAACAGGCCTAATATGTTCTAGGCAGTGCATATATAATTTTTGAAAAAAGTAGTGGATCATTTTTTTAGTAGGAGTGTGGTCCATCCTTTCCTCAAGGCTTTGATAGGCTCATGTCCGACTTACTCTGAGTTGACAGTTCCCTCCTCCCACTGCTGCTCCGCACTTGTAGTCACTCAAGGTACTAGAAACCCAAGAGAAAGAAGGTGGGGCCATGCACACCTGGTCTGGCAGCCAGGTTGGGGAGAGGAAGGCTGTCTTATAGCTGTCACCTAGACTCCCTGCCACCTAGGACTTTACCATCATTCACCAGTTTGCCATACCAGACTCTTCATTGGTCTCCATGTGCCACATGTTCTTGCTGCATTCAACCCTGTGTGCAGCTTTCAGATTGTTTTCATCTCGTTCCTCTACCTGAGACATGCAGCTATTTCCTGCTGCTTGTGGCTTCAGTCCAGATCTCATGCTGTGTTCGTGAACCTCCTGGATCTTGTCCCTCTCTCCCATTCAGAGTCGGCTTTGGCATGGCACAGACTCAGCCCGGATGCAGGCCCAGTGCTGTGTGTATCCTTACTTCCCTGATTTTGTTCCTTCTGTTCTTCCAGAATGCTCTCTCCATCGCTTCTGCCAATCCAAATCCACTGTAGGTCTCAACGCTCAACCCAAATCACACATCACGTAAGGAAAGTCTCCCCACCAAAGAATATGTGCTGTACCAATATTTTCTTGCTCTTCAATCTTCTCTACCTGAAGTTACCTCCACAGTTCGGCCTGTAGCTAATTGTAACATATAATAACAATAATAACTGCAGCTACAACTACCATTTATTCAACTATTCTGTTCTAGACATGTATGTTTCTATTTTATCATGTATATTAATCTTGCAGAGTAGGAATCATTATCTCCATTTTGTAGATTAAAAAACTAAAGCTTGTAGAGGTTAAGTAGTTTGTCCCAAATCATATAGTTAGTAAATAATAGAGCCAAGAGTATGTTGTCTTTTGTCCCCTCATATACTTGGTAAACTCCCTGGAGATTTAGCATAGTATGTGCATTCAGTAGGCACTCAATAAATACTGGCTGGTTGATCGAACAGCACAGAGGATGCAGCTTGATTTAAATGTGCCCTGGTGAAGCTTGGCTGTGCAGGAACGATGAGGAAAGGGATACAGACTTGCCCAGCCCCCCCATCCCCCTTTCCTCTGCACAGTGGAGCTAATGAGTGCAGAACAGTGGGGTCAAGGTGGTTTCAGGCCTCAAAGAGGGGGCGTGTTCTCCAGGCCCTACACGTGCCCTTGCCTCGCCATCCCAGCGGCCAGGCAGCTGCAGAGCTGCCTCCTCAGGTGGAGCATTTTCCAGGCAGCCCTGGCTTGCTGAAGGTGCCAGAATCATACTCTGGACTCCAGGATGGGAGGCCTGAGACACACATCTGACCGAAAGGAAAGCAGGATGGAACATGCCAGAGCATGCTAGAGCTTCCCCGCCCCAGCAGGCTTTAACCCCATGTCCTGAGGCTGGGCCCCTGTTAGCTCCCTTTCCTCCAGCTACCACGTGCCAGGTGCCCTGCAAGACACTTCACACACACACCCCCTCCTTTCAAAATCCTCACCCAAACCCAGATGAGCCCACTGGCTTATTTGAGAAATAGGAATATTAGGTAGTGTCCCACTCAAAGTCACCCGGAATGGAAGGAAGATTCTAATACAGGCCTGTCTGCAAGACCAGGCTTTCCACCACGCCACGCTGTCTGCCTGTGCCGGGGGGGCCAAGACAGCGGGCTTCTCCATTCCCGCTCAGCACTCCCCTCATCCTGGGAGTCCTCAGTGTCCCCCTCTATAAAATACACACGCAATCCCACCCCCAGCACCTCTAGTCCCTTTCTACTTCATAGATTACTTTTGGAACTACGTATGTGTGCAATAACTTTCAAATGCGTTTGAGAACAAGACAGGAGAAAAATTAATGCTAATTCTATGTTTATGTATCTACACATTTACATCTTACTCCCCCAACTACCCTAAAAGTCTCGAGATACATTTACACTTTCCATAACCACTCCCTGCTCCCTACAAGTCCCATGCAGCTTGAGGAATGCAGGAAGTGCTAAGGAAATTGGAGGTGTCGCATGCTTACAATCTGGCAGTACGGGGTCTCTTAGACCAACCCCTTCTCCATGGACAGCAGATCTCAGAGGGGCACAGAACAGGGGGCTGGTGTCAGGGTCCTTGGCTGCTGTTTAACGGCACAGGACTCTGTACAATCACATTCATCTGTACAGAGTTTTCCAGACAACAAAAGCTGCAGTGTACAGGGATGTGGCTAATTTCAGGTGTGGGCTCGTTTCTTGCTCTGGGCCAGTTGAATCTTTCATTTTATAAATTTTTATAATTTTTTCTGTTATGTTTACAATATGTTATAAAATGGTACCAGTTAAGATGTCCAAGGAAATATTGGTAAGGCAGCCTAGTAAAATCAGATACTCTGACCTTTTTGGTTTTAAGTTCCAAGGTACCTTGGCCTGAAAGGGAACTTGAAAGTCAAGATTCATCAGGATCTGCCGTGGTGATACTCACACTTGGAACACTTCGATTAGAAGGTATCTTTACGTTACTTTGTGGTTTGCTCTTTTCCAAAACCTTGTGTGCTAGGCAGGGCATGGATTACCTCCACTTTACAGATAAATCTCCAAAGGCCCAGACCATGAAGTAGCCACAGTGGAACCTCTGCCCCAATTTCCATCCCGGGTTATCAGGTGGGGGAGGGGCAGGGCGGATGGGGTACAGGGTGGAGGGCAGGTCAGGGAAGGTGGGTGGGATGGCCCTGCAGTGTGAGAGCTGCTGGCCAGGTGGGACTCCTCCTCCTCTCTCCTCAATGCCCTGGAACCTCTTTGTCACAGCTGGCTTGCTTGCTTTGAGCTCAGCACAGAAGGCCACTGCTTGCTTCCAAGTTGGCCGCTTGCTGGTGGGAACCAGGTGCCAGAGTTTTCTGCTGGGGACTGCTCTTTCCTAGCATTATCCTGGGGTATCAGATTTTCTCAGCTTGTTCTTAAACTCCCGGTACTCACTGACCCTTTCTCAGGTCATGGCAAGTGAGTTCACCGAGGTCTCCGATGTCAGCTTGCCTGTGCATCTCTTTGGGTGGGGGAAGCTTCTTCTCCATAGAGTGTCCACCTCAACCCTGGAAAAGAGACTCAGTCCAGTCCCTCCAGCATCCTTCCTAACACCGTCTCCCTGCCCCCATGCTTAAATACTGGATCTCATCAAAATTCACCACGCCATGAGACCCCGGTTCTGTTACTGAATGGGTTTGTAGGTTAATTAAGTCCATACCCACTCCCACCTCTGTTTTATAGCCAAGGTATCAGAGACTCGAGGACAGTGAGGAATTCCAGTCAGTGGTAGATCTAGTAATGAAGCCTCATCTCCAGGCTCACCTCCTTCCAGTTCCCAACAGGTGGCTTTTGCTCCCACACTCCTAGAGTAGATAGCTGGTGTGGTCTGGGGGCTGATATTCCAATGCCTTTGTGCATTTCCCCCTCCACCTTGCAATGTCCTTTCCTGTCTTCCTTTAAGAAAATGCCCGTTTAAAAATTAGTTTGGCATCACAGCTTTTCTGAAGCCTCCACCTACCAAGTGAATCAGATAAACTTCTCTAGCTTTTTAGTATGCATTTTTTCATTGCACATATAACATTTTATAACACTGCAGTTTGGGAAGCCTTGCCTTGTTTTTCTCACCTCGAAGGCAGAATTTGCATCCTATTTTCTCTTCTTTTATTTCCCCCTACTGTGTCTAGGTCAAAGTTGTGCTAATGTTAGGACCTCTACACGTGATGCTATTTGACCAGCTGGCTGGGGAGGGCAGAGGGATTGCACTTCCTAGAATTCAGGGGACTATCCATTGAAGGAAGTAAAGTAGCTCATAACCAAAGACTTCACCACTGTCCTATTAAGAATATCCTATTATTATAGCTACTAACCTCAGAAGTCAACACAAAACAACTACAAGTGACATAAAGACATATTATTGAGGTGTGGCTTCTATCAATTAAGAAATTTAATAATGCCTATTTGTTACAGTATAAATGTACTTATGTTGTATAATATTAATAACAATAACTGATATTTATTGGGCTCCTTCTAAGCAACTTGTGGGTGTTATTTCATTGAATTTTTGCAACTGCCTGGAAGGTGAAAATTATCGTTATTATTTTATAGACAAAGAAACTGAGGCTCAGAAAATATAAGCAACTTATAAAAGAGAAATATCTGAACTACAAAGAGCCAACTCTTAGTGGTATCTAAGATTTCAAGGCTCTGCGTGAGCAGATCAGGTTAACAGCTCCCGTTACCATCTGCCGTCCAAGTAAGGCTGATTCTGTTTTTGTTACAATGTTCTTCTATGTGCAGTGTGCTTATAGAATTTAGTTTAATTATGTATTATCTCAAATGTAGATGGAATTTATTGATTAAAGTAGCACATGTTCATTGTATAACATTCCAACAATGTGGAACAGCATAAAGAAGACTGCTATATAATGACCTCAACACTTTGAGATAACCACTGTTAATATTGTGGGTGTCCATTCAGATGTTTTTCTGTGCATATACACACATTTTTCTTACGTGGAGTAAGAGTATATGTGTTTTGTAACCTTCTCTCTTTTTGCTTAATATACTGTAGCCATATTTCCATTCTAAAGACATATAATAATATAATTTTTAATGAGTGGTATTATTCCAATAAATGGATATACCATAATGAGGCATATATGTTGTTTCCAATGTGTTGCTATTACAAACAATGCTATGACGAAAAAGTATGAGAATTCATCTTTTCCACTTTGGCCAGAATATGAGGTAACCATGAAAGCTTCTGTTTTCAATTTGTACTTCTTTGATCATTAGCAAGGATGAATATCTGTTTTTAAGTTCACCAACCTAACATAATATTTTTTTCATGAGTTACCTCTTTCTACTCCCTTGTTTATTTTTTTATTTGTATGTCTCCCATTTTCTTTTTGGTTTCTAGAAACAATTTAAATAAGAGAGCCAGCTCTGCTCTGCATGTATGTTGCAAAACACAGATAGACGTGACCTCAGAGATCCTCTTATTCAAGCCTCCCATTTTACAGGTTATTAAACTATTAGGGGAAGCAGTTGACTCATCAGGTGTCATGGATATATCCCTCATTAAGATTTATTGACCACTTATATGTCTATTAGGTTATTAAGTATGAAATGTCTTATTTCCTTAAGTACTAAGTTTGACAGTTGTTATCTCTGACATTTTACTTTGACACTTCTTGTTTTACTTTTATTGTGAAGGTACATCCTCATTCTTTCAAACACATGGTTTGGCTTGTGATTATCTTTCAAAAATTTTTTAGAGCAATTTTTGTGAAACCATGGATAAGTCAAAAATTCATGTTATTTTCAAATATGAGTTCCATCCTGGAACCAATGCAGCCCAGACAGCTCGAAATATCAACAGAGTGTTTGGGAAAGATGTGGCTAATGAATGCATAGTACGTAGATGGTTTGAGAAGTTCCATTCTGGTGATTCTAATCTTTAAAATGAGACACGTGGGCGACCTGAGACCAAGGTGGATAATGATGAGCTGAAAGCTGTAGTTGAAGTGAATCCATCTCAACCTATGTATGAATTAGCAGCAAGGTTTGATGTTACTATTCCAATAGTATTGGACTATTTGAAACAAATTGCAAGGCAAAGAAGCTGGATAGATGGGTACCACATGAATTAAACAAGCATGAGAAGAGAAATCGTCTCGAAGCTTGCCTTTCTTTGCTGTCATACCTTAAGGGGAACCATTTCTACACCATATTGTTATATGTGATGAAAAATTGATTCTTTTTCACAATCGCAAACATTAGGCACAATGGTTGGATCAAGATGAAGTGCTGAAACACAGTCCAAAACTGAATATTCATCAAAAAAAAGCTAATGGTGTCGGATTGGTGGTCCAGCACTGGTATTATCCAGCACAGCTTCATGAAACCTGGTCAGTCGATCACAGAGGATGTCTACTGCAGCCCATTAGATGAAATGATGAGGATGCTTGCAATTAAGCAGCCGAAATTGGTCAATAGAGATAGACCAGTCCTCTTGCAAGACACTGCTGGACCACATGTCATGCAAACAATGCTGCTCAAGCTACAGAAGCTGGACTTGGAAACTCTCTGTCATCCACCATATTCACCAGACCTTGCACCAACTGACTACCACTTCTTCCAGGCTTCGGACCACTGTTTGCAAGGAAAAATATCCAATTCTCAACAAGCTGTGGAAAATGCCTCTTGCAATTTCATCATTACTCACTCTCCAGGCTTCTTCCCTGCTGGACAAGCTGCCATCACAATGGCAAAACTGTGATGATAGTTTAGGCTCATACTTTGATTAATTGTATTGCTTCTTGTTTGAGATATAATAAACTTTTGATTTGAGGATTGTACATTTCGTATTTAATGACCTAATAGTATACCACCCTGCCTCTTCTCATAAAGCAAAATATACTTCTAATTAACCAGGAATTGATATCGTAGAAGAACTTCCTGAGAAAAATAATGAAAAATAGCACTTTATTTATTTTTGCCTTCTTTGCCTTTTGCCGCTTTCTCTCCAAGGATTCTCTTTACTAGAGAACAGAAGAAGGAAGAACTGGGGAAGAGATAGTTTTACTTACATTGCTGTAGATGTTCTTCTGTTCAGAGAAAGGGAACTAGATGTAGCAACCCTCAGTGGTCTTTGCAAGCCTGATGAAAATTTCTTGGATTTCACAATTTGTTTTTATTTCCTAAAAAAAGGTTAACATGTAACTAAAATGTCAAAAAAAAAAAAACCCAAACAAACAAACAAAAAAAACTTTTATCAGGTGGTGGACTGGTGGGAGGTGGGAGGAGGGGAAAGGTGTGTATAGGGACATAATGGGTGAAGGGCGCACCATCTGAGGGTTGGACACGCTTGAAGCTTAGGCACGGCGGGGTGGGGGAGGAGTGCCAGGGGCAATATATGTATCCCCGACAATACTTGTACCCCCGACAATACTTGTACCCCCATAATAAAAAATAAATAAATAATAAAAATTAAAAAAATGTTAACATTCATTCTATGTTTGTGTGGATGGTTTCTTAGCTGCTCTTTTCTGTGGTGGCTGAGGGCTACTCTAAGAAGTTGCTAATAGCTCAGTGCCCCTCCACTGGGAGGATATTTGAAGGCTACTATCTTGATCCAGTGCATACTGGCATCTGGTTTTCATGCCTTTCCAAAATGGAATTGCATTAGCTTTCCCCTTTGTTACAGGGAGGGGAATGGCAAAACTCAAAATTAGGAATCAAGATGAACAGAGCATACACTTGACTCTTAGATTTTTTTGGATAGACTTCCTATGCCTCATTTATTCTGGGAGGAAAATATTATTAGTACAAGGGTTGTGCAGGGGAGCTGGTTTGAAGAAGCAGTAATAAAGGTCAATTGGAAGGAAAAAAAAAAGAATACAGTGTGGGGGTAAGGAAGCCATCAAAGTGTATCAGTTGCTAATAGATGACTCCAGACTTCCTCTCTTAAGAAAGATTGGGACATGTGGAAATCTGCTTGTCCATTTGTGCCCTGCAGAAAGGCAGGAGGGCAGACCCAGATGCCCTAGAATGGGAAGAAGTCAGGGGAGAAGCGAAGCAGGTGTTTCCTGCTGCCTGTGCTTCAGAGGAAATCTCAGAGCCCTGGGAGGGGGTTTCCATAACAGCGTGAATGAGAAGAAGCCACACTTTTCCATCAGCCTAGTGCAGAGGTCGGTCCCATCAGCCACCACCTCTTGGGGCTCTCTCTCTCCACACCCCTCTCTCTGACAGTCTCCATAACTTCAAAGATCTGAAAATCTAGTAAAAAGTTTATATCAATGTGGCTAGCATATAGAAAACTTCTTTTGGTCTCTCTATACACTCCTTTTTCAGGTTATCTGCTTTTCTGTTTACTTGTCCATATCAATCAATCTTTCTTTTTTAAAAATTTTTATAACATTTTAAATTTTTTTATTTCAAAATAGGAAAGAGGCATAAATGTTTTTGTTACATAGATACATTGTGTGATGCTTAGGTCTGGGCTTTCGGTGTGCCCACCACCAGAGTAGTGTCCATTGCACCCAATAGGTAAGTTTTTGCTCCTCTTTCTCTCTTTGTACTTAGTGGGAGTGTTGGTATCAATGCCTAATATGTACCTTTCTTCACCTAAAACAAAAATGAAAACAAACAGTAAAGTAGACAAGTGAAATATAACCTTGAACTTGCACAATATGACAGTGAAAGGTACTAGGTCATTTAGCTCTGCTCCTCTACAGAACTAGCTAAAAATTATGTAAATTTTTTAAAACTATTACATTTTATTAAGCATATGTAAATTGAGGCAAAAGAAAATAAAAAGAACTAGCTAAAAAACCAAGACATTCATGGAAGCAAATTTTAATGTTACATTAATATGTTAGCTACATCTTTTTAAATGTCTGTCTCTGTGCTCACATTCATGGGCTCTCTCTCGCTCTCTTTCCTTCTGTATCTGCCACCCTCTCTCTTTTTCTCTGTCTCTAACAGTGAAGTATTTAGCAGAAAAATAGGAAAATTGGTGTGTGCATGTGTGTGTGTTAGTGTGTGTGTACTCACATGAGCATCCTGTGTCCAAATATTAGAAAACAACCAAAAGATTTTAAAAATATACATTTGGATATCTTAGATTAAGGCAGAGTAGAAAAAGGAAGAAGAAAGAAAAAGGAAGCAGAAGAATGAAGGAAGTGAGAAGATGAGAAAATGCAAGAGGGAGAGAAGAAAGAGTGAGAGGGGCAGAGGATGCGCTGGGGCGCTCAGCTACAAAGAGAAAACGCCATATATCATCCAGATGTTTTGTCTGCAGCAGACCAAACATCAGGCTGTTGGGAAACCTTTGGGAGACACAATGCTCCTTTCACTGCACAGACAACTGTTGACAGTCCTATGGCCTCTTTCCCTGTTGTATGTGTCTGTGCCTTTCAAGCCTTTTTGTGGTCAAATTATAAAGGCCTGTTTAGTGGGTGGGGTGACGTCACACCAACCACAAAAGCTTATATTTCCTGCTACTAAATACACAGCCCTGCTGACGAAGTGGTCATTACAGAGCAAGCTTGTTCTGCCGAGGTCACCCCGAGTGGGGATGAAGGCACCGGGGGTGGGGACCCAGTCGAGAGAGCAGAGCCATTATTCCCAATGTGCCTGCCTGCCTGCCGATCTCATCTTGTTAGGGCCAAAAGATGAAAATAGAAGTCCCTTTGTGCTTCCTCCAGACCTTTGTCTCTCAGGGTGCTAGGCGTGTTGGGAGGCAACGCGGTGGAGAGAAAGGAATGGACGAAATTCAGCTCTTTGATTCCAATTTCCCCATTCACAGGCCGTGTGATTTCTCCAGGTCTAACCATTAGAATCTCTGTTTTGCTAAAGAGTAAGGAAGCTCATCTAGGGATCCTATGAGATTATACATTTTAAATACATGGGTTCTATTTTGGGGGGGGGGGATATTCAAATTTTAACATCATTTCTTTAGTGTTCCCACTTTCCTTGGGATGACCAGGAACTACAGTTCTCTCTTCCAAGAGGAGAGAGTAAATTCCTTTCCATTTTACTTATTTGTTTTTGTAGAGGTCACTACAAAATTAAAAAAAAATAAATAAAGGAAAATAAATGAACTTAAGTGGTGATATTTGTCAAATTGAACAGAAGAAGCTATATCAAGTGCTGGAGAACCACAGAGGAATAGGAGAGGCTCCGGGGAAGAACTCATGGAAGAAGCAGCATTTGGGTGGGGTAGGGGCATAGGGTATGGGTGGCAGAGGTAAGTCAAGGGTGGTGATCGCAATTGTGGTTGTGCTCGTGATGGCCACACCCATGAACCCCTAGGTACAACCTGGCATTAAAAGAGAATGGTCTGAGGGGTTGTGCCATAAGTCTTTGGCACTCCAAACCTCAGTTGAAACAAAACTTACATAAATGAGCTTTTTGAATATTTCAATCAATCAGGTTAATTCCGACATTGAGAGAAAACCACTTCTCAGACAAGATTCTCCAATTTGAGCATTTGGCAAAGTAGGACTCAAATTCCCTATAGTTTTCTTTCTTTTATTTTTCCCCCCTCTAGTGAAGGACTATTACAAGTAAGTTCTCACACCCAAAAAGGACTTGGGAACAAGTCCACACAATTCAGCAAAGGGAAACTTTTGCCATTATCCATATAATTTAAATGATCTGGACAACCAGTCTAGATATCCTAGCTGTTGACAAGTTCCTGGTAGGCTAAGGTTGTCTAGTCGGTTCTCTGTATAAACCAAAGAATTGAAAAACTGTCATGTTCCTTTGGGCCATGTGTGCTCACCAGGCTCTTACGGGATGCACACTTTTTGCTAGGGCCACTGGTTAATTTAAGGGCCTCCGGTGGGCCCAAAGCCAGGTGCAGTTCACCTGATCTGGGGCTACAGCAGGTTGGTGTGGCTCAGTTATTCCCCACAAGTTGCCATCCCCTGGCTTAGGCGTCAAGTGTTAGCTCCATTAATCATCCTTTTCCTGGAGCATATGTGACGAGCTCCTGGCTAGGAGTAGAACTATCATTTTCATTTCCTAATTTTAAAAAGCGTGTGTTTGGTAACTGAGGGAAGGCAGGCCAGAAAGGCAGCTTCGAAGTTCTGCCATAGGGAATAAAATGCAGAGAAGATGTTACTCTTTCCTCTTCCTCTTGAACTCACCTCCTCTGTAGTGCTGGGGACTGTCCCAGAAGATGAGGTCTGTGCTGGGAGCAGGAGGGGCAGCTCGAGACTTGCAAAGGGGATGAGCACTATCAGTTTGGACTGGGATTAGCCATGATAAATGGAAACTGAGGGAGTTAAGATAGAAGTTAAAGTATTCTGTTAAGCTAATGAAAGGGTCAAGAAAGAGAATATGGAGAAGTCTGTGGCCAGAACTCAGAAAAATATACAATCGTGAGAAAATTGTCACTTAAAAGGTAGAAGAAGCCAAGCAAGTTGATCAAAGCCAAGACAAGTAGCCAAGACATCTTTAACAGACTCAACATACCTGACACTATAAAGAAAATAAAAACTGAGACAATGGTATAAATAAATCAATTCCAGGAAAATACAGATCCTGGGGAGAAAGATTGGAATGGAACCAAATGGAAAGCAAAGAGTGAGAGATCTCATTGTTCCATGAGGGAGGAACAGAGTTGCAGAGCCATGCCTGCGTCAAATGTTACAAGGACAGTGGAAGTACTAGGATTAGAATCTGTAAGCTTCTGACACAGTACAATGGAGAGTATAGCAAAACATCGCATTGTACCCCATAAATAAATGGGGGGATGGACACTTTTGAAGCTCTGACTCTGGTGGGGCAAAGGCAATATACATAACCTAAACATTTGTACCCCTGTAATATGCCAAAATAAAAAAAATTAAAATAAGTAAATAAACACATGAAAAAATGAAAAAGAATCATATATACCATTTTTAAGAAGAAAATTTAGAAATATGGAGGCCATGGATGTGGAAATGTGGGTAAATTAATAAGAAAGTAGGAAGAGGAGAGCATCTCCCCTAACGATTTCAACTGGCTCTGGAGAAAACCACCCAGATATTCATTGTCTTTAAAGAGCTAAATGTTGCCTCAGAAAAATGACCCTCTCCTATCTTTCCTGCTGTAGCAACAACTTCTGGTTTAACCAATCAAATAACTCATTTCTAGGAACTTAATCTGAGCTAGTTTATCTATCTATCTATCTATCTATCTATCTTTAGGGAAAAGTATATCTCATGCACAGTTATGATACCAAAGGAGTCATTTTCTGTATAATGTTAAATATATTGTATAGAAAAATATGAAAAGTGAAAAATTCAGGCCTTCAGTTTATAGTTTGCCTTCTATGATGCCAAGAAACCTTCCTATTTTTCCCTTTTGGGATCCACATTTGTCTGAATTAATTAATTGGCTGTTTTAGAATTTTATAGATACTTCTTTATTGTTCCAAATAATCGGTTTGTTGATTTTACTCAGACTAACCTATATCTTGACTCAATTTTTATCTTTTTCAAATAGTGTGGTGATTGCATAGACACAGTCTATATTTGTGAAAGGTTTTTAAGTGTGTTTTCATTAGCCTGAGACTAGTCTTCCTGAACCTGAGTAAAGTACAGAGCACTTTAGGAGCAGAAAGAAAAAATGCCTTGGGTGGCGCCCAGTGTAAATCTCATAGTCTGCAGAGAATCTTGTAGCCAACAAGAACCTCATCAGATGTCAGGCTTTCCAGCAGTACACGTGGAAGGCTCCTAACTCCTGCTGTTTGCCCTATCCCATGTTGTTTTCAGAATTCACAGCCTAAAGAACCACTTTACTCTTTCTTAGAACTTCTAGGGTGGGCATTACTCCTTTTCATTTTTTACTAATTGCATGTGGATTCTACTGTATTTTGCATAATCCAAGCTAACATCTGAACATGTGTTTCATAGCCAATAACTTTGTACCTCATCCATAATTACATACTGTGTCTCAGACACAGATTTAGGGCACACAACTGATGTGGCCAACTACTCTTATCAGAGTCATTGTAACGCCAATACTGACCCTTGCTTTGTACATTGGGTATTAAGTAGAGCTAGGTCCATGTAGTAGTCTAGTGCCCTCTTGTGGCTTTCAAACTAAGAGTCGAGCTCATTCGTAGACTTAGAGCTATTGGTGGTCACAGGTTTGAGAAGGCTACTGTGAAGTTAACTCCTATGTTCTGCCTTCTTTCCCTCAGTAACACCACCGTCCTCCTGCACAGCAGTAAGTGATGGTAGACCTATTCTACTCTGAGCTCAGAAAAATCCTTTGGAATATGGAGATCAGGGTGTTGGCGTTTAATAGAGACCCTCAGAACTTAGTACACTGTGGATACATAACGTGTGACTAATAAATGTTGATTGAAATCCCCTCGCCAACTTGGTGATACCTTCCAGTTTGTCCATTCACTATGATACTTACGTATTCATTCAACCATTTCTTTCATGACATGGCTTCAAATAATTTGATATGCTTAATCTGAAAGCAAGAGAATTATGAGGGATGTAACAAGTGATCTCAAAAATTTGAAGATTTGTCATGTGAACAAATCAAGTATCCTACATGGCCCCAGAAGGACACAAATGAGGGTATTATGTATGTTGGTTTAATATAAGGAAGAACTTTCTAATGATTGCAATTGTGTGACACTGGGACATGTCTGGGAATAAGCTTTTCATCTCCTGAAATAGTTAGGCAGCAATGGACTAATTTTTGATGAGGAAATTTTACAAAGGCGTATTTTTGATAAAAATCTTAGATTTTTAGAAACTATAGAGTCTACACATATATCCAAGAAAGAACATAGCTTCCTTTGGAAGTCAATTAAATAATTCTCATAGTTAAAAAGTCTTCCCTAATGTTTGATATGGGAGGACTTCCCAACACACTGCAAGTTCATACCTGCTATTGCTAGAACATCAAAATATGTGTGTATGCAAACCCATTTTCCTAACTTATGTGGTTCTGCCTTTCCAAATTATAACAGGATCTTTGGCATTTTCTTCCAAATCTGACATTATGTCATTTAACTGCTTTCCATTTTCAGCAAACCATTTACATTTTTGCTTAATTGTGTATGATGGCAAATTACACATAGATGCAAAATATGCATATTTACTTAATTCTGGTTATATGACATATGACATATTAATACATATTTATCAAAACCGTTATTCATAGCACAACAAAAAGAAGAGTCAAAACTTAATTTGAGAAGACTATTAATGAAAAATAAGAGCTTAGTTTTGTCACCCCAAGTTGCAGGGACAATAAAAGTCACTGTCTCTCTTTAGTTCAACTTAAAGTGGAGGGCAGAGATGACTTATGTTTTTTCCATAATAATTTCTTACTCTTTTAAAGAGATACAATGATTTTAGAGGTATAGCTTGATTTGGATTTTTGTTGCTGCTATTGTGTTGGTCATTTTTTCATATTTTGTCAGTGCGATCTTCTATGCTTTTTTGTCTGTACCATAAACCTTAGGGGGGACATGACTAATTCACCATGTCTTGCAAAGGGCCAAGGTAAAAGCAGAAGCCACTGGGTCTCAACCTTTTGGACCTGTGGTTTGAAGGCAGGTTAGAGGCTTGCCTCCTTTGCCTCCATTTCTCCTGGAGGGCTCATTGCACTTACCACATTGAGATTGGGGTGGGGAGTAGTTTGTGGGGTTTTCCAGGGAAAAAGCTAATCCCTTCTTATGAGACCAAAACTTCAAAGGTCTTGAGGTTCCAGGAAAGTTCAGGTCCAGCACCCAAGTTGGCTTGCGACTTCCCATTCTTCTTCCTCACAGTGGTTCTCCTCCCCTCATCCTGGCAGAAAGACCAATGGTCCACGTCACAGCCTTGCTGACAGCCCTGGGCTACAACAGAATAATTCTCACTCCTTCCCATCTCTATGGGAGAGACACGCTGGATTGTCACCAGCCTGTGAAATAAACCACCCACCTGGTCTATGGAACCATTTCAAGGCCAGAAAAGCGAGCCTTGCTCAGCTGTGCCATATGGGAATGAAGAAACAGTGTTTGTCTCCATATGGATTTGTCACACATTAATAAGAGGCATTTGCTCTCTGTCTCAGCCAAATGCCTTGATTCCTAAAACACATGAGAAGACGTGCTTGGCTTAACTTGCCAGGGAATTGGATATGTGCTTCATAAAGTGCATCAAAACTAAAACTGTGCTGGGCTGTTCTGTCCCTACCTCATTGGAAAGACATCCCTGCAAATGGATAGCTAATCTCTTTAATGAGCAAAATACCCGAGGGCTCTTCTGGGGAAGGAGTCCATCCATTGTTTTACTGCTTCTTGCTGCACAGCTATGGAAAACAAAATTTTAGAGCAGAAAAGGATCGCAGCCACCAGGAACTGCCCCCTCCTCCCCACCTCATTTTCCATGTGAAAATGGAGGCCTTAAGTGGAAAAGTGACTTGATCGAGACCACTCAGTTGTGTCATGGCTTATAGGACTCATATCCAGGTCTTTTCATTCTTAATCCTGTTTAAGATTTTTGGTTTTGTCCATCCTTTCCTTCTTCTGGTGTTAATACTTCCCTTACAGTACATTTATTTGCTGCTATTTCCATTCCAGACTTCTCATCCACAAATTCAGTGGATAAAGGATTACAATTTCCTTACTATCTTTCCCACAGTGATAAAACTGATATCTCCATTGTTTTATTAGCAGCTACCACCTTTATTTATCACTATGAAGCTAGAATATTGGACATGAGACAAATCTCAGTATCTACAGTAGAGACCTGTGTCCTGGCCTCAGATTCTTCATCAAATGATACACAGAAGCTACATCTTTTGACCACCAATAAAAAGAAAAAAGTTTCAAGTTGGGTGATCCACTCATGGCTTCTTTCTTTGTGTTCTATATGTATAGAGAAGGATTACGTCCTTTGCTCACTTTTTGATAGGGTTGTTTGATTTTTTCTTGCTGATTTTCCTGAGTTCTAAATAGATTCTAGTTATCAGCCCTTTATTGGATGTGTAGCTTGTGAAAATTTTCTCCTATTCTGTAGGTTGTCTGTTTGCTCTCGTAACAGTTTCTTTGGCTGTGCAGAAGCTTTTTAACTTGATCAGGTCCCATTTATTTATTTTTGTTGTTGCTGTGATTGCCTTTGGGGTTTTCTTCATAAATTCTTTGCTTTTCAAAAGAAGACAGAATAATGGCCAATAAACATATGAAAAAAATGCTCAACATCTCTAATCATCAGGAAAATGCAAATCAAAACTGCAATGAGATATCACTTATCTCCAATGAGAATGGCCTTTATCAAAAAGTCCCAAAACAATAAATGTTGGCATGGATGCGGAGAGATAGGAACACTCCTACACTGCTGGTGGGACTGCAAACTAGTGCAACCTCTGTGGAAAGCAATATGGAGATACCTTAAAGAGATACATACAAGTAGATCTACTATTTGATCCAGCAATCCCATTACCGGGCATCTACCCAAAAGAACAAAAGACACTCTATAAAAAAGACATCTGCACTTGAATGTTTATAGCAGCATAATTCACAATTGCAAAGATGTGGAAACAACCCAAGTGCCCATCAATACATGAGTGGATTAATAAAATGTAGCCTATGTTTACCATGGAGTACTATTCAGCTATAAGAAACAATGGTGATATAGCACCTCTTGTATTTTACTAGATAGAGCTGGAACCAATTCTACTAAGTGAGGTATCCCAAGAAAAATAAGCACCACATGTACTCACCAGCAAATTGGTTTCACTGATCAACACCTAAGTGCACATATAGGGATAACATTTATTGGGCGTCAGGCAGATGGGGGGGGGTGGAGAAGGGGATGGGTATATAATGAGTGTGATGTGCACCATCTGGGGGCTGGACACGCTTGAAGCTCTGACTCTGGGGGAGGGGAGGGGGAAAGGCAACACATGTAATCTAAACATTTGTACACCCATAATATGCTGAAATAAAAAATATATATATTTTAAAAAATAAAATAAATAAATAAAAATAAAAATAGAATAGAAAAAAAAAGGTTATATTACTCCAAAGTCAAGCTAGAAGCACCAAATGAATTGAGGGGAATAGGTACACAGCCTTCATAACTACTGTCTTCTCAAGGAAACAAGAGAAAACCTTCCAAAGTTCCCTATCAGATGGAGTCCCTCAAGACTAGCCTGAGCACGCACCTTTGGGATCAGAGTCTGCTGCATTTGGACATGCTTCTGTGACAGTGTTTATACACAGGAGACAGCCTAAGGCTATCATTACCAAAACCCTTGATTTGAATCTTTTCTGCAGTATGTGAAACCCTTAGCCCAGATTTACTCATAAAATAAGGATTACAGGAGCTACTTCTTAAGGTGGTTGTGATTAAAGGACAGGACATGTAAAACAATTAGTACAGAATAACTGCTCAAAATATGTTATCTATTCTTTTTTTCTTCTTTCAAGAGTAATCTAAGCATAGGTGGATGCTTCATTAGGATAATTTTCTTTACTAGAGGAACCCAAATAAATTATCCTAGGAGGCCTGAAATTCAATGAATTGTCCCAGAAAGTTCATTATCTTTGGAATTATTACTATTCCTAGGAAGTTTCTATGGTAACTTCTATAAAGAGGTTAGTGGAAGGAGAGGTAGGCTATGAAGGCAGAGAGAGGACAGCCATGGTAGTGAAAGTAAATACTCCCCCCAGTCGTGAGAGCTACCTGTTGGCAGACAGGTTTGTGTGTAGTATGCACGTGCATGAGCACAGGTAACTGTACACATGTGTATTTCTCATCTGCCTCTCTCAAACTTGCTCTCAAAAAGAACATGTTTTTATCTTTAATTGTAACATATTTGACTTCCACTAAGTCAGTACTAGTGGCCATTTCCAGCCTCTAAAGAGAGTTTGATGGGTGAGGTAATCAAATATAAATGTAAAGTCTTAGATGCTCAGCCAAATAAAACTCATAAAGGCAAAGAATGCAGAACAGAACATGAAACCAAAGTTCAACCCATTGGAAGTGGGACCAAATGTCATCCTCTCTCCCCCTTCCTCAGAGATGCTTAGGTTTGTGATCTCCTAGAAGCCCACCACTTAGGTTCCTCCTCACTCCTCTTTCCACCAAGTGTGAGTGGTCCCTCGGAGAGAAAAATAGATTCCTGGATCAAGCTTTGAAGGCACAAAATCTCTAGTTATGTAAAATCAATCTCTCCTGAAGGAGGCAGCACTTTCTGCTATATGTCCTCTTGATGGGAGAGGCAGAGCCAAAGTAGAGTAAGTGAGAAAGAAGGAAATGAAGTCCAGCCTTTGAGGTGGCACCTGTAGTTTGTTTATCTTTATTTGGTGTCTTTGTTAGGGGCTCCCCAATTGCTGAGGACATAATCAACACTGTAGGAACTCACCTATTGACCCAGTCGAAAGATGAAGGTAAATAGCTAAAGTGTACCAAGGGGCTGGTGTCTATCCATGATACTCTTATTAGTAGGACATAGCTGTGCTGATAATTGAGTTCTCACCCAAGTGATGCTATAATTTATGAAATAATGACAGCTCCTTATTGAAATTTGGTTTTGAGAGTGGAAGACTAATAAAATATCAGTGCTTGTTTTTTCAAGTTATTGTTGCTTCTCTCACTTCTAAAAATGAAGCTTGGAGAGGTTAAATAAGTAACTTGTCCAAGCTCACTTGCCTAGTTCAGAGCTGCACTGTGCATCCAAGGCTGTCTACCTCTGCTGCTTACAAAGAAGATGAGTTGGCAATCAAAGTAAAAACAGAGTCATAGATTGAATCAAGACTATATATAGTCTAGCAGTAGAGTGTAACGGAAAGAGAGTTTGTCTAGAATCAAAATTTGAAAAATGTTTTGCACCCCACTACCACAAAATGCAGGAGATAGACTTGGAGAAACACTGTCTAAGGTAGTATTTCTCAAATGTTAAGGAATCACCTATAGATTCTGATTTAGTAGGTCTGGGGTGGGGCCTGAACTTTTGCATTTCTAGCAAGCTCCCAAGTCATGATGAAGCTACTAGTCTATGCTGTACACTTTGAGTAGCAAGGGTCTAAGATATAGTTAAGAAAGCATAAAAGAGACATCCCACAATCACTGGAGAGCAAACCATTCCTGGGCTGTTGGCAACAACCCTAACCCATACAACTTGTTGTGTGGCTACACAGCCCCATGGGGAGGGTGTCATATTGTCTCTCTCAGCTATTGCTCCTTTTGCCTAAGCTCCAAGGCCTTGTGCCTAGGATCTAGAGAGAAAGAATCAGCCAGTAGAAGCTGAAGGAGAGCACGTTGGTACTTCAGGGAACTCAGCCCTGCTAACAATCATCTGAGCCTTCAGCAAATCATAATCTATTTGCTGGTGGAGGGTCGTGCTTTGAAGTTGATGGCTGCTGACTGACCAGGTTGGTGGTTGCTGAATTGGGCTGGTTATGGCAATTTCTTAAAATAAGACAACAGTGAAGTTTACTGCATCCATTGACACTTCCTTTCATGGACGGTTTCTCTGTAGTGTGTGATGCTGTTCAATATCATTCTACTCACAGCAGAATTTGTTTTAAAATTAAAGTCAATCCTCTGAAACCTTGCTTCTACTTTACCAATCAAGTTTATGTAACATTCTAAATCCTATGTTGTCATTTCAACAATATTCATAGCATTTTTACCAGGAATAGATTCATTTCAAGAAACTACTTTCTTTCTCATCCATAAGAAGCAACTCCTCATCTGTTCAAGTTTTATCATGAAATTGCACACTTCAGACCCATCTCCAAGATCCACTTCTAATTCTAGTTCTCTTGCTATTTCCAACACATCTACAGTGACTTCCTCTGCTGAAGTTTTGAACCCCTCAAAGTCATCTGTGAAGGTTGAAATCAACTTCTTCCAAACTCCTGTAAATGTTGCTATTTTACTTCTTCCCATGAATGATGAATTTTCTTAATAGCATTTAGAATGGTGAATCCTTTCCAGAAAGTTTTAAATTTACTTTGTCCAAATCTAGCAGCAGAATCACTGTCTATGGAAGGTATAGGCTCACAAAGTGTATTTCTTTATAATAAGACTCGAAAGTCAAAATTACTCCTTGATCCATGGGATGCAGAATGTATTAGCAGTTATGAAAATAACATTAATCTTCTTGTACATCTTCATCAGAGCTCTTGGCGACTAGGTGCATTGTCAATGAATAGTAATATTTTGAAACGAATCTTTTTTCTGAGTAGTAGGTCTCAACAGTGGGCTTAAAATATTCAGTAAATTATACTATAAACACAGGTGCTGTCATTGAGGCTTTGTTGTTCCATTTATAGAACACAGGCAGAGAAGATTTAGCATAATTCCTAAGGAAACTAGGATTTTGAGAATGATAAATGACTGTTGATTTCAATCCCAAATCACCAGCTGCATTAACCCCTAACAGTAGACTCGGCCTGTCCTTTGAAACCTTGAGGCCAGGCTTTGACTTTTTATCTCTAGCTATGGAAGTCCTAGATAACATCTTCTTCCAATATAAGTCTTCTTTTGTCTATACTGAAAATTTATTGTTTAGTATAGCCACCTTCATTGATGATCTTAGCCAATCTTCTAGATAACTTCCTGAAGCTTCTGCAACAGCACTTAATGTTTTGCCTTGCACTTTTATGTTATGGAGATGGCTTCTTTCATTAAACCTCATGAATCAACCTCTACTAGCTTCAAACTTTTCTCCTGCAGCTTCCTCACCTCTCTCAGCCTTCCTAGAATTTAAGAGAGTTAGGTCCTTGCTCTGGAGCAGGCTTTGGTTTAAGGGAATATTGTGGCTAGTTTGATCTTCTATCCAGACCACTGAAACTTTCTCCCTATCAGCAATAAGGATGTTATGAATAGATTAATGCCCATTATAAAAGGGTTTGAGGCTGCGAGTTTGACCTCTCTCTCTCCTGCTTTCTTTCTCTCTCCTCTCTTCCACTTTCCACCATAACGTGATATAGGAAGAAGGCTCTTACCAGATGTTGGACTTCCCAGCCTCTAGAAATATGAGAAATAAATCTCTGTTCTTTAAAAATCACCCAGTCTCAAGTATTCTGTTTTAGCAGCACAAAACAGACTAACACAAGGGGTTTGGTTTCCCTGCATCTCTTTCACTATCTTGTATATTTTCACTTGTTTTAAACATACTCTTTAAACTATCTGTTTTTAATTACTGACCTATGTTCCAGTTTAAATGTACTTTAAGATTTTTAATTTTTTAAAGGTAGATGAATTATGACAACAGAATGACTAAGAGTGCTCTGCACATTTGAGTTATCAAGAAAATCACCAGGTTAAGAAAAGGAAATATACATGAACATATGTCTATAAACAACACATTGAATCAAGTACAATGCTGGCCAAAAGCTGAAAAGATTTTTGAAAGCCAGTGGTGTTTTGTTTTTCAATCATAGTAAAGTAAAACAAATTCTAGTTTGTATTCTATAATGAAAAGCTCAAAATGTGTTTGGACATGTTACACTTACATACAATTAGCTGAATGGGTGTATCAGCTAGCTACTGGTACATAACAAATCACCCCAAACCTAATTGCTTAAAGCAATCATCATTTATTTAGCTCTTTTTCTGTGGATTGTCAACTTGAGTCAGGCTCAGCTGATTGGCACTGCTGGCCTTGCTTCTGGTCTCTCATGATGTTGTAGTCCAGTGGAGGCCCAACTGGGATGCAGAAGATTTTCTCCTTCTCCATGTATTCCTAGGTCCTTTCCTCTCCATCTGGCCTCTTCACATGATCTTTCTACATGGTCTCTCTGCATGGTTTCCCAGTGGGGTAGCTGGACTTCTGACATGATGGCTCAGGGTTTGCAAAAGGGTAAAAATAGAAGCTGCTGGGACTTCTCAGTGGCTGGACTCAGAAGTCCTGCATGGTCACTTCTGCTGCATTCCACTGAGTAAAGCCAGTGACCGGCCAGCTCAAGTTCAGTGTGGGAGGGGGCTGCAGAAGGGCCTGAATACCAAGAGGCAAAGTTCACTGGAACCATTTTTGGTGACTAGGGATAACATTCCTTACATGAAATTTGTCTTGTTTTCTCTTGATTCTGCTCTATGTTCTGTGACATAGAATAAATCCGTCTTAAATGAGAGGCTTTAAGATGATTTGAAACAGCTCTTATCCTTCCCCTTACTTCTAAATCTCCAGGAGAAATGTTCTCAGTTTTCTCAAACATACTTTACGTGACAGTTATAAATTTTCTAACCACTGCATTCATTCTCATATGGATCTGCCCCAGTTTATCAATGTCCAGCTGTTAGGATGACACCTGGCACTGAGCAGAACAGTACAGATGAAAGGCCAGTGTGTAGCAGGCAGAATAATGGTCCCCCAAAGATGCCCATGCCCTAGTCTCTAGAACCTGCAAACATGTTGCCTTATATGGCAAAGCACCTTTGCAGATGGAATTAAGGTTACAGACCTCAAGAGGAGTTGACTATCCCTGATTATCTAAGCAAGTGCACAATCTAATCACACGAGTCCTTAAAAGCAGAAAACCTTTCCTGGTGGCAGAGAGAGATGTGATGATGGAAGATGGTCAGATGTCATGTGAGGACTCCACCTACCATTGGTGGCTTTGAAATTGGAGGAAGAGGCCCCTGAGCCAAGGAATGTGGTGGCCTCTAGAAGCCAGGGATGGCCCTCAGCTTACAGCCAGCAAGAAAATGGGGACTTTGGTCCCAAAGGACTTGGATCCTTTAAGCCCAAGGAATGTAATTCCACCATTGAGAAGAACTAGCAGGAAATGGATTCTCCCATAGAGCTTCCAGAAAACAATTGCAGGCTACCAACACCCATATTTCAATCCAGTGAGATCTGTACTGGATTTCCAACCTTCAGAACTGTAAAAAATAATTGTGTGTTGTTTTAAACCACCAGGTTTGTGGTACTTTGTTATGGCAGAAAAAGAAAACTAATACAGTACATTATGATCACTTTTGAACAGGAAGATAAAGCATCCTATATTTTTGGAGAGAAATATAACCTGGCCGTATCTCGGCTTTGTTGGCAATGATTCCATTGATTCATATGGAGCTCACATTCAACAAAAACATAAAGTCCTTTTTTCACATAAGCAGCTGTGGCTGGGGATGGTTTTCTCTTTAATAATCAAATGCAAAGTGGTACGTTTAGCCTGGTTCAATTTCATCATATTGGATTCAGTCTCATTCCAGCCTGTCAAGATATTTGGAGTCTGGTTTCTGTCATCCAAATATTTCAGCCATCCCATCCCAGTTCTGGGTCATTTCAACATTTGGCCAGACCCATCAGTGAACATGCCCTGTAGGTTCCTCCTACCACCCTGGGGTGATGGTGTAGTCTCCATCTCTAGTGCTCATGCATTGGACTCTCACTGCTTATTGAAAGCCCACGTGTGTTTCAAAGTGCTGCTCAAATTCCATGTCTTGCATGAAACCTTGACTAATAACACTAACCAGAAGTGATTTGTCCCTCCTTTTGCTCCATACGAGTTTCTCATTTGTGCCCTTGAAATGGTACAAATTGACATTTACAGCAACTATCTGTTTATATATCTTTTCTCTTAAATTGTAGGCCTTTTGCAGGCAAGGATTGCTTTTTAAAATTTTTATATCCCCTAAAGCCACTGGCATCATGCCTAGTACATAACAGGTGCTTTATGGAAAACAATAATCCATTTAGCAAGTTCTAATTGAGTCAAGATGTAATACTCTAAAACATTCATTTTTGCTTGAAATGGATTGAGAAAAGTATATATGCAAGCAAGTCACAATAGCAAACAAGCAATTTGAGACACAAAGGAGCAGAGGTTCTTTTGTGGGAAAAATTATGACTCAGAGCGGTATATGTGTACTTTATTGCTTGTGAGAATGCAATACCATGTCTTTGAAATTATGAGAATACTAGATCTTGGACTCCTGAGGACAGAAATTGGATCTTTAACTCAAGAACTTAGCATGATGCCTAGCACGGAGAATGTATTTAATCAATTTGGCAATTCCCTCAACTGTGATTGGTTGATGTTTTTTTACACAACTCAGCCCATTTCTCTCATGGTCATTCAGTTTCACTGGTTTCAGTGCCATGACAGTGTCAGCACCAAGTTTTAAGCAGAGACAGACAATGAATCAGTTAGGATCACATTGGCTGCCAACTACAGAAACCCTCAACTCAAAGTGACTTAAATTATAGGGGTGTTTATAGATTATGCAAAAAGAAATCCAGATGGAAGCAGACTCCAGGTTGGCTCTTCAGCCACTAAATAATATCCTGAGGACCTCTTTGTTTTTATCATAAGGGGCTTTTTAATTTTCTGATCTGCCATCCTCTGCTCAGCTCCTCTTGGGGTCCCTGGAAGGCTTCCCTATTTCAGCCCTGGCATCTTCCAGCTGAACAAGAGGCTGCATCATGAAATAAATGAAGGGATCTTTTTCCCAAACCTCCCAGAAGACTCCCTTCCATATATCAGTATCTAACCAGAAGTGGGGGCAGATGCCCACTCAAACCCAACCTCTGGCGAGGCAGTGGGATCGCCATGCTTGTGATGGGAAACATATGGCTTTGTGGAGAAGGGTATCATTCCTGATCCACCGCGGGTTCTTTTAGAAAGGCAGAAAGGAGCGAAATGCTGAAAAGGCAACCAACAAAATCTACAGTCACCGATGCCAGGAACGAAACCAAACTATATATATCCTCCTTTTCCCTCCTTTCAGTTTTTCTTGGTGTCTCCTCTGAAGTCAGCCATGCTTTTCTCAAACTATGTTGGAAAATTAAAAATTACTCACTGCTTTCATATCAATATTGTTTACTTTCATCCTAAAATGGAAAAACACACAAGTACATGCGCACACGCGACTGTTGTTTGCCAATCTCATTCTTGCCATAGTTTTTGAAAATAAAGAATCTCTGTCTGTTGCCAACCTCTTGAGTTTGCATCCTGCATCAGAATTTATTCCTTTGCCTTCCAAGCAGAGAATAATGGCTTATGGCTCAGATGAAGCCCTTGAGATTGGGATCGCTTAATGGAAACAGACATTTACCCTTCCAGATAAAGACAGAATGTTTATCCCACAACTGAAATTTAACTTCATTTTGTAATTTTCAAAGAGTCTGCAAAATGGAATGTGAGCTAAAAGAAATGCCCTGGAAGCATTTTTTTTTCTAGTAAAGAAAGAATCACAGAGATTACTTTACTATTTTTTAAATTTCTAAAAAGTGGATCTTTTAATTTAATGATTAAATCAATAATGACCAGTCTTTGCTATCCTTAAATCATAACTCTAGTAGGCATTTGCAAATATACTATATACTTTTCAAATAATTTTTATATTATTTATATTTGATTCTCAAAATGGCCACATAAGGTAGGTGGACCCAGTCTTGTTATCCTTGTAAATGGGGAAACTGAGTTTCAGAGATGTTAACTGACTTACTCTAAGTCACACAACATGTTAGTGGCAAGGCATGGCCTGAGAGTGACATATCATAATTTTTAAACTATATTATAATATGTGCTCATTTTGTTTATTTTTTCCATTAGTCAAGTAAACAGACCACATATCAGGACTTCCAATTAGTGGGAATTAGAAAAGTCTCATAATGGCTTATTAAAGTTATAGAAACTACCTTTCTTATCGGTAGGATTGAGTATTGAAAACAGTCATCTGACAAAAAGAGGGTAATTTCATCCCCGTTTAGAGGGAAAAGATAACCTCTATAGAGTCAGTTAACCCATTTGCATATTGAGTCTTCCAATTAGCTGAATGCATATTATGGAAAACGTCTGTGTTGGACAGTTTTCTGATACATGCTGTAAGACCATAGTCATTAGATCTTTGTATGGTGCACATTAAGTGGGCGTTTTCTTTCTTATTTCCATCTAAGCATTTCCTGGCTGTGTGTGCAATCCCGAAGCCACTTCCACATAGCAGAGGTTCAGCCTGCAGACATTTGCAAGGGGCCTCCATTCCCCTTTGCCTGTGCGCCTCATCTCCGAGAATCCTTGTTCTTTTACCTGAAGTTAGAGTTTCCACGTTAAGTCACCTGATTTGCAATGAGTGTCTTTCTGCAGTAATTAGCTCCCCACTCTGGGAGAGCACAGCTGCATATTTCATCCAATTGATCTAATGGCAACATGTGGCTCACCACTTCACTGGCAGGCAGAAGCTTCCTCCTGCACCTACAAGCAAATACAGATCCACTTTCTTTCCCAGAAACTAGCCTGAATACAGCCTCCTGTTCTACAAGATCTGGAATGGGCTGGCAGCACCAAATCAGATATTAGTCTTGGTTTCTGATCTGTCCCTTCTCCCTCTTTTCTTCCTCCACATTTGCTTAGAAAACATGTCACATTGTGGGTAAGGTCTGCTATTTGCAGCTATTCCTTTAGGGTTTTTATCCTTATTACTATTAATATTTTAAATCTCTGATAGCAGTTGGTTCTGGTGCCTTTTGCTCATTGGGGGAAATGTATGGAGAGCCAGGAAGATGGCCTCCAACTCACAGGGGTGTCAGAGGAGGAACTCAGGATGCGCAGGACACTCAATTCCACCTGCCATGCTCTGCTCTGAAGATGGTGCAGGGCCAAGGGCTCGAGGTGTGCTGACCCGATTTTGTGCAGAGCAGCTCACTGAAAAAGAAACTAAAGGCTATAGTTAATAATCCAGAGTAGGAAGCACTCAGAACTGAGCTAAAAGCAAAAATGATGAGAAGATGCCAAACTCTGATGGAAGCTTGAACACATGTGTAATGGGGGCATCAGAGTTGTTATAAAGCACAGTGCGGAAAACTAATATTGAATGTTAAAATGTCACCATTTCATTTAGCTAGCTATATATTCTAGAATGGTGCAATAGTGCTTATAACCCCCATCTTCCTCATCAGAACATATCGTTTGGACCTCTGTTCAACCTTAGCTTTATTCAAATAGTAACAACACAGTCTGCTACCAAACTTCCTCTTGAGCAGGCTGGAGTCAACTAGCAGATACACACATCATTTAACAACAGAGATATGGTTCTGAGAAATGCATCATTAGGTGATTTTGTCATTGTGTGAACATCATGGTGTGTATTTACACAAACTTAGATGGCATAGCCTACTAGACACCTAGGCTATGTGGTCTAGCCTATTGCTCCTAGACTATGAATCTGTACAGCACGTACTGTACTGAATACTGTAGGCAACTGTAACACAATGGTAAGGATTTGTGTATCTAAACATAGACAAAGTACAGTAAAAACACCATATAAAAGATAAAAAAATGGCACATCTGTATAGCAGGAGCTTGCAGGACTGGAAGTTGCTCTGGCTAAGCCAGTGAGTGAGGGCCTAGGATGCTACCGTACACTACTGTAGACTTTATAAACACTGTGCTTAGCTACACTAAATTTATAAAAAATATGTTTCTTTCTTCAATAATAAATCAGCCTTAGCTTACTATAACTTTTTTACTTTATAAACTTTTAAATTTTTTAACTTAATGACTCTTTTGCAATAATACTTAGCTTAAAACACAAGCATATTGAACAACAGAATAAAAATATTTTTTCTTTATATCCTTATTCTATAAGCTTTTTTCTATCTTTAAAAAATTTAAATTTTTTTTTACATTTTAAACTTTTTTGTTAAAAACTAAGAAACAAACACACACAGTAACCTGGGCCTGCAGAGGGTCTGGATCGTCAATATCACTGTCCTCCACTTGTACATCTTGTCCCACTGGAAGGTCATCAGGGGCAATAACACACATGGAGCCATGAAGCTGTCATCTCCTATGATAGCAATGTCTTCTGGAATGCATCCTGAGGGACTTTCCTGAGGCTATTTGACAGTTAATTTTTTTTTAATAAATAGAAAGAGTACACTCTAAGATAATAATAAAAAGTAACGTGTAGTGAATACATAAACCAGTAACATAGTTGTTTATTATCATTATCAAGTATGGTGTACTATACATAATTGTAGGTGCTATACCTTTATACGAATGGCAATGCAGTGGGTTTGTTTACGCTAGCATCACCACAAACACACGAGTAATGCATTGTACTATGACATTACAACTGCTGCAATGTCATTAGGTGATAGGAATTTTTCAGCTCCATTATAATTTTATGGGACCATCATTATATATGCAGTCAGTTGTTGACCAAAACGTCATTATACGGTGCATAACTGTACAAGCCATTTTCTATGTTTTGCTGACCATTTGGACCGGCATAGATTCCCCTAACTTGGGGATTTTTCCCTTTAGCAGTTGCTGGTTAACCATTCATGACTGAATTAGATTGTGTAAAATGCCACGTTGGACTCTCCAAGAACCTGCCATTTGTCATGCCTTTCCTTCCTGGGCCACACATTCACACGTTCATCCCCAGAGCACTCTGGAATGTTCTGGGCTTTGTCTTAAGGGATCTGAATTGACTTCCTTAGAAAGACATGTGAGGAAAAATAAAAGTTAATAGATCCAGAATGGGGTAGTCTCTGTAGCATGCATTTCTGATCTTTGCTTGTCCCTCCCAGTACAGATGAGGGGAAAGTGTGTAAGACTGCCTTGGCTTAGGAAAAAGAGGAGAGAAGGAAGACAGAAAGATGAGGGACAGCTGAGTGCCCTCAGGGAAGTATGTCTGCAACAGATGCCACTACTTCAGAGGAACCCTCTGGCGAACAATTCAAAAGTAGACTCCTTTGGATTCTGAGTCATAACCAGGGTGATTATAGAATTTATCATCTAAATAGGACACTTTTTAGAGAAAAATGGACACTATTAACAATTATGCTGGACAACAGGCATAAACTGGGACTGTCCCTGGTCAGCCACATAAATAACTGAATGGACGAGCCTTACTTGAGAACCCACCCTGTGTCTCTGTGTCAGGTAGCCCAGCTCCTTCATCTCTGTGTGCATCCTTAGCACTCACTAAAGGCTCATGAAGCCAAGACAGGGATGTCCCTTATGTCCCAATATGGGGAATTGACACAGTTGGGGCTTCAACCTCTACTGCCAAAAGTTCAAACCTTTAATATGAGATTTCCACAGTTAACATAGTCCAATTTGTGGTAAAGGCAGGATTTGTCATGATCCTGACACACAATCTTAAGTATATATGTAAGGAGAGCTAATGTGTGCATTGGGATGGGAGATGGCAAGGTCACCCGTGATCTCTACCATTACCTTCGGTGATTGGGTCTTTCTTACAGGTGTCTTCTAACCCAGCTGTTATTAATAAGTGGGGCAGAGCGAGAAGCAGGAAGAGCTGATTCATGAGTTGCATTGGGTTTGGTTACTCCCACACCCAGCAGGCCCCAGTCCTACCCTGTTTTACTGAAGGATGTGTTCAGCTTCCTTCCCCATGGGAATGCCTGCCGCAGGGAGCAGCTCAGTTATGGCTTATATCTCATGACTTTTCGCTAATCTGCTTCATCCTAATCTGTTCTCAGGATATTAAAACATAATAATCAGGGAGCATCCAGAGGCCAAGAATATCAAATGCTGCTTCCTCCAACCTCCCTAATCTCTGCTTTTCTTCTAGAACTGGCTCAAAAACGGCAGGACTCAATATCCCCCTTGCAACCAGGGCCAGGGATGAGCTGAACAGGCTGGGACAGGATTTTGGAAGCAGAAGAGGGACTGATCTTCGAAAACAGAATGTACTTAGAGCAGTTCTTGGAAAGTCAAAGGAGGTTAGAACTGCAGTCAACATCATCTCCCCCTGGTGTAGTTAATGACTTTTTTCACTGACAATTCATGGGTTGGATATGAACATCTGTCGCACAGTGGGAAAAAGAATAAATATCTGAGTTAAATTAGGACCAGAAGCAAATGATCATGCACTGTTTCCTCACTGGTTTATGTCACATTTGTTCATGAATCAATTAATTAATCCAAGTGTCAATTTTTTAGTCCCTGCCATATGATCCTGCTCTCTCTGAGCTTACAGTCTAGTGGGGTGTGAGTGGGGGATGTGGACAATTAAATGAACAAACATGTAAAGTGTGATGCATGCTTTGATAGGAGTATATGATGTCATGAGACTATCTGGCATGGACGCCCAACCAAGTGGTCAAGTGGTCAAGTGGTCAATGGAAGTTTCTCAGAGAAAGTGACACATAAACTGACACCCACAGGATTCATAGAAATCAATCGGTCCAAGAGAAAGTGAATTTGGGAAGAGAAAGTTCTCAAGGCCTGGGGGCAAGAGAACATGGCTCATTTGAGGAGCCATAAGATGGTAAATAAGGCTATATCCTGTGGGACAAGGTAACAGGAGAATGGGAAGAGATGGGGACAGGTAAGCCTCTATTTTCTCTTTCCTTTTACTATAATCATAGCTTGTTAGGACTAACAGTGATATCTGCGATCATCAATGCTTCCTTGTAGAAATGGGGAAGTCCAGGACCAGAGGAGGAAATTGACTTGTTCAAAATCATACTTTTTCAAATTGGGAGAATACATAAACCTGAATTTAATTACCTGCTTGAAGTCTGGTTTTCTTGTCATGGACTGGTATGTTTTTTAATAGTTGAAACCATAAAACATGTGACTTAGCATTCTTGGACTAGAGATCTGTTAAACTTGGGGGGGGCATGAGTTTATTGGAAATTAAGCTGAAAGATGTGATGTCTTATATCTGCAACATTCGATTGCTTTCACAGGATTTTGACTTAGCAAGTAATTTGCAAGCATTTACCTTCTACTAATAAGCAAAAACATCTTTTGCTGTTTTCACAATTGGTTAAAACCTTGTTATATGCTAGCACCTCTGACCAAGATATTCCATGCACAAAACAGAGAAAATTGTGTGTGGGTGTGGGGGGGTGAGTGTGGGTGTGTGTGAGAGAGAGAGGGAGGAAGACAGAGAGAGAGAGAAATTGAGACGAAAGGATATATAATTATCAGAAGAGAAGGGGAAGATGTAGACAGCCAAAAAAATTTTAATTGTCTGTTACATGTACCTTAAAGGATGGCAAGAAATTAATGAGAGTGGGGGGAGGGCTTAATTGATACAAGATGCAAAGGCAAGTATAGGGTAGGCATAGGAAAAGGATGGTAGCTTAGTTTGGCTGGAACAAAAAGAACTTATAAGAAAGCAGTAGAAAATCAGTCTAGAAGAGTAGTTCAGATGTAGATCGTACTAAATTTTGAATGTCAACATCTTGGGTGCGCAGGAGGGGAGCTACGGAGGGTACTGAAGATGGAAAGGAGTATTCAAATCAGTGCTCTAGGCAGTAACAAGGCTATGGTGCAGCCTGGGCTGTGCTGCCCACACTCCTTTACCACCCTTTTCAAGACTGAAACACCAATGTCCCTAGCTGCTGAGAGTGTTGGTCCCTGAGACACCCAGCTGACCCCTAGGAATTCTTCACCTGAGGCCACACCCCGTTTCCAGTGTCCAGTACCCTTTCCCCCATGTGCAGCACATCCATAAGACACCTCCAGCCCCAAAGCTAGTCCAAACTAGTCCAAAGCTCCATGTGGGGTTGGCTGAGACCTTTGTTGTGACCACACTACAGCTCAACTTCTCCTTCTGCCCCATCCTTCATCCTTCACTCTCCCCAAAATGTTCATCCTGAGCATGCTCCGCAATTAACTCCCTCCTATCCACCTTGCTCTGCCTTCTGGGGAGCCAGATTGCAGTAGAGGGCTGAGCAGGCAGAGAGAGACGGCAGGCCAGGATTCCGATTGATAAGCATTAAGCAACAATGGATGACAACTTTACCCTGGAGCTGCCATTATAAATCCCAGGAGAGGGAAAAGATGAGGGGTAATTTGGAAACATCTTGTCACTTTCATCTCTCAACCCTTGAGGACTGAGCCTCTACTACCTTTCTCCATCTTCTTGCCAACAACCTTACAAACTATTAATACGTTTTTTTCCCTAGAGACCTGGAGGTGTAGTTTTCAAAACTGGCAGCATATCAGAATAACCCTAGGACTTTCAAAAAATGTAGCTTTGTGACTCCACCTCCCCAGAGACTGGGATTCAGTAGTTCTTTGTACGAGAGCCTCAGAAAAACATGAAATGTGTAGTACCACTGCTTTAGTTTCCAGAATGCACAGTTTCAAGTGCATTTTCTCATTTGATTAATACATATAGACATGCTACAAAGATGTAAATGTTAGTGTTATTATTACCCCATGAGGAAACTGGAGCTGAGAGAAGATTAGCAACTTGCCTTGGGAAACCCATTTAAATAAGAGGCAAAGTCAAGGTCAAAGACATTGCCTGCTCTTGATGTCCTTCCCATTACATACATGGCTCTTCCCCTCTCAGGGGCCGGGTTCTCAAGCCCTGTGTGGGCTGACTCCTTTCTCCCTGCCTTTGTGAATCTGTCCCCCAGCCCACCGCACTCTTCTCCGTAATATAATCCTTAAGAAATCTCAGGGCCATTTTAAAGGTCCATAAGGCACTTTCAAAGTGGTCCTACCCCAGTGACCCTCTCAGCGAGGCACTCGGAGTGCTCTCAGGTGACTCTGAGTCCCGGGGAAACTGCTGGTTCACTCATTTCCTCTGCCGGCCCTGCAGCCCCAGATCATGCTCGGTTCCTTAGTTTAAGTTTTCCTTTTATTCTTTTTTAGTGCCGTTCTAATTTATTTTCCTAACTAGGCTGGAAGCTCTGAAAGGAAAGGTAGAGGTCTCCAACACAATTTTACAAATTTAACAATTTTTTCTGGCCCCTTTTATGAACCAAGTACAGTCATCCCTCAGTATCCACGGGGGATTTGGTTCCAGGCCCCTTCAGACAGCAAAATCCACGATGCTCAAGTCCCTGATATAAAATGACATAGTATTTGCATATAACCCACATATACCCTCCTGAATAATTCAAATCATCTCTAGATTACTTATAATACCTAATATAATACAAATGCTATGTAAATAGTTGTCATGCTGTATTTATTTGCGTCATGTTTTATAGTTGTACTGCTATTTTTCAATTGGTTTTTGTGTTCCCCAATATTTTTGAGCCCTGGTTGGTTGACGCCATGGGTGCAGACCTCACCCACACCGAGGACTGACTGTGCTGCGCTAGCAACCCCTGGATGAACAGGACTGAGCCACTTCCCTGAAGTCAATAATCTCTCTCTACCATCTGCAACTAGTCACCCATTTCATAAACATTAGTTTAGCTTGTGAACAAGGTGTTACAGGTACACAGAGGAAGGAGTGGGGTGAAGTAAGAGAGTTTCTCAGAAGAGGAGCTTCTGAGCAAGACTTTGACAGTAAGTTGGTAAAGTGATCAGTGAGCATGCAATTCATACCCCAAAAATGTATTTGGACTTAGGGGCAGAATTCATTGACTGAACACATACTTATTGTGCATTATTATTATTATTATTATATAATTTGTTATTTCACGTCTCTCTTTCTTGCTCTCTACATTCAATCTCATCTGTTTTACCCTTTAAGTGTCTTTCAAATCCACCCACTTCTCTTCCTGTCCGTCACCACCACGTCGCATCAAGACTTCGCCAGCAGCTCACCAAGTGTCTTTCCTTCCAGGACCCGCTGCTGCTGACCCCCAGTCCATTTTCTCCTTTACAGCTGGAGATCCACCTTTGACATGAAAATCTGAATGATATCTCCCACTCGGCTTTCAGAGACTCTTCAGATAAAAGGCAAAATTTTAATGTGGCCCTACAAGGTCTTAAACATTTTGGCCCCTTCTCATTTTCCAGTCTCATCTGGCCTTTTATTTCATGTCATCTCTCTGTTCCCCTCACCTTAGCTTTCTTCCAGGCTCCCTCCTGCCACATGGCCTTTGCACGTGCTGCGGAGGACACTCTTTCCCACGCCTCCCCTCCTCCTTCTCCTTAGCTTATACTCTTCCTTCTGCACTCGGCAGAATCATCATTTTCTCAGGGAAGCTTCTTACCAGACCTACAACTGCTGTTACTGGCACATACGATGGATCCCTCTCCTGCTACTTTGCGGCATTTATCACCTTGCAATTTAACATTTATTTAATTTTTTAAATCAACATCAGTCTTCTCTTTCCCCACTCCCCACCATTCCCATATATTAAGTTCTTTAAGGCCAGGAATTGTGTCTGTTTTAGCACGACAGTGGATTCCCGGAGGCCAGCAAAATGCCTGATAGAGAAAGGCTCTCAAATACTCATTAAATAAATGACTAAGTGAAAGAATGGGCTGATGTTAATACATTTCTGACACTGTATTACAACGGTGAGCAAACCAGACCTAGTCTCTACCTCTGTGGAGATCCTAGTTTAGGTTTTGTTAAGCAGAGAGATTGAAAAGTCGGGCTTTGGCTGTTTGCAATTTGGGCAGCCTCTCTGTGACTCTTCCCTGACGCCTGTTCATACTTCTTGTGCTATATGTTTCAGAAACCGAGGTAGTTGAGGTTACAATTGAGCTTAAGGTTGTTTTGTTTTGTTTTCTAACGTTTCCACCAATGCTCTGTCGCCAGGATTCAGAATGAATGTGTTCCTTTAGACTCAGAAAAATTCTGTAGTGCCCATGTCTTGTTGGTCTCTCCCAATCCATTTTCCCTTCTTGCTAGAGCTCTCAGTTTTCATGTGAGGGGTCGCCTCTCCTATACACTGTCTCACAAGGGGACCGTCCATCTAGGGTGGGCATGTGGCCCACTTGGGCCAATGGGCCTCTGTCTCAGGACTTGGTCGATTTTCCCTAGTTGGGGCACCCCGGGGAAATTGTAAAGGAATCCTTGGAACTCCCGAAGGGTCTCTCGTTTCTGAACCATTCCATGAGCCCTTGAGCCATTCGTCTTTTCCAGAAAATATTTCTGTTAGGTGCACCCAGCCCTCTTCAATCCAGGCTCCACTGGAGCAGGAGTAGGCAAACTACAGCCTGCAGGCCAAATTCAGTCACCACCTATTTTAGTGTATAAAGTTTTATAGAAGCACAGCCACACGCATTCATTTACCTAATGTCTATTGCTGATTTGCACTACAAAGGCAGAGTTGAGTAGTTGCAACAGATACCATATGGTCCACAGAGCCAAAAAGATTGACAGAAAAAGTTTGCCAACTCCTGCACTAGAGAGTGAATCCCCAGTGCCCGAACACATTCATCGTATGTAATTAATTAACTTCTCTTCTATGCTTCTAGAATGGTACTAGACATGCACTACCCTTGGGAGAATTGAGAAAAGAGTTAACTGAAATCATTTCCTGTAGGGCCTAAGTTTTGCATGCAACCTTGGTTGAGAAAGGCTGCATTCACCTGAGAAATCCTGAATGTTCCACCAATGTTTTCCTATCTAACTTTCTAGAAACCTCTGATTCTCTATGCTGGCTCTTTATTATATTTATGTAGGGAATGTTGTTGGAAGTGGACTGAAGAACTGGCTCTAGGATCCAGATATTCTAAATCTCCCTGAGCCTTGGAAAAGTTCTTTATTCTCTGTATCTCAGCTTCATCTTCTACACAACAAGGAGATTGAGTTAAGACTTCTAAATTTTCTTCCAACATTCTATAATACACCTAAACAAAGACAAAGGCAACAAGATATATAAAGAAACAAAACAAAACAAAACAAAAAAGTAAAAGAAAATCACAAAATGGACCTTAAAAGAAAAGGGGCATCTAGCATTATGTATGGTGGGGAATAGCATGAACTAGCGTGTAAAGCAGTGTACCAAGGCAGGTGTGTGTGTGTGTGTGTGTGTGTGTACATGTGTGTTTTAAAAAGAAGTAAACATCTGCATTAATTTGAATACTGTCTGTCTGGAGCCAAGAGGAGAAACCAGATGGCCTGCAATGTCCCATGTAAGTCTCAAACTTAAGTCCATGGTAAATAGCCTATTGATGGGAAATTTAGGGACAGTCCCTAAGCAAAGTTTGTTTTACTTTTTACTCTCAGACTTGCTCCAAAAGCTCAGTTGAAATTTACACCCTAGAAAGTGCCTACTTAAATTCCTTTAACATGCAATCCCTGCTCAGTACATGCAAGTTTGGGCCTGTCCACTCCCCTCAAATAGGCCATCCATCTGAATTGTTTGCAACGGCCCCAGGCTACAAGCAGTTTAAAGCACCACTATCAGATTGCTTCTCAATCTTCTCCTCTAGACTAAATAGTCCTGATTTTTGTCAGCAGCTTTTCATACTCTGGGCTCCCTTATTAACTATTTTTGCCCTGAGTACATTTTCATCCTATTCTGTGCTGTATGGGCTTTGCTCCTTCTCAGGGCTCAGAGACCAGATCTGGGACTTGCTGGCTCCGGGCTCCCTTTTTTTCTCCTTTAAAACTGTTTTGATAATCATGTGTTAAGAGCTAATGACAACTGTCCACCCAGAATGCTCAAGCATAAACTTGCATAGAGTAAGGGGAATTGATGAAATAAATCTCAAAATCTAGTGCATCCACCCTATAATTAAGGACCTCTAATATATGGACAAAATAGGTCCGTAAGGACTGCTTCTAGTCTCCACAAATTAAAGGGCTCCAAGGTAAAAATTCTTTTCTTTCAGGGAGTTGTTTTGCAAGTAGTACATTAAATAAATATTTATTGAGCAACTATGCTGTGCCAGGCACTGTGCTAACTACTGGAATAAAAAAAATGAGCGTGAGAGACAGGGTCCCTGCCCTCCCAGTGCGTGTAGACTAGTGGGAGGGCATTGGAAAGAACATGTTACAGGGAATTAAAATACACAAGCTATTATGGTGACATGAGTATATGCTGTGGCAAGAAAAATAGGGAGGCCCCTAACTCAGAACCGTGGAGGGGGCTAAGAGGTTCCAGCAGGGTTGGAAGGAGAGATGTGATACTCTGGGCAGGAAGAACAGACAGCGAAAGAGCCATGTTCAGGGACCTGATATTATTTCTACTTGGCTGCCTCATGGAGCAGAGGTGACAATGAGAGAGAAGCCCATGGCATGGGAACTGAAGCAGGTGGAGACCTGAAACCAGTTAAGAAGTTGGAAGCTCCCTTAACCACATGTGATTTTGCCCCTCAGGGGACATTTGGCAATGTTGGAGACATTTTCAGTTGTCACAAATCAGAGTTGTTACTGGCATGTAATGGAAAAGGCCAGGGGTGCTGCTCAACACGCCACAATACACGAGGCAGCCCCCCGCCGTCTGGCCCAGCATGTGGGTAACTCCGAGGGGGAGAAGCCCTGCTCTAGTGCAGTGAAATTTGCCAAAGGAAGAGAGCAGCAAGATCAGGTTTATCTATAACTTCCACTCTGGATACAGAGAGATGGGGGTCGAGTGTATTAGAGAGAGCCTAAGCCAGGAGAAATGATTGGTTGCAGTCATGCAGGTGAGAGATGAGATACACACCTTGAAACTTCCCAGCCAGTGGCCCTGCCACAGAAACAGCTCTTGGTTTAGGATGTGGGAATAAAAGGGAGGGACAGAAAGCTGAAAAGAAAATGAAATAAAAGAACTGTTGGCATCTGTGCATTGTGTATGGGTCACCAATCTGTTGCACTCAAGTGGGAGACATATAAAGTAAATGATTTTGGATGAAAGTGTTAGCTGACTTTAGCAAAAAACAGCAGGGTCCAGATATTTTAAACGGCCCATGCAACACACACACAGAGGACATGATCCCGTGTATTTTTGGAGCATGTTTTGCATTGTTTGTGACAGGTGGGGTCCTATAAATGAAGCAAGGGCAGCTGTTTAGCATGATAATGTGTTCCATATTGTCAGGCCAATTTGGAAAAACTGGTCCATATATATATGGAAAGTGTCTTTATGTTGGATTTTAGTACAGGGCAAGACACGGCCATTCCCACCCACCTCCTCCCTCATCACTCCCCAGTGCCTTGAATGAAGCATCTAAAAATAGCTACTATTTGTTGAGTACTAGCCATAGGCCACGCTCTGTGCTAAGCACTTTAAATATGTTTTCTCACATAATCATCACAATCCTATAAAGTAGGCATTTTTTCTTCCAATTTTACATTTAAGAAAACTGAGGCTTAGGGAGGTTAATTGTAATTTGTGGAATGTTACAAGGCTAGAAGATGCAGAGACTGGATTTCAATGCAGGAATGAAAGCCCCTCTGAGACTCTTGAACTTGACTCCAAAAGCCTGGCCATCTGGAGGGAGCCTTTTCTCTGAGCATCCTGGCCCGTGGGGGTGAGGCTGAGGACTCATGGAACTCTGGCCATTTTCATGTTGTTTGAGGAATATTCAGGCCTAGCAGGGCCCAGCTGTCCAGACCATGGCTGCTTCATGTCTGCACCCCTGCCTCCCCACCCCACACCACTAAGTGCTGTATGGCAATTCTAGTAAAGCGGGCAACTTGGCATCTGTCTCCAGAAAGACTGTAGCAGAGAGATGACGGCCGATCTCTCGACAGCAAGTTGATAAAGCCCATCCCATTTCCATGGGTTGTTTTGAAAAATGCTTAAGTCCCAGATTCAACTAAGACAGGCAAGAGTTGGGGTTATGTCCAGAACAGACCCAGAACAATCACAGAGTCTCCATTTGTTTGTTCCCCTGTTATAACCACGGGATGTTTTCTAGTTACTCAACAGATAAGAACTTCTTATCACTCTTGGCATTTTCACATGTTTACTATTTTTTATTTGGAAATATGTCCTTTTTCTGCTGTTGGCCACCCATTCTGAGAGCGCAGCCAAGTGTCCAGAGGCTTTCAAGGAAATGTGCACGATCCCCTGGGACTCCGTGTCTTCTCAAGATATTTTCAAAGGGCAGCAAATAGCTGACCCTTCGGAAAACACACACTGTACAAAATAGGATGTTTTCCCCTCGGAACCAAAAACTCCTTTTCCCCAATCCCATGGCCTAAGCCTTAGATGGAATCATATAGTACAAAGTCGTCTGTCCTCCCAGAACCAGTGTGGCAGCCACAGCTGAGTTGAGATGCAGTTGCTACGAGGGAGGCGTACCTAACCCTCCCTCCAGGCAACTGTCTTCCAGAGCTCCAGACATGGGCTTCACAGTGCCTGGACACACACATATGCATCCTATCAAAGTCATAGAGAGATCTGTTTTCTAACTACAGACCATGATCAAACTCAAAACTCATCGCTGGAAATATCCTGCACCAGGACATGAAGGTGACTATCAACAAAATCCATGTTACCTCTGATTCCATCTCTTGGACCCAAGAAGTCATGTCTGTTCCATCTCTGGTACACTCCTCTAGAAAGAGTGGTCTCTGAGTTTGTTCCTCCAAAGAACACTATATTAGTTTCCTGTGGCTGCTACAACAAATTACCAAGAACATGGTGGCTAAAAACAATAGAAATTTATTCTCTCACAATTCTGGAAGCCAGAAGTCCAAAATCAGTTGCACTGGGCTGAAACCATGATGTCAGCAGGGCTGTATTCCTTGCAGAGGCTCTAGAGGGGGGTCCATTCCTTGTCTCTTCTGGCATCTGGTGGCTGCTGACATCCCTTGGCTTGTGGCTTCATCACCCCAACACCAAGGTCAGCATCCCTATCTCTCTCTCTGCTGCTGTCACATCATCTTCTCACTGTGTGTCAAATCTCTCTCTGCCTCCATCTTATAAGGTCACTCCTAGTGGTATTTAGTGCCTACTGAAATAACCTACCCATCTCAAGATCCTTAACTCAATCACATTGGCAAAGACTCCTTTTCCAAGTAAGGTAACATTTACAGGTTCCAGGACCTGATCTTTCTGAGGACTATTACTCAGCCTACAAACACACACCTCCCAGCTCATTCTGTAGACAGATGAAGGAGCAATGGCTCACTGCCTCCTTCCTGAAGGCTCTCAAGTTAGGGCTGAAAATGTTTATACACACAAATGCATATTAATGACTCTGTGTGAGATGTATATTCATTTGATATGTGTCATATTCAGTATGTATGTTCAGAATTTAAAATCATCTACTCTCTAGCATTTGAGCTGTACTATTAATATCATCTACTACAGGGTTTTGACTTCAGTATTCTTGATATTTTGGACTGGAAAATTCTTTGTGGGGGCAGGGGCGAGAGTCTAGTCTGTGCATTGTAGGATGTGTAGCAGCATTCAGAGAATTAAAATACAGGAAGCCCGGTTAGAATTGAATTTCAGATAAACAATGAATAACTTTTTTAGAATAAGTATAAACAATGAATAATTTTTTTAAAAATAAGTATGACCTGTAAAATATTTGGGACCTTCTAATACTAAAAACCATCTTTGTTTATCTGAAATTTAAATGTGACTGGGCGTCCTGTATTTTATCTGTCAACCCTAGACTGGACACCAGTGGCACATACCTCACCCCTGATTGAGACAACAAAATGTCTTCAGACATTGCCAAACACTCCTTAGGAGGCAAAGTTACCCCCAGTTGAGAACCACTGATCTACTTAATAAAATAAATAAATAAAAGCCCTCATAAAATAGGAAAGACTGAGAAAAATATGTAGAACTGTTTAAAATATATGCACGCTGGTAATTGTTGCTACCAACCTGCAAAGCTAGAAGATTCGAGGGCCACAGGTCACACAGACACTAGCGTGGCTCAGAGAGGACATGCGAGCATCGCTATCAGTGGAGGACAGGGCTTGGAGAAGGCAGTCTCCTTGGAATAGTCCTGCCTGGCCCTGTCCTTTCAAGCCCGCGGGCCTCAGGCTGAGCAGCAGGACCAGGCATGACCGCCCATCCCCCACTCACCCTCTAATTTATTTTAATTATTCTCTCCCCCACCCCACTTCCCTTAGTCCTCAGGCTTTGCTTAGGCGCAAGTGGCTCTCCCGGGCAGCTAAGTTTGAAGGCGCCAGGAGACAACTGTCTGGCAGAGGGAGGCTGTGAGTTCCCTCCACTGAGACTTTTGATTTTGAGCATGTCCCTACTGGTAGAAATAGCTCAACAAAAGAGAGACCGAATGGGTGTGTGCCTCTCTCTCTGCCTCCCCGGCCGCTCCCTTCTCTTTCCTACATCCGCAGTCCTCTGTCCCGGTGAACTTGGCATTCGGAGTATCCGTGCCTCGCCCACACTTTCTATACTGATAACGGTGACTTTTTGTCCCCACCACCAACCGCCTCTGCACTGTATCAAATTTGGCATTCAAAAGTTTTCTCCGAATATCAGCTCAATGTGCGCACACAGACAGCAGTCGGGCACGCATACTGCATGTCTGTATAAACAAAGCCGTGGGTATTTATAGACCCATATCAATGACAAATCTATGTGGAGAGATAATGGGGGTTTTACAGACGAAAAGAGAAAAAAGAGGTGAAGCTTTGAAGCCTCTGACTCAAAATAAAATAAAATGCCAAATAACGCTCAGCAACAAATCCCTTAATAAGAGGGGCTGTTATCTATCCAGGGCTGGCGGAGTCTGAAAGGAAGACTTGTGCGGGAGGAGTCAGACTCTCGCAGTATGGAAGCAGAATTTCGGTTCTGTTCCAGAGTCAGCTGGGTAGCAATGAGTAGTTCATTATTTGCTGCTGAGCTCGTAGCTGTCCGGAGTCATGAACAACATCTTCAAAGGGTGTGCATTAACTAGCTGCACATGGCCGCACCGAGCAGTCCAAAACCAAATCTGAGATGCAGCAAAAGTTTTAAGAATGGATAAATGAATTCAGCTAAGCATAACTTGTCGCTCCTGAAAGTCAGAGACTAAGACAAAAAAATGCATTAGAGAGAAGAAAATAAAAACACACCACATAAAATAACATCAGGAGGATGACTTCGTCCCAGGATAATGCCCCGATGACCAGCCTGACTGGGGAAGTGCAGGCTTCAACCCAGACTCCCAAGCCAGCACAAGAGAGGGGACAGGTTTGTTTTTTAGGCTGGCTTGTTTTATGTACATAATTAGGCCAATCTCTGCCACAGGGAGAGAAGCAGTGAGTTATAACCAGGACAGACGCCCAGTGGAGGGTGTCACCTCCGCTGAGGTGCTGCAAACACAACCCACGCATTCCAAGTCCGACACCTCCCTCAGCCATCTCTGTCCCGCCTGCCACTTCACAGAGGAGGATAGTCCCTTGGTTTGAGGGTATTTTAAGGTCTTAAGTGCCCATATCCTGGAGATAGTGCCGTGAGCATTTTCTTTTTTACTGAGACAAAATTTACAGAGAGTCAAATATGGAGATCTTAATGCTACAGTGTGATGAGTGTTGGCAAATGTGTACACCAGTGTAACTACCACCCCGGCCAGGTACAGAACATTTTCATCACTCAGAAAAGTCCCCTGGGGCCAGTGACATGCTAGGGCCAGCTCCAACCCAGGCAATTCTGCACATCTCTTCCCAAATCTGCATTCAGTGACATCGTGTTGGTGCTTAAAAACCACCATGGTGGAAAATCAGCAAACACTACAGCGCATCAAAGATATTTTCCCACCAGAGAGACCATTGAACCACACACTCCTGCTCCTGCTTCTCTCCAGCTGGTCTTCCACACCCACCCAGGAAAACCATCATAGATTTAGCTGTGCCTGTCCTTGACCGTCACGAAGATGGAATTGTATTTTGTATCTCAGTCCATTAATCAGTAGTTTGTTCCTTTTTTGTTGCTGAGTAGTATTCCACCATATGAATATTCTGTGCTGTATTTTATCTAATTTCCTGTTCAAGTACATTGGTTTGTTTCTAGTTTTCAGCTATTTTTTTAAAAAAGTGTCTATGGACATTCTTGTACTAGTATTTTCATGATTGTATGTTTTCTTTTCTCTTCGATTACACTCTTAATTCCTAAGAGTGTAACTGATAGGTCATAGAGAAAACTCATGTTTAACTTAATAAGAAAGTTCCAGAAAGTTTTCCAAAGGGGTAGTACACAAGCAATACATGAAAGTTCTAGTTGTTATGCATACTTGCCAGCATTTGGTGTTGTCACTAGGTCTTTTTAATTTTAACCTTTCTAATGTGTATGGAGTAGCATACATTGTGAGATTTTGATTTGCATTTCCCTGAAGACTAATTATATTAAACATCTTTTCATGGGTGTGTTAGCTGTTCTTATATCTTCTTTTATCTTGCATCCAATAGATTTATGTGGAGTATTTGTTAGAAGTAACCAGTGAAATGATCCGGCCCTAGAGTTGTCTTATAGGGAAGGATTTTGATAAAGAATTAAATTCCTTTAATGGACATAGGGCAGTTCAGATTTTTCTAATTCATTTTGTGTTTTGGTAAAATTGTATTTTCCAGTGAATTTATGCATTTTTTCTAAATTCTTGAATATATGGCCTAATATTTTTCATAATTTTCCCTTATTACCTTTTTAATGTCTATAGGATTTTTTTCCTTTTTTTTTCTTTTTTTTTGTCTATAGAATTTTTACTGATATCTTTCTTCTCTTTCATTCCTGATATTAATAATTTGCTTTTTCTCTCTGTCTCTCTCTCTCCCTCTCTCTCCTTGATCAGTTTTGCTAGGAATTAAACCAATTTAATCAATCTTTTCAAAGAAAGTTTATTTCCTCTACTTAATTGAGGTTGACTTTTTCTTATTTTTTAAGGTAAAAAGTTAGACTATTGATTTTAAACCTTTCTTCTTCTCTAATGTGAGCATTTAATGGTAAAAATTTCTTGTTAAGCACTGCTTTAGCAACTCATAAAATTCTGTATATTGTATTTTTAATATTGACCAGTTAAAAATATTTTAATTATCCTTGTTATTTTTCTTTTATTCATGAGTTATTTAGAACTATGTTGCTTAATGTCCATAGTTGGAGATTTTTAGATATCATATAGTTTCTAATTTAATTACACTGTGTCTAGAGAAAATACACTGTAAAATTTAAATCCTTTGAAATTTATTAAGACTTATTGCTCAGTATCTGATCTACCTTGGTTAGTATTCCATGTGCACTTGAAAATGATGTAGTCTACTGCTGTTGAGTGGAAATCAAAAAGACGCCTGCACTCTCATGTTTATCGTAGCACTATTTACAAGCCAAAATGTGTAATCAACCTGAGTGTCCATCAGCGGATGAATGTATAAAGAAAATGTGGTACATATACACAATAGAAGATTATTCAGTCATAAAAAGAATGAAATCCTGTCATTTGCAGTAACATGGATGGAACTGGAGGTCCTTATGTTAAATGAAATAAGCCAAGCACAGAAAGACAAATACTACACGTTCTCACTCACATCTGGGAGCTAAGTGTACCTCATGAAGATACAAAGTAGACTGGTGGTTATGAAAGGCTGAGAAGGTAGAGGGGAGGGAAGGAAGAAAAAAGTTGATTAATGGGAACAAATATACAGTTAGATAGAAGAAACAAGACCTAGTGCTATACTAGATCAGTAGGGTGACTGTAGTTTACAATAATCTATTGTATATTTCAAAGTATCTAGAAGAGAAGAATTTAAATGGTTCTAGCATAAAGAAAGACAAATAGTTAAGGTGATGGATAACCTAAGTATACTAATTTGATCTTTACAAATTATTTGAATGTATTAAATTAGCACTTGTACCCTAAAACTATGTACATCTATTATGCATCAATAAAAAAATAAAAAATAAATAAAATGAATCTCTTCATTTTTATCTAGTCTGAGAATCTTGCCTTTTAATTGGAGTAAATTATAAGTTAATTTAATTTAATACAATTTTTTGTAATTATAAATATAATGTATAATTTAATGTAATTATTGATGTACTTGGATTTAATTCTACGATCTTGCTATTTGTTTACTATTTCTTCTATTTTTTTTGTTCTTCTATTCTTCCTTTCTCATTTCTTCATTTGAGTTAATTAAATATATTTTAGTAATCTTCTCTGTTCTATGTTGGCTTTTTAGCTGTGCTTCTTTGTATTTTTAAGTGATTCCCCTAAGGATCAAAATATGAAACTTTAATTTATCACAGAGTAACTAGAGTAGCTATTGTACCACTTCACATAAAATGTAAAAGTCTTACAGTGTAAAATTACATGTATCCTATTCCTACTCTTTCTGCTACTTTTGACATATATTTCATATCTACTTATGTAACAAATCCTACAATTTAATACTATTTTAATTTAAATTGTCTGTTGTCTTTCAAACAAGTTAAGAGAAGAAAAAAATATAGTCTTTGTATTTACCCACAATGTTTCTGATGCTCTTCTTCATCTTTTCTGTGGATTCAGTTTCCATCTGATGCCACTTCTCCTAAGCCAAAAGAACCCCCCCTTAATTTTTTTGTTTTGCAGATGAATTCTTTTCTTTCCTTCATCTCACACATTTCCTTTCCTCTCAAGAATCACAGCCCTGTCCTACATGTTGGCCAAATACCTAAAAGCTGTTCCTTCCTACATTTTGTCCAGTTTTATAGCTGTTTTCAGTAGGAGGGTATATTAATTTGCTAAGTCTGCCATAACAAAGTAACCACAAACTGGGTGGATTAAACAACAGAGTTTTATTGTCTCACAGTTCTGGAGGCTGAAAGTCCAAACTTGCGATGTCCACAGGGTTGTATCTTTTGGAGGGCTGGTAGATAAACTCTGTTCCTTGCCTCTTTGCTAGCTTCTGGTAGCTCAGGCACTCCTTGGCTTGCAGTTGGAAATCTTCCCATGTCTTCACATCGTCTGCCCTCTCTGCATGTCTCTGTGCACAAAGTTCCCCTTTTTATAAGAACAAAGTCATATTGGATTTGGACTCACCCTAATGACCTCATCTTAACTTGATCACCTGCAAGGACCCTATCTCCCAATAAGGTAGTATTCACAGGTACTGGGGATTAGGGCTTCAGTATCTTTCTAGGGGACACAATTAACCCATAACAGAAAATAATTCCAGTGGGATTACTCCATTATGTCTAGAAGCAAGAAGACACCCTTGAGTCTCTTTTGCCAGTGTCACTTGGCTATGAATTTGCTCATCAAGTTCAGTGGGTTGAGGAAGGATGGAGGATGCAGAGGGGTGCTGGTAAGGCTTGAGCTAAAGGAAGAACTTGAGAAAAAAAGATTGAGATTCTCCAGGGGAAAATGTTTCCACATTCCCAATTTTCTCCTAGGCCTGTGCTATGGACCATACATACCTATTGCATTGATTTAAGAAGGAGGTAGTAGTTGTTATGTTCACTCACTCATTCATTCATTCCAAAACAAGACATGCATTGAGCACTTGCGTGTGCCAGACCTGTGTCTAATAGCTGGAGATACATCAATGCAAGAGATAAGTATGGCACCTGCCCACATAGAGTCTTCACTCTATCAGAAATTCAGAATTTATCTATCTGCTTTATTTTGGGTTGGTTTAAAAAAAAAACTAACCAGTAAAGAAATTTTAATTTAGCGTTTGGTCAAAATAAATATAGTTCAGAAAAAGGTTGAGAAGGGGTAATTTTTCATTCATTCCTTTGTTTGGCAAATTTTCTTGAACACCCATTGGATCTGAGGATATAAATTCCAAAGAATTTGTTTATGTGTGGAGTCATAAAGTATTTATCAGATAAAATTTACAGCTAATACTTTTAGGACAATTTTTTTTTCTGTAGTAGGCACTGTGCTAAACTTTGTATCTGCATTAACTTATTTTGTCCTCCTAACAAAGTAAGTGCTGTTGTCATTCCCTTCATGAGGTTAAATAACTCGCTCAAAGTCAGCAGCTCATAAGTGGCAGAGCCAGGATGGGACCCCAGCACTGTGGCTGCAGAGTCTATGCCCTTAACCTCTATACTATTCTGACAACAAAATGCAGAGTGCCTGTATATCCTAAAGTTTTTAGACCAAAAAGTCTCAGTTTTTATATTACTTTCCATCCATGTTCCCCATGAAATTATGCAATTTAGGAAATATGGTCGATATGGTTATGGTCGATATAAGAAAAGTCCTCCATATTTGTTAAACTTTTCCCTCTGGAGCTCTCTGAATGATAAGATAATGCAGAGGAGAGTGTTCACTATGGAGTATGGCAGACGCTATTGGTTGTCTTGATACTACCCATTCTTTCCTTTATACTTCAAGCTGCCCAGGTAAAAAGATGACTTTTGGTATCCACCTGTCACTGCAAGGTCATGTGCTTCAGAAGAAAGGTCTTGATTAGTGTAAATTTGTCACAGTGGTTTCATGACCCTGGCCATGTAATAGAAACGTGATAAAACTCTGGCCTGTGAGTCAGGAAGGAAATGTGTTAGAGACTGCTGAAAAAAAATAGATACACAGGAAGAAAAAGGCTTTTCTTCGTCTGGAAGTTATAACATTTGCATGTGATGTCTGGAACTTCAGCAGCCATCTCGTGACCATGACGGAGGTGGGCCTGAGGATACTGTTGATAGATTGAACAGAGTAAAGTAGAAAGAAGGAAAAACCTGAATCCCCTGGTGGTATCTTTGAGCCACTGAATGAACCAGTTTTGAAACCACACTTACTTTGAGCTTCTTGTTCAATCATAAGGGAATTTGATAAATTATCCTACCATTTGGGGAGGCTGAGGCAGGAGGATTGCTTGAGCTCAGGAGTTTGAGGTTGCTGTGAGCTAGGCTGATGCCACAGCACTCTAGCCCAGGTGACAGAACAAGACCCTGTCTCAAAAAAAAAAATTATCCTTATTATTTAAGCAATTAAGGGCTCTACTAATAATCCTAACTGAGTCAAAGAGTAATCAACAAAAAGCCTCATGAATTTTATTTTTCGACGCATTTTTTTTCCTTTCCTCCCAATGCTGGAGGAACTTTCTGCTATCAGAATATGTTCATCTTCTGCTTGTTAATCCAGTGCTGTGTATTTCGGGAGGGAAAAGCAGACATATATCTTTAAAACATCTAAAGCTCATGATAAATGTCTAAATTCCTCAGCAGCATATTTCTGTGTTTGCAGATTCAGAGACGAGAGACTTTAATTATGGCTGCTAAACCCCCCTTTTAAAATTGAATTTAAAGTAACATTTAAGGCTGTGTATATTGGCCACAGATTCCTTCCCATATTCTTCCTGGGAGTTGCCCACCAATGACATGAGAGTCCCTCTCTATAATAAGGTGGCTTTTCTTTCTTTCTTTCTTTTTCTAAATAGCTGCTTATTAAGGGAGAGATTCTAATATTAGCCTACTATTCCACTGAATAAAGAAATTGGATGTCTTCTGCACAAACTTGAGGGTCTGGATGTATATCTGCACTTTACCCCAATGCTTTAAGAAACTTAAAATAGCATTTCCCCCCTTTTCCCTTCAGCTCCATGCAACCACAACAGAATGTGAAGGACTGGTTTGGGGCTTTGGAACCAGCATGTGTTATGCTCAATTTTATTTTCCATGCTTAAATGAAGTTAGTTCCTTCCTCTTTCATTTGGGATGTAAGAGGGGAAATGAACATTATTTTTATAAATATGACTTGTTGGTGTCCTGCCCAAGCCTATCTGTGGGCATCAGGAAAGTGGGATGCTGGGGTAAAAAAAATATGGAAAAGGGGTGTTCCGGGAAAGTATTTCAGAGATCATGGATGTAACTACAGCCTGCTGTGAGTTGCAAAAGAAAGGAAGAGGCTTTTTCTGTCTGTAACATTATACAGCTCTGGTCTATACCAACTGGCAGGGGCAGGGGGGAGTGAAGGGGTGGGGTAGGGTGACAACTTGTAGGAAAATTTCTGATTTTGTGGCAGTCTGGGGAAGCCAGCAGATGTTTACATAGTTAATTTTGAGGGTGGAATCTCACTGACTCTGGGAATTGGAAATTGGGCTTTATTTCATCTTCTCCCTTTGTAGTAGAGAAGAAAAGAGCCAAAAGAACTAGAAAAAGGCGACGATAGAGGGGAATGTAGAGGATATTTCATTTACCCTCTTCATGCAGTGGGGAAGGAAAGTGAGACGCAGAGCCAGGCGTGAGTCCTCCAAGGCCACACTGGGAGCTGACAGCAGAAGAGGCCTGGTGGTGGAGTGGTTAGAGCAGTGGCCTGTCCCCGAATCCCAGCCTTGTCACCACCTGGCTGTGTGAGTGTCAGTTAGTTCCATCACCTTGCCAAGCCCCGCGTTCCTCACCTTTACAATGGAGGCCACCACAGTGCCTTTCCGATGGTCCCACTGTGACGATCAGATGAGTTAATACCTTTGAGGAGCTGAGTGCCCGGCAAATAGTAGCTGCTCAGTGAACTCAGCTTATAGGAAGCCTTGCCCAGAGGCAAGCCATGGAAAGCATGTTGCCGGCTTGTCCTCCTCCTCCCTTCATGCTCGTCCTCCCAAGTACCCCATTCCTCTGGGTGACACGGAAGAGACTTGTGCGAGGAGGAAGAGTCGACTGGAGCCTTTCCTCTGGGAACCTCAGGCCTGATGGAAATAGCAATGAATCAATTTGTCTACGAAGCATTTCTGGAGCACCCTGGCATATTCCTCATCTTGTATTTTGCTAGATTTGAGCTTCCCCAGGGGCTTTCTCTTCTGTTGTTAGTTTCTTTTTCTCTCATCTTAATTCCTTTCTTTGCAAGAAGAATGTAACTTGCCAGACATGGGCTTAAGTGACGTGTGACCGGAGCAAGCCCTTGCTCAGGGAGATAGATTTTAAGATCCCGTTAATGGACCTGGTGAAAGAACTAGGTAAGATATTATTCACTTTTGGTAGAGGACACAAAGATTGGATTGTGGGGAGGTGATGAGAGATTCCCCCATAAGCAGAGCTGGAGACTCCTGTGTATCAGGTATCTCGTGCCTGGCAGTCTCCACAAATCCGCAAGTATCTGCCTCTCTCTCTGCCTGGCCGGCTAGATAACAAAGGCGAGAGTCAGGTCTCAGAAGGCCAGCAGCGCAAGAGAGCGCAGCTGTTACCTGACTCTCCTATTAAGCCTACCTCGGGTTTAGCTGGAGGCAGGAGCACAGGGAGGCGAAGGAATTACCAGGGAGCAAGGCCTCTTGGAAATGAAATACTGCAAAGAGCTTGTGCTGGGCATCAGCAGCACGCCATACGCGGATTCATTAACTCCCACTCTCCCCTGCGAGCACTCATTCTCGTGCTCATTTTCCAGATGGGCAGGAGGCCATGGCGTGTCCAGCATGCCCTGGCAACTTATCCTGCTGGTGTCTGAAGCTGCCTTTGGGGGAAATCCAGGCACTTGTGCAAATTTGCACAGCTCCTGGGGGCCTACCTGCCTCCTGCCTCTGAGGCCTTGCTACCCACAGACCACTTTTCTCTGCAGAGTTGCAGAGGGAATGGAAGAGGAGCAATCCCTGGGGTGCTGGGTGGAGAAGAGGAAACAGGCCTGGGCAGATGAAGGGCCCAGGACGGTCCAGGAGGGGGCCAGAGGGCTTGAGAGGGAGGCTGGACTGGAACCAAAGACAGACTCAACCCTTCATCATTGTGCCTGGGCCAGGCCTGACTCAGCAGCATCTGTGTGTGGTGGAGGAAATTGGGGCTTTGGGCAGCCAGGAAGCTCTGCAAGATCCCATGTCGAAGGAAGAACTCAGCTCTCAGCCTCAAACCACCACGGGAGTCTGGTCTGCAACAGGCCAGGAGCTGGCATGAGGGTTTGGGGTCCCGCTGCGTCCTGCATCCAGGGACTCTCGACCTGAAAGGAAACTTTCCTCTGTTATCTGTGGTTTTTAGTTCTTTCTCCCTTTGGAAGTGGAGGGACGGGGTGGAAGAAAAAAAACAACAATAATCTTCTGCGGGTTTGGGAGGGTACTTGGTCTGGTGGGACCAGAGTAAGCAGAATGATATGAAGTTTAAGTGATGCTAACGGTTCTGCCTTGTCTGAGCACAGTGACCAGAAAGGAGAGGACAGAGGTGAGCCCAGGGGGCGGACACCAAGGTGGGTGATCAGACAAATAGTCTGTTCAACAAATAGTCATGGCATCTCTCTGGGCAGGACAGCACAGCAGGGTACACAGAACTTGCTTTTCCTTTGTATTGTTTTCCTTCTCATTCTTCTCTTCTCTTTTCTTCTCCTTCACTGATTTTCTTAATAATGAAAGTAAAACGTTATATATTGGAGACAAGTCAAATTATATGGCAGAATATAAAGAAAAAAATGATAATCCCTTTATTCCACCCTCCCAAGGAAGCCCAAGTTAACAGAATGGCAGGTAGCCTTCAATATCTTTCTAATACCTGCTGGAACTTCAAGATTTCTTCTTGTTTTATTATTATTATTATTTATTTGTTTATTTTTGGTTTTTTGGATTTTTTTTTAGCAACTGACTCCTCTCAGAGGCAAGCGCATGCATGTAGAGAAATAGAAATTGTCACAGTACAGGTACGAGCTTCCTAAGTGTCTGAGATGGGGGGACCACACTGTGCAGTGAGGCTGTGACAATGCAGGAGATCTGAGAGACCCCAGCAAGACTTTTTGAGATCTAAAGGTGTTGAGGAGAGGGGAAACTCAGGCTAGTGGTATTCCTAGATGCTGTTATTTAAATTCCTTCTTTCTCATAGAAGCTCAGAATTGAAAGGTCTGTAGAGACCAGCGGGCCAGGCCTTGGCAGGTGCAATCACACGAATGGGTATCCAGCCTCCCTGTGGTTTCCTCCAGGTCCAGAGAATGTGCTCAGGACTCGCTCATGAAGAGCCCCCTGAACCTCCACTCTCTATCAACAGGCAACCTGGATTCTTTAAAGTGCTTTTTGTATTTTATGTTTATATGTTGTAAAAAATTGCTATGCAGTTGCTCTCTTCCCCTCTGTATAGTTTAAACAACGTGAGGCGAGAGATTGTCTTTTATTTATTTTTGTTGATTAAATAAGTGAAAGAATTACTAAAGTAATTCAAGAAAATAAAACCCAACATATCCTAGATCTTCTTATTTGAAAACACAGGGTCAGGCATGGAAAAGGATTAAAGCCTGAACTTCCTCCTGGGGCTTCATAGTTTCCTCTGGACATGCTGATCCCTACATTTTTCCTGTGATCCTTCCTCCAGTAAAGGGAGAGATTTCCCATCCTGCCCTTTGGTTATATCTAAGGATCTATGCAGCAACGATGCCCATCACTGCCCACATTTCACTTGGGTAAAATACAATTAGTGTGTAAAGCTCCATGTTGGTATGATAGGGTGGGGAGGTGTGGGAGGCATCTGATCCATACTAACAAACAAAATAAAACACAAGGCTATATTTATGTCCACTGCAGAATTATCTTTCATGCTACAAGGCCAGATTGCACTAGACCAAAGTCCACAGAGTTTGGGACAAAAATGTTGAGTGTGTAGATATTATACCAAGTCAGTTATCTTTGGTGTAAAAGCACTTCCAGATATATCATGGCTTAGAAAATATACCATTTACATTTTCATCTTGAAAAATTTTCTTGATGACATACTCCAGAAAACTGAGAAATGAATGAAAAACTTAAAAATTAAGAAATAGGGTTTTTTTTCAAGATGGCAGACTAGAAACATTTTATGCATGCCACATCCACATAGAAGAAAGAAAATAGTGTGTAGACAATCACACTTGGAATACATTATCCAAGAAGGATCACAGGAGCCCAACAAAAAAGTGATAGGAAACACCAAAAATTGGGAAGAAGAGAGAGAACAAGCAGTCTGGTAGCTGGGACCAGCTGGGAGCCCCAGGGGAGTGGGTGAGTGAGAGACTTTCTGTGGTCCACTTACCCACTGGAGAAACGTGCAATCCAGGCCATGGAGGAGCATCTTGACCCTCCCAAGCCTGGGATCTAACTTTAAGAGCTGCTGGGAGACTGTGAGAAGGACCTGCTCCAGGAAAGGAAAGAACCCTGGGGCTCCACACCCTTCCTGTAACCTGAGTGGCTACAGCAAGATGCCATCTTAGATTTTAGCTTTTAACAGACTGTGCGTTGTCCTGGGATACATCTGCATGGGTGCTGGGTGCTAAGGAAATGCACGCTGCTGCTTGTAGACCTGGACCCCGTCTCTCACCATACACAGATATCAACTCACGATGGATTAAAGACTTAAACATAAAACCTGAAACTATTAAAATACTAGAAGAAAACCCAGGGAAAACTCTCGTGGACATTGGCCTGGGCAAACAATGTATGACTAAGACCTCAAAAGCACAGACAACAAAAATAAAAATGGACAAATGTGACTTAATTTAACTAAAAAGCTTCTACACAGAAAAAGAAATAATCAACAGAGTGAAGAAACAGCTAGTTTTTAATGAGAGAAAAATATTTGCAAACTATTCATTTGACAAGGGACTAATATCCAGAATTTACGAGGAACTCAAACAACTCAACAACAATACAAAACCCCAAATAATCCCATTAAAAAGTGGGTAAAAGGACACGGATTGACATTTTTTAAAAGAAGACATACAAATGGCATACATACGAAAAATGCTCAATATAACTAATCATTAGAAAAATGTTACATTGAGATATTGTCTTACCACAGTCAGAATGGTAATGGCTGTTATTAAAATGACAAAAAATAATAGATATTGGCTAGGATGTGGAAAAAAGGGAACTCATACACTGTTGGTGGAAATGTAAATTATTACAACCTCTATGGAAAACAGTACGGAGATTTCTCAAAGAACTATAAATAGAACTACCATTCAAATCAGCAATCCCACTACTGGGTATCTACCCAAAGGAAAAGAAATCAATGTATCAAAAAGATGGCTGCACTCTTGTTTATTGCAGCACTAGTCACAATAGCAAAGATATGGAATCAGCCTAAGAGTCCATCAGTGAATGACTGGATGAAGAAAATGTGATATATATACACAATAGCATACTATTCTGCCATAAGAAAAGAATGAAATCATGTCTTTTGTAGCAACATGGATGGAACTGGAGGTCATCATCTTAAGTGAAACAAGCCAGGCCCAGAAAGACAAATATCACATGTTCTTACCCATAAGTGGTTGCTAAAAAATGTGTTCGGATGGACGTAGAGAATGAACTGATAGATAATGGGTGAGGCGGTAAGAGGAGGGAGGATGATGGGAAATTGGTTAACGGGTACAATGTATGTAATTTGGGTGATGGATACATAAAAGCCCTAACTTGATCACTACACAATCTATACATGTAACAAAATTGCATGTGTACTCTAGAAATCTGTACAAATAAAAAAAATTTAGGAAATAATGATACATTAGGACTGATGGTTGATATTAAATCTGTTAAATACAGAATCATCTCCAAGTAATAAATATGGTTATAAAACAAGCAAATGTTACTTTTTATGTAGAAAATATACTTTATACAAATACTAATTTATCTGAAGATTATATCAATAAAGATTGGGAGAGGCAAAGTGAGTAGCAAGTAAAGACATTCTAAATTATAAGTATTACATAGGAGAAGTGATTTATTTTGCTTTGATAATCACAAAAAATAATTCAAATATTACCTTTGGAAAACACAAAGATGACCACTAGTAAATCAAAAAACAAATGTTTGCCTTTCAAGTCATTAGTGCAAAGAAATGCAAACACAACCTGTATCAGTTTTTGATAGATAAAATAGATCAAAAATAAAGTCAGTGAAAATGCAAACAACAAAAATAATTATATTTTATTAACACATATGCATAAGCATACATATGTGTATATGCATATATATTTGTATCTAATACATGTTCATGTAGTAGAGAGATATATATGTATCATATTTTATATATATTTTGAGGGGGTGGGAGGGTATCTGAAAAACAGATCCTGTATCTTCTTTTCATGTTTCCACAGTATGCTCTCAAATACTGTTAATATACTACCCAGAAAAAAAACTTAATAAATTTATAAAAGCTAATATTATCTCACTAACATTTTCTCACTAATGTATATGGTTGATCCATTAATTAATAATGACATTAAAATTTTAAAATGTGTAAAACAAACATCTACTAGTAGTAAAAAGAAACTCTCATATAAAAATATTAGATATAAGAGGAAATCAAAATTACAATGAGCACTCATTAGAAAATACTGCATTACTAAGCTACTAAACTACGACAAAACATGGCATGACTAAATGTATGGGATGTAGCCAAAGCCTTACTCAGAGGGCAAATTCATAATCTTAAAGGTTTCCCTTATTTGTAACAGAGAATGAAAATAACTGGACCATTCACCTGAATTATTTGGAAAAAAACAAGAAAAAAAAAAAAACAGGGGGAAAGACATAACATAGCAAATACAGGAATCCACGAACTAGGAAACCAAAAAATAAACCCAATAAAGTCAACGATTAAGCCCAGGAATTAATCTTTTGAACAAAACCAATCCAACATATACAACTTGAAAAATCTCTTAAAATGTGGGTGCTCAACTATTCTACTTGTTATTCTCATACTCTCAACTCATTTAGGTTCTCATTACCTCTCCTTCAATACAATTCCAAGGACTCTGGGCTTTCCACTCTGGTCCAATTCCCCAGAGTACTTTTCAAGCCAGGCCCCTGGTTTGACTGCCAGAGGGCCCTGAGGGAAACAGCTTACCCAGGAAACAAGATTCACTAACAGCTTTTAGTGTTAGCTCCCTCTTCGTGATGGGGCTGGTCTCACACAAGAGATAAACACCAGCAAGCACCACGTGGTTCCTTGAGACCAATGTCTTCGCCAGTCATCTGGGTGAGTGTGGCCCAATTACAGGTGAGGGTGCATTCACTAGGTACATAAGGTTATGTGACTCTCTCAATTCCCTTTCCATAAAATGGGCACTCAATTTTTGAAAGATTGAGTCTATGGCAAAAGTTGCTTATCTTTGCCTACATCATACTGTTTCAACAAATCTGGTTCCTTTTATCTGTGTGCCAGTGCTGAAGTGGAGAAGCATGGGTGTGAAGCAGCAAACTGAAGCATGAAAGCAGAGATAAGGAAAGAAGGCTCTCTTTAAACCCCAACCCTTTGTATATGTCGAAACTTCAAATTATGCACACCAGATATGTGTAGTTCTTTGTTTACCAACTGTACCTCAGTAAAGTTGTTGAGAAGAGAAGTCAAGGGAATATATCCAAAATACTGGGATATTTCAAAAATGGAAATGGATTAAACATAATGATTGGTCTAAAAAATAAAAAACTTAGCCCTCTCTCCAAAGGAATCAAATAACTAACAACAGTGAATATAGCGCAAGCATTGTTCGCTGCCCATGCATTGTGCTAAAGACCTCAACTCATTGCTTCTTTAAACCGCACTATGAAGAAAGCAATCACACTGTGATAAAAAGCACTATTATTATCCCTATTTTACTTTTGAAGAAACTGAGGTTTAGAGAAGCTAAAAGAACTTTTCCAAAGTCACCCAAATGGTGATGGAAGAAGAATTCAAACCTAGGTGTCAGCATCTAGTGTCCACTCACTCTCCTACTCTTGCTCTACTGTCCTGTTTCCCAAAATAGAGTAACTTCTGTCCTGACAGAATCACTATTAAGAGTTCCTACCTTCCTTCCACCCCCCTAGGATGGGGAGATTTATTTGATTGATGAGATAGAGGAGGAGCATAATCCATTGATCCGTGTTCCTTCTTGATGACAGCCAGCAAAGCTAAGAGTCAGAACACATGGGGCCTTCCTCTCCAGCCCCACCTACCCCCTGGGATTCCCTGTCCCCAGATATGGGGAAGGTGCATTTCCCTTGTGGCTGGTAGAATAAGAACCAGCTCTGCAAATCGGACTCAGCCTTGGGCATGAACATGTCAATTTAAGATGAAGTCTAGGATAGCCAGCCTGTTTTGGTTTCAGATCCAACGTGCTCTCCAGTTCAAGATCACCAGTGAATTCTTGGGCCTAGGTCTCGATTAGGGCAGAGCTCTGAAAAGAGAGGATATGTGTATTATCAGCCTAAAGTTCAGCCACTACCATACACCACAGTGGGATTCAGCCCATGCTCTTGGGGATAAGAAACTAAATCTTGAGCCTTTTACTTGACATTTTCAAATGCTGAAAACATATACCTTAATACGTGTTGGGGAACCAACTAAATATAACACTACTCTATCAATGCACAGGAGAGCTATGTTCTAGTGGAATTCTCTGGAAGGTGTCAGTAGGACCAGGCAGAAGATAACTCCAGAGTGAAGGAGAAATGCTCACACAGATCTTTCCTTGACATATTCCTAAGTATATGAGGCTCTGTGTCAGCCGATTTGTGCAGTCCCACATAACTTCATCCTCCCTTTGGAGCAGATGTGCTCCAGACATCTTTCCAGCCAAGCAGAGTTCCTGGAATTATGGGCAAAATATCCAGATCGCATAAGAGACAAATTCCCTAACAGAGGAATGAGACCTTAAAATTTATCTTAGGATCCTTGCTTATAAACACATGGAACATCATAAAATCATAATTTCAACCAATTTTACTCAAAGAGATGGGTGAGTTGATATATAAAATTGGGTTTTGACATTTGCTTAACAAGAAACAGATCACTGAAATTAGAAAAGTTTGCAGTGTGATTATTTCTCATTGCTGCTTCTGGCTCCTTTCACAGAGAGATGGGTGTTTCTCGTGACATGTGATCATGACCTATGACACCGTAGGTCTATCTTGGATGGAAACACTAGGACATGCAGAGGAGTATACAGCTTTGTGTACAGTGGCTAAATTACCTGGTCATTTTTTTCTAATACCAGGGGTGCAAATAAGTCTTGACAACTTTATGTTTTGTTTCAAATTTATGACCCTTTAAAAATATTTAGAATTTTAACACTTTGGGTCCATGTTTTTCTTAGGAAATATACTGGAATTCATTTACTGTATGTGATTCTTATTTTGTAAAGATTCCTCTTCTCTCTCTCTTCCTTCTTCCCTTGTTTCCTTCCTCTTCTTTCCTCCTTCCTTTCCAACTTACCTTCCTCTCTCCCTCCCTTCCTTCATTCCTTCCCTTCTTCCTTCCTTCTCTCTTACATTTTCTGTCCTCTTTTATTTCTTTTGTAAACAAAGAATTTTGCTTTTTGTCATACGGTGATAAAGAAGGCAACAATGATCTTGAATTACTGTTCCCATCCAAACTTCATTAGTGTGTAGCACTAACCCTCTGTGATTAGTCCTTTCATAATAAAAAAATTCACAACAGGCTCCATTCTGAGCCTGACAGTCCCGTTGCAGCCCATCGGGCACTTCACAGTGGAGAACAGCCTCCTGAGGGTGACACTCAGCCCCTCATTTCCCTGGAGGGCTTATTTTTGCATATTTCTGACTGCCTGACCCATGACCTGTAAGTCACGACTACTGGCTGATGAAACAGGGCTCAAGTCAAATAAATCCAACCGTTGTCTGGCCTATTGTTACATTTGTCCTTGGTTCTTCTGTAAACAGAGAACTTACTTCTCTAGTAATTCTCAATAGGTTAGGTCTCTCTTTGGATCACTTGGCCCCTTCTCTGATTTCTGAGTTGAGAAATGAGCTATGTTAACGGGGAAAGTGGCAAAGGATTGAAATGCTACGAAGGCATTAGGAAATACGCTGGGAAAACCCAAAACCTGGGTGGAATTAAAAAACTCTGGCATGGAGCCTTCAGGTCCTAACCATGGATGAACATGATGCTGAGATGAGTCAGTTCCAGGCACCTCTGCACTGAGAGCCTGCTAACATCTATCTCATCTTTGAAACGGATCTTAGAAATCATTTAACCTGGTGGTTTCCAAATTTTAACAATTTGACCTTTTCTTTGAATCTAACTCAGATTTCCAATTCATAAAACAAATACAATCAAAGCTGCTCTGATGAGACCCCAAAAAGGGGGCGGACTGCCTCTGCCCTCTTCCCTCTACCTAATGGCCTCTGAGACACCCCCTCAAAGCTCTCGTCTAACCAGCATGGAACAGAGCTAGAAAACCACTGAGAGCCCAGCACACCCCATGACAGGTGTCACCTCAGCAGAGTCCCTAGCTCAGCCCCACTGATGGTAATTCACAGCAGCTTTCTAGAAGCCAGAACTTTCCCTGAATTCCATGCCCGGAGTGGCTTGTCTACCCTTGAAGCCCCTAAAACAAGCTTCCTCTCTGGTCTGCCATGGGACACACCGTCAAATACAGGACCACAGCCAGTAGGTCTTCTTGTGGTCTCAACACGTCGTTGTTTGTTTGCATTAGATCTATTGCTCTTTGAAGTCCTGGGTTGTGCCTGTTTTATTGTCATAGTCTCAGACAATAGTAAGTAGTAAGCGTTTAATAAATTCTTGTCCTGGGGAAAGTGGTGATAGCTAGGAGATGACGTCTGAATGATTAATGACAAAGCAATAGCAAAGACTCCAATGATTAAAGTAGGCATTTCATTTAACACTTTCCACATATATCTCAGTTTTGCTAAGCACCTAATAAGCATTATTAATTGCTCAGTAGCAGAGGAACCAAGTCTGAGTGGTTAACGGACAAAGCAGGGCCACTCAGCTAATAAGTGGAGGAAATGGCATTTGAATTCAAGCTTATCTCAGCTTTTAACCACAATCATAGAATCTAGTGGCTGAGCCTGGTGTTGACAGATGCTCAGTAGAGACAAGAACTGGGGAGGGAGGAAAGGAAGGGGCCACTGTGTCAGTAAGTGGAGGAATCTGGAGTTGTTGTTTGGGGATTTTTCCTGATAGATGCATGTACACCATCACCACTACCCTGAGCTCCTTTTCTCCTCCTTCCTCCCTTTTCTCTGTTGATTCTCATCCTGACCCAGATTTTTTATTTTCCAACAGTCGATGGGTGGGTACTGTCTGGATTCCTAAAGGGTTTGTGCTACTAGAATATTACCACCCAGAGCTGTCTGCTTTCAAATGACATAACACATCAGCAGCAAGGGAGGCAGGGTGCAGACTGGAGGGACTGAGATCATAGACATGTGTGTCAATGTATAATACAGCCCCTGGCACACAGCAGGTGGGCAAATGACTCGGTGTTCTCCCTTTTAAAATTACTTCTTGCCAGTTTCCCAGAGCATCATCTGATTTCTTTCTCTACAAGGTCTTATTTTGTCTAGTAATGATTTGGCATTCTTGACTGTCTCTGGAAAAGGATGCCTCTCGTAAGACCCCATTCTTTAAAACTCTACCATCACGATCAGGACAAAAATCTCCCTCCTAGGGCCAACCCCAGCCTGCACTCGGAACTTGCACCCTCCTCGTCCTCACCTGACACTTCCTCCTTCTCTGGAGAGCCCATAGTTGGGATGTAAGGATTTTGAGCCCCCTTCTGTCTTTATCAATGGAGTTTCTTGCTTTGGAAGCCACATTGTCAATAAAGGCAGAGGCAGCAAGTGAGTTCTGATTTGCTACTTGGAGCCAAGGATATGATTATATCATTGAGGCCAATTTCCAAGTGACTTCGGATGGGAGTCAGAATGCATGTTTGAGGTATATGGATAAAAGAGCCATTTTTCTCAAGCAGGAGAATCTCGGAGATTGGTGTCATGGAGAGCAGTTTGTTGACTAAATAGTAATCCCTACATGTGTGCGGCATTTCATAGTTCATCACGTATTTCTTTGTATATCATCCCATTTGATTCTTACAAAATGCTCCGAGGTAGCTGGGACAATATCATTGTTCCCATTTTATATGTGCTGTATACTCAGGACGGGGCATGGAACTTGTGGGACTCATCCACAGTCATCCAACCCTTTAATGTAAAGGGTTGAAGCCCATGTTTTCTGAATTGTGAAGGTCATATGAATAAGGCAGGTAGATAAAACACCTGACAAAATGGCATGCACATCTGTGTGTTCAGAAGGTGTTAGTCTCTCTTCACTCCCTTTCTGAATCCTGGACCTGTGCTCTTTTTCATTCACCGTCCTGGGAAAATAGATCAAAGGGAATGGTTCCAAGAGAAAGAAGAGAAGAGAACACGGCTCTTGACCTCCAGGGACTGGTTCTAAGACACACTTCTGACACGGAAGCAGACACTACTGTGAAAGCCAGCATCAAGCATAACCTTGGTAGGTCCAACCAACAGAGAGGAGAACAGTGTCTGTCTCCACATCTGCTTCCTTCCCTCACTCCTTTCCCACCCTGTTCTGTGGTTTGTTAATTATTTGAGGCAAGGGAATTGGAAGTTTCTAGGCTCCGTCTTCTGATTCAATGCTATCCTTCCCTGACCCTTAAAAATTTCTCAGGGGCCCTGTCAGTCTGATGAGGATGAGGCAAACCAAGCACCTCGCCCTTCCTAGGCGTGCACTTGGGTTTCTGAACCGTCCCCTCTCGAACCCTCCCCGTATTCCCACTCACCCAGCCCCTGTCGCCCGCCCAACTTACTGGAAATCTCTGTTCCCCTAAAGCAGACTTTGGCTTTGTTCCCAGAGCCAGGAAGAATGGAAATGCTTTCTAAGAAAAACATGAACAAGGATATTACATTCTGATCCGACCCATTGGAAATTTCTTCACCAAGATCACTTCATTTGCTTTTCATCAAGATCGCTTTATCTCTTTTTCTGCAAAGGCTGTTGTGCTAGGTCAAGAAGTAACTGGTACTTGTGTTTTTGCTCAGAATTAAAAAAGAAAAATCCAACCCATATGAGTTGCTATCAATTCTGGTGAAGTGTCATGTATTGCACGGGTAGAGCTTTGCTGTGATGAACAAGCTGGAATGATGATCCTGGGGAAGTGGTGGGGTCCCCTTTCTTTAAGGATATGTAAAGATTTGAGAAACTCTGAAGGGCCTCTGGACTATGGCCATCTCTCCCCTCCACCATCCGTAGTTCAGACTGTGTCTTTCACAGCCAGATCCCTGGATTCCACTTACTGCCGCCATCTTGGATAGCACTACGGAGGAGCATGACTATTCCCCAACATATAAGTTCTCCAAAAACTCTTTCTTTACCCTTGTCCACTGCAGTCCAGCATATGCTGTGTTATTTTGACGTTGACCTCATTTGACCTTCAAATCATCTTTAAAACTGGCTTTCCCGCAGTAAAAGAATGTCAGGCCACAGACTACAGCCATTGTGTTTATCTCACAGAATATTGTTTTGAAGGCTTCTGTCAACTTAACTCAAGTTTGAAGTATTATGCTGGCTCTTGATATATGTTGTTGGGCAGCCTAACTACAGGATGTACTGTTGATTACCCTAGTAGCATCTGGGGATATATTCCAAAGGACAGAGGCTGGTCACTAGTAGCAGGGCCGAGTGAGGTGGCCGTGATCTTCAATCTCCAAAATGTTAGAGTGGAAAGGACCACAAAACTTCTCAAATCCAAACCGCTGATTACTAAGGGGGATAAAAGCAGGCACAGAGAGGCCTTACTTAGATGTTGCAAATACCAATATGCCTACGAACAGTCCCTCTCTAAAGCTCTTACTAAATATTCATATTTCAGAGTTCATAGATTTTTTCTAGTCTCTGATTTTCAGATTATTTAATTGCTCTATTATTATTCCATTTTGTTTCCACTTTTGCTTCATCTCTTACCTCTAATCCTTTTGAAGGAATAGTAGCAGCAGTGGTGAGGAGAAAGAGCCCAAGAGGGCACAGCTGTATCCTACTCTGAATTCACTCTGTTACTATAGACTCAGCTCTTTACTTCTCTGATCTCAGTCAATTTATATATGACTGAGGGGAATAGGAATGCAAGGGACCCTAGAGATGAAATAATCACTTGTTTAAAGATACAAATATTGGTTAAAAGATGACTATTGTCCAGGTGTTGGAGATGGAAAGGTAAGTAAGACTCGATCCCAGCCTGGGACTTGCCGTCTAGCAGGGAAACTGTCTTTGAGCCCATAGCTTCTTCCCTGTGTCCAGCATGTGCATTAGACTTTGTAGGTGCTGGAGGATCCGCTGTTCATATGGGCATGGGATTTGGAGCCAGTGTTCTTGCCACAAATGCTATTTCTGAGTGGAACTGATCATCTTTCCGCTTTCTATTTCTAGAGGAGAAAGATACATTCTGGTATAGATCCTAGGTATTCCTGTCTGACCTATAAATTGACTTTGTGAGGTAGCAGGGAAAGAATTAAAGTATATATTGGAATATCTTCTTCTGTTACTATCAAAATTCTGTAACTTTGATAAGTCACGTTCCTCTTTGTGCCTCCTTTTATCCCCCTGGTAATCCACGGTTTGGATTTGAGTAGTTTTGTGGTCCCTTCCACTCTAACATTCTTGGGGTTGAAAAAATCATGGCCACCTCACTCGGCCCTACCACCAGTGCCCAGGCTTGGGCATATGTGTCTGAACTGAAATATCTGATGATCTCTTTTTCTGCTCATTTCTCCCTTTAGTCCATCCTTAATATCTGTGCTCCAGATACAGCACCTTGGGCCTGTGTATGTATTTCTCCTTCTGTTTCTGTTTCTTCTTCCCATCCAGCTCTTTTCTTCTTGAAACTGGCATCCCTCTCTCCGTGGATTTTACCAATCCTCCTGACCTGGCTGACGTCTTCAGCTTGCTTCTGTGAACGCATCTTCTCTAAAGCTTTGCAGCTTCCATTTTGTAAGCAACACCTACAAACTTCTGCAAAAACTACTTGAGGATGCTACTAATTTTTATGTGTGACACTCAGGTCCCTACAAGTTACCACGCCTTTGTGTTTCAGTCATTTCCACTATTGTCTGAGGTTACATAACCTCCTTATACGTATGCTATGGAGTGAATGTGTTTTATGAACAAAAAGTAGGGAATAATTGTCATTAAAGGTAGGTAAAATTGTTTTCTTTTTTTCACAGTCTCTTTTGACTTGTCATGGTATGATGTTTTCTCTTTGTTTTTTAATTTGCTATTTAATGTTGTTCTAAGTAAATAAAAATTTAAATGATAAGCAGCATAGATTTTACCATTCCTCCTAATATTGTGCAATGGCACTTTCAAATGCAAATATAAGAGCATTTCACTCCTATGAGGAATTGTTGAAATCACACAATTCATACTTCATAGCTTGTACATGTATATTTATTTCATTGTTATCAGAAGTGTTAACACTGAACAAAACTGATTCAGGTATTTGTACTCTGCTTCTTATTATATGCACATTCTATCAACACTCTCTGCCTTTGACTTACTGATGAGTACAGAGGATTGAAAAGAAAAGAAACTATGAATAGCTCTATCTTTCCCTTTCCTTCTTTGGCATCCAGTGCAAGTGGTTGACTAATACAGGAAGCAACATGAGTAGTGAAGGATGTGATAGGGTCCCTTGCTAATTCTCGTTTCTTAGAATGTCCTTGCCCTCTTTCTGGTTTGAATAAAAAATGTGGCCTCCCGGGACTGCCACGGACCCCAGGTACTTAGTCATAGACATCACACGCTTACCTTATACCTGCTTTGAGTGCTCGCTGGGCTCCCACACACTTGGTTCAGCAGAATCCTGTACTCGTGGGACATCACAAACACTAAAAGCAAATGGGGCAGAGGGCAAGAAATACCAGGGGACACTTGTATTACAGCTGTCCCTTCTGCTCAAGTGCCTGCTCCGGGGTCCCACTGAACTTCACTTATGAAACACAAATACAAAGATAAAATTACTAAATGACTAAGAATTTCAATTCCAAGGTGGTAAGGGTAGAGCATCAAACAGAACATGAGGCCCTTCTGAGTGTGGGGCTGTGAGACAGCCCAGGTCACACTCCTACGAAGTTGGTCTTGGCCAGGACCCACACTTTACTCCATTTGAACCACATCTCACCCCACTCCACTATGATCTACTGACTCCAGGTGCAGTCAAAGAATAATAATTTTGGAGCCTCCAGACCCTAGTCTGCTCAAATCTTAACTGCAACCTCACGAGACACCCTGCACTGCTACCACCAGCAAAGCTGCTCTTGCATTCCTGACTCAGAAACTTTGGGATAATAAGTGTTCATTGTTTTAAGCTCCCAACCTTAAGGGTAATTGGCTATGCAGAAGTAGATAACTAATAGAGCCCCATTTTTAAGCAGGACTGTAATCTTGGTACAATCCAAAATAATCAAAGACATATCCAAGAGTTTTCCTGGCCATTTTAGGAAGTCTCAGAAGGTCTCAAAATGAAGAACATACAAGCCTCTACTCATAGAGTGCATATTAGGCAGAAGATATTTAACTTTTATAGATGTCTTATTTCTTTTTCACATGGTACCATGCAGCCAGGAATTATTTCCTGGTCTTGATAACTGGTGGATGACACTGAGTACCATCTTGCCTTCTAATACAATCACCAGAGGGAGAAGAGTTGCTGTGCTCTGTGCCACAATTCTTCCACAGGCCTCATACTGCACCTGTCTTTTGGAGGAGCCATTCTGAAGCACATTCTACATTGTTCCTTATAGGCTGTTGGAAAAATGGTACCAACAGACTTGCTTGATGCAGGGTTGCCTCAAACCTTCAATTTATAAAAAATACAGGCATGAAGAGCAATAAAGTGAAGCGCAATAAAACAAGGTATGCCTGTATATAACTGTATCTATATATTGAAAACTATTAGCTGCACAGTTACCTCCAATTCCAATTCAATGGCACAAAATTCATTCTACCCTCCCCGCCTTCCCATTGTTGGAGCTTTCGAGAAACACGGCACCCATTTTCCACAGTATATTTACGTATTTGCTCAAAACCACAAAAAGTATTTTTAAAATTGCTTGCCCATGTCTTTTCACATAGAAGAAGCCTACTAACTAGATTTCAATGTTTGTTTAGAAGTTGTTTTTTCTCTTTAGCCTTAGAGCATATAGTTTAAATACTATGCTCAGAAATTATTCAAGTTAGGTTCTTTTTCCTACTTTAGTATGGTTATATTATTCTTTGGATATTTGGCTTGGTTCATTTGCTTTTGTTTGATCAACATTTTAAGAACTTTTTTCCTCCTCTCCTTGCTGTTTTTTTAAAAACATGTGAAATAGTCAGATGATTCCTAAAGTGAGAACTGTGTAATAGATACATACAAAAAGTGCCATTCTCCCCATTCCATCTCTTTTTCATACCTTTTGCTTACTCACCCTTTATAAATAATGGTGGTGGGCAGAGTTCTAGGAATGACCCCCAGTGACCTTTGCCCTTATATAACCCCCACCCCTTTGAGGGTGGATGGAACCCGTGAATATGATGAGATATTTACCTTATATGTCAAAAGAAAGATTAGTCTTTAAAGTAGAGAGTTTTCTCTGTCTTATAGCAGAAAGGTCAATCAGAGAGATTTGCAAGATTTGATACACCATTGCAGGTGGTGGTGGAGAGGGCCACGTAACCAGGAACGCAGGCCTGAGAAGCTGATGGCAGTTATGGCCAACAGCCAGCAAAGAAATGGAACCTCAGCCCTACAACCACAAGAATCTGAATTCTGCCAAAAACCTGAATAAGCTTGGAAGTGATCTTCCTCAGAGCCTGTAGAGAAGAACCCAGACCAACTGACACTCTGATTTTGACCTTATGAGACTCCTGACAGAAAACCCAGTTGAGCCCACCTGGACTCTGACCTACAGAATCATTAGTTAATAGATGGGTTTTTTCTAACACTACTAAATTGTGGTCATAGAAAACTAAAATATTAATCACTTCCATTAGTCTCTGGCTTATACTTCATTTTTTTATGCACAAATGAGCAGATACATATTTATTTTCTTCTTTATCTTCCTTTCTTAAATAAAAGGTAGCATACTATTTATAGTCCTTTATATTTTACTTTTTTTTCACTTAACAATATAACCTGGAAATCACTCAACATCAGTTCATAGAATTCTTTCTCTATTATTTTTACAGCTATATAGGCTCTACTGTATACTTATAATGTAGTTTATTCAACATCTCTTCCATGTATGGGCATATAGGTTATGTCAAATAGCTTGAAATTTCCTTTGAATCCTCCAGAAAATTTCTTTTTTTTTTACACAGAGTCTCACTCTATTACCGGGACTAGAGTGCCATGGTGTCAGCCTCGCTCACAGCAACCTCAAACTCCTGGGCTCAAGCAATGCTCCTGCCTCAGCCTCCCGAGTAGCTGGGACTACAGGCATGCGCCACCATGCCCAGCTAATTTTTCTATATATTTTTAGTTGGCCAATTAATTTCTTTCTATTTTTTTTAGTAGAGATGGGGTCTCGCTCTTGCTTAGGCTGGTTTCAAACTCCTGACCTTGAGCAATCCTCCCGCCTCGGCCTCCCAGAGAGCTAGGATTACAGGCGTGAGCCACCGTGCCCGACCAGGAAATTTCTAAAAGTGATATTGCCAGGTCAAAAGATAAACATGTACATAGTTTTATTTGATCTTGCAAAATTCCCCTCATAAAAGATATAACAAATGACATCTCCACTAAATGAGGCATTGCTACTGTTTTAATTATTTTTAAGATTTTATTGTCTATTTTAATATCTGGTAGAATTAGTATCTCCTCATGGCTTTCTGTTTCATGGTTTTTCGTCTATTCTTTTATGCTTGTTTTTTTAATATGAAATTGAGCTCCATAAAAAAGTTTTATGGTATTTTTATTCAGATTGCATTAAATGTATAAACTAACCTTGAGAGAACTGACATTTTTCTAATATGGTGTCATCCTATCCAAGAGCATGATATGTCTTTGAATTTGTTCAAATCTACTTTTGTGTCTTTAAAACATGTTTTAAGATTTTTCTTATAAAGGTTTTGCATTTTTGCATATTTCTTGTTGAATTTATTTTCTTTGTTGCTATTGTAAATAAGTTCTTTCTACCATTATTATCTTCTAGCTGATTCTTCTATATGTATATGAAGGTTATTGATTTCTGTATGCTAATTCTATATAATGAATACTTACGTAGTTTAAATTAGTTTTGTCATTGATTCTCTAGGGTTTTGAAGGTACATGATTATATTATCTGCAAATAGAGATAGGTTTACTTCTTCTATTCCATTTTTTGGGGGGTGTCCAGTTTATGTCTCCTGTGTAATTACACTGGCTAGTACCTCCAGTACAGGAATGAGTAGTAGTGGAGAAAATGTGCAACCTTGTCTCGACATTCATGGAAACACCTCTAAGGTTTATTAATTAAGATGCTGACTTTAAGACTAAGTTATATCTACTTTTATCATGTTAAGAAATTATCTATCAATTCCTATTTTTCTAACATTTTTTTTCTTTATTCATATTTAATATTCTTTATTATATCAATATAGAATGTATCTAGGATGTTGTATTTTTCTCCTTAATAAATTTTGAGATGACAAATTAAACATTCTGCTTTTAATCCGGTCTTATAATGTATAAAAAATTAACAAGTCATGTATATTCTTGAGTGATTCATTATCTAAATGGAATTAAATAAGTAAAAATAAAATATAGTGCTTAAAGGTTATTTTGCTGCATGTTAATTTTATTTTATAAATACAAATATACTAAAACATATCAAAAGCTTAAAATTATGGTCTACTATATGTCTATCCAGGAAGATATATGTTATGCTAACTTGTTATTATTGAAACTTTTATAAGTGTGTTGCTTTAAAAAGCATATGATGCTCTTTCTAAATTTATGTAACTAACATAAACTGGATATATATTTTTCTATATATTTAGCTAATTGGAAATTCTTAGCAATTGTTATGTGTTTACAAAATTGATAGCTTTCATAATTATTTTAATTATTGCAACATTTTACTTTTTCAATAAATCATACACATGTCTACTTCAAATAAAGTAGAATTTCAATATGTAAAGCACACAAGGAAATCATCACTGAAGATTATACTTAGAATACTTACCCAATTTTGAATATGAATATGCATTGTTTGTATCACTAATGTTGTGATATTACCTGTGAAAATTACATGTGAAATTACATGATTTCAAATACACTGAACTTAAGGATTGAAAGACTGAAGTAAGGAACTGAAGCTGATCTGGTTGAGAATATCAAGGCTGGTGCCAAATATATGCATCCCTAAAATATATTATTTCAATTTAACTCATTTCTTTGACTACTGGTAATGTTGGAATTTTTATATATTTAATAACACTTTTATTTCTTTTCCTCTGAATTATATATTCATGCCTCATTTTTTGAATGCTAACGCTCAAGATATACATAGAGATATCTGGAGACGGGTGAGCGTCTGTCTTTCAATCTGTGGTCTAACGCTATAGACAGAGCTAATTGAGTCTGGTAAAGAGGGCTGTGATAGAAAAAGCAATTCTGCAAATGGATTAGAAATTAGAAAGCTCTAGATCAAAGGATTCTTGTATCATTAAAATGCCAGGGGAAGAATACTGCGGTTTCTTGAGGCAAGCACCCAGGCTAATTTCCTAAGGATTTGCATTTTGGAGTGGATTGACAAGTTAACTATTTGAGGCTGAGGCTAACTATCTCTGAATCATTCAAAGAAAATAACAAAACTTTAGCTGGTAAATCTAAAAACTTGAATTTGATGAACAGAGCTGCACATGCTCTTTGGTTTCCTGCAGTCCTAATATAAGTCAAGGTACATCTGATCACCAGCAATCAGTGACAAGCGGTGGAAATGCCCTAGGAGGTGAAGATTTCTGACTACACACACACACACACACACACACACACACATATCTACACTGCTTGCCATGATCCCAGTACCATGTTGCATATGAGACTGAAATAGGTATCTTTGCCTGCCACGGTTAGTAATGTGCTTATCTGGGACATTTAAGAATTCTAGTATCTCTTCTCCAGTTGAGTTTCTGAAAATACCTATAGAGAAAGAATTCAAATTCAAGAAAATAAGACCTACAGAGGAGAAATAGGAAAAAAGGATGAGAGACAGGGAGATGAACCTACTTTCATAATTATTGCGTCGTGGAGGAGGAATTAGAAACACCTCCCTACCAGTCTCGCTGGGGACACCAACAGGAATAATTCCCTTGGAGGCAGCACTTTCTCGTGGTGCAGAGAAAGCAGCCATTCAAGACCACAGCAGCTCACTTGTGATAATGACAGCCCAAATAGGCTGCTAGGTTTGGTAAATAAAAATACAGGATATCTAGTTAAATTTGAATTTCAGATAAACAATGAATAATTTTTTAGTATAAATATGTATGTTCCAAGCAAATATTGAGGTTATCCCTGGATCATTCAAAGGAAATATTATATGGGGTATGTTTACGCTAAAAACTTAATCATTATTTATCTGAAATTCAAATTTAACTGTGTGTCCTGTATTTTATCTGGCAGCCCTAAGCCCAATACAACTCTCCCAACCCTCTCTCCATCAGAAAGAAAGAAAGAAAAAAAGAAAAAAGAAGATGGAAAGAAAAGAAAGAAAGAAAGAAAGAAAGAAAGAAAGAAAGAAATGAAAAAACTCTTTTGTTCAATAAGAGGATCACATTGACTCTATAAAGAAATCCAGGTCTTCATAACTGGAAGGAATATTATTTTATCAATAAAGATTAAGCGTGGGCTGGGTGCTGTGGCTCCCGCCTGTAATCCTAGCACTCTGGAAGGCTAAAGTAGGAGGATCGCTTGAGGTTAGGAGTTTGAGACCAGCCTGAGAAAGAGTAAGACCCCATTTCTACAAAAAATAGAAAAATTAGCCAGGTGTGGTGGTACGTACCTGCAGTCCCAGCTATTTGGAAGACTGAGGCAGGAGGATCACTTGAGCCTAGAGGGTTTGAGGTTGCAGTGAGCTATGACGATGCCACTGCACTCTACCCAGGGTAACAGAGTGAGACTCTGTCTCAAAAAAAAAAAAAAGTCTGCATACTCTCTGGAAAAAAAGTACATGTGCTTACAAATATTAGTCATTTAAAATATTTTAAAAATAAATACACATTTTGACAATTCAAACTATAAAGTTATATATCAAGAAAATTTTAATAATCTATCACTGACTGTTCTCCAAATCTATGTCCTCAAAGTGACTAATATTCATGTTGATGTGTATTCATGCACATTTTTGCTATGCTCATACATATATGTACTCTCGTAGAATTCCCTTTTAATGGGATCATGTTACTTTGCAACCTGAGTAACACATTTACTTTAAGCCCACCTAATTAAAGGAGCTGGAAGATTACAGTTCACACTTTTGGCAATGCTGAGTTAGCATCCTTATTCTAACGTTCTCAGCTTTGACTGCAGACATAACTCCAATGTCCCTAGGACTCCCATTCCTCCTGGGATCATAATCCTTTAACCCCATACTGTCTAATACCGTATCCACTAGCCACATGTAGCTGTTGAGCATTTGAAATGAGGCTTATCCAAATGAAGATGTGCTATAAGTGTACAATACACACTGGATTTAGAACATGTAGTTGCAAAATAAAAAATTTAAAATATCTCATTAATAATTTGTATATTGATTACTTATTGAAATGATAATACTTGGGACATATTGAGTTAGATAAAAATGCATTATTAGAGCTAATTACATCTATATCTTTTTACATTTCTAAAATAAGACTACTAGAAAATTATAAGTTACATATGTGATTTGCATTATAGTTCTATTGCAGCACTGCTCAAATCCAAAGGATTCCACATGACATGAGTTCCCCCCAGGTATACACAAGATGATTCCTTGAGGGTGCAGAAAGAAAATGGAACCTTTATTCTTATTTACTTTTGCCTTATCAATTTTTAATTTTTATTTTAGTGTCTGTCTCACAATGTACATAATATACTGTTACGATACTAAGTGTATATAATATGCAATCAATAAACATACATTCATTTGTGGATGTATTAAAAACATTTTTCCTGATTGAGGTGTGCAATAGAAATGAAAACACGTGGTAGCCATGCTTTGCAGGGGCTAGCAGAGGATTTGTCTTCCTATGTGTCTTCCATTTGTATGGTTCCCCTAGGGGAGTGACCCCCCTTTAACTTCTTTGCGCTGACTTCACTCATTTTCTCTCCTGAATCATGTCCAGAGACTTCCCAGGGAGGAGAAATGGAGCTATAAGCTTTGGCTTCTTGTCTTCTGGGTCTTAGGGTTTGGTGTCCTTGCTCCTGAGAGGCCCTCGACCTCCTCTCGGGCGAGGCTGGGCTCTGCCTCTGGCCTTTCCGGGTGTTTTCTTCCCAGAGAGCCCAGTTCCTGCCCGCTACAGCTCCTTCTCCCTCAGGCTCTCCTCCAGCACGTCCTGCATCACCTCAGGGCTGCAGGTTTACACTACTTTGATCGGGAGGAGCGTAAGGTCGGGAGGAGAGGTAAGGCAGAAATGAGATGAGGGGATAGACTGATTCCAGGGGCTCGCCCCCCAGGATGATTCTCTCTCAAGTCGATTCCCACTGAATGGAAACCGACAACATCGACCTAGACCATTTGTATTAGCAAGGTGTATGGGAGTTCGTTAACACTGTAAGACTTTCTCCCAAAGAATTTCTGTTCCATCATTTCTTTTGAAGGTAGCATGTTGTGGCAGCAATGAGAAATGTGGGATGAATGCATGAGGGGTACACAGCTGCATGGGGGAGGTGACAGGACCAGGCTTTTTTAAAGGGCTTGCACCCCACCCACCAATGGCTCAGGTCCTGGTGCACACATGCACACACATGCACATGCACACACATGTGACGCACATGTGTTCACACTACTTGCCTGCCTTGGGCTTATTCCCCCTAAAATTGAATCCTGACTTTGCTTCTGATAATTCACATCCCTCTTTCCCACCCTGTGCTCACTCAATCTCTCACCCTTTGCTCAGAAAACATTTACCGCCCAAGGGCCTGTGACCACATTCTGGGTATTCTGGGTGTGGTGTTTTGGGTTGAATCTTATTGAAATTACCAATTTTGGATAATTTCTGGCCTGCAAAAAGGCTGTTCATTATAATATGGTTCAGCTTAATATTATTCATGTACATACATTCCTATTTTGGGGTTCACAGCATTATAACAGAGTTGTCAAAAACACAAATCGTGGCACTCACCTTACAATTTATTAGTTTTGAAAACTTAAGTTGTTACTTAACTCATCTGAACCTCATTTTCCTCATATAAAAATGGCGATAATAATAGCAAGGTCTACTTCATGGAGTTGTTGTGAGGTTTAGTCTTTATAAAGTGCTTAACATATGTTGCCCAGCACATAGTAAGTGCTCAGTAAATGTTAGCTGCTATTACCATTTCTGATCGGAGATATTGGCAACTGTCATCTACTACAGAAGTCCATGCACAGCTATTTCTGTTTTGAAAACTATGAAATAGACTTGCTCCATGAAGAGAAAACCTCCCAGCCAGCAAAACCACCACCCTTTCAATAGGGAAAACTGAATACTTCATCTAAACCATACAAATTCAACAAAAGTTCTTAAAAGAAAGCAGTTAGGAACTTCAGTGTTTGACTTTCACACAGAGAAGAACAAGATGGCAGTAGGAAGGACCCAGAAGGCAGGAGGGTGCAGGGCAGCGGCGGCGGGTGGCTGGGTCTCACTCTGGGCAGGTGTCAGAGCCTAGAGACTTGCTTGTTTACTCTGAATGAGAGCCAAGGGCTGAGTGCCCTTGTGATGAGTTCATGTTGAGTTTCGTGTTTGTGCAAGCAGGGCTTGGAGGGCAGCGTGGCCACAAGGACCGATTGGCACACAGATAGACACGTCTGGATTTATGACGGAGCAGCTGACCAGCGCCAGCTTGCTAGTGAGGACACACTCGGTTTAACAGAGGCTGCTGGTATCCGAAGCCGGAAGTCAAAGAAGTCATTGATGTTATTAACAATCTTCCTACAGGAGGGTGCACTGTGCCCTGGCCGTGCCCAGACAGCTGAGATTCCAGGTGCCGACTCCAGGAGCGCACTGAGCCCGTCTCCACAGACAAGCTGGAGGCCAAGACGCCCTTCCCTCGCCGTCACAGGAGGCCACCACAGTCGGCCTGGCCAGCTACTCCAGCAACCAAGGGGCTTGTTCACCAGAGAGAGTGAAACAAAGGAAAGTCAGACAAGTAGGTGTTGGACTAGACTGGCTGGCCAGTGCCGAACGGAGCGTTAAGGCCAAGGAGAGAGCAAGGCCTTGGGTGCGGGGTGGGGTGGGGTGGAAGGGTGGTTTTTAATATTGGTGTGGCTCAGCCCATCTTCTCACCCGCTGAGCCTCAGTTCCGCCACCGGAGGAATGACAATGAAAATCTGACTCCTGGGCTGTTGCGAGATTGAAAGCAGGTCCTAACTGTGCCTTGCCCAGCGCACCTTAGTTCATTTTCCTCCTCTCTGTGTGCATAATAGAAAGTCACTCCAGGAAAGAGCCAACAATTCTGGCCCCGACAGGCACACGCAGCCCGCCCCGCCTTGTGAAACAGCACCTCCCTTCTCCCTCCCTCCCTCCCTCCCTCTGTCCTCTCTTCCTGGATTTTCCCCAGAAGGCCCCAGGGCTCCCAGGCCAACTGCCAAACCACAGGACTCTGCAACTGGCTTTTCAGGGACCCCCTCCCCTTCACCCCCTGCAACCGCAGCTCTGCATGGCAGTCCTGCCCTGGGCTCCTCCCAGGATGGCGAGGCCCACGGCCGCCCCAGCACTATGCCAGCACTCGCAGGGGATTCATCTGGAACCACCACTGACAATCGACAATCTGCGTTTATTCGGAGTGTGCAGAGGAGCCAAGGGTTATGAAAGGAGCTGCGTTCCAGAACTCTCCATGGTTCCCATCAGGCTGCGTCAATCGGGCCCTCTACCTGGAAGGAGAGCTAGGCTTTCTCTGTCCAATCCCCCTGAAAGGACCACACTAGTTGCAGTCTGAAATCCCTCTCCTCACCCACTGACAGCGCGACCCAAACCTGTGCTTTTCAAAGACGAGATCTATTAAAGAAATCATGATGAGAATCGAGAATACCAAATCTTGTGTATTTATGGTTGCCAGGGAGAGAGAGACTTCTTTATTTTACAATGTTTAATATTTCAAGTTTTTATTGAAATATAACATATATGGAAAAGTACACACATTGTAAATAGACGGCTGGGAGTGGGTGGCAGGGGAAAATTAAGGCTAGAACTGAGTTTCAATCTCTTTCGCTAAACCGTGAAACCTCTTACAACACAAGAATTGAGAGCATTCCTTAGGAACCTTATTAGTGTATTCATTATAACATGGGGCAAGCTGGAGCCAGTTTGCACCAGCTCAGAAGAGCCTATTTTTCCCATCCCTTCCCAATTCCACATTCCGTGACCTTACATTGGAACTTGAAGTCAGGATTGGTGGGAGAATTTACACTACAGAAAGCAGTAGATGATAAGTATTAATAAATTAGTAGCCCCCCCTTCCCCCCAGGGACAGTTTTTAAGCATTTATCAACAAACCACTGCTTACAACTCTCCTAAAATGTGTGAACAAAATTTGAGTAACTTTCTGGTCAGCTGCAGTGTAATCATTCCCTGCCTCTTTTCTCAAAAAACTCCATTTCCCGTTACGCCGCCCCGAGAGTGCGCAGCCTCTGCTGTCTTCCTTCTGGAAATCCTCACGCATTTGACAACTGCTGCACCCCAGCCTCTTCTCCCGTTTTCTGCTTTCTGGTAAGTGATTGCTTCTCTTGAGTGTGCTTAAGCGATTCCCCAGAGAGATGTCCAGGTGGCAGATGAGCAAACCCCAGCACTTCCTGGAGAGAAACCTGTGCTCTGTGGCTGACAGGGAGGACCCCAAGAGCCTGCAGGAGCCCCTGGATTGCAGGCAGTTCCCGGCTGTCCCCTCTGTCAGCTGACTTCCCCTCACCCTGTGCCTTTCTCAGTTGATTGCATTTCCAACCTGACTGCAGACTGCCCTCTGGACAGATCAGAAACTTTCACCTGGGGCAGCAAGGTTAAGAAGAACCAAAGCACAGCCCCTTCCCTTCCCTGGCCCTCAGGCCTGTCTCTCTGCATTGGGCAGCATGGTTCAAATGATGTGCACATCCCCTGTGACTCAGTGACCGGCCTGTCCCCACACAGTGCTCCTTTCTGCAGTGTGGCTGCACAGGGAACTCCATTTCTCACCCAAATGGGAGGGGGTGGGGCAAAACACTGAAGGAATCTTTCAAAGACCCTCCACCTGACCCCTGTCTGAACAAATAATTAATCTCTTGACAAAGCAGCCCGCTGATGGGTCCAGGCTGTGCCTGTGGATTTATGAGGTGACGTCAGTTTGGAGACTGGGACGCAGGGCCTGAGCTGTGTTTTACACACTCCTCAATTGTTTTAACGGGCCTGCTCCTGAAGGACGCCAAGTCTCTCCCCAGCTCGGCTTTATTAAAATGGCAAAGATAGAGAGGAGTGCTTTTCCAGAGAACCAGCTCACTTGGACTCTGCTCCCTCCCCCTGCCCCTGTCTAGTGGGGAGCACTCCCAGTGGGGAGGAAATGAAGAACTGCAAAGTACTTGCAGGTACATGCTTAATGCCTTAAACTCCTGCATTGTGTTAACAGCTATTCATGGGCTGGCTTTAAAGAAATAGATGGATTCTCAATCTGACCAATTTAAATAATCCTTAAGAGAGAGCTAAGGAGGTAGATTTATGTCCTTAGTAACTAAATGACACATCAGAGTTTAGCCTGGAGGCTGGATCTTTGCACTCAGAGTATTACAGCGCAGCTCCTAGAGAGGATCCAGATAAAACTGGGTTTAAAAAATGTGTGTGTGAGGGGGTGGGGGGTGAAGGTAGAGAAAAAGGGTTAGAAGCCAGAGAGAAAGAAAGGAGGGGTGGAAGTGAGCAAGAGCGGATGGAGGCAAAGCTTTCATCCTAGAGACAAAGGTAGAGGGAGAGAAGAGAAGAAAATATACTTCTACTTTCTGTCTATGTATGATGTATCTACACACACACACATACATATGATTCACACACAAATATGTAGTCTCTCTGTTTGTAGACTGCACAACACTCATGTATTTCTGAGAATAAAGAAATACAAAAACAGAGACTTACTTATATTTAGAATTCCAGAAACATGTATTAATTATTGAGATGACGACCTCAGAGACCTGAAATATCTCATTTATGGAACAAAATAAAAACTGTCATTGCAATGTAGCATGAGTTTTGAGAGACGGTGATGGTAAAGAAATGATTTCAGGGAAAGTGAGAGGATTTAGCTGAGAAGTGGGAGAAAGAAAGGGCCCTTCGGGAACGTGTATCCTCTGTGTGCACGTGTTTGAGTGCACACGCGTTGGACAATCGGCACGGAGGCTGCGGCCCACTAGGGAATGGGGAAATCCAGGGGAATGATCTGAAACATTATGCCCTGACCCCAATGACCCCCCTATATGTATATCAGAACCATAGAAGGCTGGTCAACCCAGCAACATTTAATGAGCAAAACACGTGACTAAATCTAACCAGTTCTATTTAGGTCAAATTGAATTTGAATTCAATCATTTTTGACTCTAAAACCCAACTCTTTCTATTATTTCACATTTTGTGGCAGTTGCTATGTAGTCAAAACCAAGCATGACAGATGAAAAGGGGCTCCAGGGCTGGGACCCACAAAAGTTGTGAGGACCATTTGGATGAGACTGTGTCATCTCACTGATGGCAGGGAGGATTCCTCTGGCGATCTGGCCAGCGGCTTGGCTCCCCTCTCTGTCCCCACCCATGGCTCCACAGGCCCTCTCTGGAGCTTCCCGTGAGCCCCAGGAGGACAACTCTCCAACACAGAGAAGGACCAGCCTCTGTGAAGCCCTAGAGAGCAGAGGCGATGACTGCCTCTTGTGATACCTGCTGCTCTGACAGTGTCTGGCCCAGGGAAGACTTCAAGAAGCCATTTACAGAATTAAATGTCTCCACTCTGTGGACTATGGTGCAAGGTAAGCCTACCTTCTAGAAGTTTGTAACCCAAATGAAATTGGATTTATACTCAGACAGAGGCAACTAAATGTAGCATGTAATGGATGTGTTTTATACATTTTATCCTAAGACCTAGTCTTAGGATGGATGAAAAGATGCGGAGCTAGTGGCATCCTACGGATAACGGAGACTTCACCATGACAGGGCAGGGAGGTGCAGCCTGACTCATCAGGCCCTTTAGAACTAGCTGAAATGGATGGTCAGGATCAGCTAGAATTTGAGAGGGAAGTATACCAAATGGAAAGAACCTTGATAGATCAAATCAGATTTTGTCTCTTCAGCACAAAGGCTACATCAACATAGACTTAAGGAAGTCCCTTGAAAGCAAAGTTTCACAGGGTGTCTGGTTGTGTTCTTGGTCCAAGATCTAGCTTTGTTCTTCAACCACCCTCCTCCACTCACCCCAGGAGTGGGGTTACAGGGGAAAGCACAGTGAAGACCTTCAAGGAACTTATCATCTAGTGTGAAGACAAATACACATGCAGTGTCTTGAGAAGTTAACTCAGTAAGATGATTGAATTATATATGCCAGAGGAATATGGTAGAAGAAATAAATAATTCTGCCTATAAGCATAAAGAAAGACTTTACAGAAGATCTCTTGCTTAAACCAAGACTTGATGGAATTCCTTTTGTAGATTAGGTGGGAGAGGGGCTCCTCTTGTAGAGGAAACTGCTTGCAAAGTGTCAGAGGGATGAGAGGGTCTGATACATTGAAACAATTTATTGAGCATTCAGTAATCAGTGGCTGAAAACATTAAGTCATTTTGAGGACACCCTTCCCAAGTCACTGCCTTCAATTGTGACTTTCTGGCCTTGTAATGACATCTTGGACACAAATTCCTGGTGGTTAAAGTTTGGCCATTTTCAGTAATTAGAAATGATCCAATTTAAAGTTATAATCTCGTATTCCATTTAAGGTTTTCCTCATCCCTGTTTGTGATTAGAAGGACCAGAAAATATGTGTGTTGTGGGGGAGGTATCTGCTCTTTGAGTTCTTTTCTCCTCCACTCTACACATGGATGTGGGGAAATGGTGCCCCACTTCAAACTGCTCCCTTCCCTCTCCAAGTCTCTAGCCCATGTAAGGTGTTCAAAAGGCAAGACTTGTACCCATGTATCTTACTTAGGTAGCTTCCACAATAGTCTTATTTCCAATAGCTGTTTCTGTCATTCTGCTAAAGTGGCTGATGGTGAATGCCTTCTCCAAATGCTCTATCTTTGTGGGAAGGGGATTAATATCAGTTGGCTGACTTGGAGAGAACAAGTTCTAGCTTAATTTTTTCCAAAATCACTTTTCCCTGCCTTATGGTATCACAACCTATTGTTGCCGGGTGCTAGGGAACATTGACCACTCGGCATGTGTGAGGAGCAGGAAAGATAGCCAAACAGCATGAACCCTGCTCCATTGCGTGGTGTCCATTTGACCCAAGGAAATCTCATGTCTCCATGCCAAGATAAAAGGAGGGAATGTAGATGTTCCCTTTCTCAATCCAATTCTTTTTTCCTGCTGTGGGCGATGAGAGGTTGGGGAGAAATGCATGCAGGGAAATTCATCAAGTGCATCAACTGTGCTACACAAACAAATCTCTAGCAAGGGACTGGGATTCTAACATTCATTTCTTGGAGCGTCCACAGTCTCTGAGATTGACTGTCTTGGTTGGCCCCCACTTGGCTCAGGCAAGAAGAATACGTTGCACTCCCCCCTCAGCCTGCAGTCATCAATATAATGATTCTTCCCTCTGCTCCTCCTTTGTCTTCTACTTATGGAGCTGGGCTTAGGCAGGGGAGCAGGAGTGGGGGTGGAGTGTTGATGGAGAGGGACCTAGTTGTAAGACCCCAGAAAAGGTCCACTGAGCATTCTTTTTCAGAGTGTCCACTCTAGGGATGGTGTAGAAAATGAATGGAACGTGTTATGAGGCTACTGTCACAGTCTAGCTGAGAGATGATAGGAACAAGGCTGGGAAGGAGAAGAAAGGAAGTTAGGAAGTAGATTTGAGGGTGAAAATGATGGACGAATATAAGAGGGTGGGGGAATGAGATGTATCTAACATTTTTTAAACTTTTATTTCAGCAACTGATTTCATGGTAGTGCTATTAAGTCAGCTGAGAGATCAGAGGCTGGGAGTGATAGGGGCAGGGTGGAAGAAGAGTTGAGGAATGTAGGGAAGAGAGTTCAGTGTGGGGAACATTATGGTGGAGCTGCATGAGATTAAGTCCAGGCAGAAAGAACTGTAGGGTCCAAAAGACCAAAGTATGAGAACTTAAAAATATAAGAACAGAAAAGACTTGAGTGTGGAGAATATCCCCATCTTCAGTGAAACTGCAAAAGAACTCAGTGTCATAGGATGGGGAAAAGTTGCTGATCCCAGGGTGCTAGAGGAAGATTGTGGGGGAAAGAGAGTAATAAACATTAAACTTAGAGCTATAGTAGCTGCTAGGTCATAAAGCATGTAGAAGGATTTGTAGGATGGGTGCAAGAAAATAGAGGACATGCACTGTATCAGCAAAGGTGTTAGGAGAGGGAATGTACTAGAACGAGGAAGCTGCTTCTAACTGATAAAATGTAAATTGGAGCTATTCATTTATTTATTTGAAGGTTTTGTAAGCAGCCAAACAGTGATGTTACCAAAAACACAAGACTCCTTTAGGGGACTTGGAATACCCAGGTTTCACTGAAGGGAAATCTAGCTAAATATACCATTTTTCAAAACACATTGTTAAAAAAAACACTAATACTGATTCCTTTGCCTGTTCTCTGTGGGGAGACCATGTTTAATAACATGATGACATCAGTAAATAATTTAGTATCTCAAGACGAGAGAGTGCCTGGACCTACTGTCCCCCAAACTTATACCTTCTCAGGAAGGACTCTTTTTGGATTTAAAAATATATAGGGAAGGCATATCATTATGCAAAAAACCTGGCAAAATTTCCCTGAATTTGCTCAGGTATTTGCTTTCACATGCTATGTTTGCAGAATATTGCCATCTACCCTTTATTTTTTAATGTTTTAGATTTTTATTTCTTTAGTTTTAATTGACAAATAAAAATTATATGCATGTGTGGTGTACAACATGATATTATATATGTACATTATAAAATGGCAAAATCAAGCTAACTAACATATGCATTACCTCACATACTTATCATTTTTTTATGATGAGAATTCTTAAAATCTACTCTCTAAGTAATTTCAAGAATATAAAACACTGCTATTAACTATAGTTGCCATGTTGTACAACGAATCTCTTGAACTTACTCCTTCTTTCTAATTGAAACTTTTTATTCTTTGACGAACATCTCCCCAACTACCCTAACCCACCCCTTAGCCAGCCCTGCTCGCCACCACTCTACTCTCTGCTTCCATGAGTTTGTCTTTTTTCAGATTCCACATAAAAATAAGATTGTACAGTATTCGTCTTTCTGTGTCTGGCTTATCTCACTTAACATAATATCCTCCAGTTTCATCCATGTTGTTGCAAATGGGAGGATATTTCTTCTTTTTCAAGGCTGAATAGTATTCCATTGTGTACAGACCACATTGTCTTTACCTATTCATCTGTTGATGGACACTTAGGTTGATTCCATTCCTTGGCTATTGTGAATAATGCTGCAATGAACACGGGAGTGCAGGTTTCTCTTTGACATACTGACCTCATTTCCTGTGGATATATACCCAGTAGAGGGATTGCTGGATCATATTGTAATTCTATTTTTAATTTATGGAGAAACCTTCATACCTTTTTCCATAATGACAGTACTAAGTTACATAACACCCCTTTAGAATGAATGTTCATGTTCCCTCTTTGCAAGAGACCAATCATTTCTAGTCTTGTTGTCAAGGTGGTGGCCAAACTGTCATCTGATAATCCCTTAGTACAGTACTTGGCAACCCTCAAAATCAAGCAGCAACAGAGGTCTGATCCTCTAATGTGCCCCTTGTTGTTAGAGCAGATATCTGAGGATTGATTCACTCAAAGGGCTGGAGAGTCTTCCTCCCTCCCACCCAGCCTGCAAGACTCATGGTCTGCGTCCGTGAGCACTTCAGCGAAGGGGTTTGGGAGAAGGACTCCGATAATGTGTTTATTCTTCCCCAGACACCCCCTCCCATCCTCAGCTCCAAATCCATTGATCTCCCCCCTAAAGTGCTTATTGACAGAGAACGTGAGTGCTCAGAATAGTGCCAGCTGAAGACAAGCCTCTTCAAACAGAGCAGTCAGGTCTCCTCTTGCTCTCTACAGGCTGAATCCCAAACAGCCATGTTGCTGCCTCAACCTCAAGGATTAGCTCAGGGATTCCCCCTCCTCCCACTACCCACTGCTTTCTTGGGTAGTTGATTTTTTGAGGAGAAAATGCCTGTGGTGGGGGCATGAAATAACACTGCTCGGCTTCAAGAAGAGGCTGGTAAGCTCATTCAGCCAACAAGTAATGTCATCATGCCTCCCAGAGAGCCTCAGCCCCACCTACATCTGCAAATACTCTCTTACTACACACTCTGTGTTTCTGAGTCTCTAATTCTGATTCTTCCTTTGTTAGTGAAGAAGAAAGTGGGTTTCCAGGCATACAACAACAACAACAACAACAAAAATCCATCAAAAATAAGACTGAAGGGAGAGGCAGAGCTTAGCACATGGTTTTTAGCCCCAGGTCTGATTTCACATAAGCTGTAGCCAGATTTGTCTTGGATCATTTCTGCCTCAGCTAGCACCTAATTAAATGATCAGATTGGGTTAAGGTTTATCATCTAGCTGGATTAAGTACAGTTTCCCTCTACAGGAGCTGCAGGACCAAATGACTTCCAGCTTCACATTCCCCTGAATTCTACCAACATGCAGAGCTGCCGTTCATTCAAGCTACGACTGCAAGGCGCCGTGCAGGAGTTGCACAGTCACTTACAGTCCAGGAAAGAGGACAAGAGGTTCAACGTGGCACTTGGTAATGAGGAGAGGCAGAGCCCTGGATTCAAATCAGCTCCTGCCACTGCCACGGCTATCGTGGGAAAGTCCACTTAAGCTCTCTGTGCCTCCATTTTCTCATCTGTAAAATGTGGCTGATGATTGTGTGTATCTCAAAGGGTTTTTGTGAAGATTAAAGGAGATAGTGTATGTAAAGAACTTGGGACAATGTCTGGCACCTAGTACTGCTTTTAGCTATTATTATCACAAGAGAGCCACAAATAGATATAATATATAGCAAAATATCCTGAGCTGCAGAGGAGGATGAAGTATTATTTATTTGGGGGAGGGCAGTGTAAGGAGAATGGATATATTCGAGGTCAAAAGCTAAGCAACAGGCAAGGTAAACCTGCACTATAATATACTATGTTCTGCTATAATATACTATGCTTTGCTATACTGTGCTATTACAGAGAAAGTTCATGGGAAGCCATCATTTCAGACTAGCGTCCTGCACGGGGCCCCAGCAGACCAATCAACCCAGAGTGGAGTCACTCATGCTAGGTGCCATCTAATCAAACTGAACTCTGCGATAGGCCAGTTTCCAAGAGAACAGAAAGTTTGCAGTAACCAATCACAAGGAGCCCAGTATACATGGAGCCAGCATGATAAAAAAGTCCCCTCTGTTTTAACCCTTAAGGAAAGTAACTTTGAAACCACCAATCCACGTTCTGTTCCATTTCTGCTTTGTCCAGCTCTTTCCGCCTGCAAAGCCCAGCCCTTTTGCTCAGCTCCTTGGAGCACTCCTTCTACTTTATAAAATGAGGAGTTGCCCTGTGCTAGAATTGCAAATAAAAGCCAATTAGACCAGTAAACTAAATTTTTTGTTATTTTCCTTTTGTTAGTATATGAGGGTGAAGAGAGAGGGGCTGACCAGTTGTAGGAGACATTGCAGTGGTAGAATCAACAGGGTTTGACAGACATTAGATGGAGTAGACAGTGGACAAGAAGGCATCAAAGACAATTCCAAGTGGTGAGTCTTGGCAAGTTGAGGAATGATGGGATTATGAATAAATTGGGAAGTCACAAAAAACAAACTTGTTTGTGGAAGAATGTGGCAGGCTTGATTTTGGTCATGTGGCGTTTGAGGTGCTAATGGAATATCTTGGTAGTGATGTCTAATTGGCAGTTGGAAATTATGTTCAAGGGAAAAGATGAGTTCTGGAGATACTGAAATTTGAAATCATCAGCAAGAAGACAAAGTTGAGAGTTTCAATTAAACGTCCAGAGGGACAGTAATACAGAATCTTGGACTAGGTATACATTTTGGGTTCCAGAATAGAAGGAACTGCTAGCAAAAGGTGAGGGCGAAGCATCCTTTTCCAGAAAGACAATGCACCAACTCGCCAATCAATGTAAGTATCCCAGGCTCATCAGCAATATGAATGTCATTGTGAATGGATTCATCAAACCACCATTTATTGAATTTTTCCCTCAGTGAAAGGAATTGCACCAGTTCACCTGGAGTCTGATCAATGTTAGGTGAACAGATTAAACTGTCTCTAGAGTAGCAAAGCTTAGGACCAGATGCTGAAGTGGAACTGGCAAGTCCAGCCATGCCCAAGTCCACATTAGCCATTCTGGTCCCTTTCTCTATTGTACTTGGTTAATGACCCTGTACCTGGGCTGGAGTTCCTGAGCATTCCATGCCCACCACCTGGTCTGGAAGCAGCTTTTCTCACCTGTTTTGCCATGCTACACTGAGAAGTGTCCTCCAACTCCTGAATTCTTGTCATACCTTCTACTTGCTTTTCCTCTTTCCCTCTCCTTTGACCAATCCAGCCAATTCATTGCTTCCTACTATTCTATTACTAGTTTTAGATCATTAACACTCTTCCATCCTATCATTCCCTTGCTCAGAAAGCCTCAATAGTTCCTTATTGTCCAGTGCACTGTGTGTGAGCTCCTTAACTTGGCATTGAAAATCCTCCCCAACATGGCTTATCCTCAACCACCGGTGACTTCTGTTGCAGCCAAACAGGACCCTTGATGATTCTTGAACCCCATTGCGTGTCTGCACTTCTATACTAGTGCTGAATCCCAAACTGAAATCTGGTTCATACTTCACAAAGCAGCTGGTTTTTGCACCCACATCTTGAAATATCTATTCCTGTTCTCTAAACTAGATATAAACTCTTCCAGGAGCCAGTAGAGTACAGAGGCCAAAAGCTTGGATTCTAATAACCCACCATCTAGGTTCAAATCCCAGCTACACCATTAGCTGATTGAGAGATCATACACAAGTCACTCTTTGCTCTGTGTTTGTTTCCTGATGGAAAATAAAGAATATTAATTAGATATTAAATGAGGTGGTATACATTCAATCTGGAGCCCGGAGCCCTGTAAGCATGCAGCACACTTGAGCTAGCGTGGCAGGTGCTGCTGCCAGCCCACCCACATGCTCCTGGTATTTGTCTCTGCATTCTCAAGGCTGCTTATGGACAACATTTGTGACTCTACACAGTCATGATGACATATTCAGCTCTCATAAAGGGCAGACTGGAAGTGTCTGAGACATAATCAGTCTCCCACGAAGCAACCCTCAAACAATGATAGATGGAGAGTTAGTGAATGAATATCCCATATTTGGAATAACTCTTGAGCATTTTCTATAGTGTGGACTAGAATCTCTACTGTCTTCCAGAGTTCTCCAGCAGGCTCTAAGGACAGTTGCCTTCTACTGTAACTTGCTTGACAGCTACCTTTTATCAGCTTCCTTCCCTTCCCTGACTTACTCTCCACTCTCCTACATGTGTTTCCTGAGGTCATCATCCAACTAAATTACTTGTACTGTACTTGGATTCTTGTCTTGGGGTCAGATTCAAGAGGAATATAAAATCATGACAGCTCTTATCATTAGAGATGCCTTCTTTCTCTGAAACCACCAAAATATGGCTTTGTTTGCATTAGTCTTCTTGTGGTTAGAATCTACCCGTCTAAGGCTTAAAATCCAACAGAAAAATTAAGACCAGACTACAAATAACTCTAAACAGTGACTAGCACAGTACCTCTCACGTAGACGTTATGCAATCTGTGTTTGAAAAACAAAAGTATCAGGGGAAATCAAAAGGTTACTCCATGAATATAAAAATAGTGCAAGTACTAGTGATTGGTCACTGAAAATATTTGACAAACTTTTGTGGCCCAACACACCCTTGCTCGTGGGGATAGATCTACCTAATACACCTGTAAGTCACTCAGGATGCTGTCCCCTTGACGTCAGGTCTCCTCTCTCCCGCCCCAGCTAGATCCGAAAGGCATTTGCCATGACCTCACCACTGTTTTCTCTTGTTAACGTACTTGTGTAACCTTTTATATTTTCTAAATATGGAAAAATTCTACAGAGATTACATTTTAGGCAACTGCTTCCTGAAGACCTAGAGGTTCTCACTTTAATCTTCTTAGCACATTCTTCAGGTCGCAGTGCGGAGTGGGTGACTTCCCCAGGACTTTTTTGTAGAGGTCTAATCCAGCCATGGGGTGTGGTTTCTTGTAACAGCCAGTCAGGAAAATCTTCCTCACCAAACTCCTGTCCTGACCCCTTCCCGAACTTTGTCTCCCGGATCTTGAGGTCTGTCTTACAGGGAAGACAAATTCTAGAATCAGTGAACTGTGAACTAGAGCCCGAGGATTATCAACAGGTAATGGTGATATGGCATCAGGTGGCCGCATGAGATTTGTGATGACAAAGCTAAGAGTGGGGCCGGGCGCGGTGGCTCACGCCTGTAATCCTAGCACTCTGGGAGGCCGAGGCGGGTGGATAGCTCAAGGTCAGGAGTTCGAAACCAGCCTGACCAAGAGCGAGACCCCGTCTCAAAAAAAAAAAAAAAAAAAAAAAAAAGCTAAGAGTGGCTCCTCCCTTTGGTGCTTCCAACAGCAGCTTTCAAAACTATCCTTCCACGGCAGAGTTCTCAAAGGGGGGCCCATGGACTATGTACGTAGAAGGACTTCTAGAGCTGCTTAAAGTGCAGATCTGGCTGGTCCCACTCAGGCTCACTGAATCAGAATCTCCTGTGCAGCTGCTTCCATTTGCAGTTTTTACAAACTCCCTGGGTGATAAGGTGACCAATTCATCTAAGTTTTAGTATTGGAAATCCCAAGTTAAGGAAACTCTTTAGTCCCAAGAGAGTTGGCCACCCTGTGGGTACACTTTATGCACACTGAATTTTTAGAGCTGTCTTACAGACCCCAACATGTGCCACACTGACACAGATGTTACTTTCACTTGGCAAAAGTCTCTTTGATCCAGTATGACATTGGAGTCAGAGCTCCCCTGGACGTGGGACTTGGTGAGAGCCTTCTGTGGAGCTTGAGTGTTTGGGAGACCCAGAGTGTGTGTCTGTTACTTTACTTTTCCTTTCTTTTCAACCTCAGGTGCGGGGAGTTGAACTTGGTCCTGAGTTTATAGTAAATGATTTTATTCCATGTCTACGAGGCCCAACTCTGGAGTTACATGTTAATTTTTTCTCATTTTCACCCAACTCTCCATGCTCAGTAGAACTTTATAATGTGATTGTTATAGACTCTTGAGTTTGTTTGTATCCTTGTAGAGCATATAGCATTGTTCCTGTAAATTTTGCATTTGCCACAGATTTCTTTCTAACTCTTCCCCTTTTCTGTTAAGTACTGTGTTTAATGCTGTGTGGTCCTTTAATTTGATGTTTCTTGTGGCAGTGTTTGTGCCCTTGTACAATCACCCTACCTTGACCATGGGCTGCACCTAGTGATTTACTCCTAATGAACAGAATGTGGCGAAAGTGATGGCATGTCACTGTTGAGATTAGATTACAGAAAGCCTCTGTCTTCCTCCCTTGCTCTCTCACTTGCTCGCTCTGGAGGAAGCCAGCTATAATTTTGCAAGCTGCCCTATAGAGAGGCTAATAGCAAGGTTGGGGGAGAGGCCTTCAGCCAACAGCCCGAGAGGAATCGAAGCCCTCAGTCCAATAGCAGTGAGGCACTGCATCCTGCCAACAGCCTCGTGGGTGAGCTTGGAAGCAAATCCTCTCCAAGTCTAGTTGAGACTTGAGATGACTGTAGCTCTTGCCAACACTTGATTGCAGCATTGTGAGAGACCCTGAGCCAAAGGACCCAGTTAAGCTGTGCTGACTCTTGGCCCATAAAGACTGTGATATAATAAATGTTTGTTGTTGTAAGATGTTGAATTTGGAGTAATTTGTTACACAGCAATAGATAACTGATATGCTTCCAATCATCACATGCTCCCCGTGGCATGCCCCAGCCACACTGTACTTGTCTGCTCCCTGCAGACAGACAGCTCGCTGACTCCAGCTCCCACTCCTACTGCAGGCACCACCACCATGAATTCCTCCAGAAAGACCCCCTTCTGGACCTGTGTGAGCTGTCCTCTGGGAGGTAAGTGCACTGTGGGAGGACCCAGAGACTAGGAAAGCACTTAGAGCCATGCTCTCAATTTCTCCACTTCCAAAACTGAGAGTATTGCCACTTAGACAAGAAGAGATTTCCGCCCCCAAGCATTTTGTTCTAGAAGTGCATAGTCTTTAAGGGGAAACAGAGAGACCACCTGATTAATGGGTATTTTATATGTGGGATGGTGGGTTAAGGAATAGTCAGCGTGGTCTGTGGAACAACTCAAGGGTTGGTGTCCTGTCTCAAAAAGACCCTCAGATGTGTCACTTCTTTTGTTCCCCAGGCTGACTGATTCCCGCTGGGCTCCAGACATGAAGGCTAAGAGTAAGAGGAGGGAAGCCTTGTTCAAAGCTGAGTGGACACATCTATAACCATTAAAACAATATTTCTCTGTTTGGATTGAGTAAATGGCCTCAAATTCCTGGAAATGTGTGCAGAGACCCCTTGGCCATGAGAAGATCTGTCATTTTATTTTTTACAGTAGGCTGAAATATATTTGGAAGTCACTGGACTGTGTCTGTCCTACATCAAAAGGCGTTTCATAACAAAACACCATCATGCCCCATTTATAGTAATAGCATGCTGTGCTCAGCTGCTGTGGGCAAATAAAATATGTTCTTGTAATATAAACAGCTTCACCTTCCCTCTAAAGACTAAAGGGTCATGAAAGATTTATTTAAATAGGGTTTTGAAATATAGAGACACATACAAATAAATGCATGTTAAACATTCACATGTGTGTATACATATACAGATAGATAGGTAGAGCACACACGAGAGATTGTCATACAAGGGCTCTAAACTATAAAATCTAATATATAGTGTTGGAGGAGAAAATATTAGAGCCAGAGAGACATTAAAAATCTTTCAGCACAAGCACCTCATTTTTTTATTTTTTGTTTTTATCCCAGTTTTTTTTCATTGTGGTAAAATACACATAAAATTTCTCATCTTAACTATTTTTACATGTACGGTTCAGTGGTATTACATACATTCATAATGTAGTGTAACCATCACCATCATCCATCTCTGTAACTCTTTTTCATCTTATAAAACTGAAACTCTATCCTCATTAAACAACAACTCCCCATTCCCTACTAAATCTGACCCCTGGCAACCACCATTCTACTTGCTGTTGCTATGATTTTGACTAAGTACTTTATACAAGTGGAATCTTACAGTTGCCTTTGCCTTTTTATGATTGGCATATTTAACTTAGCATAATGTCCTCAAGATTTATCCATGTTGTAGCAAATGTCAGAATTTCCTTCCTTTATAAAGCTGAAAAATATTCTATTGTATTTATGTACCATAATTTGCTTATCTATTCATCTAGCCACAGACACTTGGGTTGCTATTGTGAATAATGCTGCTATAAGCATGAGTGTGCAAATATCCCTTCAAGACCCCACTTTCAGTTCTTTGGGGTACATATCCAGAAGTGGAAATGCTAGATCACATAGTACTACTATTTTTAATTTTTTGATGAACTGCATAGTATTTTCCATAGCATTTGTACCAATGGGAAGACAGTGTTATCCAAGAGGACTGAACCCCGAGTCAGATGCCTGGAGCTACATTGTTGTGGCTTTGCCACTCACTGGCTGTGTAATCTTAGATAAGTCATCTCACCCTTCTTGACCTCAGCTCCTTTTTCTTAAAGAAAAAAATAATAATTATTATAATAGTCAATATTTAACTATTGTAAACACAGGGTTAAGTAATCTGCATGCATTGCCTTTAGCACAACCCTGTGACATATGAATTATTGTAACATAAGCAGCCTCATAAAGTCCATATTTTACAGATGAGGAAACTAAGGCTCAGAGATAGAAAGTATGGAGCCAGGATTCAAACCTAAGTTCTTAATTACCACGGTCATGGTGATTCTGAATCAGTTTCAGCTTGAACTGGGGCTCTCTGGACGCTAGGATTCAGAAGAGATGCGGCATGTGTGAGGAACTGGTGAGGTCAAGGATGCTGAGTATTTAATCAGACAAGAAACCGCAGACTGAACTTAGTGTCAGGGAGACACTGGTTTTGGAGGAAAAGGGAAGATTCTATCTACTTCTGATGCCAGTCACTGCAGTTTTGTGGTGCCAGCAAGAAAGCAAAGTAAAAACAAAAAGAAAGGTGGGTTATGAATATGCAGAGCATCTGCGGAACTGGTGCCAGCATCTCCAGTAGTTATGGCTGAGTACACCCCACCATGGACACTGATGACCTGGACACGACACTGGCAGGAACTGAATGCCTTCAGCAGACATCGATGACAGAGTCTCAGCAGTGACTGAAGTCATTACCCCAGGGGAGCAAGGGCAGGAGAGGGTAGATGCACCAGATGTCACATGCCAGCCCAGAGGACCAGTTTGCAGAGTGTGTATGAGGCAACCTCTGAGGCTACCCATGAGACACCAAGGGAGACAGAAACCCAGGAAAAGCTAGAAGAAATGTGAGAGAGAGCTTACATTTCTATAGAGTAAAAGTGTATTTTCCTGGAGAAATTCTGTGTTTGCTCTTGGGATCCTATTTTTATCCTCAGACTTGGGTGGTCTGAAAAATGCAGGTTCCTGATGACATGGAGGGGTGCTCCTCCCCGGCGCTCTGTGAGGGTCTTTCATTTTGCCTCCTGGTTCCCAGAATCACACAATATTAGACTCTGTTGATGGAGGCACCAGGGCTGGCAAATGGCAGTGCACATCCCTTGGTGAATCTTGAAAGCATTTCTGATGCTCATTTGTTGCCCCTGGGACTCTTGATATTGAACTATGGTTACCTAGTTTAGTGGCCTCAGTTCTACTTGGTGAGAAAAGAGAATACTTTCTCTAACTGGCCACAGTGCTCTCCAGGGAACGACGATGGATCTGGGGCAAAGAGGCATTGTTCTCTGCTGGCTGTTAGGAGTCACAGCTTCTCTGTGGGAAGGCGGTTTGCAGCTGTCCCATCCCATCCCACTGAGGTAAGTGCTTGCAGGGAAGGGAGCTGGGGGGAGATGCGGTGAGGACCACATTCCTCCTACCAGGAAAAAGGGGCTGGCTTCTTTCTGAGAACTGCTTTCTGCTGGGAAGGGGCTGGATGAACCATCTAACCCCACCTTTTTCTTAGAAATGGAGAGATTTCCCACCAGAGGAAGGAGAGGGGAGGCAAGAATGGAAAGGACTCAGGGCATGTCCCTTCCTTTCCCTCTCCAACAGAAAGAAAAGCTGTCTTCCATTAGGAAGGAGAAGGAGATTCAAAACATCTGGCGGGAAAAGTGCTGGTCCCGGAGGGCCCCGTGAGAGCAGGGCAAGATGCAGGAGGGTGAGAGGCATGCAGAGGCGTCTGGACAGGGTGCCCGCTTTGCAGGACCTACATGGTCCTCAGCGCCTTTTCCTCTTCACTCTGCCAGGGCTCCTGGTCAGGCTGAGGCCTTTGGCTGCCTCCCACTCTGGGCTAAAGGGAGCAGGAACAGCAGCCCAAACAGGGGCAGCACAGCCAGAACTTTCTCTTGGGGGTCAGTGAGTAATTTGCACAACAGCAAGACCATCCACTAAGGCGGTTCAGGAGTTCACAACCTCTAGTAAGACATCTAAGCAGTTTGGTTTTGCCTGTGGAGAGCCTCCTCTCTAATCTCAAAGCAACCAGGCTGCCTTCCTCCCCCATTTTGAAACACTCCCAGTCTCCTACCTCTTCTAAGAAGCCTTCTCAGATTGGATTATGTCTGCAGAAACTGCATATTCCACCTCCCCAGCCAAAGACAAAAGGCCAGTGCCGTGGGGTTGCTGCCCTTTCCCGTTGCAGGCATGTGGGGTGGACTGCCCGCCTGCCCTCCTCACCCAGGCAGAGCTGTTGACTGGGAGACATGGGGGGTGCAGACAGAGCTGTGGCTAATTTCCTGGAAAGCAAGCTCCTATCTCAGAGACCCCAGGGTTGCCAGGAGTCATGAGGCCCCACAGCCTGAAGGCTCCTTTAAAGATGACCTGCAAGGTAGGATTTACTATTAAATACATTCCCTAAGAGATCAAGGCCCAGCAGGCTGTGATCAGGATTTCCCTGGGGGTGGGCAGGTTGAGTCTGTAAAAAGGGGTGAGGAAAGGTCCTTGTAATGTGCCCAATGACTGACAGAGCAGAGAAATGATCCGACTAGGGGCTGGGCACTCTGGGAATCATGCAAATGTGGGCCTGGGTCTGTTTTCCATCAGCCTTTCTCACTGGAGCATGGTGGTCTCCTATGGGTTTACAGTTTGTACCAAGCACCCAGGCCCCAGAGAGTCCTCTGCCTTATGGTGTTACCAAAAGTTCAGCATTTGTCCCTGAGGCCACATCAGAAGAATGAGGACAAGTGGCTTGAGGAGAAGGAAAAAGGAGTTTACTAATCTGGCAGCAAACAAGGAGATTGGCAGACTCCCATCTCAAAGTACCAGCATCCTGCTTCTGAGCAGAAGTACAGAGCTATTCGAGGTTCTGATTCATCCCATCTTTGGCTAAGACAGTCTCGTGACCTCCATCTGGACAATTCCCTTGAGCCATCTCCTCTGGCACAAAGAACAAAGGACACTCTTCTGCCCCTCCCAACCACTGGCCCAAGACAGGGATATAGGTTTTAGTTCTCAAAAAGGGTAAGGGGGTTTTGAAGAGACAGAAAACATGTTTACCCTTTTTCAAGCCATTTTCTCTGTTGCAATGCAAGGTGGACTCCCCAACCCACTTCAAGCCATGGAGTCCCGAGCCATGTCCCAACAGAGCAGCCACTGGAAGGCACATGGCAAAGCTTCATCCCTGCCCTGTGGGCCTCTGTGGCCTCTGAGGCTTCCAGCCATGATGGCAATAATCAGTCAACTATAACTGTTAAACCTCAGCTGGTTCATATATAGAGATATATATTTCTGCAAAGGAATAGTGTCATGGACTGTCAGAGCTGAAAGAGATTGTAAACATTGAGACCAATTTTTATTTGGTACAAAAAGAAACTAAGGTCCAAAGAAGTTGCATGATGTGACCAACGTCACACAACTAGCTCGGTTACGTAGGTGTTAGTTCCTCCTCTGCAAAGACCTCTACCCTGTGCTGTTTCCATAAGAAGTGGTGTCAGGGTAAGACACTAAGAGACCCTAGGCATGGAAAAACATTAATGAAGCATTCAAAATAAATACAACACCAAATTTTAAAAGCTAAAACTTACAAGTTTTACTAAAGTGAAAATAACTTTTTTTTCCCTCCTGGGTATTTTGATTGTAAAATTCTGCAAAAGTTCATTAGAGATGAACTTATCTATTTTTTGTTTAATTCGTGCTTAACCTGGTGCCTTGTAACACATGCTCGGTCTTGCTGATTGCGTGATAACCCACAATGATATATGCCATATACTTTGAGAGTGAGCACATTTATGTAATGAGAGTCCCCACACTCTCATTTTCCCTTTGTGTCTTCTCTGAGGGCTCTGTGGTGGAGGAGAAACTTTAGGAGTAGTTTAAGGGCTGGGCAGGGACACAGAGCCAGGGTCCCCCAGCCAAGTAAGGGTGGCATTATCTTGGTAACAGTTGTGCCTACTCACTGGGCTCTTGTGCCACGCCTGGCCTCCCTGGGAATCTGGGGAAGTGCTGAAGCCTATTTGGTGGATCCCTTCTTCTGCCCTGCAGGCTTCCTGCATCCCCAGCCAAGAACCCAACCCGATGAGTGAGGGAAGAGCCAGAAAGTCCAGACTGGTGCACACTGGGAAATGGGCTAATTTTAGATCTGGGGACTGGGTGGGGATCAGATTTGAGGGTGGGGATCTTGGATGGGGGCCACTTGCAGATTCAAGGCTAAATGCTGGGGCCTAAGGCTCTCCTAGAGCATGCGAAAGGAAGACTTTGTGGGTCCATGGAGCGGGCAGACACAGGCGCAGCTGTGAGGGCATAGATGTGCGAAATTCCCCCAGGAAAAGTAGCAAAGGTCTATTCAGTCTGGTAAATTGGTATATTAACTCCCTCCAATCTCTTCCTCCATTTCAGAAGCAGAATTTGCTGTTTACATAACCCTCTTACACTGATCCTTTTAGGACTGAAAGGCAGCTGTAACTTATAGACCCCGAGAACTGAGGAACACAGACGGACAGACAGGCAGACAGAATAAAAGCGAACACGGGTGCCCAACCACACATTCAGAGTCGTAGGTTATTGCTCACCTCTGCAGGCAAAGCTGGCTATAAAATTACGAGCTTTGACTCTTCTTTTAGTATTTTGTAGGATTTTTCCCTCCAAAATCATTTTAACTTTGACATTTGCTTGCTTGAGATTTCCAAAGAGAAGTTCAAAGCAATACCCAGAACCTGTTGAAAACTGGTATCATGGTCAAGGTATGAGTTGAACATATTCTTTCGTTCCCTCACTTGGAAGTAGCAGTTGAGAATTTTTAGGTTCTTTTCCTCCTAATTTCCACACCATGAGAACTCGAGGCATGTTCTGATATGAGGCCAACTGGTACTTTTATAACTTTGAAAATGGCTGATGATGAAAAAGATATGGGAAGGGGTAAATAAAAAAAATTCCTTCCCCCCCAAAAAATAAACAAGTGCTTTTAAATAATTTATTTAGGTGATCAGTGCTAATCAGATTAACTTTATTTTGAGGCCCTGAGAATCGTATCATAATCCCTGAAATCCTGACTCAGAATCATGCCATTTGTGGGACGCTGAGCTCGATCTGCTTGGGGAGTGGGGAAGAGAGAGAGGGGGAAGAGGAGGAGGAAAGCCCAGCTTTTTCCTTTGTTTCCTTTTGAAATAAAGCAAGAAAGTGCTGAAACACCCCTCTTAGGCTGGAGAGAAGCCAAGGCTAATCTGGGTGGATTAAGTAGCCAGTGCACCCAGGACATTTCTAGTATAAGAGGTCAGGAATTAGGAGCTGGTGTGGCTACAGCAGAACCTTCAGGAATCTGACACCTCCCCTCCAAAGCCTGCTGCTGCACTGACCGACCTTTTCACACACACAACCAGGAATTAGAAAGCCTGTCTGAGCTCACCTCTCTCTGACCTCCCAATCCTACCCGGCTCCCCAGAGACACATCTGGGGCCCATCTGAGCTCAGACGCTGGAGAGGTTTATCACACCCATCCTCCGCCAGTGGCCAGAGGTGTCAGGGGAGAGGTGATCGCCAAGGCAACAGGGAACACCCCCACCCCGGGTCACCCTCTAGATGAACATGTGGAGCATGGGGGTGAGGGATCCTAGGCCAGCTGGCTTTTCCAAACAGGCGCTACTTATCCGTCTCTCCGGGATTGAAGGGGCCATCCTAACACCAGCCTAACACCACTGCCCAGCCATCCCACTAGAAAGTAGGTCCATGGAGAGAGCAGCAGCCTTATCTATCTTTCTCAAACTGCGTTTCCACTGCCTAGCACAATGCCTGGCACAAGCGGAAACATATCCTTGTTAAGTGAATGCAGGAATGAATGAAGGAAGGAAGGAAGGAAGGAACGAGGTCTCGTGGAGCCCAATCTTCCTGACAACGCTCTGGACTGTCAGCCTCTATTTTTACCTCCCACTCTCCTTTTCTTAATCTAAGGCTTCCTCTTCAAGGTCCCCTTCTCTCCGTGTCATAGCACTTGGAAGGCCGAGAGCGTGGCTAGGCTCACAGTGGCATGCACGGGATTGCACCCATTCCCCAGGGTGTCACTTTGCTCAGGCTGCCATAACAAAATGCCACATGCCGGGAGCCTTAAACAACAGAAATGTGTTGTCTCACAATTCAGAAGGCTGGAAGGAAGCCCAAGATCAAGGTGCCAGCAGGGTCAGGTTCTGGTAAAACGTCTCTCTTTGGTTCATAAACAGCCCCCTCTGGCTGTGGCTGTGTCCTAACATGGCCTTTTCTTTCTGTGCCTGTCCAGAGAGAGACAACAATCTCGGTGGTATCTCCTCCTCTTTTTATAAGGACACACATCCCGGGGCATGAGGGCCCCACATTTAACTTTAATTACCTCATTAAAGGCCCTATCTCCAAATATAGTCACCTTGGCGGTTACAGCCTCAACATATGAATCGGGGTGGGGGGGGACACAATTCAGTCCCTAACATCAGGCAAGAAGAGCTATGCCCTGGGGCTCGCACTTTAGAGGACACCACTCTGGCACTCCTCTGGCCACACCCCTCCCCAGAGCGCGAAAAATCTGCAAAATCAAGGGATCACATCCACCCAAAGCTGGTGCTTCACCTTCTAAACCATATGTGGGTACATGGGACCCCAGAATTCCCTTCCCAAGGAAGGACCATGCCTCCCACTCAGTGGATGTCCAAGGTGCAGCTATTTCTGGGGAGTAGGCGCAGAGCTTGGAATGTGAGCCAGTTTGTCTCCACATGAGCCCAATAAGGGCCCTCATGTTGTGGGAATGTGCCCAGGGAGGAAAAAGAAAGGGGGTGATCCATGATCCAGGGGCCAGAGGCTGGGCCTGGGGGCCAGTTCACCACCACCCACCATACTGCGGCAGGAGGCTAGTGTATATTTATTTAATACTTCTTTAGCTTTATGTATAGCTTTGAAATATTTAGATGTGCTGTGCGGGCTTCCTTTCGTACTTATCCCCCCTAGGCACAGCAAATATTACAGATGTGCCCAACCTTACATCCCAGTTGCAGTGGGACAGTCCCTGTTTATGCCTGACATCCCACAATAATACCCATGGTAGTACTGATACCATCGCACTTTTCACTTTCAAAAATGTCTTGTTTGGGGATAATAAATTATATGCTCCTCTCAGCCAAGAAATACAACACTAACACAGAATTTGGGGAACAGACCAGTAAGAGATTGGTCTAGAACAATAGAATAGTTGTTAGTCCACCCCTGAGCTGGCTGCAGGATGTACAAGATGTACAAGACATGCTTCCTCCCTTAGGAGTTTGCTGATTATGTACGGGGTACCAGACTTCCATTTTGCTTTCTCTAGAGAACAATGTAGGAAAATGCACAGATGTGGTTGAGTTTTTAATTAATCAGGGCCCCCATATATAGTGTGGATAATGAAAGAAACATGACTTTGCAGAATTCTCCAAACTAAGGCTTCTAGGCTGGAGCAAAGAAAATGTTGGAAAACTCATTAAACGAAAAGAATAATCATACAAAAAGAATAAAAATATTTATGCATATATAAAACAATAAACAAAAGAAGCCCATGAAAATTTCTTAGTGTCTCCCAGAGCCCCAGGTAAAGGGCTGAGCAAAGTTCTGAGGCATTTTCTTTTCCTGTGGTCAAGTCCTCATTTCCAATTAACACTCTAGTCACATCCCTTCCTGGGGCCAGGAGCACGAGGAAGCTCGAAAACAGGTGGGGACCATCTGGACCAGCTACACTGACCTTTGTCTGGTTGTTTTAAATCTCACCTTGCTCCTTCCCACTGGGTCCCTCAACTCCCTTCCTCGGATGCTAAGACCTCTATGTCTTGATCTCATGAAGTCTCTGAAGCTCTGTCACCTTTTCTGCACGAAGCACCTGCCATATGGACACCCTCCTAGTTGTTTTCTCCTCCGTGAGCATCCACATGGATCGGAGTACCACAGAGTCAGGTTCACAGCCCTGAATTTGCCGCCAAGGTCATTACCTCTCTCTTTGGCCACTGTGGGAGATGGTTCTTTATTAGGGCCTTTATTAATTTTAATATGTAACTTTTTTAGAAATAGATAATATTCCTATGGAACAATATTCAGAATCCACAAAGGGGAGTACTATAAAAAGTCTTATCAACTTGGTCCTCTACAGTTCTGTGTATTTTTTTCCAGAAAGATTTGTTCTTTCCTCTTTCTAAATTTTTACCTCCTATTTTCCCCTCAAAAGAAAAGAAGTGAGAATATACAAAACATATTGTTCTGTACTGTTTTTGTTTTAACAAACTTTTTTATTTTAGAATAGTTTTAGATTTCTAGAAAAGTTGCAAAAATAGTACAGAGAGTTCCCATAACCACACACACGCACACACACACACACACACACACACACAATTTCCCCTGACAATATTTAGAAATACTGGTCAAGTATTTTTTATTTTTCTGATGTTTTCTCACAGTTAGACGAGGGTTATGGGTTGGAGAGGAAGACCACAGAGGTCAAGTGCCATTTCATATTAAAGGTACACAGCACACTATCAATATGACTTATCTATCACTTGATGTTAACCTTGATCACCTGATGGAAGGTATTTGCCAGGTTTCTTCACTACAAAGTTATTCTTTTTTCCCCATCTTTGCAAATGCATGCTGTATTCTTTGGAAGGAAATCACTAGGCACAGCCCATACTTAAGAAGTGGAATTAATGTTCTTTCTCCTTAAGGGTATCTATATAAATTATTTAGAAATTTTTTGCACAAGAGATTGGTATTTTCTCCCCTATTTATTAATTTCTTCAATCATTTATTTGTAGTAGTATGGACTCACACATTCATTTTATACCTTGTGTTATAATCTGTGTTAGTCTGCTTGGGCTGCCATAACAAAAAATCACAGACAACAGAAGTTTATTTTCTCTCTGTTCTGGAGACTGTGAAGTCCAAGATCAAGGTGCTTCCAAGATCAAAGTGTTGTCCAATTTGATTTCAGGTGAGGGCTCTTCTCCTGGCTTGCGGATGGCCTCCTTCTCACTGTGTCTTCATATGGCAGACAGGGAGAGAGGGAGCTCTCACCTATTTTTTCTTATAAAGGTACTAATCCTACTGGATCAGGGTCCTGCCCTGTGTTCTCATTTAACTTTAATTACTTCCTAAAGATTCTATTTCCACATATAGTCACGTAGGGGGTTAGTGCTCCAACTAATGCATTTTGTGGGGATGCAATCCAGTCCATAGCATAATCCAATACTACTTTGTTTTGTTTCCCAAATTGTTCCAGTGTTGGCTATTGGAAGCTCTTTCAGTTGGCTCCTGTGTCCCTTTGACATAATCCCATCATGTGGGGGCTTTGGGGGCACTTCTTTACTTTGCATTTTGATTTTTTCATTTAATGTCCAATTTAGAAATTATCTCATACTGTGAACATCTTCCTTATTTAGTTTACAGCTGAGGAGATTGCTACTGAACAGTCATTTGGCTAACCAGTCTCTTACTAATGAACATTTAGGTTGTGTTCAGTCATTTGCTATTAGAATCAATATAGCTTTGAGTAACATGATATGTAATTGGTATAATGCCAGACAATTTCCTGGATTAGTGTCTTAATCTTTTCAGGCTGCTAAAACAAAATACCATAAACTGGATACTTTATAAACAATAGAAATTTATTATATTTCTCACAACTCTAGAGGCTGAGAAGTCCAAGATAAAAGGATTGGCATATTCGGTGTCTGGAGAAAGCTTGCTTTCTGGTTCCCAAATGATGCCTTTTCGCCATGTCCTCATATGGTGGAAGAGGTGAGAGTCTCTCTGGAGCCTCTATTATAAAAGGCACTAACCCCAATCATGAGGGCTACACTCTCATGACCTAATCACCTCCCAAAGTTCCCACCTCCTAGTACCACCACTTTGGAGGCCAGGATTTTAACACATGAATTGTGGGGGGATATAAACATTTAGTCCATTTTGATGAGGAATTTCTGGCTCAGAGGAATATGTGTGTGTCCTTTTGGAGGGTACTGCTAATTGCCCTTCAATGAGGTGGCCCTAGTGTACATTTCCATAATTAGTGGTGGGCAGTGCCTGTTTTGCCCAGCTTTTCCCATATGGCATATAGTTAAATGTTTTCATTTTCTGCTGATCCTTAAGGTGGAAAATAGGCTATTGTTTGGAAGACTGCTCTGACAAATGCTCTATTGCCCACGCTGGTCACTCACTCCAACTTCTGGGAGGACGCGAGACTATTCTGTATTCTGATGTATCTTAGCAAGAGAGCTCCACCCAAAGCTTCCTGTGTGTTCCTCCTTGTGAACTCACATCCCGCTCACCCCCTAACTGGGAGGGGAAGTCAGGACCACACCAGACCCCATCTCACCATCATAACCTCAGCATGGCAGGGCGGGATGGCACTTCAGACATCATCAGGTGCAGAGTCCTCATTTTACAGTGAAAGGCATGACGTGTCCATGGTCCCACAGCTGGCAAGTGCCAGAGCCCGAGCCAGACTCCACGTCTTCCAATTCTTAATCAGAAGCACTCTTTATGATGCCGGCCCTGACTAGGATTCAGCAGCTGCTCTCACTGTAAACCACTGGATTCCACTAAAATAAGGTGAGCTGCTGGTCAAAAAGAGAGAGATCCATTTAGTATTAAATTAATGGGAGACCTGGAGTCAGAATCCCCCTGCTGTGTGTCTTGGGAAAGTAAGAGGATGCAAGATGTTTTAGTGTTAATAAAAATCAAGAAGTTGCATCTGCTTACCTCACGAGTGGGCAGCAATGTCAAGTAAGTGAATATGAGTACCTCTGAAAATTTTACTAGTTATGGCAATGATATCAGTGTCTTTTATTTGCAATTTATTTGTTTTTACTGAAACAATTATATTCCTGGGTGGTGCTAGAAGCCAAGCAGATGACAAGTTTGTTTTTTGAGGTGATCTAGTTTCACTTCCCCATTCTTGGGCAACTGTAAACTACACGTAGCACCTTCCATTTGCTTTTTCATACCTGCCTTCTCCCTCCCTGTTTTCTCCTATCTCTCTAGCATCTTTTCTCCATGGTTACCTTGAGCAAATCACTTCCTCTCCCTGGGCCTCTGTGTCCTTATTTGTATGATGAAGAGACTGTGCTGGGTGACTCGTGAGTTTCTTTCTGGTCCTGAGATTCCAGATGACCTTACTCATCATTTCTTCATTATTTTTTCTCATTCCCAATAACACAAGAATTCTAGTTGTACTTGGTTGGGGGCCTGATAGTTTCTTTCTTGCAGAGATGTCTGGAACAGGGTGATTTTTAACTCACTGTGGTAGCCTCCCCAATTCATTCTGTCCAGGCCACTGGGATCAGCTCAGGATCCCTAAATGAAGAGTGACATTGTCCAAGAAGATAAATATAGAGAAGAGGAGCAGCAGGAACTCCAAGTTGTTCAGATACTCCAGTTGTTCAGATACAGATGAACTGGAAGTTAAAATACTGGGCTGCTTCTTTACTGGTTGGTAGTTAGTGTCTCAAGAATCCAGAGGGATACCCAACTCTGATCACTTCCTAGACACCCCATTGGTGAGGGAGAGATTCCCCATCCTACATAGTATGAGGTGGCCAAACACACAGCACCCAACATTGAACAGAAGAGATCAACAGCAGTTTGTTAGTCACATACTCTCCCAGCTCAGGGGAGGAGGGTATCACATGCCTCGCAGGGCCAGATGGAGATTGCACGTGGGGATGGAGAGAACTAGCAGAAGTCGTGGCAGGCAGGCTTTGTAGTAACAAGAGGGTGAGGTGGCCTCTGGTCCCCAGAGGGGAGTCATTGTTTTGTTTGAGTACTTTCGTAGGCTGGCAGGGAACTAAAGCCCACTAGGCTGAGGACTGAGTGGTGTGCATTTGGTCCATCTGATGGGGGAACTAGCCAGGTGGGGAGCCTTTCCTGTTGGGTGAGGAGGCATATCTAGCAAAAGCAGGAGAACTCACGGTTAGGCCTTTGGGGCCCTGTGAGATGCAGAGATGTCAAGGCAGCACATGAAATTTTAGGCCTTACTATAACTGCTCCCTGTCACTTCCCAGCCCCATCTTCAACTCAAATATGGGCCTCTCCATGATCCAGCAACCAAGGCTTTAAGGTGTGGTGCAACAGCGACCCTCAGTCCCTGATCCAGCAAAAGGCTGCTCGGTGTCCTTTTGATCGTGTCAGTGCCCATGCCCCACCAGCTGCTGAATGCTTCGAATGTCATCCTGGCCACAACCATTAACATTACCATTATTTAGCTCCTTATAGAAAACGTTTTCTAGCCCCACAACATTATCTAATGGTAGATGTGAGAGCATTAATAATAGGTTAGGGACACTGATTTTGGAACAGAGGGTTCTCATCTGGCTCAGGGGGAAAATGCTAAAATCGAAGGGATGAACAGAGATTAGAAGCGGGTTGGACAGCTGAAGCCAATAATGCCAAAAGGGCCATTGGCAAGTTCCTCAATGACAAGAGAGTGTCCAGGACCGAAGAGTTGAAAACAAGTGTGATGAGGCATGAGAATGTTGGGACAGAAAAAGCAGTCCTGGAAGAGTTGCCAAACTCTCCCTCTGCTATGCACCATTTCCTTTAAGGGCCCAGGAGTGGGGACCACACAAGAAACAAGGGTGGAAGTAGGTGAAATGTGCAAGAATGAATTAAATCCATATAGAACTGACCTATCTGAAAACATAATTTTTAGTTTTCTTCTTACCCTTATACCTTGGTAAAAAGGAGGGGACTGGAAGATTTGACTGATGTCTTCAAATCAAGAGATCTTATTCTTTAAAATATTAAATGCTAGTAAAATTGACACCTGATATGGTCTGGAATTGAGATAAAGAACATAAGTTGAAATAACAACACGTATGTTGAACCATCCTTGCATCTCTGGGATAAAGCCCACCTGGTCATGGTG
>VBSM01001562.1:54814674-54920710 GCA_008086735.1 Cheirogaleus medius
AAAAAAAAAAAAAGAAATAATAACACGAATAAGAACATTTTTTCCCAGAAAGGACTGGAGAGGTGGGAATGAGTTTCTGAAGGAGTAAGTGGAGTTTCTCTTCCTGGAGCCACCTCACGGAGACTGTTGTACCCAGGCGCGAGGTCTTCTTGGCACCTGAGACTCCAACATGGCATTTCTGCCCTCATGGAACCCCCGCGTGGAGTTCTGAGAAGCAAGCTTCTGCCAAGGGTCATTGCCTGGCATTTCCACTACGTGCTCGCATGCATCTTTGTTTCGAAGGGAAGACTGGTGGGTGGGGTGCTCCAGTCTGGGAGACAGTGGGTGGTAAAAGTTTCCAGGAAGACAGAGACAGGCCCATTGGCCCAGCTGGTCAGAGCATGGTGTTAATGAGGCCAGGTCATATCCTGGTCTCCCACCACACCCAACCAGCAGTCTCCTTTCTGGGGTCACAAATTGCACTCTTCACCGGAAAAGGAAGAGCCAAGGGAGAGGGTGGGGATAAGTCTGTGCAAAACCATCTTCTCTGCTGAAAAAAGAATTCTGTTGATGGAGGGTTCTTGGCATCTTCTTTATGTATACCATCTCTTGTTTATCTGGGGCATGATCACAGAGGGACACTGCACCAGTTAGTTTTGGCTGCATCACAGCCTCAAAATTTGATGGCTTAAATAAATAAATATTATTTAATTCACAATCCTTTGGGTCAGCTGAGCAGTTTCTTCTGGTCTAGCACATCTCAGCTAATTATTCCGGCACTTCCTTGTGCATTTGCAGTCAGATGGAGCATCGGCTAAGGGCTGGATGACCTAGGATGTTCCCACCCACACAATCTGGCTACTGCCCAGTCAGGACAATAGGGTCCTATAGGACTTTGACTTTGTGTCTTTTATTCTCCAGAAGACTAGCTCTCTTCCTATGGCTTCAATGGCAGAGGACCCAAGGGCAGCAAGAGAGGGTGAACTCGCATGCATATAGGCCTCTAAATGTTGCCCAAATATTGACTTAGATTTATTCTGGAAACAGATGTGATAAGACAGCATCAATACATTCTAAATGAACTGTGGTTACGTTAATGCAGAAAACTGTACTCAGTGCTTTATATATATTATCTCATTTAATCCTATGAGGGGGGCAGGAATTATCTGGTCCAAGTTCACCCTGCTCTAAGGTGGTAGAGCCAACATTCAAACTCCAAACTTAAACCGCCAGCATACACAATCACAACTCACACACTTTGGGAATGACATGCCTGTTCCAGCAATGTCACCATCATTCAAAACATCACTGGAATTCCTTTTGTCAAATCCACAGTGTCTTGGCAACACTGAGGCAATTGGACAGAATAGGCTTTGCCACTTGTGGCACCAACGCAAGAATTGGATTTGACTCAGATGACCAAGGTGAGTGATCAAGCTGAATGTTTTTGGATGACAACCAAAGTGTAGCAAGAAAGAAAGAGGATTCAGTTGTGTCAATGGGAAGATGTTTGCCACCTCATCTTTTTAGGGTTGGAATTGGGATTGTTAGCTCTTGTTTGCAGTGCCAATTCCACTTAGTTTTTCTGAGACATCGGGCAAATCCCCACCATGGCTCAGTTTTCTCCTCTGTATAATACAGGACTTAGATTATACAGTTTCTAAGATCCTTCCAGTTCTAGAAATCTATGATTCTTCAATATGTTGTTCCCTAGAAATGATCATTTTAACTAAAAACAATGTACATTTCTCGCCTTCAAAATTAGGACATGACTTTGCCACTACTCCTGACTTCAGGACGTGGAGGAGACAGAGATGCTGCTTAGCAACAGACCAGATTGCTTTGGAGATGAGGGATTGGGGGGCAGTGTAAACATCAGATTCAGGACAGGAACTCAGACTTGAATGCTTCAAGTCTTGCCTCTTGACCCTCCATGCACTATCAATTTTATCATTTATCCATTGACTTTCCTGAGCAGGAAAGAGACCAGGTCAAGTAGCATATAATATCCTTCTTATTCCCACGCAGATGTCTGAGGCTTCTTTCTCCTTTGGTCAAATCTGATTTGTATTTTTTCTTGGTTAATGCCTCCAGAGTGCACTAGGCTGCTTTCTGCCTAAATGTCACATAAATCAAAGTGTGTAATGTTGCAAGGGTAAGCAGAGGTGCAGAGTCAGCCAGGACTGGGATGCTAAAGACAGGATGAGCCATCCCATTTCCCCATTTCCCAGACCTGTTCTTTTCCTCCTGCAAAGCCTTAGGAAGGCCTCACGGGGGAGGCTTGAATTCATTCCCACCCAATGCTGATGGTTCCAGCTACTCAACCTTTTACTAAATAGCTCTGCACAGCTGTTTCTAGTTAGGTGTCTGTTTATGTTGTTGGCGTTCATGTGCTTATTTATCATGTGTGCACTTTGTCTCTTCAGTTCCCCAGCTACCCAAGGCCCCCAGAAAATCCACTTGGGTGCATTTGAAATCCCAAGTGGAAGCAATCACACAGCAACAAAGTGTTCAACTTCAGGAAGCATTTACAAAGGTTGTATTTCATAGAGTGCCCTCTCTGTCATTCATAAACACAAGGGAAGTTAGAATTGAAGGAATGTGTTGCAAAGACTTATCAAAAGAGTAAATTTTACTACTGCAATAAAATTAGATTGTAATCTCCTTAAAACAGGTACTTTTTCCTTTTTAAATTTCTCTGATGACTAATTTAAGGCTTATCTCTGACTTTACCCATTCATTTTTTCATTCATTCATTCAATGAACATTTATTAAGTTTCTCCATGTGCATTGTACTGCTCAAAGCCTTGTAGGAGATACAATAATGTGTTTTGCTGCCTCTCAGTAGAACAGTGTCTTGCCTGGCAAATGGGCTTAGCTAAATTATATAGGGGCTTTTCTGCTTGTCTTAAACTTCAAAGATCAGTCTGAACATGAGGTGAAATCACCAGTGTCCCTGGCAGGGAGAGACCTATTCCACACCTAACACATCATCCTAAATGGTAGGCTTTTGACAGTCCTTTTAGTGAGATATGTCTTTGTCTAGGCTTATATAACCAGTACTGCAACATTCAGATATTTTGCCACTCAGAGCTCAATCAGCAAGCTCAGTTTGAAAGGGATCACTGTCTAGACACATGCTCCCCATTCTCCTGCTATCGTTGCCAAATAATGACTTTCTAATTTTATCGTCCCTTCTACATTTATTAGTTGACTTTCTAATGTGAGGAAGAACTTTCTCTTCTATTCAGTTAGCTAAATCAATGGAATCTTGTTCCATTAAATAACCTATATCCTAAAAAAAATAACCTATATCCTTTACTATCATAATTTATTTTGATGTCCAAACTGCCCCAGAGTTGGCCAGTAGAAGCCTTCACAATCTTGCTCCTGTATCCTTTTGACATGTCTTTGAGTACCTTCTTACCTCCTGAAACACAAAAAGATATTTCAGGTTTATCTTTTACTTTCCCTCCCCCAACCATGGAATCAGTCATTTCTTGAAAGAGCCCTAATTCTTTTTGGTAGAGAATGGTATGTAGAAACCAAGATCTGGAAACTAGGTGTGTCCATTGCACTGGGGTTTATTGGTTTTAGGTCCTCTAAGAGGACAGAGATAGGAAATCGATGTATATATGAGGTCTATCCATATCCAGCCATGTAATATGAAAAATAGAGACATTTATTGAAGAAGATACAAGATGCAAGAAACATTGTACATAGGATAATGATGCCTCAGTCCCCTTCAAAGTAGGCACCTTGGGACCTCCCTCACCCAGTTCCCCAAGCATCTCTTAACCTAACCTGAACACATTCAATATTCTCAGGTGTTCTGCTTATTGCAGGCCTTCCAGAACGTGGATCACTTTCAACAGATTCTCAACCAACCTTGAAGCATTTGTGCTACACTTTTATTTGCACTGCACTCATTGCATTGTCCTCAAAAGCCTTCTGAATCATCCTAATAGTTTCCAAAGAGGAATGTTCAAGCTTAAGGCAAAATTTGATGCAGATTCGTTGCTCTACTGACTCAGTCATTTTGAATGCGACGGCCACGCAGTACACATGCTCACTCAATGGTGTCTAGCGCCCCACTGACTAGTACAGTGGGGCTGTCATTGTTCACACACGTGCGTTACAGTCCACTCTCCTTGGCTGCCAGGTTACACTGATGTTGCGCAAACTGTTCTCATTATATTAACAATGACTGGATACTCATATACAGACACACACGCGCGCGCGCACACACACACACACATCTGCACCCACATACATCTCTATATTTGTATCTACAAATGTTGATTTCTCCCTGTATCTATGTACTAAGTGTCATGAATTCACAGTGAATGCTCCAATTCCAATCCAGAACCCTCCGATTCGTTCTAGCTTTTCCTCTTATCATATTTATAACTACCTTTTCTGAAAATGAGGACACTGGCTCCCATTATCTATGATATATTTACTTATTTGCTCAGTACTAGAATTCATGCAGACTAGTTTCAGAATTACTGACCCATGCCTCTCTGAACAGCAGGCCTTGCTCTACAGAATAGTAATTGTTTAGAATTTTATTCTTTGGCCTGAGGACATAAAATCAAAGAATACTTGGGCCAGTTAGTTCTTTCTTTAGCACCAGGTTAGAGCACCAGCCTTGTTTCCCCTGCTGAGTATCACTCTGAGACATTGCCTTGAAGTTTTGTCTTAGCCACCTCCAAAGTAAGCTGAGGTCTCATTCCTGGTGTTCTGGGACTGCCACGGAGCCAACACCTGTCTCTACGGAATAGCAAGTAAATAGTCAATGTATGTTAGCTTATGTCCCCTCTCCTGAAACTAATCCAACAAATAGGTCATAGAAATATGTTCATTCCCACAAACACATTTGTGAGCTTATAATGAGTGTTATTTTCTATATTTCCATGGCTTCTCTGTCCTCTATGTTTAGATACCAGAATCTTTCTTCTCTTTCAGAAAAGTCCTAATGATCCTTGACTCTTTCTTCCTTATGAGGGCTTTGCAATACTTCTCTCTCTAAACACAGAGCAAAGCCCCACAAATTCCACGTCCATAGATTTGGAAGCTTGTTTCGTATTTATCAAGTTCTCACATTCGCCACCTTCTATATTTAAAACTATTTACTTAATTAAATTTATGAGCCAGAAATTGAGAAACATATGGAGTTAAGGGAAGGAAAGAAAAAAAAAAATAGCCCATTCATTCAACTGTTCCCAGCTGCCATTCCTGAACTGGGAGATTTGGCTGCGCTCTCAGGTAATGCTATGCAGTAAAACTTCCATAGGATGCCAAATTTAGGTCCAGCATGAAAAGAAAACAAAATCCCTCCTATAAGACAAACTATCCAATTTGTAAATGGGAGTTTTTTTAAGGCTCTGCATTAAACCTTCCTAGTGATTGTTTCCACAAGGGTAGGAATCAGCCCACCTCTTGGAGAGCTTCTGAATGGGGCAATGTAGAAAAATTGAAAAAGCACTCATTTTCCTGAATGGAGAACTGTTCCTCTCAAGGGTTCTGCTTTCTCCCTTTTGGACAGAATCCACTCTGCCATATCCTGGTTAGAGGAAGAAAAGATGTGGCGTGGAGGTGGGGAGGCCACTTCCAGGTGCAGGAGACTTTGAACAATCGGTCCTATTCTTTGCTATTTGGGACCCATCTTTGTCGAAGCTGGCACACAAATGGCCCATCTCCTTGCACAGGCTAGCACTCTAGGCGACTTACCCAAGAATTAGGGTGGGTAGTTTCTCAACACATCTAAGGTCCAACGCATGACAAGTGAAAGGGTGGGATGAACCTCCCAGACTGACATGAGTATTGTATAGTTTCCCATGTGGTTGTGTGACTTTTATTGTCATATCTCTACCCATGTACTTTTACTGTTGTAGCTCTACCTCTGTTTTATATCTCTATAACTGTTATGTTGCAGTTATATTCACAATTTTAAGATAGAAAGTTTTGCATTCCAGGAAATTCTCAGGACATTTGGTCACCTTGTGTTGCAGTGTTCTTCCAATAGCAAGTACTAATTAGATCACACATATATTTATGCCTCAAACTAAAATGCTCTGAAACCACATTTCCTTACCAGCTGGAATTCCAGGTTCCTTCCAGAGATCCTTGAACTCACTATTGCAGAGAATATGCGATGGCTGTGAATCAATCACTCCTAGCCCATCTTCTACAAGCAAGATACTTCTTTCAAGGCAAGACTCCAAAAGAGAGGCCTGGGTGCCAGGGATGCCGGACACCTGCTGGGGTTTTCCAGTTTATCTGTGGCGTCAAATGATGATGAATCAGAGATCACAAAGCCAGAGGTTCCTCTCACAGCCCTTGTGCAGTGAGGAGGAAAATGCCCCTCTGTGTTTCACTTGAACGTCGAAATGTGACAGTATTTATATAGAAATAACCGCATCACTCGGCTCACAGAACACATGTGCCCATTTGGATATGGGCAAGTTCTAGCTCAGGCAGCACACTGTTTCTGTTTTCACTACTTCCTTCTCATAATTTAACCGTGGTGTGGAGCCTGGTTAATAGGTACAGACTTTCACTTCCCTGAGAGCAAGTTCCTTCTGAAGAGCTCATTCTCCCGTCCTGTGATTTATCCTCAGTTGGTGGCACGCTGGTCCCTTAGACTTGGGGTGGGGCAATGCCCTTCGTTTACCTGTGGCTGCATGATACAAAAGGAAGCAGATCACCCACATTCACCTGTCAGGAGCACCTGAACTCCAGAAGAAAATTAATCCATCAGAAGATGGGAAGGAGCCATTGAGGAGAGGGACATTGCCTTGGTGTCTGAGCTACAGGCCCTAAGACCAGCCAAAATATCTTGCTGCATGGCATTTTATAGCATATAACCATTGTCTTAGTCAGTTAAGGCTATCATAACAAATTACCATAGACTGGGTGACTTAAACACAAACATTTATTTCTCACAGTTCTGGAGGCTGGAAGTGCAAGAGCAAGGTGAGGGTAGATCCAGGGTCTAGTGAGGGCCCCTTCCTGCTTTGCAGGTGGGCGTCTTCTCGTTGTATCCTTACCTAGCGGAGAGCAGAGAGAGGAAGCAAGGTCTCTCACGCCTCTTCTTACAAAGGCACAAATCCTACCATGAGGGCTCTGCCTTCATGACCTAATTACCTCTCAAAAGCCTCATCTCCAAATACCATCACACGGGGGATTAGAATTTCAGCATATGAATTTTGAGAGGGACACAAGCATGCAGTCCATAGCAACCATTCATGCTATGAATTTACACAGGATATAGACACTTTGCTCAGCTGAAAATTCATCTCACATGAAGTTTCTTTTCTACAATTTCATCAAGTTTTCTCATTTGATTTATCTTTTTCTTGCCCAAACACCATAGTCTGAATTTGTTGAAACCATTATCTGATGGAAAAATATATACCTTAGACTACTAATCATTGTCTTATGATATTTTGATAATTGCCATAATGCTGACCAATTGGCCACTATTATCTCATTATTATCAGCAGTAGTATTCACAACCGCTGGCATTTGTTCAATAACTTGACACTATCAATATTCTATGACAATCTGGCAAGAATGGGTAACTGAGAGAATCACACTGGATGACTTGAGATAATAATGCATTTGTAAAAGAGAGCATGAGGCTCAAGAGGTCCAGTGCCTTGTTTAAGGTCACATAGCTTGCAAATAGGTATTCCTGTCTTTATTAACTTAGAGAGAACCAGAAACCTCCCTGAAGTCTGCTATCTCTAGGTCATTTAAACAGAGAGACATGGGAGAGAAAGGAGAAAACCCCACGGGGCATGTTGAGAAGAAACTTCTCAATGTTAGCAACTAGAGGCATCCTGTGGAAGAAGGCGTTTTGAAATGGTGAGTCCTTTGCACAGGCTGTGTTTACAAGGAAGGTCAGAACAGGTCTGTCTGAAGGCTGTCCCCTCCCCACCCACTTCAGAAGCAAGAAGAAGTCCTCCAGGTTGAAAAGACACTGGAGAAGCAATTCGGTACAGATGCCTTGGTAGCACAATACTTTGGTACCCTCCTTTAAATATTTGTTTTCTAATTTATTGAAAGGTAATAGTCATGGCTACATGGGGAAAGAGTGGAGAAAGGTGACCCTGGTGGATGACCCCTGCTTCTCTCCTTGCAAAATTATCTGTTATACCCTTTTTTAGGAAAATGAATTATAGCAGCCACAGATTCACCGCCGTGTGAAAGGAATTTTAGCAATCATCAGTGCTCAAGCAGGCCCCTTGGGGGCTCACATTGTCTGTCTGCACCTGCATCCTTCCCCCAGTGCGGCGTGTCCTCACAATCCTTGACAACTCCATGGAGTGCTCTTCCTGGGAAATCCAATTTGATCCATTTTGCCACATGTCTAGGTACGTTTTAGCATTTCTTATGGGTTAGCACTTCAAGCAGCCGCTGCATAAGCTTGCTTCTTCATCTATCTCTGCATTTATATACAGACATCAAATTTTATTAGAATTGAAAATGGGAGGGGAGAGGAGGGGGGAGTGGAGATTATCTGAGTCATCAATTTGGTTCTCTCTTGCCCTTAGGCTGTGTTGACACAGCTTAGCTCTGCCTGGTCCTCCCAGACAAGCTTATCTGCTGCTCGCTGAACTCCATTAATCTTCCTGAAAGGCAAATGTGTTCAGGACAATGTTAACACTTAGCTCTCCTGAAGAGAAGACAGATTCAGTGAGGTACAGAGACAGACTCCTCCCGGAGTGAGAGTGGACGGCAGAGGAATGGGCTTCGTGAACTTGAACACCAGCATCAAACCAGATCGGACTAAAGCAACCCAAACCAAGCAAAAACAAATATAAACAGAAAACAAAGCCAACAAATAGCAGCAAAAACCAAATATAATAAATATCTGGCCCGTTTTGAGGTGACATTAGCCAGATGTATCTTTGTAAACAAAACAAGGAGCTGATCGTTATTCTTTTAATTTTAATAAGTAATTGGTTTTGTGCAAGGAGTCTACACAATAATAATAAATAATTTAAGAGACAGGAGCATTGTGGAATGTGTACTTTTGATCATTGAGACACCTAAAGCTATTTTCACTGTGTCGCTATTGCATTCTCCACCTTGGGCTCAGAGCCGCCCTCACGCAGCCAACAGGATGATCTGCCCGGCCCTGCCAAGGCCTCGACTGCACCCAGATCCACACTGCCTCTGGGATAAAGTCGTCGTATTGAAAAAAGAAACGAATTGATGTCTATTTTCTGTGCTCCTCTTTATGCTGACCTTCCTGTGTCATCCCTGTCCTCCTGCCTCATTCCTTTGTTCCAGTAAGATTTCAGAGACTATTCTTATCACTTGTAGATCTACAATCCCTGGTTGTATCCATCTGCTAGTAACCCTGAAAGACACAGGGTGATTTGTAATGTTTCTGGAGCAGGAATTTGCCTACTTAGCTCTTTCCTGCACCCCAGTATCACTATGCCGGTGTGTTATATTTGAACCTACTCTAGTGTGCATGCTTCTCAGTAGGGCTTTGTTACAAGAGCTAAGAGGACAGTTAAATGCAATTTTCTTGACTTAGATTTGGTGATTTTTTTTAAAGCCTCCCATGTGTCCTTCACAAATATCCAGAACCCATTGTATTGTATGTGTTATTCCCTCTTCCCCACACTCAGGGTATTATTTACTCCTCTGTGTCTTTGCACTTACTGAGTTGCCTCAGAAGGTATTCTCTGCTAACAATCCCATCAGGTGACTTTGAAGACCCACCTCCATGAGGGGACTATGTTGACAACTCAGAGAGTTCTACCACAAGGGCTGACTCAGAGTCTGAAACATTATAGCTCAAGGAAGTGAGAGACAGGTGAAAAGCACAGGTCAAACTTTCCAATTTTGACCGCCCCTGATCACAACAGGTAGGTCTGTGGCACCCTTGTACAAAAATGGTTCACAGGCCAGCCACTGCCCTCTTGACTTTGTAAATACCTTACAGCTACTATTCCCACAGACATGCTATAGATACTTCATGTAAAATACTTGCCTTTGTCAATGTATAACACAGATGTTGCCAGGTCTCACCAGCCAGGAGTTCATATACAGAGGAAGCCTTCTTTTTCCCCAATCAAATAACTGGTTGGCCCATAGAGAAAGGAACTCTTATCATCTGTTAAGACCTTCTTTCTATTCCTTGCTTCACTCCTCTGGGGAATAAAAAGGAGTGATTTATCTCATTGGTGAAGGCCTGGTTACCACTGGACCACACTGTCTATGCTACTAGGTAAGGTGACTTTGCTTCAAAAGCAAGAAACTGCCTCTCTCTTTTGTGCCTTCCTGGTCTATAGTAGATTCACTTTGCACTAGCAGCACCTGTATGTTAAGAAGATGAGTGAAGAGATCTCTGCTCTTTTCTTGCTTCTCCATTGGTACCTGGGTAGGAAAGTGGGAGAGCATGCCACACTGGGGATCCATTGATTCAATTCAAAGGGTGAGTAGTAGGAATCCCAGTTTTGCCTCCCACTCAATCTATGTCCCCAACACAGTGTTCCAGGAAGCTTTATCGTCTATATAACAAGGCTGATGTTTTGATCTCATTTGACTCAAGTCTGTGTTTATATTTGGCCAGAACCCTGGAGGGAAAGAAGATACCTTTAACCTGACCTTTGCCAATGACATTAGTCACATCACACTGACTTCACACCTACTGCTGTTGCCGGACCACAGCCTCCTCTGAAATCCTCTCCAGTTAGTTTTCCCTGAGACACTGGTGGTGTTTCCCTCGTGCTCGGACACAAGGCCTTCTCTGCAGCAGTCTCCTCATGGCAAAGTGATGCCCTCTCACCTCTGAAGAGAAGTGCTCCCCATACCCGTCACTGCAGGGGCCATCAGGCAAGTGCCACTCCCCTGATCCCCTGCCAGGGCACCATGGCACTCCCTTCCTCACCCTGCTGTTGGGACTTGCACAGAAAGGGAAAGTTTGTCCTCATGTCTACTTGGGTGAATTTTGACATCTGGTTTCCAAGGATCACTTCTATGGTCCAGATTTCATAAGAGAGATGCCTCAACCAAAACAGCTTCTCAATTTCTGTTGACACCTTCTCCTTCTTTCTGCATCTGGTTGGTCTTCATTTTATAGGCCCTTAGGGGATTAGAGTCTAATATGTTCTAGAGTTTCACCTTTATTTTCCATTCCCTTTCTGCAGCCATGGAAAGAGGCCTATACAAAGAGAGCCTTGAAAGCATGTCTAGCCCCAAATCTCTACTTCAGTTCACCAGGTCTATCCTGGCTACAGATTTGATTTGTATAGATTTGGTGGCTGCATTAAATAGGATGAGGTTAAGTTATGCTGCAGTTAAAAACAACCCCCAAACCATAGTTCCCATAACAACAAATTCAAGAAGAAATAGAGAAAGAATTGGGAGAGCTAGAAGCTCACAAACATTGTAGAACCTCTTCTTGATCATTTAAAAGGGGAATTTTCAGATATTTTATATTAAAGTTAGAATTAGGATAAACTGATACTTGTACCATTTGAACACCAGTCAAAACTGACTGAGATCGAAGAGATGAGAGATGCCATAAATAGATTCAAGGAAATACACATTTAGTTTACATACGTATTTGTATGCTACCTCATGCTAAAAAGAATGTGAGGTAGCTTACAGCACACATGCAAACAATGGACTAAAGACCAAATAAGAACAAAGACAAATGGAGACAGAAGTAGAAAAATCTAGACCATGACAAAGAAGGAAACAGATATATAGACCATAAAGTCCAGCCTACATATAACAAAAGAGTTCAAATTTGCTCCTGAGTATCTTGGCAACACAAAGCAACATGACATAATTCTCATTAACTAAACAAACAATAAAGATAGCTTCAGAATGCCCGTTCTTTCAGCTAAGCAAACTTGAATCAAACATAGAATTTATTATCTCCCTTGTTAGCTAAGCTGTTGTTAGATGTCAAATAGCAGACGGTTCAAGATTGCATTCATTGATGAATACTGAATAGTTGGTGTTTGCAAAAGTTTTTAGAGCAGATCCATAAACTCGAAATCTTGACAGAAAGGTGGTGCTGAGTAGCTTCCCCCAGGTCTTTTGCCCATCGTCTGCAAACCAGAGGTCTTCATGATAGGCATTTTTGGGCAGATGCCAGCATATGAAAGGGCTCAATAGATTTCTGAAAATGCTCCATTATGAAGCATTTGCCAAGATTAGTTTGCATGGAAAAATATCCCAATCAATTACTCAACCTGTCTGTTAAAAAAACATAATGAAAGCTCTAACAATGATCCTACAAAACGACCAATATGAGGTGTTCAAATGCTTAGGGAATCTCTCAGGTTGAAATAGCTCCAAAATATGCTCCCTCTAATCCAAAAATTAAATAATTTTCTCTTCAGTTTGGAGCAAGTCGATAAAAAGCAATTAAATTCAGAAGTTTGGCCAATCATGATAATTTTGGTTTTGAACTTGTCTTTGTGTATTAACTGGCGCCTGGATCTAACTGTTGAGGTCAACTCTGATTTGCAACAATGAAACCATACTATCAGTGTATAGAATCATGAGTTACCTTCTATTCTTTATTTCATCAGCACCTGCAACTTGTTCATCTAAAGATGATTTTTATTTAGTAAAATTATAAGTTAAAAATAAGTAAGACCAGAACACAATCTAGCTTATAGCCCTCAAAAGTATTTTATATTCTGTCAGATAGTTTTACCCAACACTTATTTTTATGGTAGTGTTAAGGTGCAAGGATACAGATTCAATATGAAAAACACTATATAAAGGTTTATATATATGGGGCAAACTATACAGGTCAAATATAGTTTAAAAGTTCAAAAGAGTTGCAAGTAAATACATTATTCTAGAGAGATTTTACTGCCAGGTATTAGAAGTAAAAAAAAATCAGTTTTGAAGTCTTAGAAACTCAAATTTATTTTGCAATTTATCTTAGCTATTGAATAGATATTTATTTGTTAAAAAGAAAACTGGCACAATATTGATTGAAAGTCTACCAACGCAATGAATATATAATTTTGAGAGAGTAATAGGCAGGTTTAAAAAAATGAGTAGATTCAGTTTTGAGTTTATTCCTACATTATTGTACTCATTTTAATTATAATGAGAAAGATTGACAATGACTAGAGTCAACTAATCAGAACACGGTTCAGAAAAGCATGGTTTCGTCTTCTGGGCAGGATGTAGTTGGTCATTGTTCCCAATGCCACAGCCAAAGCCATACACATTACCAAAAACATCACAGTTTTGGAGAATCAAAGATCTGTGGAAATAATGAGGACTGGAAAAAGTAAAGCACTAAAGAGAGAAAACTATTTCAAGGTGGTCTAATGAACATCCGTCATTTTTTTTCCACTGGAGTAATTTGACAAATCTAGGTGTGGGAGGAGGATTGCCTTATCCAAGACACGGGCATCTGTAGAAGAAGAGAGAAGTAGGCAAAGCCTTTGGCAGTCACGTGGGCCTCAAGTTACCCATTAGAAAACTTCAAAGGCTGCAAAGACATGGTCCCATGGAACCTTCACTGAGTTATGGGTCTATAAGAAAGACTAAAGTTTGAAAAGGAAGAGTGACATTTCACACATGATGCTAAGAAAACAAAGACCCATAAGGGAGGGAGCCTACCTCAAGACATTTGCCTCACTTTGAGGCTACGTGGGAGGGAGGCTGAAGAGCCATGCTGGACGTCTATGATGGTTCAGAACTGAATCTCCCATAGTTTTCAGGACTAGTACTCTCAATTGAAAGCCCTAGAGCCACATCTGACAAACAGAAGAAGTCAGAGGTGAACAGAGTCTTATAACAACTGCAACCCAACACAGGCTAAACTTAACTCCCGATTGTATTAATGTAATCAATGACTCATCCTTTTGACCTAAAAGACAAAAGGCGACTGACCCCTCTTGGTAGAGTTAATCTCATACGGAGCATCTGTAGTTCTTTTATACATAATGCACATTTTTCAACAGAAATAATTCAAATATTAGAGTTAACAATTAAAGATTTTTAAGTAAGTATAATTAATATTTTCAAGAAAACAAAAAAGATGGAAAGAAGAGACTGAAGTATGGATGAATCCAATAAGCAATTCAAATCTATATTTTTTAAAAAAATATCAAATAGACATTCTAGAAATAAAAAGTACGATGTCTGAAATTAAGAACTCAGTAAATGGGCTTAGCAACAGTTAATGTGTTTTTGATCCAAGTGTTTTGTTGTTTCCAAACCGAGGGGAAAAAGAAACAGAAAAATGGTGAGAGACATTAAAAGGTTTTAGCAGTGTCAAAAGGTCTAATATGTGTTTGATTGGCATCCCAAAAAAAGCAAAAAGAGAAAATGGCCCAGAAGCAATATGGGAAAAAACAATGGTTGAGAATTTTAAAAAACTGATGCAGGTAACATGGATTTAAAAAGCTTAATGAAACCCAAACTAGATAAATACAAAGCAAAGTGTATCCAAGGACATGATGGCCAAACTGCTGAAAACCAAAAGCAGAGAGATAATCTCAGAGCATTCACAGGAAAAAAAGACATGTATCTTCGAAAGAACAACAATAAGGCTTTTAACTAACTTCTCGATAGAAACGACAAGAGCCAGGAGAAAATGGAATGAGGAGACAGGAGACAGAGTCAGAATACTGAAAGAATAAAATGTCAAATAGAACTCTATACTCAGTGAAAAGATACTTTAAACTGAAAGAAAAATATATTTCAGAAATTAAAAAAATAGTGGAATTTGTCATTACCAGGTATGCACTACAGGAAATGCCAAACAGTATTCTTTAGGGGGAAAAAATCATTCCAGATGAAAACATGGAAATGCAGGAAAGAGTAAAAGAATACTGAAAAAGAGAAAAATGTGGATAAATATAAGTTGATATTGCTTCTTCAAAACAATAATTGCAATATTTCTTGAAGTTTGAAATATAGTTGGCCCTTGAACAACACAGGCTTGAGCCCTACAGGTCCACATATACATGGATTTTCTTCCGCTTCTGCCATCCCTGAGACAGCAAGACCAGCCCCTCCTCTTCCTCCTGCTCCTCCGCCTACTCAACAAGAAGATGATAAGAATTAAGATCTTTATGATGATCCACTTCCACTTAATGAATAGTAAATATATTTTCTCTTCCTTATGATTTTCTTAATAACATTTTATTTTCTCTAGCTTACTCTTTATATGTAAGAATACAGTACTTAATACATGTGACATACAGAATGTATATTAATTGTTTAATATGTGATTCCAGTCAATAGTAAGCTACTAGTCGTCAGGTTTTTGGGAAGTCAAAAATTATACATGGATATTAGTCTGCACAGGGGGTCAGTGCCCATAGACCCCATGTAGTTCAAGGGTCAACTTTATATGTAAAACTAAAATTAACAGCAAATGTAATGCCTTGCAAAGGGAAGTAAATAGAATTACTAAATAGGGTTAAAAGGTTTTAGCAATGTCAAGGAAATGATAAAAGTGATAGTCTGTTTTGGCCATAATATTAAATCAAGGCTGCATGTTGTATTCTCCAGGATAATCACTAAAAAATAGTAAAAAAAAGAAAAACATGTTCACAGAAGAAAAAATGGAATAATAAAACTATTTCATCAATCTATGAGGCAAAAAGTATTAAAAAAAAAAAAAGAACAGAAAACAGGTGAGCCAAAAAACAAGCAAATAGTAGAAGGGCAGATATAAACTCAATGACATCAGCAATTACATTAAATATTTATTATAGTCTCCAAGGAAAAGATTAAGATTGTCAGGCTAGATAACACAATGTGGATTTGCAAATTCTTTATGTTTAACTACAAGAACTACAAGAAAAAGTGTTATTGGGTCCAAATCTTAGAAAGTTCTGTCATATTTGACATAGTTGATCTAAAATTACAAAGTTCGGAGGTGAAATATATTTACTCAAGCTCAGCAAAATATTTATCTGAACCAGGTTTAGTAAATGTTTAAAAGTTCTGAGATGTCTGTATCTAGTTGTTTGTATTTCTTTAAAACTTAATCTAATAAAGTATAATGTTTTATAAACAGAGGAATTAATCAAGAACTCAAAAATTTTAGTTAAGGCATTTTATTGTTTTGGTACTTAAACTAAATGCATGTTCATTAAAGGAAGATATGTTCATATCAACCCTTCAAAATTGAAAAACCGCAGTGAGAAATGAATTTTCTGTCTCCCTCCATATTTAGGAAGACTTGAGAGTTTCACTGAAAGAGATGTCTCTATCCCTCCAATATTCCATCTGTCACTTTTTGACTATCTCCTGATTAGACCCAGCTCTGTCAAGGGATGAGAATGGCATGTCTTCCAAGGGGTAGCCACGGGGCCGGGGCAGACAGGAAGTTAAGGAGGCAGCTGAACACTTCTTGCTGATTCAGAAGGATAGAGCAACTCCAATTTTTTGGGTATCAGCTGTCCCCACCATGATGAAGGAGCCACACACATATTTTTCCAACCAATTTGACATCTGTCCAGGTCACGGTCTAGTTCCATCCAGGAGCCGTGTGTGTCTCAGGGACAGCAAGGACGAAGCCACTCAGTGACTCCCTGGCTGTCTGGTTGGAAACCTCTGCAGCCAGGACAAATCCTCTCAAGACATCATTTTAATTATGACCTTAACAAGAGACTGGATAACTAATGCTACAAATATCACTGGGCTTGAACTCAAAGAAAGCCCAGTTGGTGTCTCAGACAAAACTGAACTTTGTCTTGTCTCATTAAATAGCCTCTAGGTGACTGGGGTAGAAAATGAAGTAGAAACCTACCCCTTCTAAAAATGTTCGGTATCTTGATGAACATGGACCTAAGGAATTAAACAGGACTGAAAAGGGCATCTCCTCTCCTCCTGGCAGCTCCTCAATGCTACAGCTCCAAGAAAAATCACAAAGGATCTGTTTTTCTGACTTTGGCAGGTGTGGCTCCTTCCATGGAAAGGATTGCATCAGTGAAACCGGATTATTCTGGTTAATTGGCTGCATTTGTTATCTGAAATCTGAGCATTGCCTCACACATAAATTATTTTATTGTATGCTAATTTCTTGAAAATCAGTAATCCTTGTAACATGAAAACCGTATGATTTCATCTTTATTTGGTTATTCAGGGAACACACCAAAACCTTGCAATGCCTCACAGAGGTTATCAACTGAGAAAATACAGTTAGTTAGGCTTTCAAAGCCTGCAGATTAATTAACTCTGGATGAATGGGGATTAATCACAGTTCATTCAAATGTTATTGAATATCCATAGGTGCCAAAAGTCTATCACTTATAATATTTCTTTTAAACCCCTAGTCATTTGGGTAGATTTTGTTATTCCAGTTTTACCAAGGAAGGAATTGAAACTCCACGAGGTCACACTCTCTGTTTAAGGCCATACAGCTAGTAATAAGGACTTGAACCAGGGCTTCTGGATCTAAGTGCGGTGTTCTTTACTACCACTCCTGTTGCTTGTCTACAGTCCTTGTATTTGTCACTATTGATGGTCAGCCACAATAATCCAGAAACTGGCACTTCTATACATCTTTCCAACCTCTGCCAGGTGATTTCATTCCATGAATGGATTCCTTGGAAATTCTTGAAAAATGAATCTGAAATGCCAAGATGAGTTAATCTTCATCGTAATAAGTTTATTCCACAAAATACTAATGATGATGATGAAATAGGATGAAGATGGGTCTTGAATTGAGGCATTCATGATGCGAGGAGCTCTGCTTTGCCGTTTTCTTGGTTCTTTTTACATTTCAATGACCAGAACTTTATTCTGGGGGTAAGGCCAGGAGCACAAATGTGTTTTGGCCCACAGCAGAGTGTGGGTGTTGTGATCATGTGATGCATTTGGGTATGAGTGGGAGTGTGAGTCTCTGGGTATTTAATAAGATCATCCATTTAGAACCACAAGCCCAGGGGCAGATGGTCCTGATGGTTAAGGCAGAAGGTAACTGGAAAAACAAACTGGAACTGCTGAAGGAAAGATGGCTCAAGGCTCAGTTTTTCCTGTAAAGTGGCAAGCAAGTTTAGCATTTGTGAAAGTTTCCAGCACTGGTTGGAGTCCAGAGGCACCCAAGGAGTACGCTTGGCTTGCCTCTGCCACCTCCTTGCTCTGGCTGGGGCACGCATTGCCCTCTGACTCTGGCCTGCCACAGCACTGCCCCGTGTTGAGGTCCATGCCCCTCTGTCCTCATCTGCTCCACTCAGAGAGGTCCCTTCTGTGCTGCTCCTAAGGGCACCTGCCAGCTGCGCTGCCAGGAAACGTAGGCACCCGGCAGAGCGGCTTCAAAGAGACAAGGAAAGCAGAGGCCGGAGAACGAGCCCATGCCCTTGAGGGCAGCGAGCAAGGAAAAAGGGTGGGCGGGATGGCAACAGTAGCTGGCGGCCCTTCCACACTGCCCAGCCCTCCTTCCCACCTCCCCAAGCCACCAGCAACCCCCACACGGACACCGGCTTCTTCCGGGTTCTCCCAACTCTATTTCATCGCACAGCTCAAAGGTTCTCAGGGACCACCTAATTCATCCTCATTTAACTGGGAAGGAAAACTGGGACTCAAAGAAGAGAAGTGAAATTCCTGTGGTCACACCTAATCAGCTAAGTCTCAGAAATCAGGATGTGAGCTTCTTGGCCTTCCACATGCCAGTATGGTTGCTGAGTTATTCTGACCAGGTTGAGCTACTTCGCCAAGAACACTCCAACTCCTACCTACTCACTGTCCCTGACACTCTACTTATTCTTAACTTTGCTTAGTTCTTGAGTCTAAGCCTCACTCATTTCAGCAAATATTGCTCTTGAGCACCTTGATGGAGAGCCATGCAGCGGACGAAGTCCCGCTCACTCGGAGTTACCAGCTAGTAGTGGAACTTACGTTCTCATGAAGCCAACACGTCAGAGGGTTTCTTCCACATCTCCTAACTCCATTCATTCATTCACTTTATGAATATTTTCTGAAAGCCATTTGTGTTTTTAATTTTAATTCTTAATTTTAATCTGTACACTTTAATTTCCTTCCCTCATCATTCAAATCATCCAATACCAAATGATTTAAGTATTATTTGAAGCAGTAATTCTAGTCATTCTCATAAAGACTTTGAGTACTTTGGTGAAAACTTTGCAAAGACCCCAGGCCTCCTTCACACGTACGTCTAAGGGGAGGAGGTTACTGCCTTTTTCCAGTTTTCAAGCCCAAACCAACTGGACGCATGTTGAATTAGCTGTATGAGAAGGTAATATGAATAAGAATGGAACACATAAGAAGTGTTGCGATACCCAGGACAGAGTGGTGGTTTGGCTGGGTGGCCGTAGCAGGTTTCTTGGGACTTGCCCACCTATAGCTAGATAAGCCCAAATCAGGCTGTGATCTGCAGATGGGCAGAGCTGCCAGGGAAGGAGACACAATCCAAAGGGCATGAGCCAAGACTCATTCTGGCAATGAGAGCTAATGAGGCACCTAGCTTTCTTGTCCCAAATCTCAAACAGTAGAATATCACTGTTCATTTGTTCTATTTAACAGTGATTTATCTAAACCTGTAGTCCTTTTCATCTTTTAAAAATTATTTGTTGCATTATTTTTTTCTTCTCAGTAAGGCCTTACTATACACTTAGAGTCCTTAAAAGGCCAGAGTGGAATCTGCTATGATTCAGAAGGGAACAAGTAAAAGTATACGCCAGATCAGCTTGGTTGAGAGCTAAGAGTTTGGGCTTTGGGGTCCGGTAAGCCTGGGTTTAAATCCTGGCCCCTCACTCACTCACACTGTAATTCTGGGGAAAGATGTTAAGTGCCCTGATCCTAAGGCTCTTTCCTCATATACGAAATGAGGGTGACGGGTGTCCCGCACATGCGTCACTATTCCTTACCAGTGTTCCGGTCAGGGTTCCATCAGGAGAACGGAGCCTCTGTAAGCACTGAGGGAAGAAGGGATTTTATTCAGAATTAGACCATGCACAGACGCAGGAGGAACTGAGGCGTGAAGGCGGGTTGGGGATTAGAGAGTCGGTCGCTACGCAGTCTGCCTGAGTCAGTGCTGCGGCTGGACACGTCTGAGCTTGCGAGAGAATCTGAGATGCCTACGACAAAGCAGCAGAAGCGGGACCACCAGGAGGAAGCTTGCGGGGGCGGGGGGTCTTGGAAGCTGCTGCATTGGTAGGTCCACGGCTGAGTGCTTGGCGGTGGCCTGGGGACACCTCTGCGTGCAAGCTGGGCACCTGTGTGCCCATCCATGACTGTGCCTGGCCATGACAGCCTATAGAGAGAAGTGGCTTCTGCTGAGCTCCCTCCTTACAAATTTCCCACGAGTTCCTCCTTTGACTAACTCTAAACTGCTACTGTACAGGAAATGGAAGCTAGGAAACTTGGTCTCCAGCCTTAGGTGCATTAAATAACACCCAGTATCCTTTCCTGCTTCTCCTGTAAACTGAATGTGCTCTGGGATGCAGCCCACTCACTCAGACCTTGTGGCTTGAGTGGAGCTCCCTTCACCACCACCCCACCCTAGCCCCAGGGTTTGGCATAAGACTTGGGCCTGGCCAATGGAATGTCACACACCTATAGTCATCGATTGACTCAGGGGTGGACTCAGGACCCAATCATAGCTAATGAGACTCTGTTCTGGACATTTGTCAGACCCATACAAGGAATAATCCTTTTGCCACGGGGGTAGGACATAAGCCCAGAACTACTGGTGTCTGACTGGCCACCAAGAGAGAGCCCGTCTGAGAAGAGAGTTAACCCCGGGAAAGCCGAGTCTAGGGAAAGAGAGTAAGGCCAAGTCCAATTGACAATATGACTCACACATACCTGGAAAGCAGGGTATAGCTGGAGTCAAAGCCAAGGAAAAATTTTAAGCTAGCTGAATAGGTTCCAGCCCTTGCAGTTGAAAGGGTCCAGACTTACACAATAGGATTAGGAGAGGTGCAAGTAAGCAAGAGCCTATCCTAGAGTACGTGCTCAGTAAGTATCAGCTATTTATTATTATTATTATCATTATTATATAGATTTCCATTTCTAGCCCTTCCATTTCTACCTCCTCTCTCCTATATTTTATGTAATGTGTATAAGGATAGTTTTGTATGGAGATATCAAACCAAATAAAACGACCTCAAAAGGTCCCTTTCTGTCTATCAGTGTCTACGAACTCAACATGCAGGATCAGCTGAGCTGGAGTCCATGTTTTTACCAAGGAACAGGAAAAGAGCTGACTTGGGAACTTTCTGGCATCCTCCAATATTCTGCATACTCTCACCCTCTTTGTGGCAGTTTCTTCCTGTCCCTGAGGATGCCTCCCTGCCTCCGTCCCTGTCTTCATCTCACTTACATCCTCCAGCAAGAAGTATGGTGAGATGAACTAACTCAACCCTCCAAAGGGTTTAGGTTTTTGTTGAAAAGAGGCCACATTAAGACCTTACTACACTTAGGACACTCTGAGTGAGGAACTGGAGGAGACCCAGAGGAGAAGCATTTGCAGGTTAAATGGTTTTTCCTTACATTTTCCATTAGAATTGGGATTAGCTACACTTGGGAAGGAATGACTTCGTAGCAACTGATCCCTAGCTTTGCAAAATATGAGAAATTGAGATGCAGGGAATAGTAACCACCTAGTTAATCAGTCAAAACATATTTATAAAGTCCACAGGGTTCGTAGCATGTAGCAGCTGTTCTCTATTTCCATTGGGTTTTGACTAGGAAATGGGCTTAGGATACAACACATGGGCTTTAGAGTAATCATTTGCAAGGAATTGTAGATAGTGAGCAGAGTTTAAAAGCATTAGATAAATAATGAAAGTCACTGACATGCCTTCTCTGGAAAATGTTAGAAACTCAAGCACAATGACTTAGTTAGAGGCAGGGAGGGGGTGACTTCCAGAATCTAGTCCAGTCCAGGAATACCATTTTTTTCCTCAAGACAACTAATCACTTTTCATTCATCTAGTGGCAAGAAGAGTCATAGTTATTAGTATAGGAAAGATATCGTAGACTTAGCATGTTCACTTCTTCTGCCTTCTAGCAGAAGAATATCAAGACCCTCTCTCTCTTTCTCTCCTCCCCCTCCTAGCTCCAACTATTTTAGACCCCTCCCCTTTATAGAGCTCATAAACATTTGTTTCATGTTTTCAATAGGTGACCAAGCTAATATTTGTGTAGGTTTAATCCCAGCATTAAAGTGAGCTGTGCTCACCAACGGGCTGCCTAGAGCCCTCACCTCCAAGACGCTACTTCCAAGAGGGACTGAAAAGCCTCTTGAGAAAGGACTTATTAAAATGGAGAAGTTGAGAATAAGAAGTCTGGCCAAATAACCAAGCCCTGAAGTTGCAGAGGAGAAAGGATTTGAAGTGCAGCATGGTGTCTAGGGGCAGAGCTGGCGATTCTTCGCAGGGGCAGAAGTGGTGCCAGCAGAGGTGACAGTGACCAGAGGGACCTGCATCCCCAGGAGCAGTGGGAGTGCACTGTGGATATGACTTGTGCAAGAGTCATGTGAGATTGTCAGCTGAAGTTCCACTTTTGGACTGGCAGTGAGAGGCAGTGAATTTGGGGAAGCCACATTTGCATACCTTGAAGGGTGAACTCTAGAGAAACATGGGCTACACGTGCATATTTAATAACTTATGTCTCACTATGAATCCTGTTTCACCTATTATTCCCCTGTAGCTATGGTGATCAGTTCCCCAAAGACTTTATCGAGCCTCAGCCACGAATCACCTGAGAGCTCTGCACCTCCTTGCTCCCTGATGTCACAGCATGGACGCCTGTGGCAACCCCTCAGCACTTCTCATGCATGACCCCAAAGAGCTAGAGGATCAACACTTATGGTGTTGATCCTTGACCAATGGGAAATGGAAACTAATGGGTAGATGTATTTTTATCCTTCTAGGTGAACAGTTCTAAAATGTGTTTCATGAAGCTTCTGAGAGAGTCCCACGGGCCAAGCAACTAGCTGCCCCTATTGGTGACCTATTCAGTGATGCATGGTTGAATCAACTCTCCCTCCTTCCCAGTTCACTTTCCCTTTCCCTCCCTCCTGCACCCAGCATCACATTCCTGAATAAACCACTCACACGCACATCTGTCTCATCTCAGACTCTGCTTGAGAGAATTCATACTACGGTTGTCATTTTGAGTTAAGCATTATTCTCATCCTCTAGTGCTCTTTGAAGCTGGGCTTCGAAGTCATATTCCATGCATAGACATTTTTGAAGGTCTCTCCATTTTCCTACCCTCTCTTTTGTGCTTTGTCTGACTTCTACCTTCCAGAGTCCCATGACATTTAAAGTCAGTACTTCTGGAGAAGTATTTCAGTTGTGTTTTAAATGATTCACCAACTTGCAACATCAATTGAGAACCAGGGGAATATACTTAGAAGCCAAGAAAAAAATATTAGTGAATATGTGTCATGGAATATGATTCCCAGGGTAAGGGAAACTATATGCAAGTGGCAAAGGAGAATTGACAAATTACTGTTCCTCTCTGGTGCTTTAAAGTTGGAGTTAGAACTTCTCTCTTCTTGTAAGATCTTCTTTATGCAGATAAAAGATCTGAAGACTAGGGCAGTTGGCCAATTTGCTCTAGCTGGGAGTGGCAAATATATGAAGAATCAGGAATTCATCTCCTTAACTTAGGGCTCATTTTTTGAGAAGATACAGAAGTTGAAGGATATGGATGAAGCCATAGATTTATTCATAGTGTCTCTGTTAATAACAGTGAAATTGACATGCGTGGAACAGTCATGAAGAGGATGTCAACCTGATGGCTTATAAAATATTAGAGTTAGAAATCTAACCTACTACTGGAGCAAGAATCCTGTCAGGTATAGATCTCCAATCTAAAAAATACACACTTGACTCAGTGAAACAAGTCAACTTATGTGCTAACACAATGCCCCTGCAGATGGACTGAGTTCATGCAATCAGATCCCACTCACTCCACCTACCCCTACCACAATCATCCTGCTTCCTGGCTGTTCTGCCCTTCCTGCTTGGTGATCTGTTCCTGAAACACCTGGCTCCTGGTCCTTCTGCGTCACTTCTCGTTTTACTGCCTGCGTCCCTTTTATTGGCACTTAGAGGACCTCTTAGGGCTGCTGTCCCAGCAGCAGGCACCACTCGAGCTGACTTAGCCCCAGGCCTCCTCCCTGACCAAGGCCCTGGTGGACCAGATACCAACTCTGCCCATCCCTGCACATGGCTGCAGAGCCTCTATTTGAGCCTTTCTGGTGGAGGGGAGCAACTGCCTCACAAAATATCTGACTTTGTTCAAAAATCTTTGTTTAGACATTGTTCCTTTTACTGCATGAGAATTTGCCTCACTGTGGCTTTTGCGAGTGTGTTCTGGTTCAGCTTTAGACAGCGGTGCAGGCTGTTCCACACGAAAACTCTTCTGATAGGCATTTCTGAGAGTGAGCCTTTCTCAGACACACCCTTATTCTTTAAGTCTCAAGACTAATATCAGACTCTTGGGCCCTTCAAGCTTTTCTCATACGATAAAGGTTCTAAGCCTGCATCATCCTACTCACTCTCCTCTATGTTCCATCCCTGTCTGCTCTTCTAAGGTGCTGCATGCGAAGAATTCGTCCCTCCAGAGATGGTCTACCCAGAGCAGTCACCATGAGATTATTACTTTTGATTTTGAATTTGTGGCTCAAATAAATTCATAGTTCTTTATTTCATAAACTAAATCCAAATCATACCTCTTGCCATAAATCATTTTTAGAAAAGGTGAACAGTAAGTGAAGAAATACACATATGAATAAAAAGAAATGTTTAAACATGGTCGATATTCTCAGGCCCAGTTTGAAGGAGGCATAGCCCATGCTGTGTGCTTCACTAAGGACACTACATGACCAAGTAATTAATATTATGATATCGCATTTCACAAGCCCTCACCATGTCACTGCCAGTTTCTGCATCACAAAGAACCCCCAAGTCTTCATACTTTTTAAAATCATAATTGTAGTCACAACAAGGGATCTAGGAAAAGTGCAAATCGGGATCTTTTCAGGCTCCTGGCTATAATTAAAATCCTGATTTTTATGGAAAGGAATGGGGGTCATTCCTTCAAAACAGATTTTTGTGATAAAAAGAAAATGTGGGTAAATCTATTCAGAGTTTTAATGAAAAGAACTGCATTTTCTTTGAAAAACCATGGTTAATTCTTTTTTGCTTTTCAATATTTATTAATTGGAGTGCAGTAAAGTTTGATAAAAATGAGGTGAGAGACTGACTCCTATAAGAGTAGGTTATCACATTCGCTTCAGTGAATCGCCTTTGCTAACAGAAGTGAGAAAAAGAACTGAAGAGTAGCATTTCAGGGCGTCCACCAGGAGGAAGGCACGGGGCTGGGCAGGAGGCCAGTGGTCACAGGATTCTGTGCTCACTCTCAGGGAACGTGCATCCTCCTAGAGGTGACACATGCACAGTACGAGGTTCCTCGATGGACTTGACTAGGTCTTGAAGAGCTGTGAGAGCATCGTGGAGAAAGAACACAAGTCCACAGTGTCAGGATGAATGTGAGAGGAGAAGGGAGGGAGGCCGCGTGGGAAAGATATCATTTAATTGGGCTTTAGAGTTCTGTTCTGTCATCCCACAAAGGTAAAGACTTTGTTCCTTTTCCTTGCAGAGTCCAGATGGCCCTGGCCATGCTTAAGTGAAATTCAAGACATGTGTGGGTGTGTCTGGAGGTGACATGCATGGGGGTGTCTGTTTCTGTTTGAAAGGGAAGAGTGATGTATATTCAAACATTGGAAGCTGAGGAAGAAGAGATGACCCTACGTGGCCTCATGGGCCATGCTGGTGGGCTTAGAGGCAAAGTTTCTGAAGAAGCTGCTGTCATAAAGGGATCTGTAAGTGCCATATATATGAAAACATGTGACAGAGTACTTGGGAGTGTGCCATCGCCCCACCCTGGCCCAGGCCATTGCAACAACTTAACCAACGACTTAAGGTGATGGCGCCCTTGGCATAAACGTTGATGTTAAAATGGAAGTTAACCTTAGTAATGGTAGGACTAAGATTCCCCTGAGTGGCTTTGGAAATTGAAGACACTGATCAAGAGAACCTGAGCAGGAGAGAGGAAACTATGACAGAAGCTATTAATACTTGGTGTTAACAGATAGCTGAATAGATGAATGAATTCCAGTGAGAACCCAAGAAATGCCTGGTTTGCTGGAGGCTGTATGTGAGCAGGCGAGAACAAATGCAGAAGACCTGGGTTATGACAACCATGTGTCCCTTTCACAGTCTCAGTAAAATAAGGACTTTCAGTACTTTCATTGGGCCCCAATCAAGTTCCTCTTTATAAAAGACCAGATTGGAACAGCATCAAGGTTTAGGGATGTTAAAGTAATACAGTGACACTGGGATGACCACGGATGAGCTGGCATGTTTCCCCAGCATTTGCATTTCCAAGCACGCTGGAAGCCATGCATCTGTGATTTACTTGCTAAGCTCTGTGCATGGTGTGGGCTGCAGTAGTGAAGCAACGAGAACTGGCTCCAAAATGTCCTGTAAAGGGAAGGTGGTTATCCCTTTAGATGGCGAATCGAGTCCCTCCAAAGAGGTTGGTCTGATGTTGAGTTTCCACCCATGCACCTCGCCATCCTATGTTTAGAGCCCTTGATGGGTAACGTTTCCTTCATGTGTGAAGTTTGGCTGCCCCATGGAGCTCTCTTTTTCCATGCACATTCATTTAAACCTTGGTCAAACTTATCCTCCGGAATTTGAGTCACCTGAGCAGGCAGAAGGGCCGATGGAGATAACCCAGAGAGGTGAGGTACACTTTCAGGACTTGGCGCTGACAAGATGACTGGATCATCCATAAAGTCACTGAACAGCAGCCCAAATTATAGGGGAAGAATGTCTGGTGGTAAAAGAGGGATAGGTCCTTCCTGTTTAAGGAAAGTCAGAGCACGGCTCCAGGAGTGTTTACTTATATGGGGGGAGTTGGTTGGAATGCGAACTCTAAGAATGACTAAGATTCCTACAGAAACAGCCATCTGCCAACCTAAAATTAAAACTCCTCTGTGTAGCACCCAGTAGAGAAAGCCAGCCAGATTGATTTCCACAACAAAGGACCCTAAAAGCACCACCTAAGAAAGTAAGTCAGGATCCACAGACATCCAAAATATTTTCTACATTCATTACTTACATTATTCCTGTCTATGTACTCACAATGTTTGAATTTAAAGTCTTTACAATGAACAGTGTGTATATGCTTTTTAAAATGCAAAGAAGAGAAGAGTTGAGCAGACTGTGTGCTGGTTCACAGATGGTCTTGAGAAAGAGGGTAAGCCTAAGAATTAGAATGAGTTGGTGGTAGTTACATGGAAAAGAACACAGCAGGCTGCATCCCAGAAGACTGCCAGCTGTTGCACTGTTTTAACCAACAAGAGGCAAGTCTGTACTTTCCAGTAGAAAGTTCTGTAAGGGTGCAGGCCAGAGGTAATGAGCAATGGAGTGAAGCAATAAGCACAGAACAGAAAAGACTGTGAGATGCAAAACCAACTTGGGTCTAGGAGCCAGATCGCATCCATCCCAAGTCTGTGGTGCCTAGGTGGCACCTGGCACACAGCAGAGGCTCTGTATGAGCTTTTCAATAGAAGTGGGCTCTAGACACTTTCGGGAAATGCTAACATAAAAAATCATGTTTGTGTTCTTTATAGCCGGGAGACTATTTTCCCTACTTGCTTGCATCTCATAATGAAAAATAGTAATAGAAACTGAAATTCACTCATTGAGCTTCTCTGTACAAAGTAGGTAGATTCCCAATAAGGTATCCAGTACATGTTTGCTAAATAAATGAATGAATAAATGAATGAACAAATTGAGGAATGAATGAATGAATCAATCTATCAAACATTCAGTCAATGAATCTTATTCATCCTCTAGATAGTCTTGTATCTAAAGGATTTAAAATAGCACTGGACTTGGAATCAGAGCCAGGATTTCTGCTTAATTTATTCCTTCCACAAGTATTTATTGAGCACTTAAGCTGCAAGGCTCTCTGCTACAGCCATAACACGACAGGATGCTAGAGCTATAGTGCAAGCAAGATAAAATTCCTCTTTTGTGGAGAGGAGGGAAGATGCATAATAATATTATAAAACAAACAAAACAAAAATCAATATTAGTCCAGAGAGCACAAAGGTATGCAGGATTGGGTGGGTAGGTACTGTTTTATAGAGGAAAGTCAGGAAAGGATTCCCTGAAGATGACATTTGGACTGAAATCTGCATAATGAGGAGAAAAATAAGGTCTGGGATAAGAGTGCTATAGGCAGAAGGTACAGGAAGTGCAAAGGCCCTGAGGCAAGAATGAGCCTCAATTGCCAAGGCAGAGAAACAGGCTTGTGCCACTGTAGCTGGGATGGCAAAGTGAGGGAATGGGTACCATATAAGGTCAAAGTGCCAGGTGGAGCTTCCTTCTTTTACCTGCTTATGACTTCAGGCCATAAAAATAATAGCTCACAGCTGTTGAGAGTTTATAATGAGCAAGCATGTTTGCACCATCTTACTTAATCATCACAACAACTCAACAAGAGGTAGGGTGATGTGCAAAGTATTGAACAATTAGCACGGCATAGGTACCAACCTCTCGGACAGTGCCAGCCCCAGCCAGCCTCTGGCGATGTTAGTGCAGACAGGCTTGCTGCCAGGGACCAATAGTTCTCCCATTTAGTAGATGAGGAAACTGAGCTCAGAAATGGGGTCAGCTGACCATTTTACCACAACTGTATATTGAAAGTGGCAAGTAACCTATCTCATAACTGCTGCTTGTGCGAGTCAGAGAATTCTTTATAAAATGGAAAAATAGGTAATTTGGGCATTTACTACCCACACTATAGAAGAAAGAGCACCATGCTATGAGTATGAAATCATAAAACTGCTCTTGGTACTGACACTAACTAGCTAGGAGACTTTGAGTAAATTGCTTTACCTCTCTGGTTCTCAGAAAACTTCTAGCCATAAGAGTAAGTGCAGGTGCAACTGGCGTCTTGTGGGCAGAAACAAGGAGGCTGCTAACACCCTGCAATGCACAGGACAAGCCCCACTACAAAGGATTGTCAGTACTGGGTTGAGAAACCCTGCTGTAGAGGCCAGGGCGGTTACAGACAGTGTGAGGAGTGTCAGGCATGGCATTAGGGAGTGGTGGAGACTATAGCAAACTGCAGAGTACATATACTTCCTAAGGACGTTTCATACAAAAAATGTCATTAATTTTTGTGGACTGAAGAGAATGCAGCTGCAGGCTGATTTCAGCCCCTTGTGAACTTAACCGTACCTGGTTACCCACAATTTTCTTTTTACAGATGAGGATAAAAGTCTCCTAATCATGCAGGTGTGTGTATGTGTGTGCGTGTGTGTGCATGTGTATGTGTATATGTATACATATGCACATACATATATGTTCATATATGTACATTGGCAAGATGATTTATTTTTAAGGTGTTTGCAGAAAGTGAGACCCTTCATCCCCCTTAGAATCTAGTCTTGGTTCATTCCCTTCTCCGCTGGTCTACACTTTTTCCCTCCTTCAAGTACACTAGCCCCATCCGCTTATTCTGGCTTTAGCAAAGATGAAGTTCTGCTGCGTCACTCCACCATCAGAGGAGCTTCTGGACCAAGTTTTGATCCCTTCATGTTGTCTATAGCCCCTGGGAGGAGGATGCCCTCACTTACATTACTCCTTTGTCCTACAGGAACAAAGAGGCTGGAAGAGACAGGTTGGCCCCAGGTTTACGATGTGCCCACAGAATTATTTATGATTTGTTTATCCACTCCATGGGGAGCAATTGCGGCCTCTGACTTCCAGCTCCAGGTTGCATTAACATATTTGGGGGAAAGTGACAGTGTCATTGTACTGGGCTTTTCAGTTTTCAGTGTCTAGCTACAAAGCAAACACAGCAGCAACCCCAGATGCACAGGCACAGTGGCACTTCTAGAAAGACGCCCGTGACCCCATCGGTCAAGAGGCTGAGAGAAAGCCTGAAGCAGGTGAGAAGCGGATAGAATTAGGAGAATGAAGTTCTCTGATATTCGGGCTCCATGGATGGTCACAAGGGTGGCAGACACGAGGCTACAGATGTGGGACGTGAGTCACACCATGATTTCTGATGCAGGCAAACCAGAGGCTGATGGGGCATCAAGGTCCTACAGGCATGAGTGTATACTGCGGGAGGCTCAGCTCCTCACCAAGGAAGTCCATTTCTGCAGTGATGTGACACAGGCATTTGAAAACCCTTGTGCGCTACAAACAATAGGGCTGATGGGAAAGAAGAAAGGGGATTCCACCCAAAACCTACCAATGACCAGAGCACAAACAAAAACAATCAATAGAACCTCCATGTAACTGGACATTAAAAATGCACAGTGAGAATCGAGTGGACATGTTGGCAGCTTTCATTTAGAGCAGGTCTGATGGGTGCTGGGCAGTGCAGATGGCAGTGGGCCTCTGAGCTGTTGGGTCTGCTCTTAGGGTAGCCAAAGAGCAACTGTAACTTGCCAACAAGTGCCTGGGGTGAACCGCTTGAAGGGGAAGCCCCAGTGCAATGAAAAAAAGATTCAATTTTCTTAAAATACAGCTAAAAAGATCCTTGTACCTGTGCAGCGGCCACGATGAGGGCTTTTCTTCCTTCCTCCTATTGTTCCATGTTATACCCACATCATTCACCCATATTTCAGTGGTATAGATTAATTTGCATTCCAGAAATGCTAGTAGTAGCAGAAGAGTCCATGAGGTGAGTATATGACCTGAGGCCCTGGAAACAAAAGCCCAGGAGCCTACAAGGTATACTCATAAGAATCTAGGGCTCTGAGTGTTTCAACAGACAGAGCTTCGATTTGACCTTAAGTCTGGCAGGTAAAAGTTAAGCCTACAAGGCCTTAAGTAGTTTGTGCAGCAACCCAGAAACTCAAAGGAGTGGCGGAGGCTCTGGGAGATACTGCCAAAAACGGGGCATTTACACAAACTCACTTTCCAGACATCAAGGGTTAGTGACACTTCCAGACATGAGAGAGCAGGAAGGACATGGTGAGAAAGAAGTCAGCACATTCGAGATTCTACAAAGATCCTTTTCCCAGTGCTGACAGATTAAAGGAGAAAGTGGAGAGAATAACAGGGGGATAGTTTTTACAGAATCAACATTATTCAAATGCTTTTGTTAAATTATTGTCAAGGACTGTAGCTTTAATTGTGCATCACTTCTGAAAGAGGGGGTAGTTATAAAGACTACCAAAAGAATCTGCACACACTAGGACCCAGAAGCTTGGCAAAATAGTAGACACCAATAACTAGTGTATCAAAGAAAGGATAGAAAGAAACCCACTGGGAATAATATGAACCAGTTACAATATTATCAATATTTCTATCTGGTTTTCATGACTCAGGTTTGTATTCAAACTTGTTCTAGGTCATCAAATGATAACAGTATTACCTAAAAGAGATAACATCCTTCTACAAAGCAATTTACCGACTGCTAAATATTGGCTAGAGTAATCATAAGAAGATTCTGAGCCTGGAAAGGACCTCAGTAGATGATACGGTCTAAGTCCCTGACCCTATGCTGTATCCCTTGAGGAAATACCAAGCTCTAGGTATCCATGAGACAGGAGAAAAACAGGAAACCATGAGTATATAGAGGGCTTAACCACACAGAAAAAAGTATTCAAGTCAGCGAGTAAAAATTATGCACTGTAACAATTTATAAACGATAACCCACAACCAATAACTCTAGTTTTAAGCATGAATGGATGAACAAAATCTTTAGAGCTGAGATATTTTTCTGTGACACTACCAAGAAGTCAGCCATTCAATGTGAATATATGTAACACCTCTATTTGTGAACATCATACTACATGAGCTGTAGGTCCAAAGTGGAACCCTTAGGCTCCCGGTTCCCTATAATTTGTCAGAGGTGGCTGGATCCAGGTTTTTTGGAGCCTCCAGCTTACGGAGGCCATGGGGACCCTCTTAACAAAGTGAATACAAAATACAAAATTGCTAGGTCCTCTCCCAGGGCCTTGGAAGAAACAGGTGTAAGTGAGGGGTTCTGAAGCTTAAGTTCTTTAGCTTCTTGGTAAATCTATCTCTGATGTTTAGAATATGTTTCTCCAGGTATTAGGGGCTTGAGAAAACAACTCAAGTCCAGACCTTCCTTCTCCCCTGGCGACTCATGGCATTACATGGGTCTGACTTTATTCCTACCCACCTCCCAAGGCAGGATTCTCCCTCTGTTTTCAGATTTCTGTTTGAGATTGATCTTTGCTGCCTCTTGTAACTGTAAATCAACCATTTCCACTCTCACTGTTCCACTGTGCAGAGATGGCATATATAATTAGGCATTTTTATCAATGTGCATTTAAGTCATTTTCATTTTTTACTGTCATGAATAGTGCTGCTGCGAATATTCATGTACATCTCCTAGTACACATATACAAGGATTTTTCTGGAATATACACCTCGAAGTAAAATTAGTAGGTCTTAAGAAATGTAGATATTCAACTTTACAAGGAATGACACATTATTTTCCGAAGTAGTTGTACTAATTTAGAGTTCCTTTAACCTATCTTCTCCCCAATAAAACTTCTTCATATGGCAAATTTAGGAGCTATAAATGAATATTTCCTTTTGATCTTAATTAGTATTTTCTTGAATGTTAGTAGGACTAAGCATTTTACATGCTTATTTACCATTTTTATTTTTATTTATTTTATTTTTTATTTTTTTATTATTTATTTTTATTTTCCCCTCTGTGAGATGATGGTTTCATAATTTGCCTATTTTTCTATTGTTTGTATTTTTTCATATACTTGTAGAAGCTCCATATATTCAGGGACTAAACCTTCGTTAAATTTTGTGTCAATAATATCTTCTCATGATACATGGCTGGTTTTTCACTTTCTTTATACTTTTTAATAAATAGAAATTTTATTTTTACTATAATCAAACGTACCAATCATTTCTTTTGTGGTTAGCTTTTGTGAGTCTTATTTAAGAAATCCTTCCTTATCTCAAGCAAAAGGAGAATAAAGACATTTTCCTGTATATTTTCATTTTTTTAACTGAAAAAAAACCTAATGAAAAACCTAGATATAATATGGATGAAATTTCTTTCCAAAGTAATTTACACATTCAGTATAATTCTAAGAAAATAGTTCTAAATGGTTTTTAAAAACTGAACAAGTTTATTCTAAAATGTATATGAAAAAACAAATTGCTATGAATAGCCAAGACACTCCCAAAATAAAAACATACGGTAATTAAACTTGCCCTACCATATATCCTTATGTATAGTTTTATATCAATATAATGATATATATCAATGCCTATAATAGGTATATATGTATATAATATGTATATTTCTATACATATATGTATATATACACAATTTATATCTAACTCTATGTATTTATATAAGTATATATTATATATAAATTATATGTACTTACCATATACTTGTAAAATTATATAAGGATATTTATATAACATATAATTATATATACATAAGTATATATAAGATATACAAGTATAGATATATATTTAAATCTATGAAACATATGTTAATTTCATCAAATCCTTCTTGGCATCTATTGAGACGACTGTATATATTTTTCCTATGTTCAATTCATGTGGTAAACTACATTTCTAAATTTCTAATGTGAAACTTGTTTTCTGGTGTCAACTTAATTCTATTATGAGATATCATAGTTATTTATACCATTTATTTTATTTTATTTTGTTCATTTTTTTTTTAAGGCAGGAGAGTTATTGGCAAGTGCTTTCTGGAATAATACCTGAAGGGTGAAGGATACAGGATTGGGGCAAGGGAGAAATTGAACTGGTGATGCAGTTCAATGCAGGCCTTAGCTGAGCTGGGCTTGTCCCCCAGAGTTGGCTCAAATGAGATGACTGGTGCTGGCTTTCTGTAACCCGGCTCAAGTAATCTCTGATGCAGGCTATTTCCAGGAAGGGAGGTGTAACCTTGGGCGAGCAACTTCCTTTGGCTGAGAGCGATTCCTGGAGAGAGATTTAAATTTGCATTACATTTCTAGAATTGTATCACACAATGGAATGTAAATATTTACCTGGCCATTTTCAACCCATTTTCTTCTTTTGTAAAATGCTGGAGTAGAGGAAAATAGGAATGAGGACAGATATGGATTGAAGCAGATGACCTGTGAGGTCACATCAGTAACAAAACTCCAAACATTTAATGTTGTTGGACAGAATCCTTTTGAATTTTCTTTCTTTTTCTTTCCTTGTAAATATTTAAGGAAAAAAAAGTAAAATCATCCTTTAAAGGAAAAAGAAGTCTCAGAAAGGTAGTCTGAAAAGTCCAGTAAAAACACTGAGGCAAAGGAAGTCATACAGTGTTTATTTATGTATTTCCATATATTTAGATGGTGCAAGTGCAGTTTTGTTACACGGATCTACCGTACAGAAGCGAGGCCTGGGCTTTCAGTGCACCCGCCACCTGAGTAGCATACGTTGTTCCCAATGGGAAATTTTTCATCCTTCACCCCTCCCTCTTCCACCTGCCCCCATTCTGGGTCTCCAGTGTCCCTTCTTCCCCTCCGTGTGACCATGCGTGCTCCCAGTTCAGCTCCCACTTGTGAGAACATGCAGCATTTGATTTTCCATTCCTGGGTTACTTCACTAAGGATAATGGCCTCGAGTTCCATCCAAGTTGCTGCAAAAGACATTATTTCATTCTTTTTTCATGGCTGATTGTTAACGTTTTGTTCAAACAATTTTACAGCTATGTTTGTGAGTGAGATTGACCTGTAATTTTTCTTTTTCCTTCTTTCCTTGTCTGATTTTGAAATCAAGACTATATGAACCTCAGAGAGTGAATTGAGGAAATTTTTCTCTTTCCATAATCTCTAAAAGAGTTTTCATTTTATTGGAACAATCAATTTTCCTGAAAGTTTTGAAAAACTAAGACAGATATTCAGTCAGTACCTATCAGCATGTCTGCACCTACTGTTTACGACTTACGTCTGTTCTGATTATTTAGGATGCACACTGTATACTCATTGCTAATTATTTTAAATTACGCCTTGTAAAACTTGCCTGTAAAATAATTTGGGCTTCTGTTTCTGTCCTGGGATTATTGCTACTGACAGATTGAATTTTCAAAATTTCTGTAGAACTCCTCAGGATTTCTATTTCTTCTTGAGTCAATTGTGATCAATTATTTTTTGAGGAATTTGTTAATTTCACCTAAGTTTCTAAATGTATTGCCACAACCTTTTTCATGCTGTTCTCTTACTTTTTATACTTCTGCTGTCTATAGTTATGTTCCTTTTTTTCATTCCTAATATTTATATTTGTGCCGTCTCTTTAATTCTCAGTCTTTGCAGAAGTTATTTCTCTGAAAACATTAATAGGAGAGTAGTTTCTCTTTGTTGGTTTATTTATTTATGTCATTATTTTCTATTTCATTAATTTTACTGTTATCTTTATTATTTTCTTTCTTCTACTTCCTGAGATTTATTTTGTTTTCTTTTATTATAATGTTTTGATTTAGATTCTTAGCTCATTATTCTTTAGTTACTAAAATTACTGAAAAGTAACTTTTCACCTTCTTTCCTAATATATTAATATTAAGCTATAGCTCCCCTTCTAAGTACTATTTTCAATAGAGTCTAAAAGTTCTATATAAAGCATTTTCATTCTCATTACTTGTAAGGATTCTTTAATGTTAGTACTACTTTTTTTGACCCACAAGTTATTTAGCATTTAAAAAAATTAACAAATATATACATGTATGTTAATTCATCTTTTTGTTAATGATTTCTGTCTTAATTTCATTTGAATCAGAAAACATGCCCTACAGATACCTATGTTTTAAACATTTGTTGAGATTTCTTACACAGCCTGGAATATGGTCAGTTTTTGTAAATTTTCTACATGTGCTTCACATAAATGTCTATTATTACTTTTTGGATATAGTCTTCCCTACATGTCTATTAAATCAAGCTTATTGTTTAATATTCTATATTTATCATTATAATCATCATTGTCATTATTAATGTTATTTTATTTCTTGACCTATTAATAATTGAGATATATGTGTTGAATAATCCCATGATGATAGATTTATATTTTTCTCCCTATAGATGTATTTATTTTATTTTATTTATTTTAAGCACAGTTTATTAAATATTTACAATATTAGAACTGTTACATCTTCTTATGGACTTAACCCATTTATTGTTATGTAGTAACTCCCTCTATTACTAATAATGCCTTTGTTTTGAATTGTTACCAAAGTGTTCTTTTGGTTATTAGTTTTTCTGCTATGTCTTTTTCTATTCTTTCATTTTTCATTCTATCACTTTCAGGCATTCTATGTCCTTATGTTTCAGATCAGTTTCTTGTAAAGAGTATTGGTATACATTTTTAAAACTTCAATAATGAAAGTCTCTATATTTTAAAAGACATGTTCAGTCCAGTCACATTGTCGAGATTATTGGTGTTTGGATTTGTCTTGTACTTCTATTTGGATTTGTTTCTATCTTCTTCTTTTTACATCTTGTTTACTTTTTTATACTTTTGTTTTTTCCCCCAGCCCCTTTTTAGATTGATTATTAGTTTTATCAATTTTGTTCATTTGTTATTTCATCTTCATCTTTATATTTAGAATTTAATATTTTTAAGTGAATACCTTTAACGTTTGCCATGCCTAATTAGTTTAAAATGCTTGTTATTAATGCTTTAAATCTCCTTGTGAACAAAGCAAGGATCTTTGAACATTTTAACTCCAATACCCCCTTCCTGACTTCCATGCTCGATGTTGACTATTTTAGATATGCCCTTTTTAAACCTCACACATCAGTAGTTATCACCATTATATATATATGTTATATACATAATTTAATTTGGACAATGTTCATTAATAACAATGACTTTCATCCTGAATTTACATTACACTTATTTGGGAAGCTTTTAAAAAATATTGATGTTTGAAATCCACCCAGGCCATATAAACCAGAATCTTACCCAGATGTTTCTAGTGGGCAGGAATGGTTGTCAATCAACTGCTTAAATCCCTCTTCGTGCCTGCCAATTTCTCTACTCATTATTCCTTTTTGCTTTTAAGATATTCCTTCTGGGAAACATTTTTCTGTTTCCCGCAGTACATCCATTTATAAGTTTTTTAGTGAAGTTCTATTGTGGCAAATTCTGTTTCTGTTTGTATAAAAATGCTTTTATTGCAGCCTAGTTCTTGTGAGATAGCGTTGCTGGGGATTTAAGGTTGATCATTTTTTTTCCCTTTCTTTTAGCTCTTTAAAGATGTTAATGTACTGAGTACTGGTTTCCATTGTTGCTGTGAGAAGTCTTCTGACAGTTTAATTTTCCAACATTTTGAGTTAATGTGTCTTCCCTCTGGCTGATTTTTTTTTTTTTTTTTTTTTTTTTTTTTTTTTTTTTTTTTTGAGACAGAGTCTTCCTCTGTCGCCCTGGGTAGAGTGCAACAGCATCATCATGGTAGCTCACTGCAGCCTCAAACTCCTGGGCTTAAGCGACTCTCCCACCTCAGCCTCCCAAAAAGTGCTAGGATTACAGGCATGAACCATGGTGCCCAGCCTTATTTTTCATTTGGATATTTTTCAAATCAGCCTGGTCATTTTATAGTCTCTTTTTGTTTGGTTTGATAGGTCTAAATGAAGTAAACTGGATTTTTGTATGGGACGTGGAGGGTGTAACTTGGCTCTGCACTGAGACCTGTTTCTAACACCTCTTTTTCTCTTGAGTCCTTTAGATGCTTTCTGGTTTTCACAAGCCCACAGTTTTTCCCTGTCTCGAACATAAAGAAAGGCATGACAACCTGTGATTTATGATGAGCATTAATAATAATCCCTTAATAAAAATAAAAATTCTAGAGCTCATCCCTTCTATTAATATCTTACGCCTTGATAGATACAGAGTAGGTGTTATTAGTCAATAGTTACCAGACAAGTGGCGTGTACTCCTGATGCCATTTACCTGCAGAATTATCCTTTAATTTGCTTATAATTGCCTTGGGCAAGCCTAAACCCAAGGATAGATTGAGTGCTCACAGCTCTGCACCCCAAACAATTAGGTGTGTTCACATGACCGCCCCACGCCGCAGCTCCCATCTTGTCCAGAAGCCCAGGGGAAACATGACTCAGCCTCGTTCAGTGATAGCATCATGGCTCCAGAGGTTTAACTGACAAGAGTTTTTTGCTGATGGAAAAAGTTTTTTTGCCAAACACTACCATGTTGACTCTGTTACTAAGCAAATCTCCCACTCTGGACCTGCGGAGTATCATTAGAATAAGGGGATATGAATACATTGCTGGTGTTGGAGATGGAGAGAAGGAATTATTTTTCCCCAGTCTACGTTTTTCCTCAGCCCTTTAAGACAGTACTATGCTGAGGTCGCTCTTACCTGACTACATCCCCTCCTACAGATGTCTCTTCCTCACTGTGTTGGACCCAGAAGGAGTGATGGCCGACCAGGCAATGACATCCACAGACGCTCATTGAATCCTCCCCGACCAAGCCATACCTTTCACCCAGTGACGAACACCACACTTAATCTTCTTCTGTTCCCATACACCAGCTGTTCAAGGAATACAAACAAGTACGGTTTATGGAGGGTTCACTAGGTACAAAAACACTTTCCATATATTATTTAATGCTTACAACAGTCCTGAAATAGATAACATTAGTATTTCCATCTTATAGATGAAGAACTAGAGGCCTAAAAGGATTAAATTACTTACCCAGGGTCACATAACTAGAAAGTTGCAGAGCCAGAATTGTTAAAGACAGCTGCTTCCTTGTTTTATATCACTTATCTTTACAGCAACTCTATGGGGTAGATGCTATTCCCATCATACAGGGAGGAAACCAAAGCACAGAAAGGTTAGGTAACTTGTGTGACATCACACAGTTTGTCTGTGGCAGAATCAGCTTAGTTTGAGCAGAGAGATGGTGCTTTTAACCACAAGCTGTGCTGCTAACTGTCTCCATCCACGAATAAAGCTGAAAAGTATGAGGAGCACATTGATGCATCTCACTTCTTCTTTAATCCAATATGGCCACCCAGTGCTAATAAATTTCTGCCTTTGCTCAGCCCCCATCTGAAACCTATATTTTTATTAAGTTACCATATACTTTAAGATAATAATGTTAGCATAAAGTGGAAATAAATAGGTAGTGGCCTCGTCGGGAAATGAAATAGAAAGGCAGTTGAAGAAATTTACTAAAGAACCTTCTTCTGACTTACAGTTGTGACTTTTTTTTGCCTTCTCTTATGAATTGAAGATGGAAGCGTCCACTTTCTACTAGGTAGAGTAGGGTTTCTCAACCCCTGAACTATTAACATTTTGGACCAGACAATTCTTTGTTGTCTAGGGATATCCTGTACGTTGTAGGATATTGAGCACTATCTCTGGCTTCTACACCCTAGATGCCAATAGCATTTCACCCACTGCAGCTGCGGCATCAAAATATCTCCTGACATTGCCAAATGACCCCTGGCGGGACAAAATCACCCCCAGGCCCCACTAAGCAGCACTGCTCTAGAGGTTCTCTGAGAGCAAACAAAATAATTGAACAAAATAATTGCTCTGCCTCTAAAGTGAGATCCTGCTTGCACTGAGCTGGTTCTGCTGGGTGAGAGACCCCAGAGCTGCTTCTTTAGCTGGAGTGAGAGATTATCCTGAACCGCAGCTGAGTGGGGCCCAGTGTGCCTGTGCCCTCCTCTTAGCAAGGACGGTGCAGGAACTGAGAGCACAGCCGGAGACCACTGGGTTGTTCTGAAGATTCAACTTCAGGGAACTTAAAGTGCATTGGAACAAATGCTTAGTGATGTGGGGGGTGGGAGGGGGATGATGCCTTTCATTTACTGGGTTATCATACCCTATCACCTCTCATTTACTGAAATATCAGATCACTTACATCATTTAATCCTCATGATAATCCAATAAAGCAGGTATAATTCGTCATTTCCATTTTAGAGATTAGGAAAAGAATGCCAAAGAGTTTAAAAGACTTGCCCAAGGTTAGAAAGTGAAGGAACTAGAACAAGGGCATATCTGTCTGACTCAAATCAAATGTCTAGGCTCTTTTCAATCCATCCTAGGGGTTTAGGGAGAATCTTCTAGAGATGACATGGAACCATTAATGGGAAACTTCTTTGTCTAGCAAAATATATACACACCTACTCTAGGCAGATGGTAGGCTATCTACCAAGGATACAAGCATAAAATCCAATCCCAGCTTTAAAGAGCTCAGATTAATGAGAGAATAAAATATACATAAAAATTATAATACAACATGCTAAACACAGTGATAAAGACATATATGTAGATGGTGCTCAGGGAATATGGAAGGGAGAACCTAATGCAGCCTTGGGAAAGTGATGGGGAAGCAGGAGCCAAGCCCAAGGGTGTCAAGAGTGGAGATTTGTCCCAGGAAATGGGGTGGCCAAAATCTCACAAGTTACCACTGAAAATCAACTTGCATGTACAAATTGCAAGTTGCATCTCACAACGGAAAAGTGCACTAGAAATTTTCATTAAAGGGAGTGACAGAGTGTGTTGGGGGGAGAGACCACCCCTTTTTGGCCTGAGGGGTGGTACTTCTAGGGTGGCTGAGCAGGAAGAATGACTGCCATTTGTATTAGTCACAATTCTCCAGAGAAACAGAACCAAAAGGAGTGAGAGGAGGGAGGGAGAGAGAGATTTTAAGAAATTGCTCATGCAATTGCAGAAATTGGCAAGTCTGAAATCTGTAGCGTGAGCCAGCAGGCTGGAGATTCAGGTAAGAGCTGATATTGCCATCTTGAGTCTGCTGTCCACACGGCTGGAGACTCAGGCAGGGCTTCTACATCGCAGGGTTGGGGTACAATTCCTTCTTCTTCCAGAAACCTTAGTCTTTGTTCTTAAGGCTCTCAACTGATTGGATGAGGCCTGTCCACATTGTCTGCATGACTTGAAGACAGTAATGTGCTTTACCAAAGTCTACCGATTTAAGTGTTAATCACACCCACAAATACCTTCACTGCCACATCTAGACTGGTGTTGGACCAAACAACTAAGCGGCGTATTCTAGCCAAGTTGACACATAAAATTAACCATGACACCATCGTTGTTTGTTTATTAATCTTTGCAAGAAAGGATTATAATTTCCCATCTGGAAACCTGTTGGAACTGGGAAGGTAGACTCTCTACAGCCCAATGCACCTCATGCTTCAGAGCCTCTGAGGAAGCTGTGGCCTGGGGTGCGGAAGGAAACATACCAGCTAACATTTGGTTGAATATTTTAATACTACTTTTGGAGTCATAAATCCCAGTGCCCCCTAGCTCTAAAGCAGGTCCCTGAAAGAGACTGAATAATTCTTGAGGTTTTTGGTAATTCAAAATCCATTCTAAATATACAAAAGGAGCTTGCTCTTTAATGGACACCAAGGTGAATCTTTTCATAAAATAATAAATTAAGTAGATTTTTTTTTCAGTTTGAGGGAACATTCATGTATTTCTAATATCATATGCGAAAATGCCTTGGCTTAAGCCATGTGTACAAGGACATGCACTTGTTTATTCCTGTTTTTTCTTAACTGACAGAGGGCTGAAATGATTTCATTCGGGCCTGATACACCACTGTATGCCTGAGTGTGTGCGTGCATACATAAGCAGTAATATCTTAATTATTGGCATGCTGGGAAGCATTTCTTTCGGTAAGCATAATTTGTCAGTTATATCAGGACTATTATTCCCACATTTGAACAGTGGAATTGTCCAGGAAAGAAGCCCCCATGGAACACATTAGATTCCCAATCAGAAAGTTTTAAAAAATCAGTTAATTTGTTTCAGAAACCACGTGCTTTGACAAGGAGTTCATACAAAGAAATCTCTGACAAATCTAACTAAGCTGAATTAATCAGTAGGAAGAAAAAAATATTTTCCCCTGAACTTCACTCTGATGAAAAAGAGAGGGAGGGTGTCAGAAGTCCATGAGAAAAGGCAGGCACATCCAAAATAATTTTGATTATAAACGCAAGAAATTCACTCCGGCTCTGTAAAACGATTGGGGGTGGGGTGGGCTGGAAAGAACATGATAAATTATTCAGGTTTAAGAGATAGTGATAAAAATGTAAATGCAACCCCTGTCACGGAATCTTTGCACCAGCTGAATAAATTCAAACTAGAAGCTGAGTCAGCACCTTGCCTCTGATTAAAACCAATTGAAAGCACAAAGACAGGAAGGAAAAAAAAAACCTCAAAAGTTCTTTGGAAACGACAGATAAATTGATCAAGCCTAACTGCCACACCGAGATGAAACAGTTTTACTGATATCCACCACAGGCCGCAGGGTCCTGCCAGCTCTTTTCAAATGGTAACACTTGTAATCAAAGAACGAGGTCTTATTTAAGCTCCAAAGTGATCATTACTTCATTAATTACGGTCATGTCTACTCTTTCCACTGTGAGCACATTTAATCTTTTCCCAAGCACAGTCCATTAGCCTCATTTCATCTTTAATCAGTAGTATATGCCTTTCTGAGCACACTGTCTGCATGCATAGATTCAAGCTGCCACACAATAGTTCCAGGAGCAAGCCCAAGGGCCAGCATTAGCCCTAGGTTAGTCTAACACTCTAGTGCAGACAGCAAAATGTAAGAACCTCCCCTCCACCACTTTGCAGCATGATGAAAACAATTTTTCCTATCTACTGGAAACAGATCAAGAGACAATGCATACACACAAGGGAATGTATTTTCCTTGTACAGCTCAGGATGAAAAGCACAGGATTAGCATCTAGGCTCCCTGGGTTCAAAGACAGACCCGCCACTCAGAAGCAGCCAGCTGCTCACTCCCAGCCCTTCTTATCTCCAACACAGGGATTATGGCAGGGTTTGCTGTGAGGATTAAATGAGTTAAAACATGGAAAGAGCTTGGGGCATGTGTGGCACATAGTAAGTGCTCAATAAATGTTAGTTCTTGTTAATATTGTGCTTACATTAAACATATGCCACCCACTTAGGGGCCAGGCAAATGGTTCGAGTGCTTCAGAGAGAAATCACCCAGAGGTCCTCCGCGCCAGTCATGTGTGCATCTGCTCACCAGCCAACCCCTGGTGTCCACTTACGTGCACATATGGAATTATGTGAAGAATGCACTGCTGTCTATGATCTCTCCCAACTTGGCTATAAGCCCTTAGGATTTATTTTAATGTCACAGTGTAGTGAAAATTATAGAATTCTATCAATATCAGGTAATAAAGTTGTTTAATGAACCCATTCGCGAACATCTGCTGAGTCGTCCCCATATGCCCAGAGCTATGCCAAGCATGAACGGGCACAGAAGATCCAGAAAAGGCTGGAAAGCCTTCCAGACATTGACAACTATTTAGGGAGAAAAAGACTTCTCTGGAACTCCTAAAAGATTAAGCTGCTATGTGAATTATGCTATTACAGACAGTGATACAACAAGACAACATAGTATAATGTGCTATTCATGGGTCTAGAACTTTCTGCAAAGGAGGGTGAGAGGCGAGGAAGCTTTGGAGGGGCCTATGTGTTGGGGACGGTGGGTATGCACACACACATACTCACTCTGTCCTCCCACCAGCAAGTAAGGTTTCCTAGGCCCCGTGTTCCTGCAGGTCTCTCCTTACCAAAGAGACATTTAACCAGAAAATTGTGAAAAGAAAATACCTCCGGTGGCGTAACTACATTATACAGAGATGTTAATAGTTTCTTACCCACCTGATCTTTGCATGTGGGTCAGGGGAGTTTTCTCAGTGATGAACAGGAGTGCTGGCAGGCCTGGGACTTGCCCTGATTGTCCCCACTGCTGCCCCAAACCCTATCCCAGCCTGAGGACACCCTGTGGACCATAACACGCTAACTCTCCTTTCTCTCCTCTCTGTTCTGCTGTTTTCCCTGGCTGTCTGCAGAGGCAGCGGGAGAAGTGAACATCACTCTTAAACTACCAAACAGCGTCACTCACTCGGGAGTAGAAGTGAGCTGTTTCTGTGCGGGCCTCTGTTTCCCCTAATGGCATTTTGTTGCTGGCCCTGCCCTTCCCCCCAAAGTGCCTCCCCTAGAGCACAGACGGGCCTCCCAGCCTGCAGGCCACTGTGACTGTCTGTCGGGGGGAAGGATCAGATGGAGGCCTGGGTATGACAGTTGCTGTTGTTTTTTAAACCAATGCATTGGCGAGTCGGCGAGGTAGGAACACCAGGGAAGTTCCTACAGCGGCTTCCTCCTCCGGAAGGCGTTTGCCTGCCCTCCGTGCCTCCAGGTTTCTGCTTCGGGAAGGACAACCTGCCCAGGCTCATTCTTGCACTGTGATTTTCAGTCACTTCCTTCTTTTGTGTGAAATTCCTATTGGGAGAGACCTCACCTTTGAATGAACTATATCATAAGTTGCACAGACTCTTTTTCCTTCTGGTGCTACAGCCCATTTGGAACCCAAGGCACTGTGCTGGGGGCTGGATGAGGATTTTTTAAAAATAGGTCATACGTAGTTTTTCTCTTCATGTCGGCAAGAATTTTATGCTGCTAGGAGGTTGGGTAGACAGTGAGGGCAAGAATAGTGATTATTCTAACATAAGGCAGAAGCCTACATAGATAACATTGAATAAGTTTTAGAAAGTTGTCAGCAAAAGGAACAGCAGGAGCTAAACGAGGCCAGGGTGTTTGTAGGCCAGCGAGAGATTCCATCTGGGGGAAGTGCTGGAGGTCACAGGCCATCCGAAAGCACTCTCTGAGATGAAGCAGAGACTTCACAGAGCAGCTGCCAACCCTCCCTCCCTCTCTTAGGGCTTTAAAACTTGTCCTCTCTTGCATACCACGCTGAGTTTGGAAGCCACTTCACATTAGTTTATGGAAACTCAAAATGCATGCCAAAGTCTTTTAAGAGTGGTCTCAGATACTAAGCCCTTGGGGTTTTTAAAAATCAGAGAATCATTACTTGGAGGTGAGAGATGCATGAGCTATTCACTTCTGGAAGGGAACACACCGAAGTTACTGGGCAGACAAGAGTCTTACACAGAAGAGCCTGTTTGCATTTTCCTATCTTGCTAATATTATAAACTGGAAAACTATGTAACTGCTAGTACTATCAAGTAGAGTGAGATCCTTTGGGAACCAAGGATCATTGGACGTGTTAAACAAACGTCAAATAATTATTTATCAAGAATTCTGTGAAAGGGACCCTGTGCTGAGTGAGCAAGTGGATCAAACTCCCATGTTCCAAATCATGCTGTGGTTCAGAGAACTACTTAAATTCCACAATAGGAAGGACAGGTATGAAGAAGAGAAAAGAGGCAGGAAAGAAAAGAGGTGAGCAGTTACTGGGAAAATAATGAGGAAGCAAGGAAGAATGCAAAAAGGAAGAAATTGCTCTTGCAATGTGTGGACAAATGTTTGGAAAATGTTGGACCAGAATAAATCTAAATTCTAGTACTATGTTATGAATATCTTAAGTGAGCTCTTCAGCTTAGTGACAAAAGTGTGGACATTGTCATTTTGATTATGAATGTTATAAGAGATCAAATTGGACTACCTCTCTGGTTAGAAGAAGGGGGTTAAGGGTCAGCCTTAGGATGAGTGCACGTCACCAGTGATCTTCAAATATCGTGCCGCAGTGAGCTCTCACTAGGGCCCCAGGTGCAATATCTAGCATCTATGCCCAGCACTCTGCATCATAGCCTGGGCTTGGAACCACATCGAGTGAGCAAGAGGTCTGGAAGGACTCTATCTCTTCACCACCAACTGGCTGTGTGACCTCTCCCTTTGTAAGGAAAACCAAACCAGTCACATTAACACTACCAGCCCATTGAATGAGATAATTTATGTGACAGTGCCTTGAAGCAAATAAAAATCACGTTGTCCTAGTAAGGTATCATTATAAAAATCGAAGTGTAATGCAAGGCTCCTGGGACCAGTGGTCTGGATGTACTCCAGGGTCTCTGTCATCTTTAAACACATGCTCCTTTACATGTGGATATATTAGGGTGGCTATAAGCTGAGAATAGAAGATCTTCCAGACCCTCTAATATCTAGGCAATTATAGTGTGGTCAGTGGAAATTAGAAGTAGATGGGAGAGTAAAAATAAAAGATTATGAATTATGCTTTACAGAACTCAGAGCTGTTCTGGGGCTTTCACTGGAATGAGAGAAGTAGCTAGGTTGTAAGTCCTAGCATGCACCATTTAGTGTGGGTGAGATTGTGCTGTGGTGACAATCCTGTCCCCTCTAAATATCTGTGGCCTAAAACAATAAAGATTTATTTAGCATTCACACTACACATCCCTTGTGGCTTGGCTGTAGGTTCTGTGCTGTATCATCCTGACTAAAGGATCCAGCCCAAGGAAGCAGCCACTATCTGGTCATTATGGCAAAAGGAAAGATATCTCTGAATGGTTTTGTACCAGCAATTAAATGATTTAGCATGGAAATGACACTCATCACTTGTACTCACAACTTATTGTCCGATGCTAGTCACGTCGTACCACCCCGGTCAGAGGGCAGCAGGAAGTGCAATCCCACCATGCACCTAGAAGGCAGAAAGCCAGAGATATCCGGCCAAATGTACTAACAGCAACTGTATGACACATCATTGTATCTGGGTAGAATTGAACCGGTCTACTTGGGTAAAATGTACACCAATGCTCAGAAGACTATGGCTGAGTCTGCCATAGCCTTTTACATCTTTAACTTTTAAGGGCGTTAATGATTATTAATTTTGACATTATGTCATTAATGACATTATGACCATTAATTTTAATGACATTAAGCTGTCATTAACTTTTTCCAAAGCCAATCATCAACACTGTGAAAGCTAGAGGCCACAAAGGGACTTCTTTAGAAAAGGAGTATACATGGGTTACAGTGTCACAATTGATGTCATCTTTGCATCGAAGGTTAGAAATGTAAACCAAAGCTCAGAGTGAAGTGGCACTCAGAGTACGTCACTTGCCTCACTGCTTAGCACGAGTAACTTCATGAACGTTTCTAAATATGTGGTTTTGCCATGTGTTTCATAGGCAAACCGATTGTGCCAGGGTTATATTAATTAGTCCCATGGAAATGATGAACACAATCCTCCCAAACAAGATTGGCCCTATGAACAGGTGAAGATGGGGGTGATCTTACCTGCTCCAGAATCGCCCTGCCTGTCTCAAGGGCAAAGGGAAGAAACCCACAACGCTAGGTGTTTTAGAAATTCTCTAGCGTCCGAAAGTGGCGGCTAAATACATGACATCTGTGGGTACAACACTTGCAACAACTCACATCTCACGGCGCTGCTGCTCCCCTCGGTGCAGGGAGGACCTCCTGCTGCCGACGAACACCCAGTGTCCTTCTGAGAGTCCCCAGAGTGTCTTTCACACGGTCTTCACCTGCAGGCTGCTGGAGACTTTACCGCTATCACCACAGGCGCAGCAGCTACCCTCGTGAGGCCACCGGAGCTGCCCAGGTGAGGCAGGGCTACTCCCGAAGTGCTGGGTGTTGCTGTTTCTGCTGGCGGTGCAGCTCGCCTCCGCCACAGCCCCTCTGCACGTGCCTGTCTGCCCAGCTGCGCCCTGGAGGTCGCCCAAGGATCTCAACACCCACAGCGCTCTTCCTGGGCACTGCTGCTCCTCGGCCAGTGCTCACGGTCCTCTCCACGTGAGCCCTCCTGCTGCCAAAACGTGCTGAGAAGTTAGGTGAGGCAGAGGGGGAGAACTCCAGAGGAGGAAGAGAGGGGTCCCATAGCAGTGACTCCTGGGTGACAAATAATATGATGCTTAGGTAAACTGTTCTGTAAGCATTTAGTCATAGTCCTCTCTCTCCCAACAACCCAGGCCTGGGTAACTAACCGGGGGCCTTGTCCGTGGTCAGGTGAATATAAATCACGAAGATGTTCTCAGATTCACTCTACTCTCCAGACACTGTTTAGTTACTGGTTACTTTAGTTTGTGTAATGTGTACAATGTTCTCAGAGCATGGTAGTCTCTGCATAAGTCCTTTGTTGTAGTTGTTGCTAAGTGCCTGAGTCCCTCCCTAGGAAGCTTCTTAGGCCCACTGCACCCAGCTTCTGGACGGCCCTTTCCAAAGATCACCACACAATCCCAAACATGTTTGAATCTCTTCGAAAATTCATATGATCTACCCAATTCTGGCAGGCATAAAATGTTATCCCCACATTGCACATAAGGAAACTAAAGCTCAGAGAGCTTAAGTAACTTCCTCAGTGTCACAGAGTAAGAAGTGATAGAAACAGGTTTTAAACTCAGCTCTGCTGGCATTGAACTCATTCATACCATGAGCAGAATGGAGGGTTACAGCAAGGATCCTCAACTAAGCAGGATTTTAACCCCCCAGGGGACAGTAGGTGATCTCTGGGACGTTTCCAATTGTCACCACTTAGGGAGGGGCAGGTACTACTGGCATCTAGTGGGCAGAGGCCAGAAATGATGCTCAACATCCTACAATGAACAGGACAGCCCTTTCCCGCTCCTCACCTTCCCCTAAAAAGTATCAGGTCCAAAATGCTTGGGTTAAGAAAGGCTGGGTTAGAGGAAGATAAATCACATTAAATTGCCAGGAAGCCATACGCAGGGGATGTCAGGAAGGACATACTGAAACATACATTCATGGTTAGGGGATGAAGTAGGATTTTGGCCAACAGAGGGAGGAAGCAGAGAATACTAGAGAGCTGCATGAACAAAGGGAGAAGCAACATAACAAATATTTACAGAAAAGGAAAAGCCCTGGCACAGGGAAGAAGGGGCAGCAGAAATTGGAATGATACATTGAGGCCCAATTTTGGGAGGCCTGGAATGCTAAGAATTTAAGTGCCAAGGGCCTAGGACAAAATAAAACAGTAAATGATCTCAGAATATTTGTCTTGGGGCTGCCAACTCAGCTCACCAAGCAGCACGAGTGTCTGTACCAAAATTAATTCTTTAGTTTCTAACCAAGCACTTGGCATCAGTGGGATCTATAGACTGCCTCGGACCTCCTGAGTCCTACCCTGTCACTTGAAGAAGGGGGAAACCACTTGCTCGTGGTCACTGGTGAGTTAGAGACTGGGCTGGAACTGGAATCCAATCTTGGGATTAGATCCAGTCTTTATCCCAATAAATTCACGGCCTCACTTTGTTTATACTGCTCAGTTCGGCCACTGGGATCCCAAAAGCGCAGCCAGCCTTTTCTCCCTTTTATTACCTTTTATGATCTCTCTTATTTTATAAAGAAGATTATTGGTGAATCTTCTTTATTTTCCTCATTTCTATTTGAAGTACCCAAAATATGCAAGACCAAGAATTCTTGCACAAACCAAATAGCATTTTTCTACTTCGGAAAAAAAAAAAAAAAAGCATTGTTAAGGAAAGGGGATAGGAATAAAAGAAGGGCTATTCTCAGGCACTTTCTGAGAATAGTGATTGGGCCCAACAGGTATTTCCCATTTCAGCTTTGCATGTGGGCTCAACTTTAATGAAGAGCTGAGATTTGGCTAAAGAGGCAAGTAACATAATCTGAGAAAGAATCCCAGAGACAGATCCAGTCGAGGTAGCTTGTACACAGAACCAATTTTCTTTGAGCCACAGAACATTTCACAACCTGAGAGCTCCGTTTTGGAATTTTTTATTTATTCCTCCCAATTGGGCAAAGAAATTACATTCCCAAGACCATGCCACTGCAACATAAAGGTTATTTATTTCCAAACAAAGGAATTAGGAAATGTGAACTTTAAGGCTTGAAGACTAACATTAACTCATCTGCAGGAGACAGATGGTATTTAGTATTTTCAATGAAGAGGCTGTTAAAAGTGAAAACTTAATACATCTGGGATGAGTCATCTGGGTGAGTTAATTTGCTAAAACCTTAGCTTTCGCATTTCCTGATTAGATTTTTCTCTCTTTTCGTCTTTCAACCTGGCATCTGTGACCCTAACAATTTTCCATTTAACACAAAGGAAATACTTTGAATTTTCCTTTATTTGCAATTTCACCTAGGGTCATTCTAGGGTAAGTACTCAGGCTTAGTTTAAAATGATGATGAAACAATTTGCAAAAAGTCTGTAATATCAAGGTGTCATTTAATATGAAGACACCAGGTCAGCCAAATAACACATACATACACACATACACATGCACGTGTGTATTTATATATATATGTATATATGTTATTTAGGAGGAATATTATATATAATTTTATATATTTATGTAATAACTATACGTGTGTATATATATTAATATATATATTTCCTTTGACTTCCTTTCCAATCATCTCCTATTAGTAGTACCTTCTTCTACCCCTGCTTTTTCAGCTAAGTACTTATGTGAATCCCACTTATAATTTTTAGATTGGAAAGACCAGATTTTAGTTTTGCCCTTTTTTCCTCAATGTGCCACTTTAGTGCACTGGATCTCTTACTAAGTCTATGAGAAAGAAATCCTCACTGTCATTTATGTATTCAGTAGATGTTTCTTAAATATCTCATACAGATGGATCTCCTTAATAATTTCCATGACATTTAGGAAACTGCGATGGTCCAGTACACTATCAGAAGGGGGGAACTGTTATTATTAGACACCCACAGGTAACAGTTGACTCCAGACTGTGTCCAAAACATTTCTCCACTTTTCTCATTGTCAGCTAGCAGTCCATACAGGATCCTCCCCGGGGACCTTGGTGAAATTCCATCTCTCTTTCCCTAAGGGCCCCCTCAGTCTTTTCTGCAACTCTGCTGTTCTCCACAGTCCTGGCTCTGCCCTGGAACAGTGGCTGATCAGATCCTTGGGGTGGGGGGGAGGGGTGGACTTTTACTAAACCAATGAACATTTCTCTTGCTAATATTTGTTGGGAATTTAGAGGTGATAATTAATCTCATCTTTCCCATCACCACCACCACCTCAACTTTGGAACCTACTGACACTTAAACACAGGAGCCAGACAATAGAAAGATCAAAATATCAGCTTGATGGCAAATACAGCTACTTTGGAAACTATGGGCTGGACCCATGGCCACAAATGAGCTTCTCAATGATTCTCAGTTCTCAACCTTCGGACCTTCTCAAGAAAGCATGAGTGTCTGCAGAGAATAGTGTTATACCTAGGGTCACTGTCTCACAGCCATTAGGCCCTAAGAGGCAGGAAAGAGGAAATCAGTCTTCTGGACAGCCCCCAGCCTGCACATCTGGACTCTGACCCTCATGGGCAGGGAAGGAAGGGCAAAAGCAAGTGCATGAAGAAGCAACTCAGAAAGGACTGAGCCACAGGTTTCTAAGTCCTAAAACCCAGTCGCAGTCACTTAAGATGAGGTGGGCAAGGGGAGGCGAGTTCTTCCCTACTTTTCCTTTTTGGATAATATAGTGGAAATGTTCTCCCATTTTTGAAAACACAAGGAGTAGAAAATGTCTTCTCTAACACTCCCAAGATTATGTTTTCTTAAACTATTAGGCTGAAAGTAGACTCGTGGTCTACCAGGGCTTAGGCTGTTCCCTGGGGTTCTCTCAGGGCAGCCCCTCTCCTCCTACCTTTGTGAGGTCTCTCTCCCCATGACACAGCCTCCCTCACTCCACGTGTGTACTCCCTGGATCTTGCAGGCAGTTTAATATTTGCCTTAGCATCCCAAATAGGTAAGGATGGTACATTAATTAAACACCGTAGGTTTGAAATCCATTCCCTATTCTATATCCCATCTCACATTTCACTGGCCAAGATGCCCAGTATAATTCATTAGAAGTTATACACCTAGTCCACATAACAGCAATACAATTCAAAATGCGATGTCAGTAGAGTAGGAGTGACTCAAACTTGAATTTGAACTGTTTCCCAATATCAAACTCCCAGGGAGCAATTAAAATCCAAGATTCAAATCCCCCTTTAAGTTATAATCTAAAGGCATTAAAGACCAACATTCTTAAAGACTACAAAAATTAAAGCCTAAATGATAACTCCTCCATTTGTTTAAAATATTTCATAGTCTCACACCAAGGGTTCTCGGCTTCCATGATGTTAATAGAATGTGCTTTCAGTATCTATGGCCTCTCGCTGTTATAGCAGTGGTTCCTTTAGGCTCTCTGGAGTCTGATTAATGAAAGCCAAGTTCATTGCAGCTCTAATCACAGTAGCCAAGATATGGAAACTACCTAAGTATTTGTCAACAGAGGAATGGATAAAGAAATTGTGGTATGTATATACAGCGGAATACTATTTAGTCTTTAAAAAGAAGAAAATCCTGCCATTTGTAACAACATGGACGAATCTGGAAGACACTATGCTAAGTGAAATAAGGCAGACACAGAAAGAAAAATACTACATTATCTCACTTATATGAAACTGAAAAAGTCAAATTTGTAGAAACAGGGTAGAATGGTGGTTATCAGGGATGTTGGTCAAAGGGTACAAAGTTTCAGATATGTAGGATAAATAAGTTCTAGAGATCTAATTATATATAGCATAGTTAACAATACTATACCGTATCCTTGAAATTTGCTAGGAGAGGTGATCTTAGGTGTTCTTACCGCACACACACACAGGGTATCTATGTTAAGAGATGCATGTATTAACCAGCTTGACTGTAGTATTCTGTATACTGTCTATATCTATGTAGATCAAAACATCACATTGCATACCTTAAATATGTATAATTTTTATAAAAATGAAAAAATAAATGTAAAAAAAGCCAAGTTATTAAGTATCCCAATTTTTAAAGTGTAAGAAAGTTAATAGAAATGGAATTATCACAGCATAATCAATGGTTTCACAAGCAAAACCACTAGCCCTAAAGCAGATGTGAATACACACACTCACACTTACACATTTCCTAGAACCCAGTTTTTACTAAAACCTAGATGCACGTTACTCTATCTGAAGACCAGAACAGTGCTAGAAGGAGTGTCAGAGGGTAGAGTAGCCACAACAATTTAACAATCATTTGTAGCTAATTCTCACTTGCCTTTGTCTGTAAAAGGCGGGTTAGCTAACTACTTGATTCTTCAGCCTGGATCACTCATGTGACATGAATCTAGCCAGCATGGTATAAGTGAAAGTCTAAATAAATAGTCAAAGGGTCAAGTAAAAGATTTCGACCCTCAGGCTTCTCTAAGCCTAGCACACAGGTGTGAAGCCTGGGGGTGCAACAGCTCCCCTGTGACTCGGAAGGCAAAGCCATGTGCTGAAAATGGAGGAGCTGAAAAAGAGAAAGAGCCTGAGTTCCTAAAGGACCATAGAGCTACTGCGCTGGCCCTGGCATGCCTACTTCTGGATTTCTTGTTATGTAAGAAAAGCAAATTATTATGTATTTAAGAGGCAAGGATTTCTGTGACTTCGTAGGTAAAAACACTTCTAAATAGTTCAAAGAAAAGAGAAAATTTCAGTTTTAGCTTTCCTAGCATGAAGGTCAGTGTGTGACAGTTGCTCAAAGTCTACAATCCGTAACAGAACAAATTTCCTGTCAGTAGGTGACTTTTCCCATCCTTGGGGTAAACATCCACCAGCTCATACTGTTAGAAATTAAATTGATGACATCACAGTCACCGGACCTCACTTGCTGTGCTCTTGTTTTCCATAGAACCTCTTAATTTCTATTTTCTTTTGAGCTCTACATTCCTGACCCTCCCTAGAAGGACTGAACTATTCCTCAGGCTGATGAATGCTGCCTCTCATAGAATAATTTTGTTGCATTATTATGCTGATGACTACTAAGTCTTGCCAAAGACCAACTTGAGGAAGGAGCAAAGAAGGGAAAAAAGAGAAGACGAGAGTAGGAATTAATATCTCGCCACGAGTGCCAGGTATTGCTCAGGCCTTTGGTTCCTCTACAACATTTGCCAGGTGCAGATGGTAAGGGGCACACAGGTAGTCAGCTGGACACAGTATATTCATCTATAATGTTTATACATTTTTAGATGTAGCAAGAGACACATGAGAAATAGGGAGTTTTATGAGGCTCAGAGGATAGAAAGTAACTTCCCTTCTGGTGTTTGAGAAAGCACCAGGGAGACAGTATTTGCATATTCTAGCCACCTTTTCTATCTCAGCTTAGGAATTATAGGAGGAAAGAGAGTGAGAAGGAAGCATCTGGGCAGAGGGAACAGCATGGGTAAAACACAGAGGCAGAGAAGAGTTGGGCATGTTTGAAAAGTGTGATGAGTTCAGAAACATTGGTAACACAGTCTGAAGGCACGTTGGAGATTTGTCAAAAGTTAGTTTAGGGCAGATAATGAGGGTCGATTTTCTAGGCTATGCGAAAACATGGACAGAGGAGAGAGGTGGTTGGAGCTGAGCTTCAAGGCGGTGATCTGACAACAGTGTGTAAAGTTGAGGGATTGCAGCAGTCTCAGAAAGAAACAGAGGACTGAAATGGGAAAGTGTAATTCCCCATTACAGGGAAAGTGTAATTCCCCATTACCCACCCAGGATCTGGCACCTGGATGTGCTGAGCCAAGGAGAGAAAAAGACACTAATGACAGAGGTTTATGAAGGAGATGCCTAGGAAGGTGGTGAGGTCTTTAATTGAAACAGATGGGCCAGGAGAAGAGAAGATAATTTGTCCCATTTCTAATCAGCAAAAAAGAAATCAAAGCAGAAATGTCAAGCACACTGTTGAAAATGGTGAACAGAGATTAGGAGAAAGGATGAGGCTGAAATCAGAGACTTAGGAGTTCTTCCCACATACAGTGGAAACCATGACAATAAATGAATCTTCCAATGGAAAGAATACAGAGAAAGATGATGGTGAATATTATAAATTCAGGGATGATTTTATTTCAGAATCATGGGAGTTGCTAATATAACAGAAATCCAAGAGAGGAGAAAATTTCTAGATTGAAAATAAATATATTATTATCTCTGAGGGCTGAGTGAGTATAATTTCTTTTGCCTTTTGAATTTGTACCAATTTTTGTTACATCTATAAATATTAAAAACTATAAATGTTATTTTTAAAGAAAAGGACAAGGTTACTAGTACAACATGCTAGTAGAGGCAAACTGGTATTGTAAATGCCTTTTATGATTTTTATAATTTAAAAAGAACATTTCAATTGGCTTGTTACTATGTTTAATATTCATTTGCTTTCTCATTCATCATTGGCCAATAAATATTTATGTGCTATCTGTTGTGCCCCAAGCACTGCTCTGGACATTTGGAGTGTATCAGTGGTCAGGCTCTCAAGAGTCCCTGCCCTCTTTTGCTTCCATCCTCTCCTCCCTTGCTAGAATGCAAGATTGCATGGACTCTTTCAGATATCTTATACACTCAACCTCTTCGACTCATGGAAGATACACACCACCATGACCTTCCAGTCTTCAGTTTACTTACCCAAGCTTCCAGTTCCTTGGTTGCAGAATGGAATGATCACACTCACCTTTCAGGGTGAAGAGGGGAAGTAGCATGTGGGAAGCCACCCTCATTTTGTGCCTTAATGGTTCATTATGAACTATGACTGTCTTTGTGACAGCAGTGGATAAGAGAACAAGAATTTGGGGTTCTAAATTTTGATTCTGTTTTTACAACTCACAGTGTTCCCTGAGACTTCAGGCTTATTATCTAAATAAATGCAAAGATGATAGGTAGATAGACAGACAGACATTTGACTCAAGGCTTTGAAAGCTATATCTTCTTTTAATATTTCTGTAAATGTCTTCATCTTTATTTTCACTTAGCCATTTTCACTTGGTAAAAATGATTTACTAAGAATTAATAATAATAGTATTAATAATGTCTGGTTTTTAATGAGGACTTTTAGGTGCTACGCCTTGTGTTAAATCCTTTTCTTGCATCAGCTTATTTAGTATTTCCAATCACTCTTGACTCGGGTGTAATTATTATCCCCATTCCATGTGGAAAACTGAGGCTTGCAGGGTTTGAGAAACTTTCCCTGGATCACGTAGCCAGGCTGTGGTTCATCTGGGGCATCAACACCTAAAGCAGTGGAGGTTCAGCTTTGTCCACGATGTTCACAGTCCTTGTGGTCCAGAGTGGGGCAGAGTCCAAAGGTCACATAGTGAGTCACAGATAGGTGATCCAAGTACATAATTCCGCCCCCAGCAACATTCGTTTCTAGCCTAATCATAGGGGTACCCAAAGCAGCCAACATCCATGAAAGGGCCTGAATTAGACCTGAAGTCTCTTGTCTACACCACATGGAATTGAAAATGCTCTGTAAGTATTACATTCATAATAATTCTCACTAATTCTCATTCTAGCTATGGTTCTCTCCCATTTTAAAGATGAATGAATTTAAGCGCAGAAAAGTTGCTTGGCTTGTACCCAGGAAATTCAGTAAGGATGGCAAAAGCTGAAATCATTCCTGGTCTCCTGAATAAGACTCGCTGCGCTGTGCCTCTTCTCCTAAATTCCTATGTATTGCTGCTACAGGTTTATGTTACTTTATTATTTTCTGGACCTGTGGATCCTTTTCATTAAGGCCAATAAGAAAAACACTTTGGCTGAAGAGGTGGAAAAATACAGCCGGAGAGAATTCCTCCGAGACCCGAGACACCCTCCCCTTTCCCCTTGGCCTGTCAGCTGCTTCCGAGGGCCGGAGAAAACGGGGAGTCTGAACACAGGCTGCGTTGTCCCGGCTGCCGCCTTGTGCTTTCTATTTCTGCCGCACCATCATGGATAATGAGAGCCGACTGGCTGCTTGGGTTTCCTTTCTCTCTGCCACTGTCATTTCCATTTGCTTGGTCTCATGCCTTTTTAGCACAGAGTTGTTGTGTTTGGGCTCTAATTTGCCAGGCAGTGATAAATTCCAAGAAAAACCCATTCTTATTGAATTATTTTTGGAATGTTATGCAAACATGTCTAAATTGTGTGGCAGCCAATTCTGCTCTAAGATCTAGTTTTGACTTCATGTTAATTCAAGTAGAGGAGAGAAAGAAACAAAACCCCAAATGCTGAGATGTCATCTCTCATTGTCAAGGAGAATTTTTTTTCAAAAAAAAAAAGAAGTCTGCTCCTTTGATACAGGGTCTAAGCTCCCTTTCAGAACTCTAGGCTGTGAAGGCCACATCCCAAGACCAGGTACCTCTCATGCACTATGCAGAGGGAAAGTTCCCTCTTCGGTTCTCTAGCAGAAGAAGGGCTGAGCCAGGTTGAAACCCAACCACTGCACATGGGGTAAAGCTGTGATCTCCTTTTTTGAAAAGGATCAAGCAAGACTTCTTTCCATGAGGTTAGGCCTTAATCCAAGCTGTCTTGTCCCAGGAGACTTTTTTAAAAACAGAAAAACAAGTAGCAATGTCTATTTTCCACTCCTGTGCTGGCCATCACCAACCCCGATAGCTTAGTTTAGAACCGTGCTCTAATTCCAATAGAGCCAATACACTTTCAATTCTGGGAATGGATAACTGTTGTTTTTCCATTTCCACATCTTCTAGTTAGAGTCCCTCTTTAAAAAAGGTTTTCTGGTGGAACATTCTATCCCCACTCGGTGTCCATTTCAGAACTTGCTCAGCTGGTGCAATGGAAGCCTAGAGCCTCTGATGACTCTTGTCACCACCAAAAGGGCTCTTGTCTGAAACTGAGGCCAGGACAGGAGGGTGGAAGGCTGAGCGGTGAAGGGGGTGAGTCCTGGCCACATCATCTGAGCACCTGCTTCAGCCTTTGCCTGAGCCAGATTCACCCCTGGCTCTATCGCTACTGGAACCAGTAGAAGCAAGCATCTTAACTACTAAACTTTTCAAGTCTCTATATAGTCATCCGAAAAACGGAAAGGACAATCTATAGAACTTTTAAATATGTTCCATGGATCTCTGGAATTTCAAGTCTTGTTCATAATATTCTTATTCAAAATGCCATTATGTGCATAAGTGTCTGACTATACAGAGCAGCATTTATGAAGAAGAGGAACTGAAATTCCTGAATTAAAAGCTTATTGCAACAAAACCCATGGCCCCCCACTGTCTGAAGATTCCAATCAAACTCCTCACCCTGGCTCTCCCAGCCAGCCCTGCCTGCATTTCCAGCCTCATCTGTCCCCAGCACACCTCCACATTCCGATCCTCTGGCCAGGCTGAGCCCTGCACTGCTCTCCACTTGTCCTCAGCACTGTCCTTCTCGTCCCTGCAACCAGTGTCTCCTTTTAATGGGACGCCCCTCCATGCAGCCCCATCCTGCAAAGTCCCACTCCATATCTGTCTTCCCCCAAAGGCCTCCCTCAACTCCCTGTCCCCAACTCCACTTCTAAGGAAAAGCTCCCTTCTCGGTACCCCAAAGTAATGCAAGTCCCTCACTTGCATCACTGTATCAAGCTCCCTGGTGCATTGCTTCAGGGGCCCTTGGCCTCAGGTGCTTCAGGGGCCCTTGGCTCATTGTTGTGCCCCAGTTGTTGCTGAGGCCAGCAGTGCTGTGTAGACTCTGGCCAACTGCATGGGAGCACAACCACGCAGTGCCTCACTTCACGCTCATGCTCAGAACCTCTTGCCTCCTGTCTTGGCATATGTCGGCCACTATTGAGGCATTAGACCCAGCGGGATATGCATGGTGCTCAGTAGCATGTGTGTGCACACACACACACACACATGCACAAGTTCAGGGGAGCTAATGCTCCCTACATTGAAGCTTTCACCAATGGGAGCCAGGAGCCAGGGAATAGCTTCTCCATTCTCCTTCTCCCACCTACCCTCCTCTAGGGAGAGGATCTGTGAGACTAATTACTTACACTCATTACCAAGTGGTGTTCAGTTCAGTAAACTTTTATTTCCTTGTACCCTTTTCTCCTTATTCCTCCTTTTCTGGGTTTGCACTCCCCAATAAGGAAGTAGCGTGATAGTTTTTGCGCCTGGCTCTATTTTCTAGGGCACACAAACCTATCACATTTTCCTTGATGTCGCAGTTGCTTATGCAAGTATCTTGCTCCCCTGACTAGACTATGCAATTATTGTTGGGTAGAATGTCTATTTTCCAAATTGTCACTATCATCTTCCAGACCAGCACCTGGCATAGCGCTGTGCTCAGTAAGAGCCTGTGGAATGAATGAATGACAACAGACTGTGGCAAATGCAGTGTCAGCAGTAGCCTGAAGACTGTAAGCTGACAGACCCAGTATGGAGGGATGGTAGGGGAGTTTGTTCTCACATGATAAATGCTGTTCTCAAGAAGATGACTTGTTAATATAACCGAGGACTGTGGGATGCACTGGAGCACAAGTGACAAAGGACAGCTTCTTTCTTATGCCAGCACAATAGTGTGCCCAATGAGGCAGAGGCTCTTTACCTATAAGCAATGGCAGCAAGACACCAGAAAGTAGACCACAGGGAAAATGAGCGGGGAGACTCCCGTTAGGTGTAAGGAAACTGACGACTCATACTGTTCACACTATGTGCAGAGGAGAAAGACAAATTCCCAGTGAGGCTGAAGATCCACCTGCAAGAGAGACTGTATCAGAACCGCAGGAGGACTGGGGTGGTCCCAGCTGAAGTCCGCCAGAGTAAAAGGAGACCATGGTCCCAAGGATAGGGTCTGAGTGACTGGAAGTTCCTTCTTGCACCACCCCACCACTTCTGATACAGCCTTTCTTGCAGCCTGGTTCTTTGGGGCTGGACCATTGGTGCCCATGTGTGGCCTTGAAACTACTGTGGCCCCTGCTTATATCAGGGCAGACAAGGACGTGACCACAGTGGCAGAGAGGCACCCACCGGTCTGGGTCAGGGCAGTTTTTAACAAAGACACTGGGGAAGTAACAATACTCACTCATCATTGGGCAGCTCAGAAGCTCCAGTTCCCTCTCAGCTCTGTATTTGGAAGCAAAACTGTGCACTTTGGACTGTGTCCCAGGAGTTCTTGGACCTCAAAAGAGTCATACTAGTTTTCTTGCTAATGAGGACTCAGCCAGTTAATTGCGAATGAAAAGATGAGACCACATTCATAAGGCGATGAAGTGGTTCCTCCTGGTCATTTCGGGACTTGCTGAGCCTGTCTGCAACAAGCACGCTCTGTTGACCAAAACCTTTCTAGGGTACCAGGTGTAGCTCTGGCTTATTGGAAAGTGTGATCCATGCAGAGAAAAACAAAACAGGAGATGGACAGAAGAGAGGAGATGAGTAATTGCACCTGTCAGAAAATGAGGATAACGGTTAAGTATACATGCACGGAAGCTCAGAGTTCTGGAGAAAAACACCAGTGCAAACATGAGGAATTATGTGTCCTTAATCTCCCCCGGAGAAGGTGAAGTTGATCGTCGGGGCCTGGTGGCCTGTCTGGCCTTCCAGCCAGCACCATTAAAAATGCCTGGTCACACTCAGTGGTCAGCACAGGCGTTACACAACCCCTGCCCTGCTGCCCACTCTGCACATACAGGCAGCTCTGGTTTTGCAAAATGCTATTTTTAAAACAACCGAATCATCCCATATTGCCCCCACTGCAGTCCAGAGGAGGGAGCTGGTTGCTTCACCAGCCTTTGGCACCAAAGTGCTTTGCTGCGGATGTCTTCTTTCTGCTGTCATACTGTCCTGATTAAGATTAATTGTCCCAGTCTAAGTGAGTCACTCAGAAAGGATGGGAAGGGTGGAGGGAAGAGGGCAGTTTGCTTTCTTTTTCCTACTTCAATGTTTGTTCTGAAGGATCCAGAAGAATACAGGAGTGAAGCAAAGGAATTTAAAGTGTGGAACATGAAATAAAGGAGATCAAGTGAAAAGGCTATTATGGGCTCCATGTTTATCTTCAGCCCAGTGGCTTTCAGAAGAGCGTGCACTTGGCCGGTAGGCCTGGAGGGTGGGACTGCTCCCTGCCGGTTGGAGGGCCTTGACCTGAACTCTCAAAAATTCAGCTGACCTGACCAGCCCTCTCTACCCTAAATAACAAGGCTAGGACACCTCCCTCACACATACACACATGCTCCAGAGGTATATATTGGAACCTCAGAAATCCACTTTGGGTGGAGAAGCCATATACAACCAAGAGAGAAACTGAGTAAGAAAAAGAAAATATATAACCACTGAACTCAAGACTGTACCAAAGAGGAAATAAATATTATTTATAGAACAGTTTTCACTTGCCAGGCATTAATGCAAAGGTGGACTCTTTCTGAGCTACTTCTCCAAGGCGCAGATTTGCATATCCCCTTTGTGTCTGTGTTCCTGGCTCTGAGACTCGCCCACTCCCTGGCAAGCCCCTCAGACTCCTTTGTTGATGGAGTGGGGCTGGGTGAAGCAACTCAGGCTATTTTGAGAGTATTTATAGAATACTTATAGAGGCCTCATTCAAAACCCATGATCACCACTCTCATTCCAGATTGAAAATATCTATCGTCTCTGCTTTCTTTCTCCTCCCATTACATTAACAAAAGGAAGAAAGGTTTGGCAAGGAAGGAAAGGGATGGCTTTGCTGATTTCGTGCATTCAGTGGGAATCAAGTTGCCATGATCCGTTGGGAAGAGAATCGGGCAGGATGTCCAGAGACTGAGGCGCACGGCATCCAGCCCAGATCACAGTGCATTCAGCATCCACCTGGCCAATGAATGAATGAACTTGGTATGAATTCTAGCCTGTCAACTAACCAACTGTGTATTCTTAGATAAACTACTTCTGCTTTCTGGACCTCAGAGATTGTCAAGTCCAACAGAGGAAATGAGCCTGCCTTCTAGTTCAGACATTCTGCCTACTGTCCCAGCAGCCTGAAGTCTGGACCCTCCTGGGGAGTAGTCTTAACCTTTCCTTTCCCCAAAAGGTCCACTTGGAACCATCCCTGCTCTCCATCTACATCTTGGGCTGGATGACCCTTGAACACTCAGCTCGCAGTTCCAACCTGAGTCTACCCGATAGCTTCACTGAAGCTTTCTCTGGGTTCCCATGCTCTCGGTCTAGGGGACGCCATATCTGCTTGTATCAAGTCCAGGTTGCTGGCAGATAAGTCTGCAACAACCCATTGCCCAAACAGTCACTCATCTGTACTCCCCTCCCTGCCTGGCCCGTATCTACAACATGCTACAAAATGATTGATGGGAATTCAAATTCATTGCCTCTTTGGGAAATGTGTTTGGGGGCTGTTTCCAGCTGCATCCTTCAGTTACAGAGAAGATACTTTTCATTCTCAGACAAGTAATCAAGGAATATTACCATAATTCTGCCTGCCCCAGTATTTGATACTCTGATAATAGTTATTCCTCTTACCCAGTCAAGGTTTATTCATTTTCAGCTTCTCAGATTCCCAGCCACGGGAGCATTAGTCAATGCAATCTCCGTCAGAGTTAGAAAAACAGGCAGGTTGCAGGAGACGCCGGCCATCCAGAAGACTGAGCCAAAAACTCGGGACCTAGATAGCTCCAGTCTCCCACTGTCCCATGATGCTTGCCGACACTTCCTCCTACCCTTTCCCTGGGTCCCAGACTTGCTTAATAACTACTAAATGTCAGACCGAGAAATCTCCAGATCCATTCCAGCCCTATTCTCTTCCTTTTAGGGATGAGAATGCTGAGGCTCAGAGAGGTTAAGGCGGCCTGCCAAAGTCACACAGCTGACAGAGGCCAGCCACATCTCCCAAACACACCCCATGTCTCTTCTGCCACCTCTCAGGATTCACTCAGCTCCCCCAATTCCCACAGGACCCCATTAGCTTCTATTTGTAGCTGGAATAATTTTGGCAACAATCTTTGGTAGTGATCGACCCAAACTTCCCTAAAATGGAAAACCAGCAGTCAGGATGGCCAAGATATTCACAGAGGAACAAAAATCCCAGAAAAGAGACTTTTGTAACTGACCTGACTGTGTCCCCACAAGCCCAGGGCAGGCTAGGTATTTTGTTTTGTTGCATTTCTGCTGGTCTTTATCCCCCATTCGTGCCCCCACCAACTTCTGCGTGGGAAAGAGAAGGTCAAGGATCTGGCGAGGCAAGGAAGGTATTTTATTGGCCAGAAATTGGCAAGACCTAATATTCCTGCTTTGTCGGTGTGCCCGACCCGTTGATTAGAGATGGGTCTTTACCTCCTGGCTCCGCTTGGGCCCTGTAAATTCACGCTTTTTAATTTTTACAGAGCAGTTTATGGGCAGCCAAGAGGGGAAGCCAGGGGATCTGTTGTCAGGGGCTGCGTTGAGCAATGAACCATCTTCTCGGTGCTGTTTTTCTTTCCTCCCCTGTGAGTCTTGTAAATGAGCATTTAGACCCTCTGAGGAAGATGGAAAAGGGCTTTTGGGGGGGGCAAGGCGTGAAAGTGCAGAAAGGTCATGAAGGGGCCTTCGGGAAAATCTGAGACACTTGTCTATCTCCAGGCAACCTGGTTATTCGGGGCACAGGGGAACATTCCAGCAGATCATCCGCACAACCCACTCTGGCCTGTCCAGCCTGTGAGGAGAGGAGGACCGTGGGACCAGTGATTGAATCCAGAATTGCTCAACTTTTTAAGAGTTCCCATTTTGAAAGGAGTGATTTGAGGAAATGTGGCAAAGCCTAGAGAACTCAAAGCTATAGAATTCTCTCTCTAAAATTCCCTCGGAGCGTCACAATCTACGTGCCACATCCCCGCCACAGCCAGGTGGGCACTTAGAGGTGGTAACTGACAGAGACCTGCCAAGACATGGGTAGAAAATAATCAAAGCTAAACTGGAGAAAAGTGTTATTTGTAAGCCAGTTGAGTAAAGGGTGAGGTAAGTTGCTAGAATTTTATTTATCAATAGAGTGAAGTGGGAAAATGGATTAGAATTTTTTTTAAGTGTCCTCACTTTTTTTAAAGCCTGAGAACCCAACCAGAAAAGAAGGTTAGAAAAATTGAAGAATCATCATCATTATCATCATCTTGCCTCTTGGTGCCATTTGTTAAAAGCTTATTGGATGCCAGGCATCTTTTGAGCACTTTTTTGAGCACCTCAGTCCTCACATCCTCTCTCATGAGGTAGGACTGCCATGAGCTGCCTCCCACAGGTCCAGAGAACAAGCGGCGTCTGTCCCCCATTCTATGCAGGGGGGTGGCGAAGACAAGAAAACTTCCAGGGTCTACCCTCAACTCTACAGGTTAGAAAGCAAATGCTCGGGGGATTTCAGTTCCTGTTCGGACTCCCCAATTTTTTCCTTCCTGCCAAAGAATAAATGAATTAATGCTAATATGTGGATGCTCCAAAGAAAGAGAGAAGAGAAAAGTAGTTTTTAGGAAAAAAGGAATTAGACTTCTGTTTCCACTGTAAGTTGGGGAAGATCCTAACTGTGATGCTCTGGACCCAGACCATGCTCCTATATCGTGATGTCTTTGTTTGGCTGAGAAGCCTCCCGGAAAAGCCCCTGCTTAAGCATGGAGTCTTCCTCCTCTCCCTACCTTCCCAGAGCCGTGACCCCTGGGAAGGCACCCTTCTGGGTGAAAGGCAAGAGGACTTGAAGTCGCCATGGGTGGGGAATGGGAGGGAAGGTGGCCTGGGGTCTAGTCTGCAGAGCACCGTCAACAGCAACTGTCCCCTCAGCCTCACGGGGCACCGGGCGCTTGGTGTCAAATCTCTGCTCTTTGCTGTCCCTTCCTTGAGCTGTGTCACTAAAGGCCTCTCGAGTTTTCCTATTAGTAATACATATCCCATATCAGAGGGCTGGTAGTGATGTCTGATGCCTAACGAAGGTGAAAAGGGAGGAAAAAAATATTGCCATAGAAGCAAACTGGAAAAACTAGAGCTGGAAAAATTCTGCTAGGGAAATACAAAATACGATTAAAGCAATTTAGATTCTTCTGGGAAGAGGTGTGTGTGAGGGGGTGGATGGTGATTCTAATAAACAGTGCATACTTGGAATCTCCGAACGAGCAGGAGACCAGACTCCTTCCAAGGGCAAAGGTGATGCATTTAGAGGAATAACACCCCAGGATTGTCACAGGCAGCCTTGCCAAGTACACAACAAGGCACAGTACCAGAATGAATGTATTTTCAAATCAATTCACAAATCCCTTGGATTAGCAAACATTTTATTTGCCTTTAGAGTGGACCAGCCTTGTACACCATAAATATTTCATTTGGGCATTAAGTTCTGGGCTCTGCCCTTTATCTACCCAGCACCGATCCTGCCAAAGCAGCCAACTTCTGTCCACTTTCTCTGGCTGAGCCTCCATTCAGTTAAGATACGATCTCCAGTCGCTTAGAACTGAAAATGTCTTTTCGTCTGTCACTCACTCTTCAACTTCTGCTCAGGTTTAAATACAGAGGCCCTGGTGTCGTGGGCAGAATGATTACTCCTCAAGGATGTCCCCGTCTTAACCCCAAACCCCGTGTCTGTGCTATCTTCAACATCAAGAGGACTTTGTAGATGTGATTAAATGAAGGATCTCGAGATGGGAAGATCCTGGATTATCCAGATGGGCCCAGTGTGATCACAAAGGGATCTAAAAGATAGAAGGTGAGGCAGAGGAGACAGAGAAGGAGATGCTACCATTTTTCCAGGGGTAAAACTTCACCTCCTCGGGAAGCCTACTTGTCTTCTCTTATGAGGTCAACTCTCTTTAGTATATAGCCTCGTTCTGTGACGTGTCCTTCGCAGCAGTCATCACTGCCACAACTGTACATGAGCGTGTGCGATTATTCAATTAATGTCTGTGTCCTTCACTACTCACGAAGGCAGGGACCGTGCCAGGCTTTGCTTCCTTCTGAATTCCCAGCACACAGCAGGCGCTCAATAAATATTTGTTGAATAAATGAGCCAATGAAAGGGTGAACAGGATCTAAACCCCCTACGGTCCTGAGTGTTCTTTAGTGTGGGTGGAAACACAGCAGTCCCCGAGACGCCCCGCTGACTTGCTCTTGGCTTCTTGTTTTTATATCTCGCTCAGACCAGAATATTTATCTTTCCATATGGTCTTAATACATTTCTGCTGAGAGAACAGCAGTATCTGTAACTCTAATCAATGGCTCCAGGAGTTTGTAGGGATGGAAAGTTTCCTTTTTCTGTGTTATGATTTGTATTCAGATTATTCTGATTTTAACTCTTGACCCGATGGCCCCACCAGGGCACAATGATCTCCGTTGTTAGAATGGAGATCCCCCATTGCTTTCCTCTTCTCTGAACGGGAAAGATCATCCACTTATTCAAAGACCAAGGTCCCAGGCCCAGCTTTGCAGTACCCCAGGGGGATCCCATTTTCACATCATCGGAACAGACTCTATTGAAAATCTCTTCAACCTTAGTGCACTCCTGCCTTCATTTTTAAAGGAAGTTGTGAGTGAGATTACAAACAATTGCAAATGCTGAAAAGGTAGATATGCTCATTTCGGTGATTGCACGCCGACTGCAAGTAAGACCCCGAAACAAGGTTGAGAGGCACTGTCCTTTGTCGGCACCTTCCTATTCCCCAACGGTTGATGGCTATGTCTGCGGGGCACCATGGAACAGTCACATTTGACCCTCACGAGGCGCCTGGCAGGGAGGCCAGGTGCTCCTAATTCATTTAGACACTGAAATTGCCAGGTAATTTCTCACTCTCTGCTTATCTGGGTGGGTCATCTTCGTTTTCCCGTGCTTCTCATCCTGTCCAACACGAAGTAGGCCGGGAGAAGTATTTTTTGAAGGACTAAATGAATGCCTGACTTCTTTCTAAAAGGAGTATTTTTAATTGAATTGCCCAGCTTTACCCAGTGAGTGAAGGGCCTTGGATTTGCAACCTGGCCATCTGACTCCTAGTTGAATGCCCCTTCCTTCCTCTCCGCAGTCCGTGAGCAAAGACTGAGGGATAGTGGAAACACACGTGTGATGGTGCATACATGATGGGGAGTTTAAGGCTCTTCAGATAAAGAAAAAGGAACACAGAAGAAAGCAAGCTTCGAGCTTACCCAAACAGCAGGAAGAATGTGGAGTAACAACAAAGACAAATAAACCGGCACTGATGCCTGCGATCTTCTTCCTGCCCCAGCCTTCGCCCCATAAACCAGGGAGAGCCCCCAATCCAAGCGAGTCGGGCACACCCCTGGCGGGGCAGCCAGTCCAACTCAGGGCATTTTATAGCCCTCAGGATGTTTAAAGAAGCAGAAGGCTTGGAGGATATGTATTCCTGGCCCATTAAAGACAGTTTATTTAAAAACATTTAACATTTCTTTATTAAAGGTAGACAGGCAGGATATAAGCTCTATAAACTTTGCAAGGAGAGAACATTGCTGGCATTCCAAATAGAGAAACCATCGCCTTGTTGGAGAACCCAGTCTTTCCTACTCCACTTTGCAGGTGGCCACACATGGCATATTTTCCTTACAGGATCATAATGCAGATGGATGAGCTTTTGAACATTAAGATTGTAACTGGATTTTTCTGGCTGCCTAATTACTGTACCAGTTAGGGAAGAGGCTCATGGTTAATTCCAAGGGCAGGCTTGCCCAAAGTGCACCCTGTATTATGGGCAGGACTTTGCAGTGTCAGTCAAATTATACTATACGAGATGTCAGCTGAGTCCCTCCTGCCCTGCAGAAATAAGTCTTCCTCCAAGATTTCAGGGCCAAGGGTAAGAGCGCCAGTGGAGGCTGCTGGTGTAATCCTTTTCTCTTCCCACCCCAGACTCCCTCAGCACTCGGATGTAGATATGCTAGAATCCAGACACTCAACTTCTGGCCACATCTCTGCACACAAAGCTCCTTGGCCACTCTCTGTTCCCAACTTACTCAGAGACTGTAAGTCAGAACCTCGACTGTGTCCTTGGACAGACCTACTGGTTCTCTTGAATGGGTTGAGCATAGGGTTTTCATTGGGATTTGAATGTATACTCACCCTAAAACTCGGACTTGGTCCTCTTTGTTCCTTTGGACTTACTTCTGCATGGGGTGGGGTGGGGGGGTTTTGTGTTCTTAGAGGGACCTTCAAAGGGCATCCCCTCCCACCCCTGGACACCTGCTGCATGTGCGGTCCCTACCACACGTCTGTCACTCTCTTCCCTCCTCCTCCCCTATTTATCACGTGGGTAGAATGTCAGACTTGTGTGAGTAATAACTGCCAGGCATAATTACATATGCTTTGCTCATGCTAGCCCATTCCATCCTCGCCACAACCCGGCAAGGTAGCGTTGACTCACTTTACAGGTGTCATATCAGAAGCTCAGGGAGGTTTGAGGTTGTCGAGCCTAAGTGACTGCAGGTAAGGAGTAGGACTGTCAAATGCCCGTATCTCCCAGGGCAGATCCCATGCTCTCTACAAGCCACAGAGCTGCATCAAACACAAGGAAGCCTTGACAGCTGAGTCTTCCGGAAGAGGAGCTTCATGTTTGCAGATAAAGAAACACATACACATGCACACTATATATCAATATCTATGTGATATAAGTATACTTGGAATTTTTTAAAAAAAACACATTCCATAGTTCCATACATTCTTAACTAAATGATGAATAACATAATTTAATCATTTCTGCGTGTATTTATGTCTACTCTGTGCCTAGCATTGTATCAAGAGCAGTGCTTTGAACTTGTTTCAAATTAATTTTTGTCCTCCAACTCTCTTAAGGGTTTGCAACTTAGTTGAAGAGCAATAAGACACACACTGCTATGTGTTTATACCCCACAAATACATATGTCAGAACCCTAATCCCCAATGTTATGGTATTTAGAGATTGACCCTTTGAGAGGTCATTGGGCTTGAGGCCTGGAGTTCTCAGTATGGGATTAGTGCCCTTCTAAGAGTCAGGAGAGAGCTTGTTTCTTCTCTCTCTGCTCTTGCCATATGAGGACACATGCAGAAAGAGAGCCCTCACCAGAACCTGACCACACTGGCACCTTGATCCCAGAGGTGTGGCTTTCAGACTGTGAGAAATAAACATCTATTGCTTAAGCCATCTGGTCTATGGAATCCTGTTATAGCAGTCTGAGCTGGCTAAGATGTAGACACATGTGTATATAAGACAAGGAAAGGTCATATTAAAATGAATAAGAGAATTCCATCTAAATGTTGAAGCCTTTTTAATTTGCAAGGCATTTTCCCATGCATTATTTCCTTTAATTTTTGCAATAATTATCACTACTTCACGGATAAAGAAACTAAAGCTGGGAAAATTTCAATATTTGTTGAAGTTTACACAACTAGCACATGCTGAAGCTGAGAAACAAAACTCAGGTTCGAATCCAGTGTTCTCTCTGGCAACGTAATGCTGACACAGTGCAGGAACAAAAGCCTCTCCTGTTCCCAGGACCTCTGAGGAAGGAGATCCCACTCCCTTCCTCTGTCGCCCAGGACTTTGGCCCCTTTATAGGAATGGAGCCCTGGTGTTCATTTTTGCTAAGCTGGGCTGTTGGGCTTGGCCGGGTGCTGCCTCAGGGCGGAGGTGGCAGGCGAGAGAATGTGAGTGCTGGGCAGCTCAGCCAGGCCTGCAGAGCTGGCATTTTCTAAAAGAATGCTGGGTTCTCAGAAACACTACTGATAATGAGGTTGTTCATTTTTAAAATGTTGTAACCGATATTCTAAGAAAACAGACCTGGTTCCAGGGTGCAGCTGTGGCGTTTGAGTTTAAGGTTTGAGGTTGTTTAAGATGAGCTTTCAGCTGGCCTGCCGACCCATCCGCGGACTGCCAGGAAGCACAATCCAGCCATTGTGCTGGGAAGGAGTCCCAGGGCTCCGTGGAGCCTAAAAGGATTGTGAGGATTCCTGAACCTGGCACCTACTAAAGTGAACTTTTCAGTTTCTGGGCCCCTGGTAAGAGGGAAGTATATGCATATTCTTGTGTGTGTATGTTTCAAATCAGAGGAAATCAGCCCAGGGATTACATGAAATCCCTTCTAGCCTCAGTCAGACGTGGAGGACAATGCAAGTGCATTGGACTGAAGAGGGTATCTGGGGCCGATGGGAAACCAGGTGGCACAGAGCAGTCTTCCGGTCCTGGTGAGGCCACAGTTTTCCAGGATGCGGTGTGTAGCTCTATGCATCTCCATGGGCAGGGCAGGGAGCCCAGCAGAGTAAGAACTGAAGACTCACACCACCCGTGAGCTCCTGGCTCTGCCTAGAGAGCCACGGATTCAGGGCCGAGGGCTCATCGGTAGGTCACCCCAGCCAGGTCCCTGCCTCCTGGATTGCTTTCTTCCATCATACCTCTCACCTCACACCTATGTCAATATTGAATGAGAAAAGAAACAAAGGTGCCGGGTGCTTCACTTAATTCATGATGAGAACTGCACAGTATGATAATAACTAACATTTATGAAAAACCTACCAGGTGCACGCATGCGTATAACTGTTGGACACACATTAACTTATATTCAATTTTCCCAGTAGCTCCAAGTGTCCAGCAGTAGGCTGTGGCAAGTATCTTCATTTTACAAATGAGACAGAGGCCCAGGGAAAGATAGTTGGCTAGTGAGTAGAGGAGCTGGGACTCTACCCTAGCTGTCTGGCTCCAGAGATCTCCTTTTTGCTGCAAGCCAAGCCTGCAGCCCGTATCCGAACAAGGTTTTCCATCCCCAGCCTGGGCACATGGCCCCTTGTTGAGGTTGTTCCAGAGTGGGTTTCTTCGCTCCTTCCATCTAACATCCCCCCAAGGGGCAGAGCCAAAGGCAACCTTCCACTCTAGCGTTCATCTGAAGGTCCTCAAAGACTGCATCTCTTAACATGACATTGCCAAGGATTTTAAAAACCTGCCAATCCTTTAAAGTTCACCAACTCTAATGAGCCAATAAATATCTGGTGGTGACAACATTGGTTATAGCCATGAAAACGAGGATGCTTGTACTCAACACTTCTATCTGTTCTGGTTTCTGCTTTTAATTGGTGCTTGGTATTTTATAAAGTCTAATTTAAGAAGTCTTTTCTTTGGGAGCTATGAATGTCAGCTGATAAAAAGCAGACCCCATTCTCAAGGAGAGAATGAGAGACTGGAATTAAAGGAGAAAAATCTTTCTGCAAAGCGAATCTGAGCACCACAACCTCTAGCATGCAACATCCTGGGGCTCTTTTAACCGTTTAAGATCTTGTTTCTCACTCACTATCTTGCCAGTCTGGCTACTCCCTGCATCCTGGCCCTGGGGACTCCAGGCACAGAATCTCAGTGCCACAAGTCCTCCTGGGTGACTGTGCCTTGCACACACAGCTCCCTAAACACACTCAGACGTAGCATCACATTCTTTCTACCTGGCTAACTCCCACTTATCTTTCAAAACACAATTACCTTCTCCAGGATAGACACCTTCCCCAGAGAGCATCTGGGAGGGCATGCCCAGTTCTGAGAGCAGCCCATCTTCCCCCGTGCCTACTTCCTGTGTCACGGCACCTATCAGCTCCAACTGTTATTGCCCGAGTCCTCATGACACTGTGAGTTCCTTAAGGCAAAGACTGTATTTCTTTTATTCTTTGTCCTCAGAGTCTGATACCAATCCTGAAACATAGCAGGCACTCAAAAATGCATGGTGAGTGAAGGATTCACATTTGTAAATCCACTTCTAAAATAGAGACTATTTTAGGGTTTTAAAGGGGCCAAGGTATATGAACCCCCTTTATAAAGCACCCTAGGTAAAATATAATGTTCATAATAATGCAGAAGGAGGGGTTCTATCAAACTAATTCAAATGAATAGCTGAAGCCTGTTTTTTGCTTTCATTTCAATTTTTCACATTAAACAAATTTTTATGGGTGTGATGTTTTGGAGTACTGTGGTACAATGGTCAGCACCATAAAGAACTTTTAGTGTTTAGAAGTCAGACATTGAAACTGACTGAGGAACACACCAAAGAACATGCATGTAGAATGTGCCTTGACCACAGAATGCCAGCGCTGAGCCATTATAGAAACAGACTAATATATCTAGGTATAGATAGGTAGATAACTAGGTGTGGATGTACTTACGGCTACAGGTATAGCTACAGATGTAGATATAGACAGATAGCTGGATATAGTTTCTTGTTATATGTAGTACTCCAGAGAAAGGTCTTGATCTTAGTTTTAACATTGAAAACAGGAACAATAATTAGCAAACTCATGAATCAAAGTCATGTTTATTTAATTCCTGGTAAGCATCATCATATTTGTCCAAACTGAGTTCTCACACTTTATTGCATTTATTAATTCCCCTCTCTCCCATCTGCCCCAGAGTGTGAATTTAGGTTTCAAAAGCTTTTGCTAACTTTTGGAGATCACTCTGATCTATTTATTATTTTTATTGGTTTGGTTGCACGCTGACTATTCTCTCATTTTACCTTCACGTGTATGGAATTAGTACATCCATGGGCAAGAGGATGAAGAGGGGAGACCTGAACCCCAGTAGGAAAGGCCCAGAAGAGAAATAGGAAATTGAAATATAGTAGAAAAGGATATTGTGTGTGTGTGCATGCACGCACACAAGCACAGAAAAGAGAAGAAAAACCAGGATCAGGAAATGCAGATCCTCTTCCCTCTGCCTTTCTGGCCTTGGAAATTCTGTCTGAAACACAGCTGGCTTTCGCTTCTTATACACCAAGCCTCATGACCTTGGCTGGTGCCCATGTCCAAGCTACATTTATGCCATCCAAACTGCTAATTTGTTATTGAGGTGGATGGAGGGGGCAGGTAGGAATTAGAGGATGGGAAGAGGAAAAAAAAATACCCGAAACTGTAAAAGTTAAATTTCCTGCCAGGTGGCTTCCAAACCATCCAGCAGCTTTATTCAAGGCTTTGAAGTCTTGAGCCAAACAGTTCCAGATCTGTAATATTTACCCTGCAGTCTCCAAAAACAAAAGTTGACTGTGTTCCTTGAAGTCAATCTCACCAGCATTTGGGGATGACAGATGGGAGAGGCTGAAAAAGAGTTATTGGGTGACCTGGAACTCGGTGGTAAGCATTTGCTATGCTTGGCGCGCTCTCTCTCTCTCTCTCTCTCTCTCTCTCTCTCTCCCTCCCTCTCTCTCCCTCTCTCTCTCTCTCTATATATATATATATATATTTCTCTCTCTCTCTCTCTCTCTCTCTCTCACACACACACACACATACTTCATTATTGTTGTTGATTTCTTTTCAACCTCCCACAATCAATTCTTGCCCCCCAACTCAATCATCTGTTGCATTATTCATCAAGTATGTCAAGAACTCACCCCGGAACAGCAATAGCTAACTCAACCCTCTAGTCTAAATTCTTTTAACCCAGTAGTTGAACTCTGCCATTTACTCCCATGGACTAAGCAAAGAGAGACAGTGGTGGAGGCAATTCTGTGCATGAGGTAGACTCTCTGTCTAGCTATGGACTGACACAGGACAGACCTTTGGGGAGAGGAAATGGGTGATGGCTGAAGATAAAATTCTGAAACTGAAACATGCTCAGGAGGCAGAGACTCCATCCCAGCCTGGCTTTCAGGGGTGCGTGTCACTTGCCTTTCTTCTCACTATCACGCATCCTTCTTTGCTTATGCAACTCCCACTCGTTTTTCAATGTTCTGAGGGTGTCACCATCATCACAGTCACTCAATGAATGTGTACTGAGAACCTGCCACATGCCAGGCACTGTTCCAGGCTCAAACTAAACAAAGTCCCTACCCTGCTGGAGCTCATGTGCTAGTGGGAAAGACAGAAAAGAAACACATAAATAAAGAAATCTATAGTATGTCAGACAGTGACTCATGCTATGGATAAAAACAAACCAGGATGTGTAGTTTAGAGGAAGGGGGGAGCTGGGGCAATCTTTGTGGAATGGAAAGAGACCAGAAAGAGATGAAGTCACAAAGAGGAAGCTGTGTGGGAGAAGGACTTTCCAGCACAGTGAACAGCTGAAGCAAAAACCCTGAGGCAGGAGGGTGTGGCTGGGCCAGTGGGAGAGGTAGGAAGCAAGGTGAAGCTGATCACAGAGGGCTTTGGGTGGCCTTTGGCTTTCACTCTGCATGAGATGCGAGCCATTGGAGGGGTTTGAGCAAATGTGAAGCATGACCTGGCTCATGTCAGATTTTGAGCTGCTTGCTATGTTGAGAATAAATTATGACTATAGGGGGAAGAGCTGAAGCAGCAAGATGAGAACTTGTTTCATCAATAAGCCACACTTGGAAAGAAAGAGATAATGGTGGGTTGAACCAGGATGGGGACAGTAGATGTTAAATTCTGGAATTGTTTTGAAGGTGGAGTCAACTATTACAATTGCTGATGGATTCGATGTGAAGAATAAGAGATGTCAACAATGACTTCTAAGAGTTTTTGACTTGAACAACTGGAATGAGGGATTTATTTCTTCATCTGTGCTCCTAAGTACTTTTATTCACATTCTCTTTTATTCACATTATTATAACATTCTAGTAACAATCGTGCATGAGGACATTTCTCCCACTAGATATACTGTCTCTTAACTTTCAAGGATCTTGATGTGCTGAGACTCTAATGAAAGTTATGGACTCTTGTCAATGAGCAGGAAAACACAAATGCATACACACATTTGTATTCCATTTTGAAAGGTTTATTTCTTTCCTCAAGTTCATCCATGGGACCCCTGAGTAGTTCACAGATCTAAGAGTAAAAGATACAAGCACTAGATTTATTTGTTCTTTTAATGTATTATTATTGAACACTTAGGACTCTGAAGAAATTAAGGATGCAATGGGTGACCAAAACTAACTAGATTCTCTTCTCAAGGAGATTGCCATCTGATGTGGGAACTGGGCAAGATTCTAGCTAGTAAAGAAATAAACAAGTAATAATTATAGCTTGTGAAAGGAGATTTGGAGACAAAGTAGGATGACATAATCTACTACAACAGGATATAGTATAACAACAAACAGAAACCATCCAGGTCTCATAAACAGAGGGGATTAATAAAAGGAATTGGTTGCACACAGAAAGAATAGAGAGCAATGAGACCAGAGATTAGCATCATTAGAAGCCCACTACCTCTCCCAGGGTTGGAGGTAAAATCAGAAGAGGTGGTACTACCAGAGCTCAAAATTGAGATTATCTGAAAGCTAGAATCAAAGAAGGGTACTGCTCCATGGGAGCAGAAAGTTCTGGATTGCTGGGCCTTCCAGATTCTTATACTTTATTTATATAAAGATAGAGATGCCATACAATCTTCCAGCTAGTCATATATCTTGCATTTCATCAATGAGAAGTTGTTTGTAATATCACTTATACTAATTAATATACCTTCCAAAGCAGACTTAGATATTAATATTTAAAGCACTTGCCAAGGCCATTTCTGAAGTGTGGATTCTTTATTAGGGCAATTTGAATATAACTTAACTTTCCTTAGAGTGTAGATGGAAACTACACTCAGTTAAGATCATGTTGTTTATAGGGAAGCATGGTAAAGTTAATTATGGATAATGCAACAGATGGGATGAAAGGTATCCAGTGCAGCTAGAACTTTGCTGGCCAAGAGAAGAGTAGATTGCGATGAGGCTGCAGAATTGGGAAGGGCTAAACCTCACAAGCCCTCTTAAGGCATTTGCATCTCATTTGAATTGCATTGGCAGGGCTTTGAACAGGGAGGTAACATAATCTGATCATGCTGACTGCTTTGTGAGGAATGGATTATAGAGGGGGAGAGTAGAGCCAGGACATCCTAGGCATTTGAATGGAAGTAATGGCACGAACCCAGCATGATGGCAGAACAGGGGAAGAAAAATGGAGAGAAGTGCTTTGGAGATGGAAACTCAGGACGGACGGACAACTGAGTAAGAGTCTGGAATGGTGGTAAGGGAGGGGTTGTAATCAAGGATGACTCCCTGGCTTGTAGCTGATGTGCCTAGCCATAGATGGAACATTTTACTAAGATGGGGGAGGCAGAAGAGAGAAGAAGATCTGGTGGTGAAGTAGAAAAGAGGAGGTAGAAGAGTTCCATTTTATACATTTTAATTTTGTGAGACAAAAGCAAGGAACACAAGCTTGTCATATCTATTTATGTGTCCACCTGCATGGCCCTGGCTAGTGCTAAGTATATGCTTGAGGAATTGAAAAGAATAGCTATGTTATTATTTTTATCACTTATCTTAGTGTTTAACACCTCTCTCTCTCCCCACCTCTCTTTCTCTCTCTCTCTCCTTCTCCCTTCTCTTCTTCTTCACCCTCTCTCTCTCTCTTCTCTCCACTCCTCTCCACTCCTTCACATACAATAGCACTTCAATTCCAGATGGTGGCCCAAATCCCCTAAGATAAAACAAAGTAACAACATAATACATTTTAGACAGAAATAAAGGTTCTTTAAGGCTTGGGCTTGAGTTGCAAGGGTGACACTGATAAGAAATTATACATCAAGCAAACTCAAATAAATGCAGTTTGGAGTCTGAATAAAGGAACACATCACATGAGTTCTCTGAGATGGATAAATGGCCTTCCATTTCACTTGACATTCCATCAGTGCACTTCCTCTTTGCCACTCAGATAAGTGAGTCTTTTGCAAAAGTTATTGTCCCCATGGGTGGATGTAGCTATGGTTTCCTCACCTGTAAAATGAAAGAATTACACTGGATGATCCCAAAGACTCAAAAGATTCCTTTTAGACACTTCTTGTCTTCTACAATTATATGGAAATGCCTTGTAGAGTGCCAGAAACACAATGGCACCAGCTGAGGCAACATCTCCGGTACTGCCCCACGAAGCAGACTGTAGAGCACCAGATCCCTGTATAAATACAACAAGAAGTGGGGAAAGGAAAAAAGATCTGCATCTATCTATCATTTCTACAGAGGGGGTAAAGCTCTTCTTCTTGCCACCATCTGGAAAAATATTATTCTTTCTTTTCTTTATTTCTTTATATCACCCAAAGGAAAGAGGTAATAGTACTCTTAGTATTCTGTGGTTAACTTAATTTTGGAAGCATAGTTTAAGAATTTTCAAGCAATAAAGACCTACTGAAAGCCTCAAAAGTCAATTAAAGTTTTAAAAATTATCCACGCTGTGTCTCGTAACTTCACAGCAGATGTTCCAAGCTATTCACATATTAAATTATATATGGTACCTTTTTCCTCGGAAGGGAAATAGATGCAGTCCATAACCAGAAAGAAAACTTTACTGTGAACACATGATGCATATTTACGAAGTCCAGAACATTTCACAAAACATGTCATTATAGTCCTCCATTAAATCATGAATCCATCCATAGTTATAATTGAGTCCAATTTGGCCCTGAGCCTCCTGGTAGCCAATGCAAAACAAAGCACAGAATCAGCTACAAAATACTCATTATGATAAACAAGGATGGATACCACTTTGAAAGGATAACAAAAAAATATTTTGTTTAAAATAGCATGAGGCTGTTTAAACAAGGGAGTGGAGAATGATTCAGTAATAGTCACTAACTTGCCCACAGCAGAGGTTGTGACATTTTATATGCCTTGTTCTCTACTGAAAGTTAAGGGCATCGTGTTAAAACAATTCAGTGAAAGGCTAGGGCAAAACAGACCTTGAGTGGTGCAGCTGGATGCAAAGATAAAAGCAGAAGATCTAGAAAACACTGCCTGATATCAGGCTATGAGCCACATGTGACTTGATATGTGAATACTCTGAATTGAGATGGGCTGTGAGCATAAAATACATACCAGATTTGGAAGATCTTGTATAACAACAACAAAAAGGGACGGGGGACACCTTAACAATTTTTACATTAACTATGTGCTGAAATGATAATAGTTTGGATATATTGAGCTAAACAAAATATATTATTAAAATTAATTCCATTTGATTCTTTATTTTACATTTTTTTTAATGTGGCTACTAGAAAATTAAAAATCACATATGTGGCTCTAAGTTGTGTCTTGCTTTATATCCCCATTGGATAGCGCCAGCTCTAGAGGAGTCATCTTGCCACTTCACTTAGGCCATGCTGCTTTCTCTCGCTGCCCGTCATCCTCCCCATCCATGAACTGAGAGACCCGATTACCCTTCTCCACGGGTAAAACTGGCTGCTTATGGAAAATGCCTGACACCTTCTCTGCTTCTCTAATGAGAAGCCTACCCTTGGAGCTGAACATGGCGGAATAGTCTGACTCCTAAAACAGTCCTGCTATGAGCTCTGCCTGTGACCCCCCATTCCCTGAGGTGCGTGCCTGTGTCCTCTGCCTGGAGGAAGTGCAGTAATCTGTGGTTTCAGTGTCTATGACAGATAACTCTGGCCCCTGTGGAGGAACCAGCAGGACGATGGGGGCTGCGGGGGTGGCTGTTTATAGAAGACAGGGGTCAAACACCACTCAAGGACTTTGTTTAAAATCTTTTTTGTAACCACACAGCTCTCTGTTTGGGTTTGCTGCTCTCATTAAATAAATATCTGGAGAGTTTTCATGGATTATTCCAGATACGTGTGACCAAGGTTTTTAAGATAATGAACCACACTCCTGTGCTAAAGTTAGTGGATTCCCAAGGGGCTATTGCAGGCAATCTTAAAATGGTCAAGAAGGGTCCAGTGAGGGGTGAGATGAAGCTCTTCCCAACCAGGCCAAGAGAAGGGGACTCTTTTAAAGTTTTATGCAAGATTCCTGCTCACCAGCATATTGCATAAATTTCTTATGGACGCGGTTTATGTCAGCGAGAAGGCACAGGGAAGAGAAGGACCAAGACATTTTGATATGAAAAAACAAAATTGAAGGGAACAAGAACATCTTGTTCACTTGAAGTTTGCCCAAGATTCAACTCCATGGTTTGAATGAACATGTGCTGTTTATTTCTGATTAGCACAGAAACAATACATTTGTGTTTTGTTTTAATGAAATATTTTGAAATGCCAAGGATGTATTTGGAGTTCTAAATTTGGTATTTGAAGTTCTAAATTTGTCTATTGGCAAATTCAAGCCACTTTCAACTCAAACTTTCCTTAAGGGAGTGTCAGAAATAGGGGAAATAGTTAAAAATGTACCAGGAAGAAAATAACTTTTTTAATTATTAAACTTTTTTTTAGAGTAGTTATAGATTTACCAAACAATTGAATGGAGTGCAGAAAGTTCTCATATACTCCCTCCCTCCCACACATATACACAATTTCCCCTATTTTTGACATCTTTGCATTAGTGTGATACCCGTGTTACAATTGATGTACCAATATTGATACATTATTATTTGCTAATGTCCATAGTTTACATTAGGGTTCATTCTTTGTATTGTGCAGCTCTATGGGTTTTGGCAAATGTAGAATGTCATGTATCCACCATTACAATAGCATATAAAATAGCTTCACTGCCCTAAAAATCCTCTGACGATTCATCCCTCCCTCCTGCCAGCCTGGGCAACCACGATCTTTTTAATGTCTCTGTAGTTTTGCCTTTTGCAGAATGTCATATGGCTGGAATTGTACAGTATGAAGCCTTTCAGACTGGCTTAACAATAAACCCTTAATGTTCCTCTATGAGAACTCTTTTTTAAAATGTCAAGAAAATAATGCCTTTCAAAAGAGATGAAGAGGATGAGAACAAAACAATGGCAAATTTTAGGCTGAGCTCTTGGTTTTGGCTCCTGGTTTCTGAGAGACATAGAGAACAAACTTGGTCTGGAGGAGGAGGTCCTGGAGTCAGAGGAATGATGCTTGGATGAGGCAGAAGGGCACAAACGCAAATAAAGACACACACGCCATGGGAGACAGGGCTGGTGGCACTGTGGGAGTTGGGGGGAACTTGAGCTTGTCCGCAAAAACCAACTTAATGATGGCTGAACCATAAAATTACATTTTGTCCATCTCCTCCCTAGAAGATAATATAACCCAATTTCCCAACAGGAGAGTGGGTAAGATTCTTCTGGGAACAGGAATATAATACAACACCATTTAGATCTACTACCCCTTTGTGTTGTTTTTTTCCCTTGTCTAGTTGCTTTTTCCTTGTCTAGTTTAATTTCCAATCCTTGATTCAAGAACATAACTTGCCTCTTCAATGCATCAAACTTATTATTTATTTTTATAGATAATTTTTTCTCCATTACCATCTTTTTTTTCTGGAACCACATATTCCAGTTCATTTCGTTAGAAGATCCTTACTATAATACAGGGGAATCTGTGTTTAAAAAAAGAAAAAGAAAAAGACCCCAAAGAAGCAAATATGAAGGTCCAGCTCAAATGAATCTCTCCCAGCAAGACTTACCTGGGATTAATTTATCCATCTCTGTATAGTCATGGTTACTTAGAAGATAAAAACAAAGAAAACATCATGAGACTCTATAGCAAGGTGCAATGTGATGTCTCTCACTAGTGTGTGCGTTCATGGAGATCAGCTGTGTGTCCTCTTCTGTCTTTGTGTGATACTCATTCTGAGTATCATGGGCCATATAGAATATGCACTAGATAAATGCTTTTTATGACTTTGCTGTTGACTACCTAAATTGCCATCCATTCTCCAAAGTCACCCTCTGGGAGCAAAACCATAGGATATTCCTATGTGAACTACATCAGCCTCTAAGCAGCCAAGGTGTGATGTGAGGAGCTCCAGGGAGCCTGGCCCTAGACGATGCCGACCACTGGACCAAGGAGTTGATGTCTGGCCAGCATCCATCTGTCTTCTCCTCGTAGCAATGCTCTGGTTTCCTTTGGGGAACACTCCTCCCCACTCTCAATTCAAGTGGTTCAGACAGAGCTAAATCTATACCCCAGTTGTAGAGGTGACATACGGTCCAGACATACCCAGTGTTTCACCCCCTTAGACACAGTGTTTACTTCCTGGTGGTCATAGGATACCAGTCAGATCAAGGAGATACAACCCTAGGCTTTTGCTAGAACTCTTAGAAAACAGGGCTCTTCTTCCATGGTTCTTAAGCCCTGAAATGTGATTCTAGGGCTGCCAACAGTCATTCTGTCACTGCATGCCCAGAGCCTGCCTGAGAGTAACCCTAACACAAGAAGGAGGAAAGAGCTAACTATGGTTGCAAGTAGAGTCGGCTAGATAAAATGGAGGAAGCAGCATGTGACATACTTATATTAAAAAAAAAAAAAGAAAAAGAGAAAAAAGTTCATCATTTATCTGAAATTCTAATTCAATTGAGTGTCCTGTGTCTTGATTTGCCAAATCTGGCAACCTGAGTAGCAGGCAGCCTTGGTCTTGGGTGCTGTATTTGAACCCCCGCTACATTCATCCATACCCTTGGACTTCTCAGCTATGTGAAGCGTTGCCTTCCTATTTTTGCTTAAACCAGTTTAATCTGCAAGTTGAAAGTTCCTCAGTCATTTAGAAGTTCTGCTGTCTTCAAGAGCAATAGATGCCCTCTTCAGAAATAAAATATCCCAGGAAATAGTCCTAGGCCAGAGAGGTAAACAGCAAGACAGGGAACCTTTGCCAGCTGTTTTGAGCAGGACAGATACTCAAAGAGGTGATGTCTTACACCAAAGAGAAATGGAAAATAAGCCAGTGACACAGCCACTTGGACCAGGATGGAAACACTGGGGACCACCTGCATGGGCTAGGATCGAAAGAGAGTCACCATCAGCAGTGCAGCCAGCTCCACGCATTCCCTCCCAGCCAGAGAGCAGCTCGCCTTTAAAGACTGCACCCCTCCCCTAACTTCTGGGCTATTTACAGTGAACACCAACAGACTCAAATCTACAACACAAACACCAAGTGATGGAAAGAAGCCAGAATGTTCTTGTGGCTTAAGGGAGTAGAGGGAAGAAAGGAGGGGTCACTTGCCACCCCCCACCCCCGGGAGAAGGACAAATGGAGAGCAGTCTGGGTGGGAGAGCAGACAGAAAAGTGTCTTTCTGGCACCTGGAAGCAGCAATCTGATCCCAGGGCCCCAGAGATGGAGCTGCAGGACAAGCTCTGGGGGGCGGGGAAGAGCAAGCAGTTGTGTGGATTCCAAACTTTTCCCCGCCCTGCCCTGTCTCCAGGCACCAGTGGGTCATGTCACTGCAAACAAACAACATGGGGAAGCCTGCCAGGAGAAATGACAAGGGTATTTGCAAGATGAGGAGGCTTCTACCAGTGAGGTTGGGCAGGGCCACTGAAGCTCTCCCTCTTCTTTAGTCGGATTTCTGATGCGTTAGCCAGAGCCTTAATTAAGCAACTTCTGTATGCTGAGGTGCTGGGCTTGGTGGTCATTTAAATTCACTTGACAAGCATTCTTTCGGTTTTCTTGTAAAGTCCTTTGGAAAAATAAGTCAAAGTTGGTATCATCCCTGTTTGGGAGAACAGGAAACTGAGATGTGGCCCTCCTTAGATTGCACAGGACATGAATGCTGAGGAAGAAAGCCTCGGAGCCATTACCATTCTCTGAATCTGTCACCATCCCCCTTTTCCAGAAAACTAGCATGGTGGCTTGCGGGGCAACACTGGCAAATCTTCTTTGTAGCAATTCCCTACAATTAATGACAACAAAATCAAGTGTTTATTATTGCTTTCAAAAACTCAATGTTGTCACAGTGGAGATAATATAGACCCCCACAATCAATAAAGATGGCACTGAAGGCTGTTGTTAGAAGGGTGCTTCACTCAAGTTTGGGGAGAAGTTCAGGAAATGTCACTACTTATTATTGATTTTTGACATTTCCTTTTTTTAAATCTATCATTCCAGTCTTTTATGCATGTATACATACATATCTATACTTGCTATTATTACATGTATTTTATATTGTTTTTTTCATAGTCACATATGATTTTAAAAATCCCAAAGGCAAAATATGCTATTACTTTTTTATTTTTATCAAAATACAGAGCTACAAGTTAGATTTATATTCACCAGTCATCTTCACTATCGTCATAATCAACACAAAGAGCCACTGGCAATTTGACAAACATTTATGGACTATGTAGTATGTGTTGAATCTCAGGTATAAAATAACACATAAGACACAGTCTTTAGCTTACATATTTATGATGAATGCAGACACCTGAATGGAGTAGTTAACTAAAATATAATAAAGGAAATGATAGAGACAGACAGAGGTTGCTATAGATACCAGAGTGGGTTGGAGAGAGTTGAAACAGAGCCCAAGCCGGAGATTCCCAGGAAAACTTCCTGGAGGCAGTGGTGAGTCTTTTTTTTTTTTTTCATTTAATTTTATTTTATTGTGGTAAGAACACTTAACATGGGATCTATCTGCTTAACAAATTTCTAAGTATACAGTACAATATTGTTGACTATGGGTACAGTGTTGCCTAGCAGATCTCTAGAATTTGCTTATCTTTCTTAACTGAAATTTTATGCCCATTGATTTGTAACTCTGGATTTCCCCCCTCCCCAGCCCTTGACAATCACCATTCCACTGTTTGATTTTATGAATTTGACTATTTTAGATACCTCATAAAAATGGGATCTGATTTTGGTGGTTTTATGCAGACCCTGTATATGTGTGGTTCTTCAAACCGGTTGTAACATCTTACTGGTTCCCTCATTAATTATTGAGTGACATAAAATCTTTGACATGTGCTCATTTTACAATGTCTAAGAACTGCGGTTTTACCCTTTAATGATGGATTGCTAACGAGAACGATTGTGTCTCAGTGTGCCTCCATCCTCACCATAAAGACAGAGATCTTCCTCGAAATTATAAAAAAAACTCAAACTTTTCTTCAGCACCATTGCACAGTTATTTTCTATTCTCTTGTCCTCTTAAAGGGAGCCCCACTTCCCAGCTCTCTCCTTCCTCCTCCCAGGCCACTCCCTGCCAACCCAGCCAAGCAATCTTCATCCCTTCCCCGGCAAAATTAATTTTCTGTAAAAGCTCACACTCATCCCCATTAAAGTGTAACTGAGAGATAAGCACTGACGCGCATCCTTTCCTGGGGAGCTTCTCCAGCACGTTGCCGGGGAACAAAGCCTTCATCTTAAGAAAAGAATTTCTAAAGTTTGAGATTTCTGGGAGAAAATCACAGACCACTTTGTAGAGAAGAATAAAGGCTTTTCAGAAGCCCTGAAATTGGACTTTGTCACTCTGTGCTCTCGCACCTCCACAAGAGAATATTTTTTGAGTGATAACCAGCACCAAATAAGCCAAGCAGGCTGTTTACCAGGGAGCAACTCTGCAGGATGGGTTGCTGCTAGAAGAATGTTACTGGAGGCATGACACTCTGTCTTAAACAGTCAAACAGCAGACACACAGCGGAGTAGACATGTCTAGTGCACAGAATGGAAAAATGTATTAGGTGTGCATGTGCGGAAGGGGAGAGTGGCTGCATCTACTCTCTGCTGCCACCTGCTCAAGGAGGGAAGGAGCTGGGCATTCAGGAGACAACCACGCTGACTTTCCTACCCTGGCTCATTGTGGTTTGCCATCTCTAAACCTTCTGTTTCCACACTGAGCACGTGGAGAAGACGACGAGCATCACTCTCTGAGAACACAAGTAATGGGAAGGCTTGAACAAATTGGCAGGCGGGGTTGTCCTTGCTTTGGTATGTAAACTGCCCACTCACTCTGATCCCCAGTTAAATTGCTGAGACTGGCTTTTGGACTGGAGCTGGAAACCCTCAGCGTGCAGTGGTCCTGTGTATCAGACTTGGGACCACCTCGCCCCCCACTCAGTTTGAATGGGGGCGACTGATGTCTAAGGAGACTTCCAGAGGTCTCAGGCCACAATCAGCTGGTGAGTGTCCAATCTGAGGTCTTAGATGTAATGAGCTGTAGCCAACGAGAAGAATTCAGGCGCCAGCAGTTACCAAATCTATCAGGCTCCACCTCTCCATTTATTCCCCTTGTCTTGCTCCTGCCAGCTCTGCCCTCCCACAGACCTCGTGCAGGGCAGTGAGCCCGTGAAAAAGAGCCAAGAATTCCTTCATCTGGGGCTCTGCCTCCATACCCCTGAGGATCTAGTGCTAGAGAGGATCTGCTTTTCAGAACTCATCAGCTCGTCTTTGGATAGAACCTATGACTCAATGGCAGCCACGCAACTCAGCCTGCACCCCTCCACTGCTCTGCCCTCACACCCACAACTGCCAGATAGGCACAGAGTTAATTTCCCTCCTCTGTAACACATGTGATCACGCAGTCATCTTTAAACCACACCACCCAAAGATGATTTAGTTCAATTCCAACAGAGAGCAAAGAGCAGACCGACAACTGATTGATCAGGGTGGTGTCAGAGTCAGAACTAGAACACAGGGCTGGAAGGATTAGGGCCGAGAATACATCAGCTTAAGTAATGCATGCATCTGAGAATCTCTGTTTCTACTCCCTACTCCCTACTTCACTATCAAATGAGATAATTTAGGATGATGTATATAAAAGTAGTTTGAAAATAATAATATGGAATATAATTGAAATAATCTGGAAAATGGTAAAATGGATATAATATGGAATATCTATTATGCACTCGTCAAGAGTTTTATGTTAATTATCATATCTAATCCTTGAAGCTGAAGTTCAGAGAAGTTCAGAAATTTGCCCACAAACATAGAGCTCTGTCTGATTTGGAAGTCTTTCTTTTGAAAGTGCAGCTATACATCCCCCAAGCTGCTTACTTGGGGTGTTCACTTTGGTAGCTGATCTAATGCCCTTCAGCCAGTGCTGACCCCTCTGGCTTAGTATATCTTAATGATATTTAATACAAACTTCCACAGTGGCCCCATACAAACTCCTTCAGATGCCTCCACTCCCCAGAGCAACCAATTGCCCATAAGCAGTAAGTGATTCAGTGTCAAGGTGGGTGGCATCGTCCAAGAACAAACAGGATCTCACCAGAAGGACATTTAAACTCCACCGGCTCCAATGCCTCTAGACTCACTTTCTTTCAAACACCACTCATTTTATAGGATGTGTCACCCTGAGTAAGCCCCACCAGCTCTGAGGCTTCATTTCCCAACCAGGGTGAAACAGTGGGTGTTTAATTATTATTTTTTATTACTTCCTGTATGTCAGCACTTTGATAGATGTTTCGGAATATATCAGCTCATTTGCTGATGCATTAGTACAAATATGTGAAATATTATCCCCATTCTACTGTCGTGAAAACTGAGGCCAGCAGAAACCAAACCTTGGAAATTCTACATCCTTGATCAGAGCCACTAACCCAGATGCAAAAGGCAGTGAAGAATCTGGCTCTATCATCACAGCTAGGAGTTGACATGCATGTCTTGGTTGGTCGCCAACCTATTTGCTCTGAGCAATCTTATGGTTACTGAGGGAAGGTTCTACATTATTGTGGTTCCCTAAGCAGGTTGCACAACATTTCTCTCCCTCTCTAAAAAAGCTGACGTCACTTCTCTGGGTGATGTTTTGTAGTATATGATAGGGCTTGATCACATATCTTTTAGACATCTATTATTTCACTATGTAAGTCGTAGGCTTAAAAGAATTTCAGGGTTCATTTAATAAAATAATAGCATGGATCACATCTTTCCATCTTTATAACACTTCATAATTTCTAAGCACATTTATGTGCATTAGCTCATTTGGTCCTCACCACTCTTTGAAATTGTTCCTACCTTGAAGAGTTTTGTAAGGATTCAATGAGAAAATGTACAAGCACTTAGCATGATGCCTGTGGCATATAATATATGCCAGGTAAATGTCACCTATTATAACTTCTAACTCTTTGAAAGTGGTAGGCAACAAGGTCCATTCCTAACAAACTCTCAGGGATGTTCAGAGGATGGAGCGTCCTGAGATTTTGAAAACTCCCCTTTCCCTCAATTCGGCTCCCTCATATTTATTTATTTTGTTGGCTTATTTCCAGGTGATAGGTACAACTCACGTTGTTATGTGCCAGCATTCCCTGGTTAGACTTACACTACGATACAGCAACAACTCTCTCTCCACCCCTGGAAACCGAGGAAGCTTCAGTGTTTTCATGGCTGCTAAATCCGGGGATTGACATGGAGGACTGGTTTGATGCTCACAACTGCTCTGGAATGCACAACCAGCAGCCTCAGAGACTTGAGTCCTGTCGGGCAGTGAAGTGAGGTAGCCTGCTGGAATGGGCTTTCACTGGGAGCCACTGAGCACTCAGATCAGGATCTCAGCCTTCCTGGCATGAGTTCTTGCCTTTTCAAGACGGCTTGTCTCTGCTTCCCTTGTGTGTGCTTTATAAAAAGCTCCACTACTTGAAGCTGGAGGAACTGTTTCAGGGTATGTTGTAGGCTTGAGATATTTATTTCCAGTCAGCTTAAATATTTGGTCAGTCACAAGTAAACAAGATCATGGATTCACCTTGCTGATTAACCCCCAAAGAAAGTCAAAACTAAACTGGGAGCATGGGCTAGGAAGGGGTTCCCTGGTGGTGGTCTGTACTGTTGGGTCTCCATTAGACATTTTCTCCATTCTGAGCATAACCCAGCCCAGTGGCCCCTTTGGGACTCAGAGCACACAGCAGCAGATGTTTCCTCAAGACCCGCCCTCCCCTGACTCTCCGTAGGGTTCTAGGATGAACTCAACTGCAAAGTGGGTGATTTGAGCCGGAATGGAGATGGCAGCTAGCATGGTAGGGTGTTGGGACCCCACCCAGCATAAATGCCTGGTGGGGTAATTGCTGAGATGAGACTTGGTTTATACTGAGCTGTGTTCCTGTTGGTGTGCATGTGAGGCTACTGCTCCCCTCTGGGAAACCAGAGCTTTCCTATTTATATACCAAGATGGCCCTCAGGGAAACCCTGAGATAAGAGCTCAAGGCTAGTTATTTGTTTAGAAACCGGACACACATACAGCCCACAAGAAAATGCTCCGCTTCTACACTGTGAAGAAGTTCTGAGAGGAGGAACTGTGTTCAAGCACTTCTTTCTCCCTCTCTCTCTCTGACTCACTCCCCCACCCACACACACACACATATGTACACTCCATCCACCAAACCCAAGGGAATGTGAATATAAGAAACAATTATCACTTTAAAGATCTGGGAGGGAGGGAATGGGAGCCAGCTGGGGTGGATGGACCTAAAGGAAAACGTGGCCATTTCCAGGACTCACTACCCATGACCCATCCTGCCAGTTGTGGTGTGACCCGGGGGGAGGTGTGGCAGTTTGGGTGATGTTACACGTTGAAGTGTGTCCCCCTAAAATTCATATGTTGACATTCTGACCCCCAGTACTTCAGAATAAATAGGGTCTTTACAAAGATAATCAAGTTAAAATGAAGTCATTTAGGGCGGGGCCTCTCCCAGTGTGACTGGTGTCCTCAGAAAAAGAGGGGATTTGGACAATGGCCATGCATGAGGGAAGACGATGTGAAGAGAAAGATAAAGAAGACGGCCACCTATACACCAAGAAAAGAGACTTGGAATAGATCCTCCCCCCACAGGCCTCAGAAGGAACCGATCCTGGTGACACCTTGGTCTGGGACTTCCAGCCTCTGGAACTGTGAGACAACAAATTTCTGTTGTTTAAGCCACCCAGTCCATGGTGCCCAGCAAGGGTGAAAGTGGAGGCATCTCCTAGCCTGCAGAAGCCAGGGCTCCTGGGACTTTATAGCATGGCCTCTCTCTTTATTCAGGTCCGAAGCACAAGCAGCAAATACCTGAGCAACATTTAGTAAGAAGGTCCCCAGCCTCCACAACCAAGCTGAGTACTGTTGATGGAGAAGGTCTCAAGACCCCTCCTCCTAATTCCTTCCACAACATGCACTTTTCTCATCCAGGAACTTAAGTAAACAATAACATAGCCCTAGAAAATTCTATGGGTTTTATTCTTTCTTGTGGATCTGCCATGTGTTCATCTTCATACAGATGTTTGAACACTATTTTCTGACCAACTATGAGCTCCCGACCAAAGTTCTCAACATAAGGAAACTTCGAGATGATCTGACCCCACTTTCTCATGTGCTAGGTGATGGAACAGGGACTTAGGAGGCAGAAGCAACTAGCGAGAAGACCATTCAGTGGATTGACACAGCCTGGCCAGTGTCCTAACTCCACATCTAAGGTGTTGTCATGTACACCACATTGGTTTCCCCTCACAGAAATCATTTTTAGTATGGGAAATCTCATGACATTCCCCCTTACTCTATGGAGGGTTCCCTTCATTTACTCGCCTCTTTGGTAGGTAAGGAAAAAGATAGGACTTGCCATCAGATGAGAGCCTTTGAGCCCATCTAACTCCTGTACAATATTTATGTCACATGGTGTGCCAGTCTCTGATTAAACATTTTTAGAGATAGGAAACTTACTCCTTCATTTCAGACAGCTCTGATCATTGGAAATTCCTTGAAACTAAATCAAAAACATGGCAGGCTTTTGAGGGTAGGGACTTTGTTTTCTTCTTTTAAATCACTCAGCTTGAGCCAGAGTCCAGGACTCTGTACTAATCACAATGATGACATTGGTTCAGATGACACCTCCTTTCTACTGGGGGTCACACCACAGTAGGACTCCTCTCTGGGTGGTGGGCCTTGGTGGTCAACACAGAGGACACTAAGACTGCCTAATCTTTCTGGCAGGAGGAGTGGAAGAGGGTGACAAGGGGTAGTGGCTGTGGTTTCAAAGAATGCACACAGCATTTGAGTCAAAGAGCCAAGATTCTACAACAAGAAGGAGCATTTGCTTCTTTGCAATGAGTAAGTAAGGTGACAGCTGGGCCACATTCAGTACCTGTGCAGGGTGGCTCTATCCTGCATGCTGGAAGCTGATCCTGCTCCTGGCTGTGGCCCCTAAGGGGGCACCATCACAGGAGAGGAAGCATGAAGCAGGGCAGTGGGTCAGATGGCCTTTTGCAGCTCTTCCACCCAGAGGATTCCTTTTGGGAACCACACTCGCCCTCCTTCACAAATAGCCACTGATGGCCATGCATGGCCAGGTTCTAAAATACTTTAAGGGTGCCTCTCCAGAAGTCAGGAAACACAGCTGTATGGTCCCAGCCACGTAAGCCTGCACAGGCCACTGAATTTCCAGGGACGTAGCGTTCCCATTGGCCTAAACGAGAAGGCTAAAGTTAGAAGGATAGTTGAGCTCAGAGAGCTCTATATTCTACAGGTCTGCGTGTCTAAGATACCCACTTCCATCTACTCCACTCAACCAGGCAGGGGAAATGCCTAGTGGATGAGTTAGAGAGACGGGGTTGGAATAAAACAAAATTCTCCCCTGGGCAAACTGGTATGGACTGTTACATTTAACAATTAATAACAGCTACCATATATTGAGTGATTACTATAATTTCAGGCATGTCAGTTTTATTTAATCCTCCAAAGTTGCTATGAAATAGGTAGCAATTGCCATTCTGGAAGGTTTAGAGGAGTCAACTAATTTCCTCACACTTACTAGCTGGTGAGTGTGGAGCCAGAATTATAATCTAGGCAGTGTGACATTAAAGCTCAGTGTTTTCACTTTTTTACAATATACTTGTGCCATGTTAAAAAATATATGTACATGTATTTGCATAGATCCGTAAAATCCATATTACACATCCATAAAATCACAAGGAAATAATTCTATATCTATATCTAGGTATATTTCTCTCTGTCTTTCTACATCTGCATTGATAGTGATGTTAATATCTATATCTATATTGATCTGTGTCTGTATTGATATACATCTTCCCATTCAGCAATATCTTGTTTTGTGGATGAAGGGCCTTTCTTACTGCATGAGACTCTTGGAAGTCATTCACTCCAGGCTACAACTAAGAAAGGGAGTATGTGAGGCCAAGATAACATGTCAGTAATAAATAGTGAGCAAAAGAGAGAGGACTTTAGAGTCTCAAAAATAATATTTAGGCCAATTTTGATACTTCAAATTTACAGTACTTCTCAATAACTTACTCTGTTCTTAAATTAAGAAACACTTCGAAAGTTTAATGGAATAATAAAGAAGAAAGCCATGTCCCAGGAACCCACCACCCAGATAGAAATGTTGACATTTTCAACAAAAAAATAATGCATGCATCTGGTTAAAAAGTACAAACATTAGAGCAGAAGGTAGAAAATGAAAAGAGAAAGTCTCTCCCTACCCCCACCTCACTCTTCAGAGTCTCTTTACAAAGACAACTGCCATTAACACGTTTTTTCCTCTCTTTTACACAGATGGGTTCATACTCCCACACTGGGCCACCTGTATCTTCCTATTTCATTGGTATATACTGTATCATGGAGACCTAACCCCCTTGCAGCACATTAAACCTCAGTGGTTTTAATGGGGAATCAAGACTAATATTAATAAAATATTGATCATAACAGCTCACTCACATTTATTAGACACTGGTCTAAGCACTTCATGTGCACGTATTCGTTTAGTTCTCACAAAGCCACACAAGGTATTTTGCTGGATACCTCCATTCCCCACCCCCAATCCACTCTGCACCCACCTGCAGGAGGAGCAGCGGGAGCTCTGTTGCCTCTGGCTTCCAGCTGGGGTCCGCCTGTGGGTGGTACCAGAAGAGGCAGGAGGGAGGGTGGGGAGTGAGGGTCTCTTAGCTGGTGTTGCTCCCTCCTCTGGCTACATGCAGCCTCCTGCCACATGGTCCTCCCCACACAACTCTCTTTCTGCATTTCAGAAACTGCCCCCTTCTCTCATTAGTGCCAGGCCAAGGGGTGGCAATGGCCCTCCGGGAGCACTGCATTGTCCCTTAGGGGACCCTGTCTGCACCTTTGTAAATAGTCCTTTGTCTTAATTATCTTTAAATTACTCCATTTGAGTGAGCAATTTGTTTCCTGCTAGGAGGCTAACTAAGACAACTACACATACATGTGACACCATCTCCATGATATCATTGAGGAAATGGAGTTGAGAAGAAGTTAAGTGCCCCTGCGAGGCACACAGCCTGTGGTGGGTGCAAGACTCAGACTCATGCATTCACGCCCCAGGGACTGGGCTCTCACCCCTACACTCCCTCCTCTCCACAGAGTAACCTATCTTAGGGACACACATGAAGGTCTACTCACATGACATCTCAGTGAGTGCCAGGGTTTTGCTAATACAAACAGTGAGGAATATCCTTCCATATCTATCTTGAAAAATATATGGAATTATATCTATAGAGCACATTCTTAGCAGTGCCAAGTCATTGAGCATGTATAATTTTTAATTTAAGGAGAGACTGTCAGATTGCTCTCTTATTTAATCAAATTGAATACATTCATGTACTATGTACCCAGTAATTCCACCCTAAATAGATATAGATAGATTTATACAGAGATAGACATATATATAGACATACCAAAGAAATGCTCACACATATCCACAAAGGGCTATGTATAATAATGTTCATTAGAGCTTTTGGAGAGGATTTTGGTTATTTTGCTTGCACTACACTGTTTTCATTTTGGGTAGAGGGAAGAAGTTGGTGGCAAGTGGTGTGTATCCACTGAGGTAAACCATGGGATTCTGTGCTGCAGTTTGAAATGACAGTTTAAATATATGCCTAATAATATTGCAAATACAGTAAATATAGTGCTGAGAGAAAAAGGTAGTATGTATGCCATAATGCCGTTTTTTAATATTTAAAATAAATCCACATAAAACAATATCTCACATTTTGCAAGAATTCATGCAAAATGTTGCATGTTAAATCTATGAGGACTGATTGCCTATGGAAGGTTGGTAGAAGGGGACGGGGAATGAATGAATCAATGGGGGCAGGAGTATAGAGAGATATTGTCAAATTTGCTTCCAGAAATGTAATGTCATTTACATTGCTACCTATAATGTAAGAGAGTGGCCATTTTTTCCTAATATTTCTGGTAGTGAATAGTAAAAAAAAAATTTTTTTGCCAAGCTGATGATTATTATCAGACTTACATTTTTTCTAGCCTGATGATTTGGTTTGCATTTTTCTGTTATGAGTGGAGTTGAGTTATTTTTATGTCTTTTTCTGCAACTCATGACACTTTACATTGCTAGAAATGTCCCTCACTCTTCAAAGGGTTAGCAGATCCACTAGGGCAGTCTTAGATCAGCCAGTCTCCTGCCATCCACAAGCTTAAGGGATGCCACATGTCTGGTGGCCACACAATACAGAATGAAAACAAGTGTGAGCGCCATGGTCACCCACAAACCATCTTTCCAGTTCTGACATCACCAGTGTCTTGGTGACCTCATGACCTCTCCAAACCAGATCCAAATCTGTGGTTGTTTGGTAACCCCAGCTGCATGTTCAGATCACTTCCAACTCTGTTTCAAGCTTACTTACACTTAATGCATCAAAAAGCACTGCTCTCTCTGCACGGAGCTACTTAATGTTGTGGGTCTGTTTCCATGAGCCTTTTTGTTTAGCTGGGCTTTTTTAAAACCTTCCCCCAAGCCCTGCTCCTTTTTTTCTTTCTTTCTTTCTTTCTTTTTTTTTTTCTTTTCCTCTCTTGGAAGAAGTTGATCCTTTGCCAAAAATAAATGAAACTCTGGCTCCAAGTTCAACTCAGAATTTACTAGCTGACAAATTGCAAGTGGGGAGTGGGTTGTGAAGGTGGGGGAAAGTGGAGAGGGGGAGGGAGGCTTCAGTTGGGGGCAGGTTCAAACTTGGAATCAGAAGCTTTCCAAGTGTCTGATCTGTGCTGAGTCATGTGGAGGCGCAGGTCAGGGGACGCTGCTGGCTCCCAGCCAGCCCCACGCACTGCCCGGGTTGATGAACGAGCCTCTGAAGGAACTACAACAGGATTATAATTTCACTAGCATTTTAAACATAATACAAGGAGCCACGTGCATGACGCTAAGCAGGCAATCAGCTTGGGCCTCTTGTATTCATCTGACTGGTGCCTGAGTAGACATCTTTCCTGGACCCCAGACACCCACTCAACTCTGCCCTAATCTCACCCACTGGGACCCTTCCTCCTGCCCTCCCCTCGTTCCTCCGACCAAGTCTCTCCAGAAGCTTCCCATTCAACAAGGAATTACTTGAAACCATGGAGAAGACAGTGCTGAGAGGAGAAGCTTCTTTTAAAAGATAATGATGATGACAGGGATGCTAACTCATGTAATATTGAAAGCAATCTTATAAGATAGGTAATGTTATCTCCATTTTTACAGATAAGCAAAATGAAGCACTAAGACTTAAGCAATTTCTTGTAGATTTCAAAGCTGGTAAGAGCAGAGCTGGGATTCGAATCTGGGATGTCTGCACTCCCAACCATTATAACCTCTGACACTCAAGTGCTTTCATCTCACCATCCCCTGAGGATGTTTCTGGGCCTTGGCACTTTTTGCTGTTTTCTTATAAGGCAGAGAAGGGCATCCCAGGGTGGAGCATTTCAGGTCTTCAGCCCCTTCCATGATATTTCCTTGCTCAAGTCTTGGTTCAAAGATCTTCCTAACATCCAGCTGTTCCTTTTTTCTCCCCAGATTTTATTAGGGAAGATTTCAAACATACAGAAAGTTGAAAGAATGGTGCAGTGAACACTCATGTACTTGCCATCTAGATTCTACAATTAGGATTTTGCTATATCTGTTCCATCTCTCCATACCTTTCTTCATCCCCAATCCATCTTATCTTTTGATGCATTCCAAAGTAGTTGTAGACATTAGTACATGACATCTCTAATCACTTCTATGCTCCCTTACTTTTCACTTTATACACAATAAGAATCACAGCTGCCAATTATCAAGCGCTTACTGTTGGGCACAGTGCCAAGCACTTTCCATGCATTACATAATTCGATTCTCATGGCAATCCTAAGAGTGCAATTACCACCCTCCTATCACAAATGAGAAGAACTCAAGCAGAGAGAACAATGGTGACAGTTAACATTTTGAAAGTATTTCTACAGGCCATGCACTGAGCAAGTGCTTTTCATGCATTATCTCATGTAATCCCTCTTATCGGTTTCACAAGGTAAATACTTTATAGATGAGAAAATTTAGACTTAGACGAAAAGGCCCCACTACCTAACAAACATCAGAATCCAGGTTTGAACTGGGGGAGTCTGACTCCATTGTATTCTATTTCTCCCATTGGTCCACACTCCTACTGTGGCATTTTTGTTTGCTATTGTGTTTTAATTTTGTGCCTCCACTTATGTTTCCCATCAGACTATGGCCTTTCAACGGCAGGGGTCATGTTTTAGTCTTCTCGGTCCCAGGCCCTCAGTCAGATACAAGCAGACACTTCATAAATGTTTCTTGAATTGATTCATAAACAATGAATAGTAGTAGCTAAAAGTTCCGTGTCTTAGAATGGGGTAAAACAGTGGTATGTTCATTACCACTCTAGATAATGCAATGAAGAGCTTGAAAACTGATGACAGATGATGCTAGGGGCCCCCTGGGGCTTCCTTAGTTTACACTAATAGGATGCACAACTGATCAAAGGCCCTCCCAGGTCATGCAGTCTGGTTAACCTGAGGATGAGGAGGGGGGACAGTCTGGAGGAGCCCAGTGCTCTTGCCAGCCAGGCTGGAGCACACGCCCATACCCTTGGCTCACAGTGCTTCTTTCATGTGACCGCCATGTGGCAGATACCAGGCTAAGGACTGGGGAGGGCACAAAGGCAAAACCTGCAGGGCCCCTCCCTTACAGAGCTCCCACCCTAAACAAGAAAAGACAGCACATTCATAACTGCAACGAAAGTTATGATGGGCAATTCACAAGAAAGAGACAAAGAACTTCCAAGGAAAGAGAAATCAAATGACAGGATGGCGAGGACGCTCAGCGACAGCATGGTGGGGAAATTTTGTGACTTGGGATGAGCATAGTTGTCAACAATAGAAATGTGTAAAGCAGGGAATGAGTCCCATGATTCTCCAGTTGTCAAGAGCATTGAAAACAGACCCGGAAGGGCCAGGTTACCCTACGCAGAGTAAGAGAACAGACAACAGTGAGGCGAAACTCACTCACCACATAACTTTTACCAGCACAGCAGCACTGTGGAAGCAGCGGTGGTGACATCCTCACTCCCAGGTAGAAGCTCAGGTGAGATGCCCATGACAATGGATGCCAGGGCTCTCCTGGGTGGTGCTGTGATGCAACGAAAGACATGCTTTGGGAGAAGGACTTGAAGGTGCACCTCGAATGATGTGTCCAAAGCACCCTACCACGGACTGTGCAGTTCCCAGTTCTTTACTACTATCACCGCATTTGGCCCCTACAACAATAGATCTGAGACCTATTACTGGCCCAGTGTTTCAAACGAGAAAACTGATGATCCACTCAAGGTCACAGGGCCTGGGAGAAGAAGTATCAAGGACTCCAAATCTAGTGCTCTTATTAAGTGTCATTCACAGGATAGGAAGATCAGGGATTTGGAAATGAATATCATGCCACAGAGATAGCACTTCCATTTTTCAAATCCAGTTACTAACTGCCCCTACTGGAATTACTGGGTAAAAATATCTAAGAATTTTGAGAACTCAGTCAATTTTGACATTGGGAAAAACTAGCCACTTGTTACATGCAATTCACTCAAGAGCATCTTTTGATACAGCTTTGTGGTTGCAAGCACGGGCTCTGGAATCAAACTGCCTGAGTTTGAATCCCAGCTTTTCACCAACTGCCTGTGTGACTTTAGTGATATGACTTAGCCTCTCTGTGATTCAGTTTCCACATTTGTAAAAGGATAATAACTACATCCACACATGCAATTGTTGTTAAGATTGAATGATATTTATGTATAAAAATTTTGAATAGAGCCTAGTACATATTCATTTTTCTGATGAAAGTAGCTTGATTTGTCATATATATCCCATTATATAACCTTTTGTTAAGTGCCTTAAGATTTCAGAGAATGGAGACCTGCTCAGATGACCTCAGACAATGGGTGTTTATTACAAAGACAAGTGGCCCTATAAAAGAAGACCAGGAACTCCACAACTGCATGGCCCACCCTTGTAGATCTAGGTCATTCTTCATATTTTAGGCTATTGCATGCATAGCTTGTTGTATGGCCAAAGCCATGTTTGTTTGCTTGTCTGCAAAGTGAAAATCCTTTACTCCTGTTCCTCATTTTTTTCCCTCTTCCTCTTTTCATCCTTCGGTTGATTACAGAAGATTGAGTAAGCCGCACACTCCTCAGTCTGTGGCCCATTATTGATCTTGTTTGCTGATTTATTTCCTTTTTGCCTCACTCTTTCATCCTATTCTTTTCTTCCTCCACCGCTTAGGCAACTGCTCTCATTTGTGTTTAATTTAGATCTTTTGGTTTTTGTGGGTTCTTTGAAAACATTTATTTTCAAAAATCCATGTATTTCTAATTAAAAAAAATAGTACTTTGTGATATATCTCTTTGTGTTTCTTAACTTTTTTCAGGCAGGACTGTTTACAAATCCATTCATGTTGTTAGATGTCCAGCCAGGCCGTTCATTCTCCCTGTTGCTTCATTCCCTGTGATACTCACCACATGCTGCCTAATCTGTATCCATGGGTTTCCACACTGCCTCCTACTTCCTGTCGGCACAAACGACACTGTCATGCACATCCTTAAAGGCATCCCCTTATGGACCTAGGTGAGACATTTTTGGAAATATATACAGGGCTCATTTTAATTTGACTAAGTTGTGTCACTTTGCTCTCCAGAAAGCCCGTTCCTGGCGACACCGCCAGCAACAGCGCACACATCCGCACCCACGCCAAACCGCGGGCGCCCCGCAGTTCCCCAGCCTCGAAGAAATTGCTCTTCATTCCACAATCGTGCTGCCTCCCATGACTATCCCTGCTTCCCCTGCTCACTCACCCCTGCCCCACAGCCACCTGCCTTTGCTTTGTCCTCTAGTCTCCCCACAGCCCACGTGGTTTCTTCTTATCCAGGGCTTCTACCTCTTTCTGACACAGTTGTGTCCCTTGGCTGCCTTTCTTTCTGTTTTACCTTCCAACACTCTGATTGATGCATGCAATAGCCTAAAATATGAAGAATGACCTTCTAGATCTACAAGGGTGGGCCATGCAGTTGTGGAGTTCCTGGTCTTCTTTTATAGGGCCACTTGTCTTTGTAATAAACACCCATTGTCTGAGGTCATCTGAGCAGGTCTCCATTCTCTGAAATCCCTTAGGCATTATCCAGTCTGGTACACACCTATGAGGCAGAGTTCTTCCCTTCAGCCACCTCTTACATGACTGCCATTGGCTTAGACATCTACCCCTGGCCCAACAGATGTCTCTGGGGTGCCGAGGTCACTTGGTCTAAATCCCATTGGCCCCCAGGGAAGGGAATGTCTGTTGCAGGCTCCTTCCATGGAAGCGGGTATAGATATGGCAGGCATTCAGAGTTCCATGGGTTGCTCAGTCTACACATTGATTTGGTATTTTATTAAAGTAACCGAAAGATACCAATTTTGATGAGGTGGCCACAATTATTCAGAGAGAGAATCAGTCTTGAAAATTGTTGTATATGGAAACACAGTGGAAAATTACCTGTCGGCTGTCCATTGTTTATCTTGGGCCCCTCTCCTCCTTTTCCTTATATTACTTCCTTCAAAGGTAGTAATTGGGGAATTGGTCATTGGTATTGGGGAAATCCTATCTCAATCCAAAGGACATGTTATTGCCCCTGGCTGGAACTTTCTTCCCTAACTCCCTTTTGGCCTGATTAAAGAGACCCCATTTTTCTCATATCAAATGTCACTGCTCCAGGAAGATCTTCACTGATCTCTACTTGGGGACAGATTCTCCTGGTGAATGTCTCTATCTTCTGTCCTCACACATAACACACTGCATTATAATTAAATGTTGTCCTGCCCTGCAAGACATGAGCAACCTAAGGACAGGATTGTACCTGCCCCTTTCACTACTGCATTTCTATTGTTCAGCAAAGTACTTTGCATCCAGTGTGTGCTCAAAAAATATTTGGGTGACTATGTTGAATGATAGAGAGGTGATCTCTCCAGGAGATTGCACTTAAACCCAGTCCAGTCATGAAGTCTAGGGCAAGACATAATTTCTGTATTAAGTACCTCCCAGAATTTTTATATATGAAAATGTCTTTTCAAATTGTTAAGTGTCTACAAAAATATGACAAGACACTGGATGGGGAGAGACCATTAAATAACTTCATGCCTCTTAAGAGGAATTTAAATGCCAATTACTTGAGTAAGAGGATAAAATAACACTCTCATCCTAATGTAATTTCATAAATCAAAGATTATCATCAAAAGGGCTTTAGAGATGGAAGGGGCCCTGAAACTTGTCCTGTCTAGATACTTTGTTTTACCTGGGAAGGAAATTGACCCAGAATCTATGTGACTTGCCCAACTCAAAAGCTACATAGCAATAGGGCTCAGAAAAAGGGTCTTCTCTCATCCTGCCCTTCCCATAACCAGGAGCATGAGCCCCGTGGGAGGGAACTCATTCAGCTGCACGTGGTCTCTGAATGCTCTCAGCAGCCAAGCAGCGTCCTCTTTGGCTGCCGCCAAGCCGACCTTTGGTTCCAGCTTCCCACAAGCCATTATTTCTTAGAATCGTAGAATCATCAAATTCTCTAGTGCTTTTTTTTTCTTTTCTCTGTGCCTCTCACTGACCCATTTCTTACTGCTCACCCATGAAAAAGTAGCAAAAAGAGAAATGCACATATTGAGTCAGAGCCTTATGTGCTATGATCCAATGTGCGCCACACCTTCTATTAACTGACAGTAGAGCTATCTGGGGGATTCAGATTCTAGACCTCTGATTTCCAAGCAAAGCGAAGTTGTTCCCCTACACACACAGCTTCCCAGTAAGAATTCACTATATTTACATTTTTTTTTCCTAGTTGCTGCAGGAATTAGAAGCAGTGGCACAAAATAATCCTAATAAGGGGTCCTTTGTGCCCAGCTGTTATAAAACAGGATTTTTCACAACCATTTACTCTTTCCCCACAACGAAGCGTTGAAGTGCAAAAGTTCACTCTGAGCATTGCCCACTGCTTTTCTTTAGACCTTCCAAGAGACACACAAGGCTCTTATTTTTCAGGGCCCATCTGGCCATAAATTGCAATAGACATTAATTTATGAAAACAAATGACACCAGCCTACTCCACGACATTTTGAAATGGGAGAATTAAGCAGGGCAATAAAGCAGGAATAAAATAAAAACACTCAGACTCTGTAGCTGCCCTGGCAATGTCCCAAGCCACACAAGGACCCTGAGTATCCCTATTCCAACACACTCTGCTCTTGCAAAGTTACAGTTATTTGATCACGAGACACAAAATTAGCTTTTTGTCATTGAGTATGGCAGGAAATTAAACACATCCAAGGCTTTCTCCATGTGATGAGAATCACCATTCCATCTGCAGAGTTTACATCAGTGGTGATAACCACAGAGAGAGAAAAGGAATTGGATTATCAATACTGGTAAATGATATATCTGGTGGTTTAATCCATTCTCTTAAGGTCTAGCGGGCTTGTTTCATTCCTGGGCCTATTGTCTAAGACTTGGCGTGTGGAACTTCAAGTAGAGTCAAGGCAGTAGTTTATAGGCTTGCAGAGTAGAGGTAATTTTAATCTCTTTATTACAGCACCTGCATTCTTCAGCATTAAGGAGACAGGTAGCGCCAACTAAAATACCATAGGGAAGGCGTGAAGAGAGAGGGCTTGGCAATGCATATGCAGCTCTAGGAAAGGCAGCTGGCCTCTGCATTTCTGTTTCTCTGGATGCTTGGACCTATTGCTTCTGAGTTGTTCAGACATGCATACCGAGGCTAGTAAGACACACATATATACACAACAAGAATATGAAGGCTCTGGGAGATAATCACTTGGCATAACTTTAAAAAACTCACTCTCATTCTTAAAAGCTACATTTAGCAGAAAAATTAGATGGAAGCTGGAAGGGAGGCTATGGTCTCTTCCCTCTAGTCTCTGTCCCATCCAACGAAAGGCTATGACACTCACAAGACCCAAACGGGGATAAAAAACCAGCCTATTCATTTGGCAAAGGACATAGTCAATCATTCCCTAAAAGTAGGACTTCTAGAAAATTGTTGGAGAATTTAAGTTAACGGGGCTTCCTGTTCCACCTACTCCATCCTTGGTCTTCAAACTCCCCTGTTGGGACAGCTAATTTGTGAGTCAGAGCTAAATTCACCTGCCTGCTACCTGCAAGGTAGCTGCCAGGAAGCACAGGCCTGCCTCACACCCTGGAACAGTTGGACAACAGAGAAAGGACAGATATCTTCTCCACTTCCTCCACACTAGGAGTTCGTGCCCAGAGCAGTTTACCACGTGAAGTTAACTATGAGGAGAAGACTCAAGACTATGACCTGCAATTCCCCTGAGAGAACTTAGAGCCACGGAACTGAGAAGCAAGACCCTGTATGAGCCGTGCACGGTGTTTACCACTGTCACTCTACCCAGGGTGACACCAACTGTGCTTCGCTGAAAGTCAGGTCCTCACCAGTCAGCTCAGCCAGTCCTCCCCCACCAGCAAGGAGCCAATAAGTAGGTATCGAGAAAAGATGGAAGCATTGTGCTCCTTCTCTACTGGCCAAAGTGCAAATGCAGGGAGAAGAGCATAATTGTTCCTTCTCTCAGCTATCAGGAAAAATTTCCTAACTGGGAGGATTGAGGAAACAATAAAAGAAACTTTGTCAAGATCTTTCCTCCCATTGTTTCGAGACCAGGAGAGAACCACAGCATTTTCTGCACTTAAGGAGTGAGACATCCAGAGTAGGACAGAATTCTTCATTTTCTCTCTTGAAGTGGCCCCATGCTGGGAACTGCACCCATGGTGAGTGGCTGAGTGAGCCCATCCTGCAGCCTTCCTGCTTGGTCCTGAGGGATGGGCAGAAAAGAACAGCCCTGCCTCCAGGAGGCTGTGTTCTCCCCATCTACCTAAGGGAAGGTGAAATGGTAGCCTAAAGCCTGACAGTAGGGTCCTCACCACTGAGGAAAAAAGAGAGTGTTCTCTAGACTTTCCCAAGTCTAACATGAGAGAAATACACAAGCTGGGAATCATTCACTCTTGAAGATAGGACTGGAAGAGCCGATGAGAGCTCAGGGGGGCCCAGGGGGAGAGAAAGCGCAGAGAAGTATTTCCAGAAGTAGCCAGAACAATTCCTGAGCAAGCCAGCTTGGGGAAACTGAGCGAAGGGAGGCAGATCTTCAGCCTGCTTTTAGCAGATGGTCATGCACTCGCTGTGGTGCCACAGTGGAAGCACATTTTCCATCACAGATCCTTTGTGGGGGAAAAGAATAAAGTGGAAGATGGATGGTACCAGATTGTGTTCATGATTTATCATTTTAATCTTGTCACCGAGAGTCAAAGAGACCCATTCAGTGAGGCTAGAGCAGAGGAAAAGGCAAAAATATATATATTTGATATGAATCAGTTATTTGGGGTCAATCTGGGAAGTTTCTTTAGAATATAAAAAAAGTGTTTAAAAGAAGGATAGACTAATAACCTGGTGATCACTCATGGTGAACTTTCAAGTTTAGAGGATTTAAATTACTAAGGACGTAGAGCAGCACGTTGTAGGGATGGAACGCTATTGCAACAATGCAATAGGGATAGAGTTCCTGGGTGGCAGCCCTTCCCCAGAGGTCACTTGACCCATCACCCAGACTCCAAGAAGAGCCGAGGCCCAGCCAGACATGGAAGTCCACTGTCCTTAGGGCTATGAGCTGTCCCTGCACTTTGTAGCATTTGGAAGCAGCATGCTTTGAGGATCGAACTAAGGACAGATTTTCACCTCTTGCTTCTTCTCAAGATTCTTTCCTGCCTTAGGGATTTTGTATTTGCTGTCCTTGAGCCTGGAATGCTCTTGCCACAGCTCCTTACCTGGCTGATTCCTTTGCACCCTTTTGGTCTAGGTTGAAATATCATCTCCTTCAAGAGGTCTTCCTTTACAATATCATCTAAAGTAAAGACAATCCTCTATGAGATTCTATCCCAGTAGTCTGCTTATTTACATGACAGTAATTATCGAACTATTCAATTTTAACAATTTTCAGATTTTCAAAGAGGAACTCAAAAGGGAAATTAGAAAGTATTTTGGACTAAATGAAAATCAAAATTTGTGATATGGCACTAAAATAAACTAGTACTTAGGGAGAAATACATAGCACCAGATGCCTATATTAGAGAAATAAAATAAAAATCTCAATAAATTACTTTAGCTTCTGCCTTAGGGAAATGGAAAAAAAGAAGAGTAAATTAAACCCAAAGTAAACAAAAGAAAGGAAATAAATATCAACACAGAAATCAATGAAATAGGAAAGAGTAAAACAATAGAAAAATTAATGTAACAATGAAACAATAGTTGGCTCTTTAAAAACATCAATAAAATAAATCAGCCTCTAATCAGACTGATCAGGAAAAATTAGAGAGAAAGAGAAAGAGGACATAAATAACCAATATCAGGAATGAGAGGTGGCATCACTACAGATCCTACAAATATAAAAGATAGTCATGAAATATTATGCATAACTTTATGCCAATAATTTGACAACACAAATGACAGGGTTAAATTTCTTGAAAGACATAAACCTCCAAAGCTCACTCTGAAAGAAACAGGTAACACTAACATGAATAGCACTAAATCTACTATGAAAATTAAATTTGTAGTTAAAAATCTTCCCACAAAGAAAACTCCAGGTTTAGATACATTCACTGGTGAATTATATTTTAGAAAGAAATAATACCAATTCTATATAAAAAACTCCAGAAAGCTAAAAAACACAGAATGTTTTCCAACTCATTCTATGAAATCAGCATTATTCTGATACAAAAAATAAACAAATACATCATAGGATAAGAAAATTACATATTAAGAGCCATCATGAATATAGATATAAAACATCTAGACAAAACTTTAGCAAATCAAGTCCAACAATATGTATAAAGAATATGACACATGACCAAGTAGAGTTTATCCTAGGAATGCAAGACTGGTTTACTATTTGACAGTAAATCAATGTAATTCATTATTAGCATACTCATAAAAAATAAAAATTATATGATAATCCTAATAGATACAAATAAGCATTTGACAAAATCCTGCATCCAGTCCTGATCAAAAAACTAAAATTAAAATTAAAACCACAAACTTTCAGCAAACTAGGAATAGAAAGGAAATTCCTCAATCTTACTCAATGGGGAAAGACTAAATATTTTTCTCCTAAGATCAAGTATAAGAATATGATGTCTGCTCTAACAGTTTCTACCCAGCATTGTGCTGCAGGTCCTAGTCAGGGCAGTCAGGTAAGGACAAAAGAAACAAACATCCAGATTGGAAAGGAAGTAAAACTTTCTTTATTTACAGACTGCATGATTGTCTAGGCAGATGGAATCTATATTTAAAAAAAAATGGATTTCTCTAACCTATCAATAGGCAATCAGAAATTGATATTAAAAATAATATTACTTACAATAACATCAAAAATATAAAAAACTGGGCTGGGCATGGTGGCTCAATCTTAGCACTCTGGGAGGCTGAGGCAGGAAGATCACTTGAGGTCAGGCATTCGAGACCAGCTTGAGCAAGAGCAAGACCCTACCTACCCTGTCTCTACCAAAAAATCAGCTAGCTGTGGTGGCGCACGCTTGTAGTCTCAGCTACTCGGGAGGCTGAGACAGGAGGATCACTTGAGCACAGGAGTTTGAGGCTGCAGTGAGTTATGATGATGCCATTGCAGTCTACCCAGGGTGACAGAGTGAGATCCTATCTCAAAAAAAATAAAATAAAATAAAGGAAAGGAAAGAAAGAGAACAAAGAAAAAGAAAAATTTAAGGCTAATTCTGACAAAAAATGAGAAAGGGCTATGCCCTGAAAACTACAGAACCTTGCCATGAGAGATTTTTAAAAGCCTGAATAAATGGGGAGATATTTCATGTTCATAGGTCAGAACATTCATGTTGTTAAGATGTCAGTTCTCTCCAGATTGAGCTATAGATTCAGTGCAATCATAATAAAAATTCTGGCAGATTTTTTGTAAAATTTGACGAGGTGATTCTAAAATTCATGGGAAATTTTTAAAAAGCTAGGACAATCAAAACAAGATTGAAAAAGAAAAACAAAGTTGGATGTCTAACATATCTGAGTTCAAGACTTGTTATAAAAACTATAGGAATCAGTACAGTGTGATATTGGCATCAAGATCAACAAACAAATCAATGGAATATAAGCCAGAGTTGAAAAATAGATCAACACAGATATGGACAACCTGGTTTTTGACCAAAGTGCAAAGATGATTAGAATAGAAAGGGTAGGTTTTCGAAAAATTGTGCTAGAACATTTGGATAACCACATGTTGAGCAATGATCTTCATTCCATATCTCACACCATAATCAAAATTAACTCAAACTGGGTTATAGAATATAAAATCTAAACTATAAAACCTCTGGAAGACAATATAGGAAAGAAAACTTGAATTAGGCAAAGATTTCTCAGGTACTACATTAATGCATAATCTATAATATAAAAGAAAAAAAGTCAGACATTGAACTTCACCAAAATTAAAAAACTCCTGCTCTTCAAATGTCAGTGTAAAGAAAATTAAAAGACAAAACATAGCCTGGGAGAAAATATTTGTAAAGAATATGCCTGATAAAGGATTTATATCAAGATTTATAAAGAACTCTCAAAATTCAATAAGAAAGCTAATAAATTAAATAAAAATTGGCAAAAAAATCGAACACTCACTGAAGACGCTCACTAAAGAAAATGTATGATTGGCAAATAATACAAAGAATGATGCTCCACATCAGTAGTTGTTAGGGAAATTCAAATAAAACTACAATGAGATACCACTACAGAGTTATTGAAATGGCTAATGTTTAACACACTGACCTAAACCAAGTGTTGCCAAGGATATAGAGCAATTGGAACTCTTGTACATCACTGTTGGGTACAGCTACATTGGAAAACTGTTTAACATAGCACTTACCATACAACCATACAAACCAGCGATCCCACTCCTAGGTAAAATGGAAACTTATCTACACACACACACACAACTGGATGTTTACAGCAGTTTGATTCATAATTTCCCAAAACTGTCAATGACCCAGATGTCTTACAACAGCAACCTTCAGAGTTTTGACTTAGAATTCAGGAGCTACTAGACCCGTGCCCTGGGCAGCCCAGGCATTCCATGATACAACCTTTGAGTTGCAACTTTGATGCCTCTAGCTAGATATGGGGAAAACTTGGTCATCTAAACATGACCCACAAAATAGATAGAATTCCTGACCTCTACTTCGAATAGTCCTGCCAGAAACCTCTAAAGCCAAGTTCTGCAGAAACATAGCCTGGTCCTACATTCCAACTCATTCAAGTCTCCCTTACTCTGTCCGAGAATGTGAAGTATACAGAGCTGTCCCGTCCAGAGCATGGAGAGGTAAAGTGAGATGTGTGACAGGTGAAGCATTTGTCCACCTCCTTCACATATAGGTCTGTATGCATCTGCTGTGCCCTTCCAATTTGACCTGTGGGTTGTTTTCTTCATAGCCTCTACGATCAGATTTGCTTTCTAATTATTTTTTTTTTAATCTTCTCCTGGACTCAATGATTTCATGACTGTTTTTCTGGTTAAAACCTAAAACTTAATTCCTCCCCTAGGAATCTCCCTATGTGGACTGCCCTTATGGCCATTTCTCATCCCATCAGTCCCAGCCTTCAGAGGGGGATGCAGA
>VBSM01001562.1:54920810-54968793 GCA_008086735.1 Cheirogaleus medius
GGAGACGGCGGGAGGACAGGGTGCTAGCTTCTGCCTTCCTAGGCTGTTTAGTTGAAAACCGAGAGTTCTGAGAAAGTTTAGTCCTACCTCTCCAGCTTTGCCCATTGCTAGACTCTTTCTGTATTACCATTGCCAAATATTTAAAATTTTTTGATAGATTATTTTTTATGGAAATATGGCCAAAAGTTTCAGGGAAATAGACAAGTTTCTATGAAGTTGGACTTCAAGAATGGGTTCAGTGTGAGTAGAAAGGAATATTTTAAACAAATCTGGTACAAAGACTGCAGCTATATTCAAGAGTGATTAACAGTATTTAAGAATCAGTGAGAAAGATATGAAGGGTTATAAAAGTGTTTATTTTAAAGATGAAACAAAGAGATTAAGGTCCTGACATGTTGATACAAGACTAGCCTGGTTTAATAAAACTATTCTCCTTTTTTTCTTTTCCTTTCTCTTTTTATTTTCATTTTAATTATGTGCATAGCATGGTAATCCACTCTCATTAGTCTTGCAAACAGCAGCGGCCAACCAGTTTAAACCACGGGTCCAAAATTCCATTCATTGCTTGGTGACAGTGTAGCCTAAATGGAGCTTGCCTCTTAGAGTGTTGGGCCAAAGGTCCTGAAAACCTATACAAAGTTACAAAAATAACTCACTATCTGCATTTCCTCCTCATCTTCTTGTCCATGTATGCTTCACTTGTACCCTTCTTCCTTCAATGACCAGAACCTCTTCATTAGCATGCAATGAGCACAGTTATAAGACAGACTTTATCGCTATACCCCTTGTCCCTCACCTCCAGATCCACAATGTTTTACTATTATATAAAATTTCACTCTAATATGTCCTTTGGGCCTGATATTCCTAGACATCAAGCATCCTATGTTCTAGGTCTTCCTATCCCTACTTGACTTAAAAACTAATAATATGCCATTCTTAAGATAATGTTTTCTTTATCTGCTAATAAGTGACTTTCTGACTTGGCCAGACCAATTCTTCTAAAAAACAACTATAGGTAAAAGGGCATAGGAGGGAGAATTAATAAAAGCAAGTGGACATTTAAGGACATTCAAGGATCTCTGTAACTCTCAGGCACAGCATGTTAGAACTTGGAAGGACCTTGGAAAATATGGTCCAATTCTTGCCAGTTTACCAGTTGTAAAGTTAGCCAGGTGAGCTTGAGTATACAATTTACACTCTCTGAGCTTCATTCAATGACAGAGCCAGGTCTGGGACCCAGGTATTCTGATACCTTTCTTCCATGAAGCCTTTCCCATCACATTACCTAGAAGTGGACTCACTCTTTAGTGCAAATGGAGAAACACACACTTTGTGCCCATCTGGGATGAGCATGGACCCTCTATCCTCTATTGGAAGTGTCCTCAGCACTCACAGCTGTGGCCATGAATGACCAGATCAGTTCCAGAGGGCCACCAGGTAAGCACTCCCAGAGAAATCACAGAGAGTTGACCATCATTGCTGAAACCACCAAGGAGCAGTGAGTTTCAGGGACAAGCTTAGCACTGACCATTGGTTTTCCTTTTCTAGAGAACCGTTTGCTCTCTCGGGACCCAATGCCTCAGCCCTGACTCCCGCCCTAAGCTCTGGAAAAGTGGATCTTTTTTAAAGAGCCAACACTTGACCTTGCTGACTAAGGGGTAGAGGGCTGTTCATTCATCATGGAAAATTTCCTAAGGAAAAGGAATGCGTTTATCTTAATTCTACCCTTATGTTTATGTGATTCTTTTCCTGGGGACTTCTACTCTTAATTGAAAAGAGAGAAAAAGGAAGAAAAGAAAAACTTTGAAAAACACACTTTATAGCTCCCTGTACTAGGGTCATGACTGATAAACTAAACCCCCTTAAAAGGCTTGAGAGCAGAGCAATTTAGGTTTCCATTACCTCAAATAACCAGGGTTGTGTGGTCAGACCATTTCCTGGGAGGATTTTCCACCTGTCCCAGACCACTAGACTTGCCTGGGAGGTTGTCTGGGGTTTTCCATCCCTTCTCAGGACTTTAGCTGAAGATTAAAGGACTATTGAGGAAAAAATAGAGAAAATGGGAGCTAGCATAAATGATAGGAACTTAAGTTATATCGCAGAAGTTTGCCAGGAAGGATTTTAAGCTCTGGAATATATTTTTAAATCTCCATAAATAGCTTAAGATCTAGGTCAAGCCAGGGGCAGAATAAAATAAAAATAAAGAAAATAGAATGATAGAGATACTGATGTGATTCATTTTCCATCTGTGAATACCCTGAAGTGCAGGTTAAGGAGAGATGTGTGCTAATTTGTGCAAAGAAAACTTTCTGAAGGGATGTTTTTTTCTCTGGTTCACTGTGTCATCCTTTCTTTTGACCTTTGTATCTCTCAGTCCCAAATATCACAATACATTCACACCTGACACCTGGTGTGTGGATGCTCATATCCAACATTTTCTTCCCTCTTCAAGCTCCAACCTCTGATCTTTCAGTTCTGAGGCCTTCTGTCAGTGCTATGGTTTGGGTGTTTATCCCCTCCAAACCTCATGTTGAAATTTGATCCCCAATGTTGGAAGTAATGGGAGGTGCTTGGGTCTTGGGGGTGGATCCCTCATGAACATATTAATACCCTCCCTCAGGGGTAGGTGGGTTCACACTTTCAGTTCCTGTGAGGGATGGTTGTTGAAAAGAGCCAGGTAGCCTCCCCTCTTGCTTCCTCTCCCATCATGTGAGCTCTGCACATGCCAGCTCCCCCTCACCTTCAGCCATGAGTGGAAGCAACCTAAGGCTCTCACCAGATGCCCAACCTTGGACTTTTCCAGACATCAGAATCATAAGCCAAATGAACCTTTTTTCTTTATACATTACCAGTCTCAGGTATTCCTTTATTGCAACCCAGAACAGATTCAGGCAGTCAGCCTCATTTAACATACCCAGCTTCTCTCCCTTGACCTGTCTGTCCACTCCTCAATCTTGCCCCTCTGCTATCTTATCCTTCTAACCCCCCAGAAATGCAAGGTTAATTTAACATCAGAATATCACATTATATAATATACCATGTTAATAGAAAAAAGGGCAAAGCCATATGTTCATTACAATGGACATATAAAAGAATCAATTGATAAAAATCCAACACCCTTTCTTGATAAAAACACTCAACAAACTAGGACTAGAAAAGAACTTTCTCAACTTGATAAAGATCATTCACTTAAAACCCACAGGGTTTTTAACATCATACTTAATGATAAAAGACTGCATGCTTTTCCCATAAGATCAGAATCAAGACAAGAAATTCCATTCTTACAATTTCTATTCAACATTGTAATGGAGGGTCTAGCCAGGGCAAGCAGGCAAGAAAAAGAAGTAGAAGTCACCCAGGTTGAAAAGGAAAAGTAAAATTATTATATCTCTATTTACAAATGGCCTACTTTTGTATATAGAAACTCTTAAGGAATCCACTAAAAAAACTATTAAAGCTGGTAAATGAGTTGAGCAAGGTTGCAGGATACAAGATCAATATATAAAAATCACTTGTATTTCCATACATTAGCAGTGAAATTTCAAAAATGAAATTAAGAAATCAATTTTGTTTACGAAGTATTAAAGAGAACAAAATACTTAGGAATACATTTAATAAAAGACTTGCAGTATATACACCAAAATTTACAAGACTTCACTGAAGGAAATTTAAAAAAAGATTTAAATGAATAAAAAGACAGCCCATATCTATAAATCAGATAATTTAATATTTTTAAAATGACTATGCTTCCCAATTTGATCCAGATACAAAACTACCCCTATCAAGTTACCATCTGCCTTTTTGCAGAAATTGACAAGTTGGTTCTCATATTCATATAGAAATGCAAGAGACCCAGAAAAGAAAAAACAATCTTGAAAAACAAAAATAAAATTGGAGAATTCACATTTCCCAATTTCAAAACTTATTATAAATCTATAGTACCCAAGAAAGTGTGGTATTGACACTAGACATATAGAGCAATAAAATGGAATTGAGTGTCCATAAATATACTCACGCTTTTATGATAAACCGATGTTAAACAAGAGTGAAAAGATAATTCAATGGGGAAAGACTAGTCTTTTCAACAAATTATAGAGGGACATCTGGATATTCACATACAAAAGAGTGAATTTGGACCTCTATCACACAACAAACACAAACACTAACTCAAAATGGATCATAGACCTAAATGTAAGAGCTAAAATACTAAGTAAAACTCTTAGAAGAAAATATAAAAATAAATATGTGTGCTTTTGGTTAAGCATTGGTTTCTTTGATACAATACCAAGAGCATAAGCAACAAATATATATATATTATATTTAAAATTAAAAGCTTTTATTGTACAAATAATATTCCCAGGAAAGTGAAAAGACAACCCTCACAATGGGAGGAAATAGTTGTAAGTCACATATTTGATAAGAGTTTCTACTCAGAATATAAAAAGAATTCTCAAAACTCAATAATAAAAGACAAATTTAAAGATGGGCATAGGCTTTGAATAGACATTGCTCCAAAAATATATAAAAATGGCCAATAAGTGCATGAAAGGATGTTAACAATCATTATTCATTAAGAAAATGTAAATCAAAGCCACAATGAGACATCTCCTCGCACCTACTAAAATAGCTATACTCAAAATGAAGGCTGATAAGCATCAGTAAGGATGCAGAGAAATTGGAATTCTTGCACATTGCTGAAAGGAATGTAAAATGGTATAGCCGCTTTGGAAAACAGTTTGACAGTTCTTCAAAATATTAAACATGGACCTACCATATGACCCAGCAGTTCCACTCCTAGATATATACCCAAGAGAATATAAAGCATACAAAAACTTGTACATAAATGTTTATAGAAACATTACTTGTACTATTAAAAATATAGATATAATCCAAATGTCCATCAACTTATGAATAGATAAACAAAATACATATTCATACAATTAAATATTGTTTGGCAATAAACAATGAAGTACTGATACATGCTACAGTATGGATGAACTTTGAAAACATTATGGTAAGTGAAAGGAGCCAGTCCCCAAAGACCATATATTGCATGAATACAGTTACATGAAATTCTCAGGTAAATCTACAGAGACAGAAAGTAGATTAGTGATTGCCTAGGGCTTGGAAGGGGGCAAATAATGGAAAGGAATAGAGAGTAGCTGCTAACAGATATGGGGTTTCTTTGTGGGGGTGTGGGGGAGCAAAATGTTCTAAAATTAGATTGTGGTGCTATTTGCAAAACCCTGCAAATAAACAGAAAAAAAATTGAATTGTAAAACTTTCAGTGGGTGAATTGTATGGTATTAAAATTATATTTCAATAGAGCTGCTTAAAATGTATTTTGGGGGGGCCATCTTTTCTACAGGGTAGAATTCAGTCCTATCTCTACTGGAAAAATTCATTATATGCCTTTAGGAAAGATCATTTGTATCACTATTGATTTTCCACAAGTTGAATTCCACCTCTACAGAGTTGTAAAATAACTTAGACAATCGAAATTCAGTCAAAGAGGAACACTGCAATCTAGTCAGGTAACCCCCAGGGGATATCCTAGACAATGGCCCCCTCTCCACTGAAGGGAAACTCAGGAACCTCTTGCTCATTTCCAAGTCGTGAACAATTTTCCTTGAAAATACCCAGCTTCTTCCTACAACAGGACCTTTGCCAGTTCCAGCCCCTTTACTTCCAGCTTTCTTCATTCATATCTTAACCTGGCTCATTTCCTCCTTTTATTCTGGTCACTGCTCAATCACTACCCTCTTGAAAAAGAGCTTCCCTAAATGCATGTATTAATTATCTTTAATGATTTATCTGAAAAAGCTGTGACTTTAAACAACAAATATGTATTATTTCACAGTTTCTCTAGGTCAGGAATGTAGGATCAGCTAACCTGGGTGGTCCTGGTTCAGGGTCTCTCCTGCCACTGCAGCCAGGATGTCAGCAGGGACTGTGGTCATCCAAAGGTTTGACTGGACCTGGAGGATTTGTTTTCAGGAAGGCTCCTTGACATGGCTGTTGGCAGGAGGTGTCCATTCCTTGCCACATGAGCCTCTTTATAAACTGCATGAGTATCCTCACAACATGACAGCTAACTGCCCCAGAGCAAACAATCTAAGACAAAGAGGAGGAGGACACCTTGACTTTATTGTCCAGGCTCCAAAGCCATACACCATCACTTCCACTTCATTCTGTTTGCTGGAAGTCACCATGCCCAGCTCGCATTCAAGGGGGAGGGGTTAGGCTGCCCCTTTCAAAAGGAGGGGAAAGAGCTTGTGGACCTATTTTAAAGCACCATATCACACCCCACACAAACACATGCCTGCATCTAGTACTTTCTACTGCCTTATTCCATTTTTGCTTTCTTCATAACATTGCTGTTATTGTTTTATATATTTGTGTGTCAATTATTGCTTCTCCACTACAATGTAAGACCTTTTTAAAAAAGCAGGAATATTGTATTATTCCACAATGAATACTCAACACCTAGAATGGTACCAGACATATAGTAGCTCAGTGACATTTTTTTTCTAATTAAATGAACATATGGATGAGATTATAACTCACAGGAACAGAACCAGGCTTGGAAACTAGGTACTGTGACTACTAACCTGATATATTTCCCAGTGTTTTACCTTAGAAGAATTTTAATGGGTGAGTGTAAGTCAGCAGTGATTCTGGGTGAGAAAAGGGATCTTCCCAGTCCTCATGAAGTCACTCTGGTCAAGACCTTTTCCGCTCTTCCCAGATCCAGGCAAACTCTGCTGGCCAAAATTTAGGAAAGTCCTTTCTCTGATCCATAATCACAAATCCTCCCATTTTTAATAGTTAGCACGGGGACTTCATGGGGTAGAATATGTCTGGTTTCCTCCTCTGTTTATAAAGAGAAACTTAGCACTGAAGCAGCCTGGAGTCCAGGATTTAAGCATTGCTTCTGGATTTAGGAGTAACAGGCCTGAAGTGCTACCTTACTAGTTCACTCTTGTTTATTCAGGGTTTAGCAGCATTTCTGAAGCCAAATGTTGTGGCTCGTTGGCTCTGGAGAATAAGGAAATCCTCATGCAATTAGGAAGCAGACAGTAATGCAAAGTACATAGGATTGGGCATCCAGAGACTTTGTATCTACCACTCATTTGTTGAAAACTTTACTTTTCATACCTGTAAAATGGCAGGGTGGGGCTGGGGAGAACATAGACAACTTTGAACTCCTAGTCAATGCTACTGTCTTATAAAGTCCAGAAATGTCTTACTGCCCCTTGGATAGTCTTTGCCAGCTTCCTGCCAGACATTTCAACAGCACTCAGCAAGTGCATGAGATGTGCTTGCATTTCTCTCTCTCTTCTCTAGCCGCCTCTAGATTCTAGGACGATGGGGGGTATGAAAGAAGAAAAGCCATTTGTCAATAATCTTTGCACAACAGAGAAAAGTGGTGGGAGATATTGAAGACAACGTGCCTACTCCCCATACAACAGGAGGCAAAGTGCCGACTTCGGGGCACTGGAGAACAGAAGTCTCAGCCCTTCCCTGTCATCCCCCAGCCAGTGTGAAGCCAAGAGGAATGGCGACTCCACAAACCTAGAGAGAGTGGTGTTATCTCACAGACTAGTGAGTTCACCTGTGCTCAGCAGTGTGCCATCTCACCATGACCCTGGGTGGCCTTCAAAGGAGCTTCTAAATCAAGACAAAAGGAGACCCAGTCTTTGGGGAAACACCAAGCCTTAAAAGCCTGGTGACTCAGCTGAAGGGACAGGGAGCTGATGTTTGCCCTCTAATTAATTATTGGGAGAAAAATATCTTTAAACTTCCCATTTGAGTGCCTGGCTCTGCAGAGCTATGGAGCAGCGCCCTTGAAACAATAACAGTAACAATAAAAGTGGAAACAGCTGCCACTCTGTTTAAGCCCTGGCTCCAGGCAGCTCTCTTACCTGATGTGAGAGTAGAAGACAAGGACACAGGACTGCCTCCCTTGGGAATGTCTAGGAAACGAGATTTTTGCAAAGGTTTGGGTCCTAGGGCTGCTGCATTTCCCTCAAAAGCACTCTTAGCAAAGTGGAGGAAGACGAAAAATTTTAAAAAGTTATTAGGGAAGTAAGGAATGAGTGAAAGGATAGAAAACTCAGTTTTTTACTTTGGGATCTGTGATATAAACAAGCTGACAAATTTGAAAAATGCAATGCCGTGTCAGAGCTGGGAAAGGTCTCAGAGATGTAGTCCAATACCCTTTTGTTTCAGATGAAGAAATGGCTCAGACAGGTTAAGGAATTCCTTCATAGTCCCAAGGTGGGAGGATCACACAATGGCTAGGAGCTATTGTCACAGCTGAAGACAGGAATGAACCAGTCTAAAGAATGAAACAGGTGAGAACCAAGTCAAGGTGCTTATTTCAACTGATTTTTAGAAACTGTGACCCACAGTTTTTAGTGACTATTAAGGAGGGTTACAATAGAGCAGGAGTCCAGCACGTTCCTTGATTTTTGGCATGAGAGGCTGGGTACATCTTGGTGACATTTATTAAGATGGGAGATACCAGAGAGGAACAGGTCAAGAGCTTGACACTGTGTGTCTTATTTGAGAAGGAAATTCAGTTGCAATGTCCAAAAATCAATTAGGGTTTGGGCTCAGGAGAGAGGTTCAGATGTGAGAGAAAATAGCATGTACTACAGGTGACAACTGAAGCCATGGGAATGGGTGAGGTCTTAAGCTAAGAATTTGTAAAAGAGGGTGGAGAAGAGAGCAGAAGAAGATGGGCCCTTGAGAGGAGAGAGAGAAAAAAGAACTGAGGGAACTGAGGAGTGGCCAGAGCGGGAGGGAGCAGACCTGGAGTGGGGAGTGGGAGCCAAGGGTAGCTCAGGGCAGCACCGAGGAGTGTGGAGCCTGTGTGTGCTTAGCCAGGCTCTGGGACCTTTTGCTCCTTCCTGATCAAAATGAGGCAGAGACATCTCCAGCCCAGTTGCTCTGTTTTGCTCTCCTAGACATCCCAGTATGAACCTGATGCAAAGCCAGTGTTCCCACATGTAAGCCAGGGTGGGTGCCCTGGAATCAGCCGCCACTCAGACTCTCCCAAATGCTTCATCTACCCCATTTTCAGTGTCCTACATTGAGAGTTTAGTGTGCAGATGTGTCTCTCCAGGCCAGGGAAATGTTCTTCCAATATCTATTAAATCACAACCACTTGGGCTGTCTCCAGTTTAGCAGGCTTAGAGCTTTGCAGAAAATGTGAGATGAAGAGAGGAGAAGAAAAGAGCAGAGAAGAGCAAGGAAAAGGCAGTTAAAACAAACATTTAAAGAGAAGTCTCTGCTTCCAAAGCCTGGTTTCTCAAGCAGAGCATCATGCATATAAATAGGCAACAAGTTTCTACTGCATGTCTTCAATTCAGTTAAACACTGAAAACACATATTTCCAAATACATATCAAACCTCTAAATTTCTCAACCAAGGTAAGGTATAACATGGACGAGGGGACAACTAGGTCAGGATTTCAAATTAGCACCACAAATTGACAAACTAGGAGTCGGGGTGTATAGGAGGAAGAAGATCAGGGTAAGAACAAAAGACAGCTGAGTTCTACACCTGGTCCTGCCAGCGATGAGTGGTGGGTCTAAGAGGTATCTCCATGCAAGGAGTATTTCCTGAGAAAATAGAAGGTCAAGGCTCCACATTAGCCCTGCAGCCAGCAAGTGAGACATCATCCACACTGGGTGAAGCGCCTTGATGCAAAACCGAGAACACAGTACTACTGGGAGTCAAAAATGGGAGGAGGGAGTTAGAAGTGAGGAAGGAGGAATAGGTTTTGGAAGGTGAATGTGATTTTAAAAGTGCACAGTTAAAGTAAAATATTTTAGGTAACAGCGATTTCAGGAGCAAAAGCACAGAGCGGAGAAAGTGTAAAGACTTGTTAGGGAAGCCCAGGCATTCATTTTCTCTCCAGGCTGGTTCATTCAGGAGAGAAGTGACAAATGAGGCTAGAGGTGGGTAACAGAGCTGAGCACTTAGCCAGGTTACGACTGTGGAGTCATTGGAGGTCTTCTATTACTTGTGAGATCACGATTGAAGTTTTCCATTCTACAGATCAAATCATCTTTAACACTGCTAACCCATGTGTCGTGACATGGGAAACATGAGACTCTGCAAGGAAGCTTCCAGGACGCCTTTTCAGCACTTGCCTTCTGTGAGACTCTGCTCCTTTCTTTACCTAAGAAGCCATTATCACAGGACTCCAGTCTGTTGTGACGTTCGAGTCCCAGTTTAACTAGATGTAAGGTCAAGTGTGCAGGGTTGAGGGTTTGGAGAACAACTGGGCAATTCTCAAGAGAGCTAAGTGTCACATTGGACAAAGTGAAGGGACATCAGGGAGAATTTGGCATTGACTATATGTGTGTATTAATGCATGTTATTTTTAAAAGTCATTGAATGTGTTTCAAGATTATTCAACAATTCAGTGTCATTTGATCAGGAATTAACTTATTGTACTGTTTTTAGCATTCCTTAGGTGCAGAAGCCATATCTTATTCATTTTTTACCTTCCCTGTGTTTGGTGTCTAGTAGGAGCATAAAGCATGTCCCATGAACACATTCAAGGATCATAATGCTAACTCTATCACAAAAACCATGCACAAAAGCCCCCATGTTAGGTATAAAAGGGTTAGAAACCAAATATCCAGCTCCTTCCAGCTCCTCTTGGGAGGCTATTTTCTCTGGTTGCCCCCTCCCTCCCTTGCCTTGGCTTCCCCAAGTTCTGGCTTCTCCAAAGCATTTTAAGAATGAGGAGCTATTCTTAATGCTACCTGTTCATCCTTTCAAAATGAAAAGTTGTACAAAGAATGCAGAAAAGCACACAAGTATGCACTGGGCTCAAGAAGTCAGGGCTGTCCCAACATATCACCCCCATAATTTTCCACTGTGGGTTCCCAGATGGGTTGGATGGTTCTCAATATTCTCCAGCTTATTCCGTGTCTTACGCAGCCAGCTCCTCGGGAGGTATGGAAAATGAGAGTGTCCAGTCTGGAGCCTCAGACCTGAGGACTGCCAAGGGCTGGTAGGATTTCCGCAGCACCCAATCTTTGTCCTTAAAAGGATCTGCTCTGCCGCGGACCCATCCTCTTGATTTTGGCTCAAAAATCTTGCCTGCTTGGCAGGGTCTGCTCCCACCATGCTCGGCTGGAGTGGAGTATTAGGAGAGAAGGAGGGTTAAATACTTGTCCATGTTACTTCTTGCCTCCCTGAAACAGTTGACTGGACTCTAACACTTAGTTTGGCAAGAATTTTATCCTGAAGCCATCTGGCAAGACAGAAGAACTGTCTTTTTATATTCTGTTTTCCTCGGGAGTGCCAGGCCAAGACAGATTCATGTTTGTCTCACAACAGGAGGTGACTGTGGTTTCTGGGGACACCTCAATGCAAGGTTGTGGGGTCGATGAGAAAGAGGTTGGAAAAGTCAGGTGCTTACTCTGCCCCCCCCCACCCCTGCCAGCTGCCTGAGGACTTGTCTCTAGCCCCACCCCTTGCGGCTCTCTTTCCACAGTGACAGTGACAATTGGGAGCAAGAACCCCATATCTCACCTCAGTTTAGCAAGGCCAAAACAAGAGAGGGGTAGTGAATGTTTGAGCAGCACTGACATGGAAATTCTGAACAATAAAGTCTTCTATAACAGGCTTTTGGCTGAGTTTTGGAGGTTGATTATTTTATCTGGTTTAGGGCACTGCAGTTCATCCAAATGACTCCTGCATGAAGTTGGTCCAAATTGTGCAAAGCAGCACAATTCTTTCTGCATCTCCCTTTCTTGCCTTCCTCATTGCTATAGGACACAGTATATCTCAGTGCATAACTGCACATCAGATCAAATTAAATCGGGAAAGGTGGCATCTAACTAAAATTTGAGTTCTTGGCCAGGGACTTGGCATGTATGAAACAAGAGTTTGGCTAAACAGTGTTCTATAATACTACAGAGTAAACTGTGGTAGTACCAGCAAAGAACTCGGGTAAGCAAAGGCTTATCGTCCTGAGTTTCTTACCTTACAGAGATTCCTGTCCTGACCAGGGTCACCTGTAGTGAAGAGAGAACAGGGCACTCGTTAGTGGATCACTCAGGTGGTGACCAGGAAACTGGGTGGTACCTGTGCTCTCACAGATCCCGATGGCCTCTCTCTGTTGGAGCTGTGGGTGGGAGCTGCATGGGCTGGGGCAGGTCCTGCCACCTTGAAGATCTTTACACATTCTTTTTGGGTTTTGTAAATACATGTCTGTCTGTATAATCTCCCCCTGTATTCTTGTGAGAAACTCATTTTGTGATGGAGCAAAATTAGTCAGCTACAATGTCCATAAATTGCTAGTGAGGTATACGAAGGGGCTGGGTTGATATTTGATACAGAAGAAGGGAAATGGCCCTGAAGAGTGGCCCGGGGCAGGAAAACACAGGTGAGGCACCTGAGAGCTGGGGAGCACCAGCATCACATGGATTTCCACTTTCTGCCTAGGTCCAATCTCAACCAAATGTGGCTTTTCTGCTTTACCTCTCAAACCTGAGCAATGAGGTAGGAAATGTTCGTGTCACTGAGACGGAGTGGAAGACAATGAGGGTTGCAATCTGGCTTCCTGTCACAATAACTCGCTAGACCCTCATCTCAGCTAAGCCCCTTCTGACCATAACGGAAAGGTTCTGAGGTGTCAAATAATTGAGACTAGCTCTAGGCCACGTGTCTTCATTTTGCCTATGCCTTACTGTGAGCAAGTCACTCCTCTCTGGAATTTTCCATCTGTAAAATTACATTGCGGCTGAGAAATGACCTACCAGAGGGCCAGAGAGTGCATTTCAGCTCTTGACACCCTGGTGTGCATTGGAGTTGCTAAGGGTCATGATGTGTAACTCTCTGGCCATAAAGCACAGTTTGTGTGGCTACAACTTCCTGCTGTGCCTTCAGCCCAAGGCCAAGACATCTCCCTTCTGTTCCTTGTTGAGCTTTTGTTTGTGTATGCTGTTGGTTTCCTTCTTTGTAGGTTATGAGGAATTGAGGTAACAGAGGAGCACTAGCGATCTAGAGACTGTGGGACTAGGTTTCAGCTCTGAGTCTGAGCACTGGGTTACAGGAGATCTGAGGATCTACTGATAGGTGAAGAAGGGTGTCTGGCCAGGCAGGAGGAAGAGGCAAAGCAGAGAAAAGGTCACATGGGATGAGAAGCACAAGAATGGACCTGTGCAGAGGGCTCAGACCTGCATAGAGCCCTACAGCTAGGAGCTGGCACCAGGAAGTGAATTTGGGGGCAGTTGGTCCTTTAGCCCAGGGATGTCCCTTTAGGGTCCGGCACTCGAGTTCATGCTGGCTTTTCAGGTGCAGGCATTGAGAGCCGCTGCCCAAGCTGCTGCGGGAAGCACAGCTGGCAGACCCCCCAGACTCTCATAATTTCACCACTGTCCCTGGTATGTTGGCTAGGCCTGCCTCACTCCTTCCCCTCTTTCTGACTCTCGAGAAAGGGATGCCAACCTGTCTGCTTTGTCTGAGAGACTTCCTCTGTGTTTCTGAGAAATGCTGTCTACTGAGAAGTACCTCCAGGCCTCTTGTCCTCCCCCGGTTCAATCAGCTACAGAAAGGACCTTGTTCCCTGCTTGCACCTTGATGGACAACCCACCCACCCGCCTCCCTGCCGGGAAGAGAGCCAGGAGCCCTGCGGCCACACCCCCCACCCCCTCTCCAAGCTTCCCCAGCCCAGGTGAAAGTGACAGCGTCCACCTGAATGTGACAAGGCACCATTCTGTTCAGAAGCAAGAGGTATGGGGAGCTTTGTAATGTCTGGGACCTTGAGCTTTCTGAAAATTCCACAATGTGTTTTTGCTGAGCCAAGTCCAGTTTTCCTGGGCCCCATTTTCCCTCTCACTCACTACTTCTGCCTCTGTATCTAGTCCTCATTCTGTTGAACTCAGATATCACAAAGTGTCTCTTGGGAACAGATGCACAGAGACACTGATACACACACACACACACACACACACACACATGCATGCACGCGTGTGCATATAGGAAACTTCATGAAATCGACACAGAAAAGTAGTTGGCATTCAATTACTTCTCAAACAACTGCCTAATTTCTCTTCCTTAAAAATATATCTATAGAAAACAATACAGCCTTTGCCTTAAAAATTATACAAAACCGAAAAGCTCAAAAAAGATTTTAAAAAATCACTCCAATATTCTATCATTAAGGTGACCCTTATCACTTTTACTTTAGAATCATTCCATCTTCTCTCAATATATATAGATAAGTATAATTTTACAAAAATGAGATCTTATTACTTTTTACTTTTTTTTAAATCAAAAGTATTGTTCTCTTGAATTTAAAAAGAAAGACTACCATAAAACTTAAAGAATTGCTAATATCAAAAAAAGTTTCTTTACCACTTGAGATATTAATTTCTAAAATAATTACTTTTGTTTAGGGTGGAGGAAGTAGATGCAAAACTTTAAGATATGAGAATACTTATACATTTTAACTCTTATTTATTTTAGTTCCTGGTTTTAAGGCCACAGCTTATATTTCATGTGTATTTTTAAGCTATGTTCTTCAAAAATAAAATCAGAATCCACCAGATACTTTTAATTATTCTCTATACTTCTGTTTCAAAACTTTTGCATTGTGCTTACTATATATATAGTGCTACAAATACTCCCTCCACCGGAACAGCCATCTCAAATGGGGGAAGAGCTGGAGAGGGAAGGAAGAGGCTGAGAGGCCCAGATCTCTGGAGAAAACCCATTTGAAGCAAGGTGCTCTGACTTTCTGCCTAATTCCTGATTTCTTTTAGCAATAGCAATTTAATAACAAGCTTTAGCCAGGTTTTTAGAAAATTACTCTTCCCACCTCAACTTGCACTATACCATTGGGACTTAGGAAAAAAATTAACCCTATTTTAACGGCATTTATCTACTTACACATGTTCTCATAAAACTGCCTAAAAATTGAAGTATAAGTAAGTGCAATGCTTAGAAAGCTGTGGGGCATGTTTCAGCACCAAAGCAATGCTGAGTTCAAAACACCCCGGCTACACAGGTCTTCCAACCTTTACTCACATCTCTCTCTTACATTGCAGGGTGTTCAATCAGATAGGTCAAAGTTACTTTCTAAAATCCTGCTCTTCTCCTATCCTTTAGCATCCCAAACTCCCAGGTCCCTGAGACTCCCCTGCCCCAGGAGACCTTCCCCTCAAATCCCCACCAAGCGTCTTGCCATCTCTGTCCTTTAATCATCTCTCCTCCACCTCTCCCTCCTGCTGTGCATAGCTGGCATGCAGCCCCTGTCTAGAGAACATGCTTGCCTCGCTTGTGTCCTTTCTCTCATCAGAGCATGGAGGGAGGGGCAGAGATGAGCAGACAGAACCCCAGGTTCTACCCTGTGAGGAGAAGGGCAGAGTCTCTGAGCCCCGTGCGGCTTGTGACTTGTGTCTGGTCACTCAGGCTCCGTGGCTGGGCCCTCGGAGGGGTGGGGGTGGGGAAGCAGGTTGTCTGAAACCTCATCATCACTCTCCTGCTGGCTCCTCCACTGCCGGAAGCAGAGAAGAAAGAACGGGACTATGCGGTGATGGCACCACTTTTAATTAGTATTTCCGCGTAGACCACAGAGCAGATTTTTGTCAGCATTGACAAGCATGGAACAAAGGGCTTTTTAAGAATCATTTTCTGACTTGGACACAGATTTCTTTGTTAATGACTCTGAATTTGATTTTTGTGTGTTTGTGGGTCTGGATGGTAGGGCCCTAGGTGGGGGGCGAATGGAGGAAGGAGAACAACAAGAAAAGTGTGTATCAGGTGCTTTTAAAAAAGCAGTCTAAATGGAAAGAGCAAAAGGATGTCTGTGGTCAGCTATGCTGACCAGCTATGCTCCCCAGCTGAGCCCAGAGCTGGAGAGAGAGGCTCTGCCTAGTAACAGAGCTCTGATTGGCCAGACTTATGCAAAGGAGCAGCCTATAGCAAAGGCTCTGAGCTGCGTTCCTGCAGGGAGCCGGACTTGGAAGGCGCCAGCAGGCCCTGCAAAGACTTGTTGAACAATCCAGATTACGGCTGCTGGCTGCCTGCAGCTGTGAGTCTTGACAGCATTTGGGGCTGTTAGCCTGCCACTTAATACGACAGCCCACTGCCTCTGCCTGTTGCCCCTGCCTCCCATGGGCTGAACTTGTGCCTTCACAGATCGTAAACTCTTGAGACAGGGTCTTACCAAGAGTGATAACACAGGCAGAAAGTGTCTCTGGAAAATGACTGGCCAGGGAGTTGGGACCCTGGGCTCTACCTCTATCCCAGACATTGATTACCATATCGTCTGCCATGGACAGAGGGTTCGCTCTCTGCTGGGCACTGCCGTACTCGTGCCTCAGCATTAATGCTTAAGCCTTAATAACAAGGAGATAGAAACAATTATGATCCCATTTCCAGATAAGGGCACTGAGTCAGAGAGAGGCCTAGGGAAATGCAATCTGTAACCTTGTGGGGCACGTATGGATGCTAAAATAAGTGCTGGCCAACTGCAGTTCTGTACCACTTGGAAGATTAGGCTGTTTACAGGCAACAAAATTGGTCTTCTGGGCTGAAATTGAAGAATTAGGTTAAGCCAATAATTCCTCTCATTAAAAATAAAATACCAGAAGAAGAGATTGAAAAAAGTGCCAATATTTTTTGATGGAGAATTAATAGGTATGATATATTCACAAACAAAATACTCGAAAACTGTTTAAGAGGAATGGACTGGATCTATATGCACTAAAAGAATAAATTTCAAGAACATAAAATTAACTGAAAAAACCTACTTTCAAAATAATTCAGGTAGTGTGATATTTAGTGAAAAATTTTAAGCATACAAAGCAACACTATACATTGTCTGAGATACAGATCTGTAATAAGCTCATAAAAATGCAGACATGAATACATACATTGAATTATTGGCAGTGATTGTGTCTAGAGAGAAAGGGAGGAGACTAGGATGCAGAAAAGGAACAAAGTAGTGTTCAGCTTTAACTGTAAGATACATCATCTGAAGGCTGAGTGACCAAAAGTAAACACTTTAAATATGAGCAGGAGATGTGTGTGCATGTCTTATTAGTCTCTTGATTTTTCTGAATTAAAAAACATAAGGGTCTTTTCTGGGGGTGTCTTCATTATGCCATCCTGCTCATGCAGTAGCTGGAAATTAATCCATGGTGCTCTTGCTCACAGGAACCGTGAGAGATAGAAAGAGATGAAGGAGTGTGTGTGTGCTGTTTTGAAATTAAAAGAAAGCAGGAGCAGTCAAGAGTCCTGAATTTCAGGGAGAAAAGGAACTGCAGAAGCCCTGGAGATGTTTGTCCCCCTGTGCCACTGAGGTCCTGACTCTTCACAGCCAGAAAGCAGCTTTTCTGAAGCTCCGTTTCAAGTTCTCATTCCTTGCGCCCTATCTGCCTTTCTGTCTCAGGAAATAGGGAAAGGCAAATCCCACGGCAGGGGGAAGAGAATAAAGGAACATTGCACACTCTGCCCTGCAGACCAGAGTACAAGGGAAATGACCTGTGTGTCCCAAGGGGGATGAGAGAAGGAGAGAAAGATAGAAGGGAGGCAGAGAGATTGGGCTTGTTTTTATTTCCCCCTTTGTGGTGAACCCCAAGACCAGGAGGAAGCATGGTGGAAATTTCCAGGTGGGTATGGAAGGAACCTAAGAATATCTGGGGGAGGTAACCAGCCACACTCTTCTCCAAGCACAGCCTGGAAGACACTTTGAGGCTCTTGGAAGAGCCCCACACAGAGCCATATTCAGCATGGCCTGAGCTTCGCAGTGGAGCAGGAAGGTGACTAGCTAGGTAAGCCTCCAACTGCGCATCTCACACACCAGGGCCTGCAGGGGTGGACGGTGAACCCAAAATTCACGAGTACTCCAGAGACAGACATGGACCTTCTGAGATGGTCCCGGGTTAAGAGGAAAATACCACATTGCCCCCGAAGGCCACTGGAGACCAGTGGTGCAGAGTGAATCATTCCGTGACCAGGGTACACAGTTCAGTTTGTCCTCTGTTGTAAGAATAAATATCAGAGATCGTAATTGAGGGGCACACATAGAAGGGAGAGCTTTCTAGGGCTGTTTATCCAAAATTTAAATTCTCCATGTTCATTTCAGGACCTCTTTAAATGCCCAATTCTTGTGAAAACATGTCATAACCCGTTGTTGTGGCTTAAAAAGCTGTGGTGGAAGGTGTGGAGCTTAAGTTTGGAAGAGGGTGTGTGGTAAGTAGAAAGGGTAAGTAGAAAGCTTTTTATTAACTGTGTAAATGCACACACATATCCACATGCAGAATGCACAAATGAACCCAATGTATGTTCCGATGCTAAGGTGCTGGGCAGGTGCCTGGACCACGGGATCAGCAAGAGCTTGAGTGTACAAATTTAGCATGCAGTTAATGAGCTTAGCATCCATCGTCCCTGGCTCCCAGTATGACCCTGCCATTCCTTGCTGCAATGAAATATAAAATAGGGCCTAAAAAGAAGCTTGGCCATGCGCAAGCAAGGTTTCCTTCACGTGCCGGGGCTCGGGGCAGGCTCTCTGTTGCAGTGGCAACAAGCCACCCCGATGGGATGTGTTCTGCAGATTCAAGCAGTCCTGCCGATGGTGGGCTGGAGGCAGTGCCCTCGGCCCCTCGGTGGGGAGGTGAGAAGGCGCCCCAGCTAGTCCTGCCCCCTCACTGACCTGGGCAGTGGGAGCTTCCTCTGTTCCCTCTGCCCCGCAGGCTGTCCTAAGCTGAACTCTGCTCAGTTCCATCCCTGCTGCTCGCCTGCTCCCTGCAGGGCGAGCCCGCCCCTTGCTGGCTAGGCCTTCCCTGCCTTATTTGGTTTAAATTACTTTTTTGAACTTTGGTCTCATTATTTTTGGACCGTCATTTGGTCTGGAAGATTTTCCTTCCACGGGTTCCTTCTGTTCTTCCTTTTCACTCTTTTGAATGTGCTTCCCAAGGCCTCTTTTTACAGTTTCTTTTAGATGGTTTTTATTACCTTCATGCATCTCATCTGAGCAGAGAGACGCTCCAAGGACATTGGTGTCTTCCTCTGGGTTCCTGCTTGTTCGGTTGTTATGGGAGCTGCTCAGTGAAAGGGCTGGGTGACCCTGCTTCTCCACTGGCTCCTGGCCTGGCTCACAGAATGGCCTTTTCTAGCATGATAAGAGAAATCAAGTTCAGTGACAAACCCATAGATCTGGGGCTGTCCTTTGACACACAAAGCTAAAGACACCATGGCACTGTTTCTTTCTCTTCCCTGATGGCAAGAGTTTGATTTTGTAGTTAAACTGGTTTGCATGATTTGGGCTACAAGTAACAGAAACCTGTACGTCTCGACTGACTTGGACAATTAAGAAAGCATATTATCTCCCATTACAAAAGTCCATAGGGTAGGACAATTCAAGGATGGGTAATTCACAGCTCACAGACATCAGCAAGGCCCAGGTTCTTTCCCTCTTCCTGATCTGCCACCTTCACTGTATGGGCTCATCCTTGGGCTAACTTGCTGGCAGAAGGTGACTACTGCAGTCTTACACATTACTAAGGTCTGAATGTTTGTGTCCCCCCAAAATTCATATGTTGAAACCTAACCTCCAATGTGATGGTGTTAAAAGGTAGGGCCTGTGGGGGGAGATTAGGTCATAAAGGCAGAGCCTTCATGATTGGGATTAGTGCCCTTGTAAGAGAGGCCCCTGTCTTACCCCTTCCACCATGTTAGGACACAGCAAGAAGGCACCATCTACAAACCAGGAAATAGGATCTCTTAACACCTTTTCTCACATCTGTTGCCCAGGCCCAAACCAATCTCCAGCGAGAAGAACAGGACCACCACTACTGACTCAGATCAATCACGAATAAGCTTCTGGGGTTGAGGATGGGGGTCATCTTCCCTGAAGCCCACAACTTCACAAAAGAGGGCAGATGCCTGAACAAACTTATTAGACTGCTGAAAAGGAGGAAAGGGTGAATTTGTTGATGGGTAGACCACTGGCTCTGTCTGCTACCACATAAGGGAAAATCCAGAAAGATTTCTGCCATAAAGTCTTTGCCTTTGAATCCCTGATTCACCCTACTTCTCTCCAGTAACTCTGACGTTTTCTGTTTTCTGATGTCTTTGTATTTTTGAAGCCTCCTGGGGAGGCAGAATAACATAGCAATTAAGTATTTGACTTCAGAGCTAATCAATCCTGGATTTGAGGCCCAACACTACCACTTACTAGCTGTGCACTTTCACTGGTTACTTTATCTTTCTGGACCTTTGTTTTCTCATTCAAAATAGCAATAAATAATAGCAACCACTTATCCAGCAATTACTATACAGCAGCCAGACTTCCAAGCCTTTGCATATATCAACACATTTGGTCTGCACAACAATGTAAGGAGATAGATACTCTTATTATCCCCACTTTAGAAGCACAGAGATGTTAAGGAAGCTGCTGTAACCATACAGCTAGTGAAGAACAAGGCTGTGATCTAAGGCTGTAGACTCATGCCCCCGACTTCATCACACTGCCTCTTAATGAAATACTCACTTGAGGCTCTGGCACGTGGGGGGGGAGTAGTGGTAGGGGCAACGTATGTAATCCTAACAATATATGTACCCACATTATATGATGAAATAAAAAAAAAATTAATTAAAAAAAAAAAAAAAGAAATCATCCATTCAAACTTGTATTCGTATTCCACATATGCCAGGGGCTTTCTTGGCACACAGTATGACACTTGGCTTTAAATAAATATAAATCCAATTCTGTAAAAAAAAAAAAAAAAAGAAAGAAATACTCAATAAGCACAGTGCTCATGGGCTGCAGGTGATGATGTAAGATAACACAGGTCAGGCATTTAGCAGAGTGGCTTGAGCACAACAAGTACTCAATAAATACTAGGTAAAAATTCAACACAGACACTGCAAGTGTATACAACTTAGGCTGACACATAGTAAGAGAATTAAACAACCCCTTACTGGTTCTCCCCTAGGCCAAACCTCTTTCTGTTTCACATTTTGTTCTAGAACCTAGCCTTTGGTTTACTTATATTCTTTAACTTTCCTACCTTTTAATAGACCAAGGCAAAACCTCCATGGGTACAAAGTTACGTGACCTTCAGACTCAGCCTGTGTCTCCCTGGCCATGACTTAGAGAATCCTTCTCAAGCCTTCCCTCAGGTCTAAGGAAATCCCCCATTGCCAGAACCCATACTGGTGCTCATCCTGCTTCTGCAACCATACAGTTCTACTCTGATTTTCTCCTTAAAAATCATGGGCTATTTGTAATACAGTGCATAGAAAATTCTAGAGAATAATTAAAATAACCACACGCATGCACAACAGACATTGTGTTAGTAATTTAATATCATCATATATGTTTCAGGCCTTTAAAAAAATAAACACATGAAACATTAACTGAAGATAGCACTGAAGGCCCTTTCCCTCCTTCCCTTCTCCTTTTTGGTAACCCCTCCCCTAAATATATATATATCCCACCTACATAGTTTTTATAGTTTTTGTACATTTTTATACAAAAACATTTACTATTGTTTTATGTGCTTGGTAACTTAGGTATCATACCATATGCAAAATTCTGCTACTTGCTTTTTTAAGAATAATCAATGTTTATTTTGACTAATTTTGTTTTCTCTTTTTAAGCTTCCTTTTAAAATCCTTATTTTTATCCTTCCCTGTCTTCTGTTGGATTAATAGAGCTTTAGCTATTCTCCCCCATCACTACCTTTCCCCCACTTGAGTTCTAGTTTAGAAGCTCAATTATATTTCTTATATTTAAATGGTTACTTATAAATTTTTAAATATACATACATATAAAGTCATGTGTGTCTTAACAACAGGGCTGCACTCTGAGAAATATGTTCTTAAGTGACTTCGTCACTGTGTGAACATCATTGTCCTTACATAAACCTCGATGGTACAGCGTACTAAACACCTAGGCTATATGGTATAGTAGAACCTTTGCTCCAAGGCTACAAACATGTACAGCATTTTACTGTACTGAATACTGTAGGCAGCTATAACACAATGGTAAGTATTTGTGTATCTAAATGTACCTAAACATAGAAAAGGTACAGTAAAAATGTGGTATAAAAGATTTAAAATGGTACATCTGTATAGGCCAGCTCGATTAAAATCTTATGGGACTACCGTCATATATGGGGTCCATTGTTGACCAAAATGTTGTTATGTGGTGTATGGCTAGATGTAAATTTTTGCTAATTTCTAAATTTATTCAGTATTTCTAGCATCCTCTTAAACAGGACCAGGATCTTAGTATGTTTTAACTACTTTAGTGATCGCTCCCTACCACCAATATTCTTTGATGCTATTATGTAGACTCTCAGTCTCATTCTTTTAAACACACTATTTTTACACAATCAATTATTAATGTGCTTTTCCGAAATACTTTGCAATTATTTCTATCTTGTTTCCAATTGTACCCTCTAATTTCACTTTTCTCCTTTTTGCACTAAATACAAGTGCCCGGGAGTAGTAAATTTCCTTAGTCTTTATATAACTGAATGTGTCCTTACTTTGCTCTCACAATTGAATAATGACTTAGCTGGGTATAAAATTCTAGGCTGACTTTTTTTTTCAGTGCTATGAAGATATTAATTTATTTGTGTTTGGGGGTCTAATGTAATTGTTATTCCTTTGTGGGTAAGCTGTCTTTTCTTTCTGGTAGCTTTTAATATTTATTTTTTATTATTCATAGTTTACAGTTTTATCACAACATAAATAGATGTGGGTTTATTTTTATTTATTCTGTTTGCATTTTATGTGAACTTTCAGCCAAAGGATTTTTAACTTAAATCCTGGAAACTTATGTCATTCTCTGTATTTTTTTTTTCTGGAACTCCTAATTGGGTGCGTATTGGAGCTCTCAAACCATTTTCTATGACTTTTAACTTCCCACAATATATTTGTATATGTATGCATGTATAACTTCTCTTTCTGTCTATATTTTTTTTATATTCTGGAGTTCTATTTTTTCACTCTAATAGTCAGGATTCTCCAGAGAATCAATAAGATGTGTACATATATAGCAAGATATTTATTATAAGGAATTGCTTCATGCAACTATGGAGACTTTCAAGTCCACATCTGCAGTGTGGGCCAGCAGGCTTGAGACTCAAAAGAACTGATGCTGAGATACAGTCTGAAGGTTGTCTGGTGGAGAATCCCATTTACTTGAGAGAGGGTTGGCCTTTTTATTCTATTCAGTCAGTCACCTGATTTGATGAGACCTGCTCATGTAATAGAAGACAATCTGCTTCACTCTGCCAATTAGAATGTCAGTTAATATCATCCAAAAAATATCCAGATAAACACCCGGAATAATGTTTAACCACATCTCTAGGCATCTCATGGTCCAGTCAAATTGACACATAAAATTATCACTTCTATTTACATACTCTCTTTTTTACTGTTTGGCTTTAGACTTTAGTCTAGAGTTTATTCCATTTATTGAGTAATTTTTTTCAATGGCTATATTTTTTGTACCACAATTTACTATTGTTGCTTTAAATATGCTCTTGTGTGTGTTTAATTTTTGCTTCCTTTGTTTCATCATTTTTTGTTTTATCTTTCAATTTTTTATTATGATTTATCTCTTTGACAGTTATAAAATGATTTCTTTTTAAATCATTTTAAGATTGCCCTATCATTTAATTTCATCTGTAGTGAATTTATTTTCTCAATTTTTATTTTATTACATGCTTGTTTTATTGTTAATATTTCTCTTGTGTCTCAGAATTTTGGCTTATGGGTTCATCTTGTGTGAGTCCACTTCATGTTATATAGGAGCAGTTTGGGATTTTCATCTTGCTGTGATTTTAGGAATATTACAGATTTAATCTCCAAGCCAGCAGGTGTCTTAACCTCGGCCTTTGTTCACGGGCTGTGTTCTGCCTTCTTCTGCATATAGTTTTATGGAACCCATAGACTCAGGTTGCAGTATTTTTCCCCCAGCCTCCTTATGACTTGATAGCAAAGGCAGAGATGGGAGTTTTGTACCCAATTCTACATTGACAGGATTGAATATGTAGCTGCCTTGGTCTATTTTTTGGACCTGTGACCCTGCAGGGCTGGAGATTTGGACACATCTACATGTCTGGTATTTTACCAATCACTATGATATGTCAGAAGCAGAGTGAAGGCCTCAAAATGTGAACTGACGAGACCATTTTGACTAAAATTCCCCATTTCTATTCTAGTTCTATTGTTACAACGTCTCTAGTGTGTTTCCTCCGTATCCTTAGCTTTCTCTGGAGCTTTCTGATGAAAGCAGGGTCTTTAATTGCCCTCCCCTTTCTCCAGTCGGGTCCCCAATAAGAAACAGATGACATGCTCAAATGGGGTGATTGGGAAGAGTTTAATAAAGGGGCTACTTACAAGGATGTGGCCGGAGCTCAGGGAAATCAGGAAGGAGTGGCGAAGCTCCCAACAGGAAGTCATTACCACCCTTGGCCTGGAGAAGGAAAGAGAAAGGACGCCGTTGGCAGGACAGGTGGAGAGCTATGGGTGTGCTACAGGAGAGAGCTGCCTGCAGGTGCTGTGGCCTCTGATAGAGAAGCATGGTCCCCTGCTGAGCCTTACCCTGACACAGAGAGACAAGGGAGTAAATGCCCCAAACTCCTTCTTCTCCTGCCCTCTCATCTCCTGTTCAGGCTTCCCACTGGCAAACCCAACTGCCAGGGACCCCTTAACACTGGCAAGAAAGGCCAGCCTCTCGGAGCACAGAGCAGGGCAGGAGGATCTAACATGGTAGACAGAGAACACCCAGAAGATCGAGTAGCCCAAGACTGCATTTTTCAGGTCGCTTCCATCTTAAAAATACATAAATAAATCATTTTCCTTTTCTGCTTCTCCCTCTTTAGCTACTGCCTTTTTGCTCCTTTTACTTCCCAGGTCATTTCTGGAAGGAGCTGTCTAAATGCACTGTCTGCACTTCATCCACAGTCACTGCTCCAGCCTCTCTTGTCCCGTTTCTGACTTTACAAAGCCCTGAAATTTCCCTCCAAGAAGTTCCTGATGTCCTACTGAATTATAAACCCAACCCAAACGTTTCAATCTGTACCAAGTCCACTGAGGCCCTCCTTTCCTAAAGCCCCCTCACCTCTTGGTCTGTGTGTGACCCTTGCCTCCAGCTGTCTCATGGGACTGCAGCGACACCACGCACGGGGCGCAGCTACCTGGGCTGAAGAAGTGGCACCCAGGTGAGACCTGAGGGCTCCAAGGCAGTGAGGCCAGCAATGGGCAGAGGGGTGGTGCAGGGCGGAAGGTGGACAGCATGTGCCAGCAGAGGCAACAGCATGTGTGGTGGCCGCCACTTCTCATTTGCCATCCATGGCTGTACGACTGGCCTCCAAACTCTACCAAGTCACTCTCCAAAATGGAAAAAGTTAAAGTGATTGGAGGAAATGGAATTTTCCACAGCAAAGATGTATAGAAAACTTGATAGAAGTATCTGTTTTTTAAAAAATACATAAATCTCAACCTTCTATCAACGCTCTTCTCTTTGGGCATGATCTCCTCACCCAAGACCACTCACCCATCCCTTTGGAGCCTCAGTGTGCAGCACCGAGCAAGGTCGGCTGATGGAATCCCACCCAGCAGGACAGTGGAACTCAGGGGCCCCAAGCAGAGACAGGGCTGTCAGTAAGACCTGTCCCGGAGGGCGCGATCCCATATGGAGAGATGAGAAAAGAAAAGCAGGGCGGAAGAGGAGGGGGAGGTGCTGAAGACGGGGCAAGCAGGTGGAATTCAAATTCCTGGGTTGGTGTTTCATTTTGTTTTGTTTTGTTTTTTCCAAATTAAAGAGATGTTTTCTCCACTGCGGCTTCTAGGCCCTGGTACAGCAATAAGTCAAGCACCGGCATTCATCCCCTTGCGAAGGGGAACCGCCTCCCCACCTTGGAGCGCAGACAGAATGCAGCTGAGCCACCGGTGGAAAAAGCTGAGTATGGCTGGCAGCCCCATGCGGGCCTTTGCCTCTACAGCCCCTTGAGCTCCCCACCAGGAGAGCTTGACAAATATGCAGCGCCGCGAGGCTGTCCAAGGAATGCAGCCGTCTCAGCCATTCATTACCAAGGCTCAAAACCACTGGGCAGGAAGAGCAGACAGAGAGCTGGTAGAATCTGTCTCCGGTGAGGTTTGGAAACAGGAGATGCCCCTGACTGGGCAGGCCGAGTTGATGTGGTCTGGCAGAGGGGCCAGAGAATGGACAGAATGACCGACCAGCACAGCTCCCAGCCAGCCCGGTTGGTCTATGAAAAGAGACGTTTGATTCATTTTCGGGCTTGACCCAAGTGACTCTGAAATATTCCTAGACAGTTGCCAGGAGAATCAATAGTGGATGAAACGAAGACCCAGGAGCCATGGCTCTGGGTTTCTAAGCCACTTACTACAGCCTCCTTTCTGTCCACTGGCTGCTTCGCCTTCTCTGATAAACCAAGACCCCTGAAGGCAGAAGCTCTTTCCCCTCCTGCCGCTCCCCTGCCCCTCCTGCTTTCTCCCCCCGCCAAGTGGCACTGAGCTACCCTGTAAAGAAGGTTTCTGATGGGCTCAAGGTCATTTCTCCACGTTGCACTTGGCAGCCACAGGGCTGTGGAGAGGGTGTGCAGGATGGGGGTGGAGAGAACGATGGGGGGAATAAACCTGGAATCCTGATGGTTAGTCTCTCCCTGTCTCCCACCTTGTACTCTGATGGCCACAAAGGAGAAAGGGAGTTAGAAAAAAAATGTGGACAGATTGCCCTCCTAGACCTGGAAAAATAAATTTCTTACCTGGAAGAATATTCCATCAAACACGACTGTTAAATAGGAATCCCAGATCTGATGCCCTTCCATATCTGGACACACTCAGATCCTGGTGAGGTGGCTCTATGCAGACAGACAGACAGACAGACAGACGCGCTGGAGGGGCAGCTGGAATTAGGCAGGTAGGGAGAGCCAGAGAGGCTGAGTCAGGAAAGTCCTCCCACAGCTGAGTTTTGAGGAAGGTCCTGTGGATGAGGAGGACATTCCGAGTAAGGAGAGGCAGGCCCAGCTCTTTACAGGTGGTGGGAAGCAGGGCTAGAATGCTTGGGGGCTGGGACATGCAGACCAGGACCGGGGAGCATTTTGGAGAGACCGCAAGTCATGGGAAGCGGCTCCTCATGACATGGCACTGGGCTGGGCACGGGAGGTGGCGGGGAGAGGCAATCGTCGCCACTCAGGCTGGCACACTGGAATGGATCCAGGGAACACTGGGAGCCAAGGAGGAGCTGCACCCGAGCACCTGTGAAGACTGTAAAAAGCTGTGGTCTCCCTGGTGCAGACACCTTCTGGTGCTGAAACCCTTCTGGTGCCTACGGGTTTCCACTGCAGGCGATGGAGGGGAGAAGGAGAAAGGCTTTCTCAGACGAGTGCAGGAATCGTCAGGTGGAGGTGGGGTCGGCCAGCAGGTGAAGGCACACACCTCTAACAAAGCCTTTCAGAGAGAGCTTTCCCCGTCCCAGGAAAAACAAAACACTCTTCACGTTGGGATGGACATAAAGGGGCTGGAGTTAGGGTCCGCGGACTACTCAGTCCTACATAGAGCGTGCGAGCAAGAACACCGGAAAGGACGCAGTAGAGGAAGGTCACCGGGTGCCCAGCCTTCACAGCGCTGGCCGCTAAGACAGAGCCGGTGTGAGGACATGTCCAAGGTGTGTCACAACCACCCTGTGCCCACAGCACCAACGGCCCATGATGCGTGGAACAGGCTTGTTTCAAAAGTCCATCTTCAGGCCACTCTAGTTCAACAAAGGATTTTCGAACATCTATTTCAAGCCAGGCACAGAATGGTGACTGGAAAGCACAAGAGTGGACATTTCTGCCTTAGAAGAGACCCTTGCATCTAATGGGAAAAGCAGAAACAAAACAAGTAAACACACCAATGCGATCATTCCGTTAGAAGAAAATAAAACATTCAGGCCAAGTGGGGAAGAAAGTGGCTTGCTAGAGAGTGACCGGCAGCAGCACCGGCGGCCAGCAAAGGGCTCTCTGAAGAGTGGACGCGTGGGCACGGCAACAGGGGGCTGCCGAGGGAGAGCCACAGACAGTGTCTCCCCTACAGAGGGAGAAGCCCGTTCACCGACCAAACCTGGTGCTGGGATTCATAAAGAGGAGATTAGCGAGATGCTCGATGTTCAGAGTGAGTCTGTGGCTGAGATGTCACACCCACAGATGGAAACGGAGGAGAGGGAAGTAAGATCCTGAATGTTTAAGTAGCTCTTCACAGAGGCCAAAACTAAGAGAGGGAGAGACAAAGAGACAGGGCATCCCGTGAGCAGTGTGTCCCCCGCGTGTGCTGTGTGGTAGTTAATTAGCCTGTGCTCACGGAGCCTGCGAGAGCGTGGCCACGGAGCTCACATCCGAACGCTGCTCTGGGAGCTGAGCAGAGGCAGAGTCTGTCTCCGGGAAAGTAATTTAGAGGAGCAGAGAGAAAAGCTCAGCGAGCCAGCCCCTGAGGCCTCCCCGCCTGCTGTGGGGATCGCTGCTCATGTTCTCAGGATCCATCTTTGCACAAGATGGTCAGTGCCTCAAGGCACATGGCTATGCTCTGTGCGTCCTCAGCAGCCACACGAAGAAAGATCTGGGCTTCCATTTGCACCCTCAACCTTTGTTATGATTTCGAGTCAAAGAGATAAGACGTCGGCTGGCACTGAGCGCCAGACTAATTTCCAAGATTCCTGGCCTCCAGGCCTGGCTGTGCCACCCACTCCCCTATTACTTTCCCTCTGTGCGTTTTACTTTGTCCATATAGAAGATGTGGAGACCGGATGCTGATTTCTAAGGCTCTTTCAGCTCTGACAGTCTCATAAAATACGGGAGGTCAGTAATCAGAGGAGCTACATGGGAACTGGTAGCAGCTAGAGCGTAGCAACATCGAAAGCCAAATGGACCAGCGAGATCAGGTACGTGGGTTAGGAAGGGATTTGGCTGCAAGTAACAGCAAATGTAACAAGGAATGGCTTAAACTAAAAGGGGGTTATTTATTTTTCTCTTACAACAATACACTGAAGAGCTATAACTTGGAGTCTATGCTGAGCAGGAAAGAAGTGAGGTTGAGTAAGAGCTGATGGGCAGCTGATATGTTATTAGCTAATATACTTGGGGAGAAAAGAAATGTGAGGATTTCAAAGGTCTCGCTCTAATGAGGGAATGAGAGCCAAGGGAGACAAGAGTGGTCTGCACCAAGTGTGAGTGGTTATAACATCAGAGAAAGTTTCAGGACATGAAAACACCCTGCTGGTGGCCTTGAGACAAGGATAATGAAGCTGTGCACTCAGAGAAAAAAGAAACTAATGTCATCTGGACTTTGATCCTTTCTTAGCACCCGCTACAGACCACAAGCTCCTGGTGGCCCCAGCCACACTTCCTCTGCCTTACCCAACAGATACATCCAGAACACTGATAGAGTAGAGATAGCAAAGGTCAGAGGGTACCAGTCCCGCAGCGGGCAGAGCTGGGAGGGGAAGGAGCTGGTGGGATTGAATGTCTGCATCTCGAGGGACAAGATGTTAGGGTAGCCACACTGCACAGGGTCTGGAAGCCAGAGAGAGGCCAGGAGAATCGACCCCTCTGTCTTCCAGGGACACCACACACGTCAAGCAAACTACTTCTTTCCCTCCGAGGGTCTCCCTATGCTCCGAGGACCACTGTCATTCGGGTGGCAGGAAGTACCAGCCTGTCACAATGGATTTCAACAGCTATTTCTCCTGTTAATGTCTTTTCTGTTTTTCTCTCTTGAGATTTTAACTTCAACTGCCCCTGTCACTCTAACTGCTGAATGACACCAAGATTACACACTTTAAGAGAGCTGCAAAAAGGATACCTTTGAGCCTCCCCAAAACATAGGGACATAGAGAACAAATTCCAGAACTCATATAAATCACTAGTCCACTGGAATGTGAGCTCCATGGGGGCCAGGTCACTGCTGATTTTCAAATGGTAAGAGCAGGCCCTGGCATACAGTAGGTGCCCAGTAAATACTCTCTGAGTGTTGAGTAGGAGCAGCTGCGTCGGAGTATTTGCGTGGTACTCCAGCATCACGCACAGTAACACCCCTCCCTCTTGATAATCAACCACTTTGCCGAAGGCCAGGTCCCTGGGCTCTTTCCTGGCTCAGGTGAAGTTTCTGTCCTCCTGAGGTTAGGGGGTGGGCTCTCTCCCTCTCCACACCCCAATGTCCTAGGCACCTTACCACGCATAGAACCTGTTCTTGATTCTCACGGTCCCCGTGCCCGGGGATCCAGCACGCCAGCGTGCAGACGCGATGCTTCCCTCTGTGGCCTGGGAGACAACCGCCCTTGCCTTCTGGGGGTCAGCACAGCCTCAGAGCCTCCCAGAGCCAGCCTGCCGGCTTCTCTCCCGCCCCCTCCCCTCTGCCACTTGCTAGCACTTCTCCCTGAGTGCTTTGGCCATGACTCATTCGGTGAGGCAGAGAGGGCCCCCGGGGAGGAGAGCGCCCAGAGGCCGGCTCTCGCCAGTGACCGGGCAGCTCAGGAGGAAGGGAGCCCAGGCACACGTCACTGTCTTCTCCCCACAATGCGCCCGCTCCTCCTTTTCCTCATGGAAACAAAGTGGATCTGAGGTGAAGCAGCTGTCTTGCTTTGAGCAGACTTCATTTGTCTTTTCTTTTTTTCTCCTCAGTTTTAACCCTCCTTCTGCCATGAGGAAGCTTCTCAAATCTACCTCACTTAATCCATCTCCCTGGGGACAACCTAGGAACGGCATCCTTGAGGGACATCATGCAGCTTACAGATGATAGGGGTCTATTTTTCCCTCTTCTTCCCTTTGGCTACTGTGCATCTGAACCGAGCTCAGATCACTCAACAATGTCTGCCCTCTCCATTCATCCAGAAACTTTCTGTCGAGAGAGAAGGACATGCCCAGCTCTGTGCTAGGGGCTGCAGACACACTGGTCAGCAGGACAGACGTGGCCCTTTGGAGCTGATATTCCAGCATGGGAGACAGACAGAGGAGGGAGCCAAGCAATAAATACGCCATCGCAACTTGTGATGCGTGGGTAAGCCAATAACCAGGATGTTGGGAAAGATGATAATGGGGGCAGAGTCACGGAAGGTCGTGGAGGATCAACACAGTCATTTCCACAGAGAAGACTTTTAAATTGAGATATTGAGGATGACAAGGAGACAACTACGGAAAGAAACCAGTGAAGAGGATTTTGAGAAGAAAGCAGTCAGGGTAATGACATTAAGGGACAGAGCTTAATGTTTTCTGAGAATTATATAACAAAATTATAAAAATTGAAAAATTGCATTGACACCAAACAGAGCATCCTGTGCTTAGTGAGTGAAGCAGGAAACAGTGGCGTGGAAAGGAAAGCCGAGGCTGGCGTGGGCAAGCTCTGTACCTGGTGAGGAGCGAGGATTTTATTCTAGGTGCACCAGGATTTCAGTCAGGAGCTCTGAGGAAGATCAAGGACACCCTGAGAAAAAGCCCTCAGGCCTTACTAGAGTGACTCAGTGACCCACCCCAGCCTCTCCCCACAACCTCAGTGCTCAACTCCCACCCCCAGGCCCAGTCCCAGCAACCAGAGGGAGTTAAGATCATGTTTAATTATGTCACAGATTCTTCACTCCTCTGATAGAGACAATAAAAATGTAACAGTTCAAATCAGTCCATTTGGCAACCTCTGAACAACTGGAAATTTTGGTCAATAGTCAACACTCAGCAAAAATGAGATTTTTGAATTATTGTGAGAAGTTTAAATGATCCAGCCTCTCCCTGTCCCCCATGACTCTGAATAATCCCGAGTTTGCTACAGGACAGTACAGGCCTTCTTAGGCCAGAGGATGTTTGCCAGATATTTCTACTCTGGGTGGTTACAAAAAAATGATATCTAATAACAGCCCAGACTTCTCGGGGTTGGAGACTCACACTGCACCCAGATGTGCAGGGGAAGGGTGCTTCTTTATGTCTTTGTAACTGATATGATCTTCCCCAGATGCCCACATGTGCTGAGAGAGAAAAAAAAAAGTAAATTCAATCCAATTGGGTAATTTTGGTCAAATGCAATAATTTAAGTAGTGCTTTTAAGTAAAATGCTCAGGTTCTCAGAATTCATTACTTCTACCTCTTTTTTTTCTTTTTTTTTTCCCCCCTAATATGGTTTCTGGGCATCTGAGAATGGCTTTTTGTGTCCTCAATGCAGGGGGAAAGAAGAGTCCCTTTAATACATATGGTGCCCTCTGGATCCTCGCTGACCAATGCTGTAGAGTAGGACCATTTAGGAAGATGGTTCTATCCTGGCCAATCTCCTGACACTGGCTATGGAGGGCCTTGGCTGGCATAGTTCATAGGCTAATCTCTCTTTCAGTTTGGCTGCCATCCAGGAGCTCTCCCTGCTTGACCCGGCCCTACCTGGGCTCTGCCATTGTGGATGGTGCTGAGGGCTGGCAGGGACTTTGTATGGTCCCAATCCAAGTGATCCCTTCCCTAGTTACAAGGTCTCTGTAGCCCTGCTCCAGAAATCTCAGCATCTCAGCCAGCTTCCCATCCCCAGGTCTGCATCCTGCCCATGCCGCCCAGGAACCCAGGGCAGCTTGAGAAAACAAAATCCTTCCCTCTCCCAACCATGGAGCCCCATCAGTTTTACTTTGATGTGGCCACCACCAGGTTGGAGCTTTTCAGGTGAGACCCTCCAAGAGGTAGAAGAGATACTTCCCAGCCTTCATATTCCATTATATCTAGAAATTTTGGATGTTTCTTGAGTGTTTGTTCCCATTTCTGGCTTAGCATCATCCTTTTCCTCTTCCTCTGTCCTCATTCGTCTTCCCTCAATCCCTTGAAGATTAAACATGGGTGGCCTATGGGCTGGCCATTTTTCTATATTATATACTCCTTCTGCCCTAGTTATCCAACTTAGAGATAACACAGGATTCTTTACTTGTGTTCCACCTTTTTTTTAATCACCATCTGGGGTATAATTTTGATAATTAATGGAGTCTAAAAGGAGCATCTATTTGACCTTGATCTTTGAAGTGTTTTCTTTTAGGTGACAATATATAACTTCTACTCTTTCACTCTAGGTCCAAATGCACTATGAGGTCTGGAATAAATAATATTTGCAAATATTTCTCGTTGGTTTTCCATATTCATATAACTGTAGAAAAAGTTTAAAAGACTTTATAGTTACCAAATAGCATATAAATGTTATAAACTTGCAAATTTCAAAAGGTTAGCACACTTGACAACTATTAGAAGGTGGATGGGTCAGAGAAAAGGTGGAGCGAAGTGATTGGATACTGAATCTATGCTCAAATATGGGAAAATTCAATTACTTTCTCAAATTTTTCAATGGGGAAAAGAGGTTTTAATATATCATTTAAGGTAATAATACATTTAATAGAGGGGGTATCATTTAATAGAGGAATGAACTAAATTTCTCACCAATAATAGTATTAAAAATCCTATTTAAGGTTTAAAATTTTTTAAATGGAGGTAAAAACATGTTATTTACATTTTTAGAGATGACCAATAGAAGCTCTAAAAATAGAAATAGCTGTAAATGTTTCTCTCTGAGAGGTGAGGCTGATGTGGGGAGAATTTTTTTTTACTTTTCACTTTGTACATTTCTGTGTATGGATTTCTTCCCCCATGAGAAAGCCCTCACAGAGAAGGTGATAGTTGAAGTGAGTCCCAAAGACTGAAGAGTGCTGCATAGGTGACACAGCACGTGTTGGGGGGTGGTATGGGAGGATGTCCTCAGTCACACTGAACCAGCTTTGAGGCCTGTGTACATGGCAGTGGCTGGAGCAGGGAAGACACAGACTGGGCATAGGAGCCACCAATCTCAGAACAGATTCTGGGGGCACACTGTGAGGAGGCAGACGCTGCAAAGAGGATGAGCTGGGTAGGTGTGGCCCTGCTAAAATGCCCTGACACCTGGAAACGAGGCAGGGCAGTGTGGGAAAGGTGGGAAGTGAAGACGGATATCAGCATTCAGGTGTAGGACAGCTCACCACCCCCATGATGAACAAGAACCTGGGCCATGAGCTGTGGGTTGGGAGTTGTAGACAGGAGCACCAAGAAATCCATCCAAGCAAGGTGACCCCAGCGATCAAGAGAAGCAACTCTGGGCCAGGCATGGTGGCTCACACCTGTAATCCTAGCATTCTGGGAGGCCAAGGTGGAAGGATCACTTAAGCTCAGGAGTTCAAGACCAGCCTGAGCAAGAGCAAGAACAGGTTGCAGTGAGTTATGATGACATGATACCACTGCATTCTAGCCAGGGTGATGGAGTGAAATTCTGTCTCAAAAAAAAAACAAAAACAAGAGACAGAGAGATAAAGTGTGAGAGAGAAGCAAATCTGAACAAAATCCCAATCCTGTAATCTGGACTCCCCAAGGACTATAACCCACTACATGGGTGCCCAGGACTCATTCTTAGGTATAGAGAGGAGAGGCAGACAAAATTTTAGCAAAAACATATCAGGACCTGGAAGAAAAAGCACTGAAGGCCAGGGAAACAGCAAAAGCACAGAGAAGGATGGCACCAAAATAAAGGCGTTGACTAACAATGTCAATGTAAGTAAAGGCCTAGGAGAACAAAGACCATGGAGAGACCATGTGTCGTAGGGCTCACAGAGACACTACCTGGCTCTCTGCAGCAGTCTTCTTCCCTGTGTTCCTGCCCCAAACCCCCTGAGGAATAGGGAAGATGCCATTAGTATCTCATAGTTCTGGGGGTTCTGGTGATTCCCAATACTGGGAGGAGAAGGTGCAAGTGTAAGTCTCCCCGGATGACTCAGATGCATGTTAGTCATGCCTACAGTCTAGCGCAGCAATCCTATATTCTGCTCAAATGATCTCCAGGCCTCTCATTCTCCCCGTCTCAAGTCCATGTTGGGCATGGAAGGTCCAGGGTGGTTGAGAAGAGTTGTGTCCTAGCTAAGTGCCCTTTGTAAGTTGTTTCACCTTCAAAATTATATTTGAACTATTTTCATTCTTACCCACCTCAAATCTCCTAACCACTTAAAGAGACTCACCCAAATCCCCAAGCCATTTGCCAAATTCAACATGCAAACATTTCCATGAACTAAAACAGAGTGAGAGGTAAGTAAGAAAAAATGTGTTCACCACCTCCTTTCTGTCCTTACTGTGTCCAGAGCACTTGTTTTCACTTGCTCCTTGAGGACCAAAAGACTGGGTGGCCAGTCTTTCCTCTCTGCAGATTAGGAATCTTACTTTTACTAAGGTTTTGATTCTGCTAAAACTCCATCTCAAGAGATCGTTTAGAAGAACCCTAGGATTTATTGGAACATTTGCCTGCACAGTAAATTGCAATTTTTGGTTCACTTGCATCAAAGATAGAGACATTCAGCTCTTTTAACACTACCACTGATGCTCAAGGATCAGCCCAAATAGCAGTCCTGTAGTACCTACTGATGCTGCTGCAGGTTTGGGGGAGATGTAAATGAAGAATAAACAGTAGGCCCGGCCCCAACCAAACTTATAGATGAGGACTAGAGCAGGGATTGCCTTTGTAATTGACTGGGATTGGAGCATGGAAACAACCTGGAAGTCCAGCAATGAGGAGCCGGTTAAATAAAACACAGTACTTCCACACAATAAGAAAACTGCAACCATTGTAAGACTGATGTAGCTTAAGTGTGCTGATAACAAGTGATCTCTAACATATATGGCTCAATAAAAAAAAAACTAAGGTGCAAATGATACAGATAGTATGCTACCCTTCATGCACAAGAGGACTTACACTTGTTTGCACACCACAACCCCCATCCCCAGGTACTTTCTGTCTCTCTGTACATATATATATTGTACATATTTATATTGTCATAAAATAGCATTGGAAGGATTTACAAACACACACACACATAATATTGGTTGCCTCACTGTATACCTTTTCAGGTTTTTAATTAATTAATTAGAGAACACATTCCCACAGTTCACAACCCAAAAGGAATAAAAGGGCAGAGAAGGAAAAATATCTCTCCATCCCCTGCTTTCTCCTAGCCTCCACCCATTTCCCTCCCATGAAGAAAACAACATGACCAGTTTATTGAGAATCCTTCTAGAGATACTGTGCTCATTTCTATGTGTATGTATATGCATGAATACACGTGCACATATATATATATATGTACTCTTTTTAAACCATGAGCACATATTGATTCTTCCCATTATTTCTTCATTCCTTATTTATTCTATTAAAATCTAGATAATTGAAAACTGACCCCTGGGAATCATATGCAAAGGACAAAGTCATTTTGGGAGAACTTGAGGAAGTCAGACGCCTCTGCAGGTCGAAGCATCAGAAAAGGCCCCCAGAGGAGACAAGGGACACCTGGAGTTGGCAGGAGTGTCCATGTTAGGAAAAACCTGGAGATCAGTTTGCTCAATAAATGAAGTCTCTAAGATGTGACCATGAGTCTAACATTTGAGGGCTAGTAAATTAAGGCCAGCCACAGCCTTCGGTGTCATTACTATGAGGCAAAGACCCCGGATTCCTGGTGGGACCAGAAGTGCCAGGTCAGTACCCATGGATATCCCTCCAGCTGGGGAGGAGAGGGTGTGGCCAGCAGTCATGCTCAGGGCTACACTAAACTGTTTATGAAGCTGTGTAATCAAATCCTACACTTTTCAGAATTACCACTGTTGGTTTGGGCTTTTATAAGAGTTCCAACCATTTTTATTATTTTTTTCCGGCCTCTTTTTTATTCTCCTTTTGCTTTTGGTTTCACAACATACTTTGGCACGCCCCCCCTCCCCCCCTTTGAGCCAATTCATTGTTTCTCAGGAGAAACTGACTAAGAAGCAATTGCTTTCTGGACACAAATTCTTCTCATGGGTTTTTTTTTTTTTTTTCACTTGATAACAAGTGAAAAAAGTTCTCTCCAGCTTCTAAAGGAAGAAGAGAAATGACACTCTGGCTCCCACTTTGAATGGGATCAGAAAGAGGTTCAGAGCTCTGGGAGAATTTCAGAGATCCTTGCTGTCTCAGAACAGAGAGCCACTACTCACCTTCCAGCCCTTCACAGTTCATTCCTAGCCCAGAGATGTCAGGAGCATCCAGCTTGCACAGCTAGGCAGGGACCCCTTTGATTCACTTATCTCAGGCCACATGTGAGGAAGAGGGGAGTCAGTGACCAGCTTACTCCCAAAACACTAGCAGTAGCCAGATCAAGGCTGAGCCCTCTCATCTGGTACGGACACAGCCATTCCCTGAGCCTGCTGCAGTGTCTGAGACACCCCTATCACGTTGGTTGGAAAGTGGCACTGAAGGCTGCCATTAAATGACCAGCAATTCTTATAAAGAGAGGTCATGTGACACAAAGCCATCACCAGTCTCTGGCAGCTGAACTTCTGAAAGCAAACTTACCCTTGAAGCCAGAGTGGACCCAGGGAGGAGATTAAAACTGAACTGGAGGAGACTTCAGGGATTACCCAGCTCAACCCCATCATTTTACATTTGAGTAAACTGATTCCCAGGGCCACCAGTGCAATTGCAAAGCTAGTTACTAATAATTCCATGCCATGGCTATGCCACACAACAGATTCGTGGAAGCAGGCCATTTTATAACCAGAATGCTCAGGAACAAAGGTCTGAGGTCAGTGTCAGGAATTTCAGAAAATATTAGGGTACTTACACCTGTCAGGAAGGACAAGATGAAAGAGGCAGATGCTCCAGTTATTGATGTGTGACACACCACCCCCACCCCAAAACTTAGTGGCTTAAAATAGCAACAACAGTTCTTTTGCTCATGAATCTGAAATGTGGACAGGTCTCAATCGGAACAGCTCATCTGTGCTCCACTCCGTATCAGGTAGGGGGACTGGAAAGCTGGGGTCATCTGAAGACCTGTTCACTGGCATGTCTAGCTGTTGACACTGACCATCAGTTGGGACATCAGATGGAGTGGCCTACATATGTAATCTTCATGTGGCTACTCAGAACATGGTGTCGGGGTCCCCAGGGGGGCATCCTAAGAGAAAGCCAGGTCCAAGCCAAATAGTTTTATGTGACCCATCCCTAGAAGTCACACAGCATAACAGATGCCACATTTTATGTGTCATAGCAGTCACAAAGCCTGGCCCATCTTCACGGGGAGGGAAGTTAGGCTCCAACTTTTGATGGAGGAATGCCAAATAATTTTCAGACACATTATAAGACCATCACGGTAGGCAGGCCAATATTCAAAGCTGATTTGGGAGGTTCTTCCAAACTAATCACTAGGCAAGCCATGAGTTAAGATGTAAATGTAAGCACTCCCTTGGGCCAACAAAAACCCCACAATGGAGGAATATCATTTCTAATTCTCTTGGCTTCTGGAATTTCTGAATCATCCACCTTGCCTCAGATCCTGTAGCTTAAGACATAGGCATTTCAAGAATAGCAAACAAAAAGTAAGTCTGCTCATGTTCCAGGTTCCTGAAGCTGAGAATTCAATGAAGTCCATCAGAATAAGTCAAGTAGCTAGCGAGAGTTCCAGTGAGGACAGGATAGAGCAGATCTCCATCAACTTTCATCAAACAAGGATGGAGTGAGAATCTTATGATCCTGCAAAACCAAAAGAAAACTATGGCAAATAGTTTCATAATAATTACCTGGAGGAAGCTGGATGGTTCTTGCTTTCTCTGGAGATCTATGGACACGAGAATGATCTTTCCCTCCCAGGTTTAATAAGGCAAGGCCAGACACTCTCTGAATTTTGCAGGCAAGGTATAACTTGAGGGGACCTAAGTTATATCCCCGACCATTCATGTTTTCTCAGTAAGCTTCCCCAGTGCCTGGATTTCCCACTGTGCAGCATTCTTCTTCAGGGGCCTGGTAGGACACCCTCTGACTGCCTTCGTCAACGTGTGACAGTGTATCGCATCAGCCTCTTACTCTTGCATTCACACCACCTCAGGACTCTGAGGAGACAGGAGGGTGAAGCACACAGAATGGACACATTTTGACAAGCGAGGTGATGGAGGCAAGGTTATGGGATAGAAAGTGTCTAAGCAGAGGGCGAGAGAAAGAAAGCAGTGGAGTAAAAGGGCAAGTGAGTTCGAATGAAAAGGTCACTAAAAAAGCGGGGGACTGAGTATTAGCAGGACAGTTAAAAGGAGAAGGGGCTGTGACAAACAGGGATGACACACATTTGCTTCTGGGTGGGGTTAAGGAGCTGCATTTCCACCTCTGTGGACATTTGCCTTCCAAGGGTCTGACATATTGACAAATAGGTGAGGACAAGAGGACTGGGGAGGAGTGTCCCACAGCCAGATCTCACAGATTCTGCTCTCTGTCACACACACACACACACACACACACACACTCTTTAGGTATCACATTATACAGTTGTGCAAAATTCATGTCCTTTAGATTTCCCCGACTCTGGCCCCTTAAGAAGCTGAAGCCCGTCTGTGTCTTTCAGAAGACTCAGAGCCAGGTCCCTGTGAATCACAGTCTTGGGTCTCAAGGAGACTTTTGAGGCCATTGTGTGGATGTCCTGTATAACACCCTGGTCAGAAGCCCTCTCGTCTCCCAGACAGCAATCCTCTGCAGCCACTGTGCTCAGAAGGGCTTCTAGAGGAGTGAATTGAGCTGGAGAACAAAGGCAAGATGTCAACCTATCAGACTGAACCCCAGAACTCAAAAGTAGGGGGAGGTGTAGAGAAGACCGGAGAGAGAGACAGAGGAGAGGGAAAGACAGAGAAGAAATATAATAATAATAGTAGGAGAGAGAGAAAAGGGAGAAAGAAAGAGTGTGGGCTCACGTGTGTGTATGTGTGTGTGTGTGCTCACATGTGTTTAGAGGGACGACAGAGAGGGTGGGGGAAGGAAAAGAGGGAGAAAAAAGTTGACACTTGAAAAGTCTTTCCTTATGTTGAGGCCACAGTAAATCAGACGATAATGAAATTCTGCACAGTTTAAATGCCCATCAACAGAAAACTTAGAAGCAACTGAGGAATTATATCACCAAACCTCAGTGTCATGTAAATCTCGCTGAACAGGGAAATCAAAATGTTAGCAACAATTACATTCTTCTTATAACAAAATTGGTTCCGAAAATGGAAAAAAAGAAGAATGGAAACACTTCTGCAAATGATTAAAGGGGGAGCGGGGATCGGGTGGGGGGAGCTGGCGGGAGGGAGGGGTGTGCTGGCAGCGATAAATATAGAACCATAATTTAAGAGACAGTAGGAAATGCTTTGTGTGTGTTAATTGGAAGTGCATTCTAGAGGCTGCAGTTTGTTCACATGAATGTCATGACCTTGGGTTCCTTGAGGGAATATGGGCCCCACCCTGTCCCCATGGTGAAGGGAAGAGGCAAGAAACCATGTCATTCAATGGGTGAAAGAAGTTCCCGTTTATATGGTGGAAAGAACCATTTTTTTTGTTTTGTTTTTGTTTTTCTGTTTCATTCTTTGGATTAAAGAGAGAAACACTGTGGGATTATAGAAAAGCCATCTTGTTTGCCAGGGAAAGAACTCAGAGGTGGGATGGTTTGAGAACAGCCTCACCCCATGTTAGAGCAGGGAGATGGATTCTCCTTTCTGCTCTTGGCCTCCAAAGATTCTGATTAATCAAATGAGCATTTGGCTCAAAGGAAATGGATGTGTTGGGAAACTGGCCTTGGAAACAGCATTCCCCTTGCTCATCTGAGACAATTCTTCTTTTCCCAGGGACCCGGCTGTGTCTCAGGATAGAGAGGAATGGGTCAGACTGGCTCACCGGAAAGCTCTGGTGAACTGCAGGTTGAAGTTTGTTATACATTTAGGGTGAAACTCTTGGTTTTTGAATAATCAAAACATTAAAAGACAATCTTTTACTAAGTTTCTGTCGATTAATTTCTACTCCTTCATTTGTTTTTTAAATCATTCCCTCATTCCATCCCTTCACACACAATTGGAGCACAACTAGGGCATTTTAGAGCTAAGGCCTCGATGACCTGGGACTATGGTGCCCAAGCTGTAGTTGTAGCCCAGACATAAGGGCAATGCATGAAGTGCAAAGCACAGAGTTAGTGAAAACACAGGCTCCTAAGCCATCCCAGTCCCACCTAATCAGGGAGGCAGGGAGCCACAGGAAATCTGCACATGTAACAAGCTCCCAGGTATCTCTCAAGTGACCATCCTAGCCCTGGTCTCTGGACAAGCATTTGGAAGCCACTGTAAATCAACCCCCTTATTTTATTATTGTGTAAATTACGACTCAGAGACTGAGACTAGAACTTAAGCATGTCACTTCTCAGTCCAGAACCTTTCCACTATACCTACAATCCCCTTCAAAGCATGAATAAAGCCTGAATCCTGTCTACCACCTAGATTATCTCTGAGCCTACATCTAGGAATTCCACATTTATGATGATGATGATGATGATGATGATGATGATGGTGATGGTGGTGGTGGTGGTCAAGGCAGTAATAAGCTAAGACTCACCTACTGCTTACTATGTGCTTGGCACTACATAATAACTTATTTAATTCTTAAAACCATCCAAGGGTATAATCACTATAATTGAATTGAAGCACAGAGAGGTCAGAAAGTTGTGCAAGGTCACACAGCCAGAAAGAGGTAGGATTGGGATTCAAACCCAGGGCAGGCAAAAGACAGAGGAAGTACCCAGCTTCCTCAACACATTTCTCGTGTGTATTTTAGCACTTCACCTTCATGTTACATGAGATGTTCTCATTGCAGATTACCTGTCTTGAGCTTAATTTTTTCCCTTACTTTCCTTCCAACCTGCTTGTAGGTACAAGAGAGGATGGCAGAATAATCCTAGAATGGAGAACCATTCAACAGAAATCACAAAAATGATTAGGAATATGGGAAATCACTGTTGCTCATGGAAGTAAGTACTAAGAAGGCTTTCTGGGAGTTAGCATAACAGGAGGGGCCATGCACAGAGCCAATTAATGTCATGCTTTCTTTTCCCAAGGTTCCTACAAAATTGAAAACAGGACTCAGATGAGGATCAAAGTAAGCATTAGCTCTATTTCCCTGCCCCCAAGTACAGGGGTTCTGGTTTACTATAATGGAGGACATGACTTAAACTTTCCTTGACTCACAAACATCTATAGGAAACTTCCTTTCTACCACCCTCTCCTTCTCCCACCCATAATCCAGATATGAGACCCCATCCTGGGAAAAGCAGGGAAAGGAAAGCAAATTCTGAGCTAGTTGTGACCTTGGACATGAGCTCACCAATCACACAAGTCATTCTTCCTCTTTGCTTGGGGGAAGGGGGGAAAGGGGAGGTAGGTGAGGCCTATGGAGGGAGTGACGAGAAGTTTTCCTCCAATTCTAGTCCCTGCTAGGGGACGAAGCAGAAGTCCCTTCTCCTCTACAGAAGTGTGAAGAGTGGAGCAGTGGGTGTTGTCTGCTAACACCACTGACAGCAGGCCTTGTCTTTGATGTGCTCCATGACTGTCCCTATGTACTAACTACCCCATAAGTGCCCTAAGCTCTGTGATCTCTGTTTCCCCGGTGGAGCCTTGAGTCATGCTCTCTTCCATTCCCCTCTTGTGACCAAGGGAACTGTGAATGTTGCACAGAATAAACCAGGCCTGTGAGCAGGCATGCGAGCAATGGCTCTGAACACATATGGATCAGTTAATTCATCTGTTTTCTACATGTCCTAGCAAATGAAGAGTCCATAATGGGTTAAGAGTACAAAGCATTAACCCTTAGGACATAACGTTATCTTGGTTTTCCTCACTTACTCAAAATAAGAGCAAGTACCTTTGAGTGGGAAGAGAAGTGGGACAGGTTGATAGTAGAAGGCTTGTGGGGAGCACTGGGGATCACCCCCACTGCCTGAGGCCAGAGCTCAATGCACGGAGGCGCTGCTTATCTGCAGGGATCCACGTCAGCCTTCCCTTCCGCATCTCCAGCAGGAAGCTCTTAGCTACGATCCGCCTCCGCGGCCCCCTGGGAAAGCTGTATCATGAGCATTTGGGATCATTTCATATTTCATAAATGGGCTTAACTCACACCCATGAGGTCAACTGGAAGGCCTACTGGATTTAATTAGACGGGAAAGGGAGGTAGCCAGAAACGTCTCACATGAAGCAGGAGAGAGGCTGCCAGGAGAAAGCAACAAGCGAAGGGGAGATTTGATGTGATGTGAGTCATCCTGCTCGGGATGAGGGGCTAAGCCATGCAGCACCCCAGGGAACAAACAGCAGTCCCTGAGCCAGACAGAATCCAAAGGAGATTCTGGTTCCAATCTACTCCCAAGAAGGTTTCGGGAAGTTGGTAGAGTTTATATCACATTGATGAGTATAAAATAAGCCATATAAAATGGCACATAATATTGTGTCTATATTTTATTAAAAAATTGGGATAAAGCTACAAAAGGGGTCAATATGCTTGATCTCTTTTTCTCCATGTTGATTAGTTCTGATTGAATTCAAAGCCTAAGGTATGAAGCTGGTAGGTTTATATAAACTTGATTCAAGGACAATTTTGATGGGATGAAACCCATGGGAAAGAACCCATGGGAAATCACAGAGGAGGGACACTGACAATACGTCACAGACACAGAGCAAATGAGGAGATGGTGAGCAGAGACTGCTTGTGACAACTTGGATTCATGAGACGATGGGAGGAGCACGTTGACTAAACCAGCTCAGGCCAAGACAGGCAAGGGTCAGGCTCCTAGGGATTGCTGGGGCAGAGGCTTCTCATTGTCTCCCAGTGTCCTTTCTCTCTTTTGTCTTAATAATAAAATGTTTAGCTGAGCATATTGCTACTCATAAAAATGATTGAATTTTCTACCCTCCTTTGCAGTAAGTATGACCAAGGAAGTAACTTCTTACTGATGGGATATAAATTCGTGTGTCATATGGCAGCCCCTTGGAATCTTCCTTAGGAGACAGATGGCATGCTCCCTTGGCCCCTTCTTTATTGTCCCTTTCTCCACCTGCTGCCTTAAATATAGATGGCACCATCTTGGGCCATGATGACAAGGGCCACATTCCAGGAATGGTGGAGTGATGAGCTCTATGGAGACTTGGTTTCCAAGAATGGTAGAGAGCAGAATTATCACACTGGCCCTAGAAGGCTGAGCCCCAAATCCTGTGCTTCATCTCGGAGAGAGACAGCCTGCAATAAGTGGCTGTACATTTGGGGCCAGGTTTGGTTGCAAGTGACAAAAAGAAAATCTAAAATAACTGTCATTTAAATAGGACATTTATTTATCTCTCATATAAACAAAGACCCACCACCTGTGTTCCAAATCTTTTTACTCCTTCTTTAGGAATAAAGATCACTATCAGATAACATAGTCAATCCTCTCTTCTCAGAAGTAAATTTTCCCAGTTGGACCACCTCTCCTTGACTGTAGGCCTCCTTCTCCCACTGTGTCTCTTCATTGTCCTCCCAGTATCTGCCTTTTTTTTCACCCTCCTCCCCCACTTATTTCTTTTGAGTTTGGGAGTGTAGAAGATCCTGGTCAGGGGCTAACAGTGCCTTAAATCAAAGCAAAACCCTAGGAAGTCCGTGGAGTTGGCCATATGACTTGAACAGGGGGCCAGAAAGCCAGCAGAGGAACAGACTGGCTTAAAACCAGCTCCACATCCAGCTCCCTTAACGTGACCCTAAAGGCAGGGCAGCCCCGAGGAGGGAGATCGGAAGGGGCTTCCAGAGCGTGGAAGCCGACACACTTGAGCGGCTCCGCAGGCCCCAGGCCAGGCTGCACACCACCCCCCCAGCTGCCTCCCAGCCCTGGTCATTTGGGATAGCCTAACCCCTGCGCTTTTTCATTACCTAACCCAAAGACCCCCCCGAGGCAAATAAAGTTCTCCATGTAGGGTGAAGTTACTGAAGCGAGAATAATAAACTTTCATGAGCGTGTTTCAATTTTCACTTGTGTTTATGGCCAAAGGTGTTTTTTATTTTAATAATCGCTGCTGGAGCAAGGGCAAGCCACATGCTGCTAACTTGTTAAAGAGAAGGGGAGGGAGGAGAGAGAGAAAGTCAGTGAGAGTAGGAGAAGGAGTCCATGCTCAGCTGTGAATTTCCCAACAGCTCAGCTCCAATCCTCCCAGTTTTGAATCCTACTATTAAAACCTTGATGATAGAGAAAGGGATAAAATATTATCTGGATCAGGTTCTGTTGACAATTTGCCCTGAGCTCATTTTGGCCATGACAATCGGCAATGTGTGTGTGTGTGTGTGTGTGTTTGTGTGTGTGTGTGTGTGTGTGTGTGTTTCAAGAGCGAGACATCAGCATTCTGTGGTACTATTTCATAATGCAGACTGTGTAAAAGGGAAGGAATTTGTAGGAACCAAGCTCCTTCCAGTTGGACATGAACTTGACTGTTGTTTTCAGCTCACTTTTATCTGGCAGAGTTTCTGTTTGATTTTAAATGTCAGAAAAGGTTAAGAAGCCTTTGAAATCTGCAAAAGATTTCCTAGACTTCTGAGGAAGATTCCCACCCTGTAACAGAACAGCTCAAATTGATTATCCCTTCCCACCTATGAAATTGCTTTTTAGAGGGAACATATCTGAGGAATCTAATTAAAGACAAAAGGATTAAAGGAAATGCTCATTTGTGGTTTGGAGTATTTGACTCCAGAATGAGTGAACCTAGAAATATTCAAATGTTATATTTCTCTCTTTCTCATCTGTCCTGACTCACATTTTTTCCCAAATCATGTAGATTCAAAAGAAAAATACTATGGCTCAGAGAGCATTAATATACCCTTTCCTTGGCCCTAACTCTGAAGCTGGCAGCAGTAGCGAGGGGCTTAGGGCTCCCAGTGACCGTGGAGCCTACTCTGTGTCTAGAAGGAGCTCCTTTGCCAACCAGTGTCGTGAACAGATGGATGGGGTGTCTCAGTGGCCACAAGCTCTCCCATCTCAGTAGGCTTCCTATGCAGTATGTACCAGCTTGCAGACCACCACCAGGTGTACAGAAAATATACCTTTGGGGGATCAGGGGGAAATGGTAACAACTAAATTTATAGTTTGAGATGTTACTCTGATGTACTTAAATTCAATTTTTACAAGAATCCATCACCTTCCCAACGCAAAGACTTAAGTTTGGGTGCTCACCGAGGACCAAAGCCCATCCGGGCCTCAGGCCATCTGTCCACATGAGTGTCCACTGAGACAGTCTTCAAGTGTCCAGTGGTCTTCAATGTCCACCAATCCAAGCAGAGCACTGCTGAGCTGTCCTTTTTCCCTGCCACCTGCCAGTTCAGACCCAGGGCCTTCCTTTGCTGTGCTAGCAAACACAGGTCTCATTCTGCCCTGTCTGTGCTCTGCCCAGGCATGGACTTCTCAGTAAGGCACTGTCTGCTGAGACTCACAGCAGAAATTTCCTGCCTGGGATTCTGTGTGGGAAGCAGGGCCTCTCTTTCCATTACCCACCAAAGGTGAAATCGCATCATTTTCCTATTTATTTTCTTCCTCACTTTTGCCTGAGAGAATATTTTCTAGGTTGGCTTTTCCAGGCATTTTTTTCCCTTTGTTTTGAGCCCTCTCCACCCACCTATGGTTGTGGGCCTTAAAGACCAACCCACATACAGCCTTTTGTTTCTATTCTCTGACTCTGTGTTAGTCCTACCTGGCCCTGGGAACACTCCACATGATGGAAAGGGTGTGTGTACATATGCACACGTAGTTGCTGGGGGTAGATGTAGCAAACTCTTAGAGGGGAAAAACTCAGTTAATATCTTCAAACTGTTCCATTATGTTCATAAATATACAAAAAGGAATGGGGAGCTTTTAATACTCCTAGCACTGAGTCAATGACTGTATAAAATTGTCATTTTTAACTCTTAGAAAACAATTAGATAATTAACCTGAGCAGTATATGTGTTTTTTTCTATGAATTATTCCTGCAGAATCTATAACAAACACATCTATATGTTCAAGAAACTAGAGCAGAAATAGAGCTGGAAGGACCCTGGTTTTCTTATGCAAGCCCTGGAGGATGGGACTGAAGAGACTTACCCTCAAGTAACCCCAGAAGGACTGCCCACAAGCACTTCCCAGCCCTCCTCTCTAGGGGTCAGGCTACATCATCGTCCCAGGGGTGGAAGGTAGTGTGTGCAGGCTGGGTGGCCAACATCAAGAGCAAAGGCAGGAGGGTGTGGTGGTGCTGTGACACTAAAGAGTTGCCAGTTTTCCAAAGAGCAAGTCCCGCCCCAAAGAAATAGAGCTAATCTCACAACTTGGCACCCAGAAGGGGAAAGGCACGAGTCAGAGTAGCCTCACAAAGCAATGAGGTGCCAATTTCCACCTCATCCCTAAATCATAATCCTCCAGCCCACAGATCATTCAATCTAACCACTCCTGCCAGCCCCAGTCTTCCTCCCACCCCACTCATTCCAGCATAACCCAGGACTCCTATCATAACATGCAGAACAATAGGCCAAACCATGGGGTGAGGGCTGCAGCCAGATAAAGTGTATTTTATATCCATAGGCAGAGCAAGACTTTCTAAAATACTTAGACTCCTTAAATCTCAATGTCTCCAACTCAAGACTCCAACTTTTAGAGTCCTTTTTCTACTCCTTTATCTAACATCTCTCCTCCCCATAAGATCAGAACATTTCTGCTCTCATCTCTTCCAGGGAATAATTATAGGTAAGAAGTTGCACTTTGAGTCTGAAGACCTGCATTGGAGTCCTGGCCCTGTCAATAGCTGCATAATTCTGAGAAACTCAGCACTCAGCACATCGGAAGCCCCAGTAAGTGTCTGTCAAATTGAATCCATCTATGATCCAGAAAAAATTCTATCAATAATTTGTACTTCGAACACTTATGTGTTCTAGAGCATGGCTCCCAATTTTTTCTAAATGTGAATATCATTTTTTTGACTTCTTTCCATTTTATTTATTTATTTATTTATTTCAGCATATTATGGGGGTACAAATATTACAGTTATGTATATTGTCCATGCCCCTCTCCCCGCTCGAGGCAGAACTTCAAGTGTGACCATCCCCCAAACGTTGCACATCTCACTCA
>VBSM01001562.1:54968893-55014957 GCA_008086735.1 Cheirogaleus medius
TCTCTCCACATCCATGCCAACATTTATTGTTTGGGGACTTTTTGATAAAGGCCAGTGAATGTCATTTTTTAAAGCCAAGAAACTTTATGAACCACTATCTTATGGTTAATGTCTATTAATTAAGAGAGTGTAACAGAACCCAAATGTATATAAATTCAACACCCCCTTGAATATGACTTGTATTTGTTAATCACCATGACATCTACTGTGTTTAAAAACCATAGTATATATGTGCAAAGTATACCATCTATTCAGTCTATGGCAACACTTTGTTTAAAATGCAGATTCCTGGGATACACCCCTAGGAACTTTGATCCAGTAGATTTGGAAGTAGAGTCCTACAATCTTCATTTTAACCTCTGGTTTTTCTTTTTAATAGTGGTCATCCACTGACCACTTTTGAGAAACTATCCCAAGAGAGCTTACTAGAATTAAATATCTACTTACTGTGGCAGCTCTTCATAACTTAATTAAATAGGGCTTTAGTTTTCTGGTTGTTAACACTTTGTATGAGCTTTGCTCATCATCAGCTTGCTCATCCTTGATGCTTTGTGAGGAATATAAAGGTAACTATTATGAAGGTTCGTGGGATGTACTGGTTTGACAGCTTGATCACTGGATTGGGGAGGGCAAAAACATGGAATTCAATGCCTTGTGAGTGTCCATTAAAAAATACAACTACCAATTGTCTTTGTCTTTCATAGTATAGGCTTAATGTCTGCAACCATCATTTCTAGCCCTGAAAAGAGAAATGAAGATTTGTTTTACCTCTCATTGGCTCTACACCAGTTATACAAACTCAGTTTTGGCCAGCGTTATTCCTTAATTCTTTAATTTTGGCCAGAGTCACTCCTTAATTCAAAATCATACCATTCAGGGATCCACAGCTCACGTAGACACGTGAGCTACATGGACAGCTCACGTAGCACTCGAAGTTCAGCTGCCCATCTCTAATAAACATGGGGATGACCATGGATGGCGTCACTGCTGTTGGTCTGGGCATGGCCTTTGGCTTGTCCATCTGAGAGTCCAATTATAGATTACAGATGCTTTTAGAATCCATTTTGCCTAAGGAGAAAGAGACTTGCCCCTTTCAATAATGCCATGGAATTTCCGTCCTGATTACTAAGAGCTCCGATGAGTCAAACTTTGTCTGGGTTTCTGGCTTCACATAATTCCCACATTCTTTGAGTTTTAGATTCTTGTAGAATCTGTCAAGTTTAAGGCCCACAGTGATTTCAATTCCTATCATATATTAGAGATCTGAGGAGCATAGCAGAAATCTGCTTCCTTGGCTCAAGTTTCCATTTAACTCAGAAAACTGAACTCTTAATTTATATTTCCTTTGACAAACAATGGTTTAACTTACAAGGGAAAGGCGTCTCAGGAACTTGGACAAACTTGACAGGAGAACTAAATTAGAGGTTAGATAAAACTCAGCATTCCCACTTCAGCCAGGTTCTGCCATCTCTAGTTACTATAAACGATTGGAATTTTGAAAGTGTTGAAAAAAATACATTGACAATCTCCCCCAAAGGAAAAAAAGATTACAAGACATTTCAAGCCTCTGTGCTGCTCAGTGGCAATCTGGTTATACAGGACAACTGTAGCCCCAGAGAAAGACACATAGCTACTGTTCCACTGAACCCTTGGAAAGGGCAGTAAATGGTCCCAGTCTTTGCCATTTTTCTAGAAAGTACTATTGAAAGATGTGTGGGGAATTCATAGAATATTAGGCAATGTCTTCCAGATATCTATCTGTCTCTCTTCCTCTCTCTCTCTCCCTCTCTCTTTCTCTCTTCTCCCACCCCACCTCATATCACACAAAGAAAAAAGGTAGATTTCCATCCTACTTCAAAAGCATTTGGAAAGTGACTACCGCCTACCTTGTGCTAGGAATTCTATAGCCAACAATTTTGAAGATAAGGGCCAGAGAAGATATGCATTAAAAGATCTGTCATGTAGAGATAGAAATCCAAGAGCATCTTTTTGTGTTTCTAATGCTCCAATGAATGACAAAATCACTATTTGTTTTTTCCAAAATATATGAACCAGAGAAGGGTCACTAATTAGCTTTGACTTGGATTTAATGGTTGAGGTATAGTTCTGAATTGCTCTTTCTTTCTTTCTTTCTTTCTTTCTTTCTTTCTTTCTTTCTTTCTGCAAAACTGCAGTGGCCATCACCTATCTTTTTGTCAACTTGAGGAAACCTACTTCCACCCTGGGAAAGCCCCTGTACAGAAACATTTAGGGACTCCGAAAGGCAAACTGAGCAAAAATGGGAAGTGAGTTTTTCTCACAAGTGGCTTTGGTCAAGCCCATTCCCCTCTTGTGGCCATGGTTTCCCCATCTATATAACGAGTCAACTAGATCCCTAAGGCTCTTCCAAGGCCCTTCCAACCAAAATAGTCTACAGGTCTGTGGAACTGTGATGCTCCCCACCCCACACATGCACAACTCCCCTCTTTGTCCTGTGGTAACACCCTGACTCCTCCTTGTTTCTCCTTGGCTTCTATACCCAGGCCCCCATACTGTCAGAAGGAAAGCAATAGGATAGATATTCTACACTAAGCAATCAGAGTCTAGCTCCTGTTTGGGTTATTGCCTCCTGGATGGGGGTGGGATAGTATTTACACTTTAATAAGACACTTTTGGACTTCAGCATCAATCTAGTTGTTAGAGAAAAGGAAGGGGAAAGGAAAGAACAGGCCTTCTGGAGACCTTTATCTCACTACTCAAGTCCCAGTGTGCCATTTTTATGAATAACAGAGTCTTAGAAAAGTCTATTTCATAGAAGAGGGGGGAACCACATTCCAGGACCAAGAGGAGAGAATGAGGGAGGAAAGAAAGAGTGGTGGGAATTACAGGAGGAGGAAGCATTAGAGCTAAAAGGCGTGTGTTTAGGATAGACAGGGAGAAAAACCTGAGATGACCGAGGATGGCGATTATGTATCCAACAGGCTGCCAGCCCTGGAAGACATGGCTACATGACCACAGCTTCCCATGCTTTCTCAAATTGCATCTCAGTGTAGCCTCCAGGAGCTGCCATCATTGATCTGTTGACAGGCGAGGTCGAGCCTTCTTGCCATCCATTAGGTTATAGTTAGCAATTTCAGACCTGGCAGAGAAAAGTTAGAAGAGAGCAGTGGAGCTCTCTAACATTTTGAAGGTGATGCCCTGATGCCTAATGACCAGGACCATGTCAGAAATAGAAATGCAGGAACCATGCTGTACCTCAAATTCTAAGAGGTCATAGCAGTGCCCTGTCTCTCTGCTATATGAAGTAGAAGCCACCTCTACAGCCTGCCAAATTTCCAGCCAGTCTCTCCTTCAGAACTTCTACTCTCCTTGAGTAGCAGGGAGCTTATTACTTCTCAAGTCCGCTTCATTGTTATGCAGCTCTATTAGAAAGTTTTCCCTTGAGTTCAGGAAAAAGTTACCTATCTGTAATCTACAGAGCCTAGTTCAGCCTTCTGGGACTACACAGAAACAACAACGATAACAACAACAGCAACACACAGAACTAGGGCACTGGTAAAAATCCTGTTGTCAAAAAGGAGAGTTGAGAGAGATAGTTCACTAACTAGCCTGGAACTATTTCAACTCCTGTTCAAATCCAACAGGGTGAGTCCTGAAGCCCAGGACAGGTCTTAGACAGAGGAAAATAGCCAGAAATATGGGAATTACAACACTAGAACCTGAACATAGCCAAGAAATTCTCAAAACCAGGGATATAAAAAGTGGGAAAATATAAGTTATCATTAGGGTCATTCCTATTAATGTTATCTTCATGTGTAATTTGTTTTCAATATCTTCTCAATGCCTATAACAGGGCTTAGCATATATCAGATGCTCAATAAATCAATGTGAAATGAATGAATCTTTCATCAGAACCTTGTTAATAGCTCTAGGTTTTCATCATTTGATTATTTATGTAATCAACATTTATTAGGCACCACCTGTGTACTAGGCACTGTGTTAGACACTGATAGGTTTACAGATAAATATGACATGAGCTCAGAGCTCAAATTCTGGAGGGGTAGGTAAGATATTTACTCAAGTGGCCATAAGTGCACTAAAAACAGATCAAGATAAGATAACATTGTAGGGAGATATTATAAAGGGAATCAACAAAAGGCCTTAATGTGAAAAGACTCACTTCAACTAGTGTTATTCTGTTAAACTTGAAACCAAATATTCCCTCTTCAATTACAAGAAGTCTGTCTAATTATCAAAACTGAAATTCTTAGACATGAATTTCCACTTGGAGGGAGATCTTTTCCCATGGAGGGTCCTTGCTTCTGGCTCTCTCTGTGCTTCTTGGCAAGATTTCAGTTGGCACTCCTCTGGACGACCCACCCTATTGTAAACTTCTCCGTGGCAGTTCACCTTCTCCCTGGACTTGCAACTGTGAATCTCATACCTGGCTGCAGCCAAGAGATTTCAGGAAATGGTGCTTTGAAAACACATCTTTAAAATGAAAACAGATAAAGCAGCTGGCAGTAAAGCCAAGGAAAACTCCACTTTTTCTGAAAAGCTAGTAATTTGTTGGCACTGGAAATCTATCTGCTGGAAGCCACCACCACATCCTCTAATAAATGCACTAGCACACACAGGACACACGTGCACACAGATGCTCAGCAACAGGGCTGCAGAACACACCCTTGAAAACCTAAGAACTGTTTTCCTCCCACGCTTTGGAAGGCCCTGTGGCCTCTGGAGCCGGCAGCCCATGGAAGTTCTAACTCACAGGGCCTGGGTCACACATTTCCTTCTGGAGAGAACTTTATGGCTTTCTCCTCCACACTCTAGACAGTTTAAACCAATCTGAGTGGAATTTCTGTAGGCATTTCTAAGTCAGAAGCACCTTTTAGCAATTTCCATTTATAAGCAATGAGAGTTTTGTTTCCAATTTAGTAAAAGGAAAAATTAAAGACATGAATCAGGACAATTTCTTCTATGAGGGTGGCATTAGTAAGCTGACCATCACTTTGTGGGAGGCAGCTAAACCCTACCAAGAAATGTCATTTAAATAATATTCCCATGAATGGTTCTAACATTCCAATTTATAAAATGTTTTCACTTGACTGAATCCATGAAAGCCTCACAACAAATCTGTGTAGTTAGCCAGGCTTATCAGCATTGCCTCATGCAGATGAGGAAATCAAGAGTAGCAGACAAAGAGTGACTTGCACCAGTGCATGTGGAGAGGAAATCACCAAGCCAGGACTGGGACACAGATCTCTCCTGCTGCATCCAGGGCTGTGTCCATCAATGCATGCATTCTGCTTCTTCAGGGGCTCATGACTTCTTCTAATTTGAAAATAAGCTAGTTCAACAAATCTGTTGAAATATAGGCTCTCTGACTTGAATATAGTAATGTGTCTTGGAATCCTACCTCCACAAGTCCAAGCATCCAAAAATCACAAAATTGAATTCCATAGGTTGTTTTCTAAGTTTCTCTAAAGAAACAGCACAAGGGTTTTTCCCAGAACAGCACATAGAAACTTGCCTTAAAATCCTCTTTAAATACCTCCCCTCTCTCAGCCAAGGACTAACCAGGCCTGACCCTGCTTAGCTTCTGAGATCAGACAAGATCGGGGGCATAGCATTTCTATAAAACAACAATGATCTAGCTAAGAACCAAATTTAAAAGTCAATCTTATTTACAATAGCTACAAAAAATTTAAGAATATATTAAATCAAGGAAGTGAAATATCTCTACAAGAAAAACTATAAAACACTGATGAAAGAAATTATAAATGACACAAACAATTGGAAAAACATCCCATGCTCATGGATTGGAAGAATTAATATCATTAAAATGACAATACTACCCAAAGCAATCTACAGATTCAATCCCTATCAAAATACCAATGTTATTTTTCGCAGAATTAGGAAAAACAATCCTAAATTCATAGGGAACAATAAAAGAGCCTGAATAGTCAAAGAAATCCTATGCAAAAAGAACAAAGCTGGAAGAATCACATTGCCTGGCTTTAAATTATAATACAAACCTATAGTAACCAAAACAACATGGTATTGGTATAAAAATAGACACAGAGATCAATGGAACAGAATAGATAACCCAGAAATAATGCCACCAAATATTTATAGCCAACTGATCATTGACAAAGTCTACAAGAATATACACTGGGGAAAGAACACCCTTTTTGATAAATGGTGCTGGGAAAAATTGGATTGCCATACACAGAAAAAGGAAACTAGACCCCTATCTCTCACCATCTACAAAAATAAATTCAAGGTAGATTAAAGACTTAAATGTAAGACCTGAATCTATAAAAATACTAGGAGAAAAGCTAAGGAAAACTCTTCTAAATATCTGTCTAGGCAAATAATTTATGACTAATACCTCAAAAATATAGGCAACAAAAACAAAAATAGACAAATGAGATTTAATTAAACAAAAAAGCTTCTGCATATCAAAAGAAATAATGAACAGAGTGACTAGACAACCTGCAGAATGAGATAAAAAAATTGTAGACTATTAATCTGACAGTGGACTAACATCCGGAATCTATAAGGAACTCAAACAATTCAACAATAACAACTAAAAACAAATAGGCATTAAAAAGTAGGCAAAGGACATGAGTAGACATTTTTCAAAAGAAGACATACAAATGGCCAGCAGGCATGTAAAAAAATACTCAACATCACTAGTCATCAGAGAAAGGCAAATTAAACCACAATAAGATATCATCTTACCTCAGTCAGAATGGCTATTATTAAAAAGACAAAAAGTAGCAGATGTTGGAGAGGATGCAGAGAAAAGGGAACTCTTATACATTGTTGGTGGGAATGTAAGTTAGTACAACCTCTATGGAAAACCATATGGAGATTTCTCAAAGAACCAAAAATAGAACTATCATTCAATCCATCAATCCCACTACTGGGTATCTACCCAAAGGAGAAGAAATCATTATATCAAAAAGATACCTATACTTATATGTTTATCGCAGCACTATTTACAATAACAAAACTGCAGAATCAACCTAAGTATCCATCAACAGATAATTGGATAGAGAAAACATGGTGTATATATATACAATGTAATATTGATATTATTTATCCACAAAAAAAAGAATAAAATCATGTCTTTTGCAGCAACATGAATGGAACTGGATGCCATTATCTTATATGAAACAGATCAGACACAGACAAATATCACATGTTTTCATTATGTGGGAGCTAAATAATGTACACACATGAACATAGGGTGTGGAATGATAGACCATGAAGACTCAGAAGGGTGAGGGCGTGGGAAGTGTATATGATAAGAAATTACTTAATGAGTACAATGTACATTATTTGGGTGATGGATACACTAAAAGCCCCAAATTCACTATACAATCTATGTATGTAGCAAAATTGCACTTGTGCCCCATACATTTATATTAATATAAATAAAAAAAGATATCTCCCCTCTCACCAGTATTTGCCACTGCCACTTTTAGCAACTGAAAAGAATTGCTCCCTCTCTCCCTCCTTCTCACTTTGTCTCTCCCCCTTTGTCTCTCTTGATTTCTTTCTCTCTCTCTATCTCTACCTCCTCTATCCACCTATCTATCTAATCTCTTTCTATCTTTCTCCTCTCTTGTCTCTGTCTCTCTGTCTCTCCCTTCCCCTCTCACTTCCGCTCTCTCTGTCTCCCTCTTTCTCTCCCTCTCCCTCCCTCTCCCCCATTCTCCCCACCAGGTCTCCTGCAGACTGTCATCACCTGCCACCCATATTGTCTCATTCTTATGTTTTTTTACCCCCTTCATTTCTTGCTGTCTGTGTCTGACTCTCTAGGAGGGTGCAGACTGAAGGTCTGAATTAAGGGGGAAGTGCTTAGTAATCCTGGCATCCCTTGACAAGTTATAATGACAGACACAGCGCCACAATTCCAGGAGTGTGTTGGTGTGAACACACCACAGCATGGACACAGTTCTCCAACACATCACAAGGACCTGTCCTATCTAGGCCAAAAATGGAGACACATTCCAGATCAGGAAGAAATCTTATGATATTTGCTGAGTTGAGAAGACACTAGAGTTATTAGTCTCTGGCAATACAAGAGACAAAAGGCTAAAAACTGCCCTGCTATAGGGAGATGAGTAGAGAGCCAAGTGGGGAAGTGTGAGTATTTACTGAAAAGCACATGTAGTCACATCCTCAGAGGAAGAAGAACCTTAAAGAGTAATAAAGGGAGGAACCTCAAAAGTGTCCAAGTGCCAGAGGCCACTGAAGCTGCTACAGAGAGCCCCAGCTGCCCTGATCGGCCCCTGCAGCCCACCCAGTTGAAGGCAATCCTAGAAACAGCATTTTTACTCCTTTAGCATGAGTCTGCAAATGTAGGCTTTGCCCGAGCCTGCTACATAGTATCGTGATCATCTGCTTCCCATCCTCACAGTAAGCTCCCTGAGGGCAAGCTCTAAAACCCTTTGTAATCTCAGCACCTAGTAGAAGTGCTTAGATTCTCAGAAAATAATAAACAAATAAAGGGAAGACAAGAGAAAGAAAGAGTGTTTCTAGTCATTATTAGTTATGGCCCATGAATAGAAGATGATAGAAGTTCTATCTTTCTGTAAAACATGATGGGTCCTGGATCTCAGGATCAACTTTGTGAAGCCATAGCAGAATTTTCAGCAGCTTAAGTTTTCGGAACTTAGTCACTCTTCAACGTAGAATAGATTTGGGAGCCAGACTCAAGGGAATTATCTGGGTTCATAGAGTATGGTTTGACTCTGGGACTCTGGGAAATCGATATTACTTGTGGCAGCCTTGAAGGTATTGGATGTCCCTTCAGGAATATTATCAGTCATTAGGATGGTGACTTACCTGTTTGCTGTCAGATGTTTGCTTGCTCAGTCCTGTTCTGCATCACAGGGGCTGACCCCTGCCAGCTACTTTTCCCAAGCTTCTGTCCCATCTGGCTTCTGGTTAAGTTTGGCCGATGTGAAGCCTCTGCAGAACATTGGAGAAAGGGAAAAGCTAAGGTATTTCTCCTATTTTATCTGTTTTTGGGGACACTGTGCTGGCAGCTTAGTCTCTTCTAGGTTCCATTTCCCAAGGAATCTCCTCCCTCTGTAGTGTGAGTTCTTAAACTCTGCTAACACCGTCTCCTGACTTGGTCACTCCAGCTCTAGAGGTAGAAGTAGCTTCCTGATAACCTAGGGCTTACCTCTCACGTTTGCCCTTTTAGCTTTAGCAACACCTTTGGAGCAAGTTTCTCATTAAGATTCCTCTCTCGACCTTCCTGGCATAGGTTCTGTTTTCCTGGCTGGAACTTGACCAATACAGCTAGCATTTTATGCATGCCTTCCTCAGCTTCTACTACTCTACTTAACAATGTTTAATGCTGACGGATCTTTTGGTTTTACCAACTTTCTCAACTAGGTTATAACCTGGCCAGAGTAGGAGCTTAGACAGTGGTGTGCTGGTAAACATTTAGTAGTTAGTTCTCCAAAAGAGTAAACCTTCAATGTATAGCATTTGCCAATTTCCATGGTGTAAATACTCCCAACATGGCTGATATCAAGCTATCAACATAATATCACTGAATATAGATTTGGAAAGAGAAGTACAATGAACATGAGCTGACTCAGCCAATTCACTGGATGTCTGAGCAGCAAACAACTGTATGCTCGGAGGCAGCTGAAGAGACAAGGGTATTGGGGCAAGTACTAAATTCCTCTAAGTAAAATAGAGAAGTTTTGGAGAGTGCAGAGAATGGAGAGAGGCCCAGAAGAAAGTCATTTCTTTCCCCTGGGCTTTGGGCCCCCTCCTCCCAGCTGTGTTCCTCCCCACTTGATCTCCCGAGGCTGGGAAGAGACATGAAAGCTTGCTTGTGCTCTCATGTCTAACGAGTCCATCATATCATGCTTCCTAGTCTTTAATTGCATTACTTTATTGTCAAATAACTGGAGCCAGGTTTATCTTCAATTTTTCATGACCTCTCTAGCTCTTAACTTTGAACATAGCAAACAGCACCAAAAATCCCAGATGGACTTGCTACAAAAATCTGGTTAAATTTCATTTTCTTCATCTCTAAATTGGATGCATATGAGCCAACCTTTGCAGGGAAGTGGCTGTAAGGCAGAACAAATAACCCACTTGTAAATGCTCTGGACTCCTTCCTGTAGCACCATCTGGAGAACCTAGCGCTATTATTCCATGGATAAGATTGTAAGATCTTTTGTGAGAAATGTCTTTTTCCAGAAAGCTAGAATTCCAGCCCACTAATATTTTATGACTTCGGCATGTCGTTAGAGTTTTTTTCAGACTCAGTTTCTCTCCTTTGCAAAATGAGATAAATAATACCGTCAAATGACACCATAGCAACAACTCTTAAAACAATTTTGTGCACTTTAGAAGGAAAGACATCAGGGACATCATGGTTTTTTTTATTTTTTTTAAATTTTGAATTATTCAAACTAGAGGTAATGGTTTTAAAAAAATCCAAGTGGGGAAATCAGCAAAGCTGTGCACACAAATCACTGTGCTTCTTTTTCCGCATATGGCATGACTGTGCATTTTGATGTTAAGGACAGGCAATTTTCATCGGTATTTTTTAAATGTGCTGAGTCTTTTTCCTGAGGTTCCTGGATTCAAGGGGTTGAATAGATGGGAATTCCTTCTGTCTCTGGAGAAGAGCTTACTTCCTTTCCCAGGCTTCCCAACCCAACCCAAGATCACTTGTCATTGAGATTAACTTTTGAGGAGGCACCCAGGAGCCAAACTCTCTGGGAGTACGAGAGCTTTTGCAGGATGTCAGGAAGTGGCGAGTGTGTATGACTCAGGAGGGACATGCATCCCTGTCACAGAAGAAGGCTGAGGCTACAAAACATGCCCTGGGAAGGAAGCAAGCGGATGTTATACCTTTGCTACCTCACTGCTCTGAAACAGGAAGACATCTATCCCATCCCTCTGGGCATTCAACATTCCACTCACAAACTCCCCTCCCTGGAGTCTCTCTCTGGTTCAGTTAATTAAATGTTCCAGAAACCAGCCCTTCCCCCATCAACCCAGAGGACTCACTAGTTTTGATGTGAAAGGTATTGATTCAGGAGCTCTTGATGGCTCCCTGCTAAACCATTGATTTTTATTAAATGTCCTACCCCCTAGTGCATTTGGCAGGTCCCAGAATTCTGTCCTCTTGTGTCCCTTTCCATTTTCTTCATGGTAAGCCCCTCCTCCATCAAATAAACCCCAACTTTGGTTTAAGACCTTCCTGGAAGATGATTCTATAGCCTCCCTTTCTAGACCTTCACAACCCTCACTCTCATTCAAATGAGAGAATCGCTAAAGGGCTCCTTGTCCTTGCCCCCCAGCAGACCCTCATAAATCCACAGCGAGGTTTTTTTTTAATTAAAGCGTCCAAATAATTAATGATCAACTCCATTTGTGCCATTGAAAACCCAAATGTCACACAGTTGAAAAGACCCAACCAAATAATTCAGTGTACCCTATAAAGCTTTAAAAAAGCAGAGCCCAAGAGGCCTGCATGACTGGTTTCTGTGCTGTCTGAAAAGCCTGGTTGGGTTTTTGGGCACTTGATTGGTTTCCAGGAATAATGTGCCCTGAGCACAAAGGGCTCTTTTGATGTGTCTGTGCCATGGCTCCTCCTCCTTTCCTCCTCACTTTACCTGGGATGCACATTCTCCTTGTCTCCCAAGTTGGAAAAAATAACCCATGGAAGAGAGGAAAAACAGCAGAGGAAAAGTCAAGGGTAGGGGGTGGGGGGAAATTCTGAAGTTCTTAGTCTAAGTCTGGTTACTAAAGGCTGGTATTCCAGAAGGAATAGAAGTGAGGTTTATACAATGTCTGTGACCAGACACTGGGAAATGTAATGACAAGATGCCTCTTGTTCAAATGAGGCCCCTTGAGCTATGAGTAATGAGTGGGTCTTTTAGCAAGGACCTGCTACTTTTAAAGAGTCAGAGGTATGGTATATTACCAACACTAGAACATGGATTTACATGCCTAATCACACAAAGAATCTTATAGATAGTGAGTGTAGCCTGTTGGTTTTCTATGGAAACTAGAATATTCAGGAAAGATGGAAAGAAAGAAGACAGAGTTACATTGCTATAATTCCTTGAGAAAAGTAGCAGAACAAACTGAAGGCCAGTACTGTGTAAGTATTGGCCCTTGGAGATGAGAGGTATGGGTCTAGGCCCAGCTGTAGAGATACCCTGATTGGCAGCAGAGTGCAGCGAGCTGGTGGTGGTCCTCCTTCTGGGCTAACTTGAATAGGCTTTTCTTTTTTTCTAGTTTCACTTTCCTTATCTGCATAAAGATAGACTTGTACTACACCATCATCAGTTCTGAGATTCTACTTCAGGAGTCTGTTGCTGACCTCAAATTGAATGGCTCACAGCAATCCACTTAAAAGTCTTTCCTTTATCTCAATAATGGTTTATAGATATCTGTGTAGAGATTGTATACACATAGAGGCATTAGTAGATGTATCCCAAGTATCCAATAGTTTTAATGTTACTGTAAATGTATATTTTTTAATTTCACTTTTTAATTATTAGTTGCTGATATTTAGAAATACGATTGATTTTTGTATATTAAATTTGTATATGGTAACTTCACCAAATTCACTTATTAACAATTTTTTGATAGAGTCTTGGTCTGTCTTTTCACCACCAGCTTTTAGTTAGTGAGATCACAAGGCAGATGTTTGGTATATTTTTTAGGTTTTTTGGGTTGTAAGCAACAGAAGTGACTCTGGCTAACTTAGATGTCAGGTAGAGTCTATTTTAAGACTAGGGGATAGTTCTGTGAGTCACAGGAAAAGATGGGCTTTCAGACCTCAGAAAAGGACAGGGCCTTGAAGAGCATTAGGGGACGAATCAACTCTCTCTGTCAGGATGAACTCTGGACTTAACCATGGATCACATCTCTCAAGGTTAAAACTCTTCAGAGAACAAGTCTTTTTGTCCCTATTTAGATCCAGCCCTTGCGGTGTTGCCAGTTGATTGAGAGGCCCACCAAAGCCACATGCAATGCCAGAAGAGTGGCACTCCAAAGGAAATTCAAGGTGCTATTATAAGAAGGGAGAATTGGTGCTGGAGAGAAAATACAACACATGACCACCAGGGATGGTATATAATTATATTTTTCTGTCCCTCATCCATCTTATTAGGTGTGCAGATTAGCACTGAAAGTTTTGTTAATGATAGTGGTGATGGAGAACATGACAGTTTCAGACAGCCCTACCTTCCCTTCTAGCCATCAAAAGCACTTGGGTTCACTGTCAATGGCCCATGTTGTTCATTTGTACATGAGAGTGGACTTTTTGCTAGCTTGGCTTCCCTGGGCTTCAATCCATCTCCTTCTTTCCCATTAACATGTACTATGCTGTTGACACAGGTTTGATTAACAACCAAACACATCTGCATTCTGTCTTGCTGGCTTGCCTCTATCTTCCATCTCTTTCTAAGGATGATGGTATGTTTACTCTGCTGCAGTTACTTTGGAATAAGAGACCTAAAATTTATCCTGACATAGTCAGTAACTCCACTGAATTCCCTCTGCTTGTTGAACTGTGGACTCTGGACTTCAGCACACAAAGTGTATAAAACGTATTTGTGGGTTTCCTAGGTGTGTTTAATCCATAAGAAAATGGATCTGGGTCATCATGATCGATTTTCGTAAGGAGGGAATTATAGTGAAAATAAAGTGAGGTTAAAAGGCTCTTATCTTTGCCATCACTCATCTCCACCTTTATTTATTGCTGTCTCTGGTTTTCATTAGCATGCTGACAACCAGACCTATAGACATTTCCATGCACACTCCATCTGCTGCCCTGATTTCAGTTCCAAGTTATGAAACCTATTCTAAAGCTTAGAGGGGAAGCTACAAACTGTAACTTTAAATTTCAGTTTTCAGAGTCCCAAGATGATTCCAGGAATTGAGCAGGGAGGGGTCTTGGGAATCAGAAACCAAACTACCACCTCCTTCCTCCCCCAAAAAGGACCTGAGGATATTTGAAACGAAACTCATAAAATACCATTTTCACAACATCACAACTGGAAAAAAAAAGAAAAAAAAAAAAACAGCAAGAGAACTTCTCACTCAACCCCCTCCTGGCAACTACTCCTAACTAATCCCAGATAGAAGGAGGTGTCTCTTATTCTTCAAGATCATTTGAAGGATATTTCACAATTCCCCTTGGTCACCTGTTTCAAAATATAAAAACCGGATGCCAGGAAAATATTTCTCATATTCAAATGCCAGTTCTTTCTTCAATTCAGACCATTTGGATAATTAAAGTATAACATTTCAGAACTGGAAGAGGCTTTAAATACCATTCAGTCTAGAGGTTACGACTGGTGACCCAGGGATTGAGACATATTTTACTAGGGCCACAGAAAGTTTAATCTTTGAATTTTTGTATCAATGCTGAGATATTGAGATAGTTTTTTTTTTAATCCCTATAGCTGGCATCTCCAGAAAATTCAGAAGATCTGGAAGCACAGTGGCCCTCATTCTCATAACAACAATCAGAATTAGGTGCTCCTCTTTAGACCAGGATTGTATGGGGAAAATAAACTCTAGTCACAGAACTCACCAAATTTGCTTACTTCATCTACCTTAAATGTCTAGCTCCTATCAGCGTCTAAGTTTATGATCCCTCATTTTTACAGATGTGAAAACTGAGAACCAGAAAAATGATTTGACTGTGATGATAGCTGTAGGTGTGACAAGAACTTGAACCCAGGACTCATACTTCCTGGTCCAGCAGTCTTTCACTGTCGAGCACTGCTTTCAGATTCTAGCCATGCCAACCTGGGGCAGCTGAAGAAGAAAATTATACAGGATGGAAGAGGTGACATAATAAAAGTTAAAACCTATAGTTTTCATATGTCCTGTCACTCTTTGCCATCCTTGGGTCAGCTCAGCCGTATGTTGATGGAGGTATCCCCTACAGAACATTAAGTAAGACAGTTGACTGACACCTGGTGAATAGCAAAGGAAGTGTTCAGTGGGAAGGCTAGAAGACACAGGTCCATTTTTATGTTGAGGGGTGTGTAGGGGGAGGTTGTTTGAGGGGTAGTTCTCAGTGCTTTTTATCAAAAATAAAAAGAACCAAGGTGGTATGCCCATTTTCAGCTCTTGGGAAAACTAAAAGGAGACTTACAGAGAATATGAAGATATGGGGGGAATTTTGCCTATCAAAAAATAAAAATAAAAAACAAAGATTCCAATCTAAATGTATAAGAGGCTATTCAAATCAAAGCTCAGTTTGGTAAAAAATAAAAGTTGAATAGTATATTTCTCATGAAATTTCTCAAACTAGTTCTTTGGTACATGTAGATGCAATCAAAAACAGTCTTTGAGTCTCTGAAGAGGGAGAGATCGGTGGGCAGAGTAAGAATTCTATGTTAACCCTCTCTTGCAACAAGAAAGAAAAAAATTAGGTTAAACATGTAGGCAATATTTACAGCCCCAAAGTACCCAATCACTGCAGTCAGTTCAGGCTCAAAATAGGCTAGTTATCATGTGGTCAGAACAGCTGAAGGATTAAGTGCATCATTAACAACCACTAGTTGTTTCAGCCAAGTATAGACTAAACCCTTTGAAATGGTTTCTGGCTGTGAATGTGGCTCGACATAGAGAAAAGTGGCCAAAAGAGGCTTTCAGATTTCTTTCCTGTGACTCTTCACTCATAACCAAGAAGGGCTGGAGAAGGAGCCCTTCTTCCTAAGAGCAGAGACGTGACTTGAGCTAGAGATATTAAAATCTAGTTGGAATTTTAAGGAGTTTAAATCCCTCCGTTTCCACCAAGGAGACATTCACAATTGGCATTTGTATGGAGAGTAGCTTGTAGCCAAGAGATCTTTCTCATGGTCAACTTATTTTTGATAAGTGTGGTGGCCTTTGCAGGTTTCAAAACAAATTAACATTTATTCCCTCTCAGAGCTCACCAGCAGGGAGAGGGCTGCATTTACCACTTGACCACTGCCCTCCCCTCCCAAAACTTCCTCCTTTAGAAAATCAGAAATAAATTAAAAGAGCATCTGGAAGGGCCAACACAGACCCAGTGATCTTTATAAAATCATGTGCTATAGAACTGTCCTCTCTTTTGATGCCAGAAAGGCTTGCTAGATGGAGAATTTCTTTCCTCTGATGATGGTGAAGACCTCTAAAAAGAAAAAAAAAAAAAAGAAGAAGAAGAGGAATTCGGTATTAGAAAACACAATATAACATGGGGATTGTATTGCAAATCCACAGGGAAAAGGGTACATGTCTAGATAACTGGTTATTAATATGCAAAAAACCTTCTAATTAGAGCCCCACATCTCCCCTTAAACAAAATTATATTTAATGTTGATTAAATACATAGATATGAAAAGAAAACCTAAAACCTTTTAGAAAAAATCATAGCATATCTTCAAAACTTTGGAGTAGGAAAGAATTTTTTAATCTATAACACAAAAAGAAAATTTAAAAAACAATGACTTTAAGGAGGATTGATACATTCATCAACATTAAAATAAATATAAAACTTATAAACAAGAAAGATACTATAAAAAGTGAAAAAGATGAGCAATACACTAGCAGAAGAAAATTGCAAACATATAACTAACAAAAGATTAGCATCCAGAATATATACAGGACTCCAAAAATTAACAAATAAGAGGAAAACTACCATCAAAAACTCTAACAAGCATGGAATTGGAGTCTCAGAAGAAAATTTTAGGGACAAAAAAAATTTTTTGAAGAAATAATGACCAAAATCTTCCCAAATTTATTAAGTCAAATTCAAGCAGTTCAGCAAATCCTAATCATAAATTTGATACATTCAAAGAAAGCTCTGCCTAGATACATTGTACTCAAACTGCTGAGACCTATGAATAAAGAACAAACCTTAAAGCAGTTAAGAAAAATGATACATTACATACAGGAAATGATACATTACATACATGACAATGAATTCTCATCAGGAACCATGGAGGTCAGAAGACAGTGGAACATAGCTTTAAAGTGCTGAGAGGAAAAAAAAAACACTATCGACCCAAAATTTTACATCCAGCAAAAAATATTCTTTAGGACTGAAGGTAAAATAAAAATACTTTCAGACAAAGAAAATCTAAGAATTCACTGCTAGCAGACCTGCACTACAAAAAAATGCTGAAGCGATTTCTTCCAGCTGCAAGAACAAGATACTAGAGTAAAACTTGCATCTTTAGGAAAGAATAAAATATCAAAAATGGTAAATATCTGGCATATAAGTCATGGTTCAGCCAGAAAAGTATATATGCATTCATGTTCCACATAATGACATTTTAGCCATGAAAGACTGTGTATATGATGTCATATGCACCATATGGTGGTCCCATAAAATTATAATAGAGCACACATAGAAAAATCTGATATATGGCACTTGATATTGCCATTGCAGATCTAGTAGAGGAAATGATTGATATTCAGTCATGGTGCTGGGACATTGGCTTGGTTTTCCACATGGAAAAAAAATATATAAATATTATATAAATATATATACCATCTAAGTATACTCTGTGATGTTCATACAATGATGAAATCACCTGAGGACATATTTCTGAGAACTATCCCCATCATTAAGTGATGCCTGACTGTACATATGTATATACAGAGAGAGACAGAAGTGTGTGTATGTATACACACACGCACACACACACACAGAGGAGAGATTGTGGGGGGAGGATTATTACAAAGAATTGGCTTATACAATCATGGGGTTTAGCTAGGGCAGGTGATCAATAGGGAAGACAATGAGAAAACTAGGACCCCACAAATCTGGAGTCTCTGAGCTCAGGAAGAGCCTAAGCCCTCTTTTAAAAGTCTCACACAGGAGAATCTAACTTTTTATTAATTTAAAGTCAATAAGTAATGATTAGGGACTTTAATCACATCTACAAAATTCCTCCAAAACAGTACCTAAGTCAATGTTTGACTGAATAACTGGAACTATAGTTCAGCCTAGCCAAGTTGATATATCAAAAAGCCATCACATCTGGGTAAATATAAAACACTAATTTCTTTCCTCTTAAGTTCTTTAAAATACCTATAATTGCTTACACTAAAATTTTAATATATTGATGGGATTTTTAATTTATATAAATGTTATACATGTGATGGATGTAATATAAAATATGATGAGTATGGAGTAAAGGGGCCGATACTGTTTGTCAGGTTTACATGTGTGGTGATGTTAACTTTTAGTTGAACAGGAAGGTAAGACAGGTAATACATAGACAGAACAACCATTGGAGTATATATAATAATGTGTACTTTAAGCCAATATAAATTAAAATAGATAACTAAAAATATTCAAATAATCTAAAAGAAGGCAGAAAAAGGAGAAGAGAGGAATAAAAAACAAATTGTAATATAATAAAACAGCAGACCTAAATTCAGCCCTATCACTAATTATGTTAAATGTTAATGGTTTCAGAATTAGAAGGGTGAGAATGTCAGAGTAAATTTAAAAAAAAAAAAAGCAAGACTCAAGCATTTGCCTATAAGAGACACAGTTTAAATATAAAAATACATAGAATATGAAAGTAAATGGATGGTGGTGAAGGTTTACTATGCAAGCAGTAAGCATAAGAATGCTAGACTGATGATATTAACATTAGGCAAAAAAAAAAAAAAGTAGATTTCCTGACAAAGAATATAACCAGTGATAAAATTTTTAAAAGGGATAATTCACTAGGAGGGCAATCAACACTCAACAGAATTAGAAAATAAAAGACAACTCCCCAATCTTAATAGATTTTAACACCCTTTCTCAGTAATGGTAGAACAAGATGGAATATCGGCAAAAACACTGACAGAATATCTGAACATCACTATCAACCACCCTAATCTAACTGACATTTAGAGAACTCTACATCCAACTGCAAAATACACATTCTTTTCAAGCACATATGGTACATTAACCAAGAGAGACCATATATTGTGCCATAAAACACTTGTCAGTAAGTTCAAAGGGAAAGAAATCACGTAGAGTACATCCTGTGATCACAAGAAAATTAATCAACAATAACATATCTAGGAAAATCTAATTATTTGCAAATAAATGACATACTTTTAAATAATTTATGGTTCATGGACAAAATCACAAGTAAAATTAGAAAGTATTTTGAACTGAATGGTAAAGAAAATACAATATCACAATTTGTAAGATGCAACTGAAGTAGTGCTTAAATGGGAAACATAGTTTTAAATGCAAAAGCAGAAAGGCCTAAAAACATTGGCCTAAGATTCTACCATAAGAAGTTCAATAAAGAAGAGCAAAGTAAGCTCAAAGGAAGTAAAAGGAAGAAAATAATGACAAGAATAGAAATCAATGAAATTAAAAATAGTTAACAGAAAAAATTAACAAGGCCAAAAGCTGGTTTCTTGAAAAGAACAACAAAATTGACAAACTCTTAGTTATACTGATAGAAAAGGAAGGAAGAAAGGAAGGAAGGAAGGAAGGAAGGAAGGAAGGAAGGAAGGAAGGAAGGAAGGAAAAAACACGTCACCGTCAGGAATAAAAAAAAGGTTATCACCACAAATCCTACAGACTTTAAAAGGAAGAATACTAAGTAAATACTGGAGCACCTTTATGTCATTATATTTTACAGCTTAGATGAAAGGGGTACATTTCTTGAAAAAATGCAACCTATTCAAATTGGCATGGGAAGAAACAGAAAATATGAATTATTATATTTGTAATAAGGATATTTCATATATTATTCCCCCCAAAAGAGAAACAATAGGCAAGCAGCAAAACATATGAGCAGGTGACTCACAGAAGAAGAAAGTTGAATGGCTTTTGACCTCAGTAACAACTCAGAAAATGTAAATTAAACTACAGAGAAAACATTTAACACCTAACAGGAAGAAATGAAATGCCTGACAATAAGAAATAATAGTGAAAATGTAAGATCGACAGGAACTCATAAACTTCTACTGGACATGTGAATTGGTGCAAACACTTTAGAGGGCAATTTGGCAACATCTAGTACAATTGGCAAAGTAGATATCCAACAACTCGGTACCTCTGCTCTGAGGTGTATGTGGAGGGAAACTCACACATGTACACAGGAAACACATATACTGATGTGTCTGGAAACACTGATTGTTAATGGAAAATTCTGGAAACAAACTAAACATCCATAGAGAGAGAAACGTATAAAAAATCTATTTTGACCTATTCATACATGGAATTTTAAACAGAAGTTAATACCATAGAACTAAAGATACATGTCCAATATAAATAAATCTCAAAAAGTTAGGGAAAAAAACCAAGTTGCAGAAGAATACACAAATGATACCATTTATTTAAGCACTTACAATATGAAAACAATGCCATATAATTTTAACGATACATAGAGAGTAGACATATACAAGGGAATGATAAATACCAAGATCAAATACTATTGTCTCTACTGAGAAACAGAGGAATGGGATCAGAGGTGATACAAGGGGTTTTAACCTTATTTGTAATGTTTATTCTTAGGCTGGTTGGTGCACACAAGGGTATTCACTAAAGCAGCAGTCCCCAACATTTTTGGCACCAGGGACTGGTTTCATAGAAGACAATTCTTCCATGAATGGGGGAGGGGAGGAGGGAGGATTGTTTCACGATGATTCAAGTGCATTGCATTTATTGTGCTGTCAAATCTCTCTGCTGTGATAATCTGTATTTGCCGCCACTCCCCAGCTCTAGCATCACCGCCTCAGCTCCTCCTCAGACCATCAGGCATTAGATTCTCATAAGGAGCCTGCAAACTAGATCCCTCCCTCGCATGTGCAGTTTACAATAGAATTCACGCTCCTATGGGAATCTAATGTCACCACTGATCTGACAGGAGGCAGAGCCTGTGTGGTGATGCGAGAGACAGGGAGCGGCTGTAAATACAGATGAAGCTTCACAAGCTGCCCACTGCTCACCTCCTGCCGTGTGGCCTGGTTCCTAACAGGCCATGCACCAGTACCTGTCTACAACCTGGGGATTGGGGACCGCAGCACTAGAGTATTCGTTGCACCTTATGTATGTCTGAAATATTCTGTAATTTAAAAGATCAGAAAGGAGCTGGAGTCCCAAACATGGCTGCTTGGCAAAAGATGGAGGCTGCAGTCATAATGAGGGACCAGACGCCCTTGCTGAATGGCCTCAACTGTTTTGACTTCTGGAGGGACGGGCCGTGATTACAGCTGCGATTAGGTGACTCACCATAATTATGTTTTGTTGAAATTGAATTTATTGAAGCATGAATCATTCTGCCCAAGTCCTACCTAATTGCTCCAACATTGTGGATGGGAAAGATGGCAGAAGAGTTTTCCACGGAGGTCATTACAGAATGAATGTGTGCGTGTGTGCATTCACGCGTGTGTGCGTGTGCGTGAGTATGTGCATGAGTGTGCACGCCTGCACACACTCAGCCTCACTCACTTTGCAGAAAGCCAGCAGCACCACACTGTCCTTTGTGAGGAATCTTTATACGTGGTTAGCTGTGGTTTCCTCTGCCTTCCACCCCCTACTCATATTTATGAGCAACTCACTATTTGGCTGTTTGGCTCCCTGGTGGTCTCTGTGCCTCAGACCGCAGGCCCCTCCAAGTGTTGGTGGTGCCGCAAAGCTGCTGACTTGCAGATTTTATCCTTGTGCTCCCAACTCAGACCTCCCACTGCTCAGCGGGCAACTTAGGGATGCCCTCAGAGCTGTGCGCCCGCTGCAGAACTGTAATTTAAATTAACACGGGTGCTCTGAGGAGGCAAACAGCAAACCCAGAGTGTGATGGAAACCCTTGGGGCATCCCCCTCTGTGGCTCATGGACAGGGGGAGTGGGAGGGTGGTGAAAACTCAGGGCTCTCCCACACTGCGACGCACCCAGTCTCACACAGGCAAAGAGGTTTGAGCCTTTCTTCTCTGCCTCCCCCAGCATGTGAAGAGGGGGAGACTCGTTTATTTTATCTTTGTGGGCTTCAAATTGAACAAATAAAATGAACCATGCCTGTTGCATGTGGACTATGGGCCTAAACATGAGCTAGAACTAACTGACCAACAGTTTTCCTGCCACACAACTGGCTGCAGAGGCGAGTGCCATCATCATGATAGCAATGAGAGCAAACACATTTACACCACTTACTAGACGCAGGCACTGTTCTAACCACTCTACACATTTCGCATGTTTAATCTTGACAACTGCATAGGGTGGGTGTCCTTACTAGCTGCACTTTGCAGATGAGGAAACGAGGCACAGGAAGATTGGGTAACCTGCTCACACTCAACTTGCTAATAAATGGGGGAGGCTAGAGTCCAACTCAGGCTGTCTGGCCCCAGACGCTGCTTCTAACCACTCCCTGTGTGCCTTGCACATGGCAGGCTCAGTACAGAGTCATCTGATGGAACCTCAGAACAACTTCCACTTAAAAGATGAGAAAACTAAAGCTGTGAGGGACAAAGTAACCTGCAGATATTGCACAAATAGTAAGTAGTATAATCAGGATCTGTAGTTAATTTGCCTAACTGCACATCCACCCATGTTTACCCCTTTTGGTTCAAATGTCTGCCTGGGTGGGGAAGCCTAGGCAGATGAGGACACAGGCAGAGGAGTCATGAGGAACAGCCCATGGCACAAGGAAACTGTATTCCACCCAACTGCCCGTTAGCAGGTGCTCCCAGCAGGCTCCCAGGTGCCCTCATCCACCTCCAATTCTGACCTAGGAATCATAAATCATGGAGGTATTTTTTTGACAACTCCATTTCTCTTACAACCATCTCTTCAATTCCATTGTTAAACACAAAAATGAAACTGGCATTTTGAAAAATCCATTGGCTTTTTTAAAAAATATCTTTAACCTCTACTTATTAGAATTGACTATAAAGGCTGAATGCTTCATGGAAAAGGTAACATTTTAAACCCATATTGACAAACTTGGGGGAATGAGCTGAGTAATAATTGACTAGGACCCCTGGGCATAGACTCACAATAGGGATTTGAAAAATCAAAGAGGCAGCAAGGAATGGTGATGAAGTCAAACACAGGCTTCCCTCACCTGCTCACTGCCCCATTATCCCCAGGACAAGTCTGTGCTCTTGTCCCTTTCTTTCTGGCTTCTTCCCTCTGAAGCACTGCAGACCCAAAGTTGGCAGATGAGACTGACTCCAGAGATCCTTGCAGACATAAATGTCAGAGTGTCAAGGGCTCAAGAGCCAGTTCAATTCTTTCATTTACAGGCCAGGAAACTGATACCTCAATTGCTACATGATTCATCTGTGATTACACAGCTAGACAGTATCAAACCCAAAATAAAACTCAGAAATAATGGTTCTGAGAAAATCAACAGCCCTGAGCAGCTGAAGGAATGGTCAGATATCCAGTTCTCTGACTCATTATTCTTCAGTAACACACAGAAATGTCACTCATGCAAAATAGAGGAATTGTTGCAAGGTATAGAAATGCTGAATTTGGTGTCATAACTTCACATTTCAGTTTCAGCTTTGATATTCATGCGCTGTGTTATCTAGGGAAAGTCACATCATTTCAGACCCTCAACTTGCTCACCTGTCCAATGGAAAAATTGTAAAAACCTTTCTTATATACTTATTTTGAGCATGAGTTAAATTATCACACTTGAAAGCAAGTTGGTACAGTTTCTAGAACACTTTTGGGCTTAATGAATGCTTTGTCATCATGGTTTGATTTGAGGAAGAGTATTTGGGATCCTTGAGGAACTTAGTTTGATTTTCTACCCCAGATGGACCACCAAGTGCTTGCTTTTTTCCCCCTAATTCTGAACACTTTTATAAATGTATTTTCTATTCCTGTTATCTTTTCTTTTTTCCAAACTCTTAGTTTGGCATCATTCCCCAGCCTGACAAGTGTATTATCAATTTTATCATCCAGGATGCCAAGGATGGTAATGATCACTTTCCATTTCTGACCTTTATGGATGCTCACTTATCACACCTGGGCCTTGGCCTTTCCCAGGTGGAGCCTGCTCATGGGAAAGTGGTGTGTGGAGTGAGCTGTGCAGCCACTTGTACATCTACCAAAGACCTGTGTCCTATTTCTCTTATGCTATTGGTCACAATACTCGCTGTCCTGGTGCTCACCTTCTTCTTGACAGTTATCCCATCCTACCCTTTGCTATTACTCTTCCCCACTTCTCCTCTGCTTTCTCTGATGTCCTCTGATTTCTCCAGTTGATCTTTTTATTTCACTCATTAGCCACAGCATCACTTGGGTTCAGTATATATCCATTTGCTTTAAATTCTATGACTAAAACAATGACAATCCCTCCCCCTTTTCCCCTATTTGGACAAAGACCCGGAAAGAAAATGGCATCTCATGAAGAAACTTAACAGGTCTTATTTAAGTAGTCATCTTAAAGCTGTGGCTGAGTCTCTGACCTGTAAAGTAAAGCTTAGACCTGAATATTAACAACACAGAAATATCCTTGAACACTCTGTCTATGCAGAAGATTTTATGAAAATTTGGGGAAAAAGAAAACCAGTATGAATGTTTTGTCTTTGTTATTCAAATTAAAGAAAAACGCATAGTTTATGTTCTAATAGATAGATGGAAGTTAAAGGAAATCTCAAGAAACAGAGGAGAGTAAGAAGAAGGTAGAAAGTCAGTGATGGAGGTGACCATAAAAATTTAATTTGCAGAGATTTTATTTGTACTACCCTAATCATAGCAAGGGAGTTCTACCATTCTTAGGGAGTGGAATTTGGATTTAGGACAGCTTCATCTGTTTATAGGATTTAAATTACAACCATTTTTAAACTAGCACCAATATGTATACAACTCCAAAATAAATCTGTGGAGCTGATATTGTTCTTTAAAACATTATCTTTTTCTGTTTATCACCTCATCTCCTTTGTGCATCTCCATCAATGATGCCTCGATCTGCCCAGGAGCAAGCTTGTAACTTGAACTCATCTTCTCCCTCCTTCACTCCCCATCTCCACTTCACATTTAAACCCTGTCAACACCCCAGGGCATGGGTGAGAGTAACCACAATGGATTCAGATGTGATTGGTGTGTTGCTTGCAATATACCAAGTTTAACCTAAGACAATCAGCCTGCAAAAAGGAACAATAAACTCTCATCCTTACTTTTCATCACCCAAATTGGCCAAAACAGATCAGGTTGGTGGAACCATTTGTTCCTGCCTGGTTTCCACAGAACGTGTGTATTCAGCAAAGACTTCGTAGAATTCCATCTTTCTTTGTAACCCATTTCTCCTTTCTCCCATTTCTTCACCCCCAGATGCCTGAAGCAGTCTCCTGGCTTATATTCTTGTTCCCTTCTCTTGCTCTCCCCTCAGCCTCTATTATCTAACTTATTTAGACTTTAGGGAAATTGAGCCACATTTTCACCATGTATTGATCTCACTGCAGATTGAAAATAGTCATTAACAGGCTGCCCTATGTAAACAGGAGACAAAGTGTGACCTAAACATTTGAGACATTGGTTTTCGGTAAGTGAAAAATCTTTACTTCATGAGGTTGTGTATTTAAGCAGACATTGGGTGATAGGTTGAGGAAGCTTTATACCATACTTCGGGGAAAAGATCACTGTAACTCTATCACTAGACCACCTGGGAAATTAGACTCATCCGTACCAGAGACCAGAGATCTAAAACTCAGATTCCAGAAGATTGGGGACCACTCTCTGTGCACCTATCAGCATGCGTATATACACAATCACTTCCAGAAAGAAGAGGGATTGGGCAGCTGGCTGGATTTACTGAGACATCTTGAACTGTTTTTTAAATGTTTGGAGTTAGGCAAATAAATGCATTGTGCCTCAAAGCATCTTTTTCCCTTCATTTAAAACCCATGTGTATTGGAAAGGAAATTGAATTCTTCTGTTCCTGATTCACTCACATTTAACCCATCAAAATCCAGCTTGATGGGAACCATTGGATGCCTGTAAGCCTTCTGAACCTTGTGTAATAAACCACTTGGAGCTGTCTTTTCTTTGAATCTCGGAAACCACAATGAGGAACTATTTTCAGTGGCTTTAGTCAGGGGAGCAAGATTGGAGTTTGATTTTGACCTCAGATTTCACCACAGCCAACAAATTCTAACTCCGTCCAGACACATTGCCACGCCTTGTATTTAGTTCTTGCCAACAGCCTAAGGCCCAGGAACCACTGTTTTGTGAAAAGTCAACAAATATGGACTGAGCTCCAATTCCAAATGTGTGGTGGGCACTGTGTGGCTCTCTAGAACTGGGTCTCAACATCCTCACCAGTGGAGTCACCTCCCTTCCCTGATCTTTGAGTGGCTCTTCTTCTCTATGCAACAGTCTAAGTGTGTAGGAGATACCTCATACTGTTCATTCATAAAGGGTCAGTGGAGAAGGATGGAAAGAGAAAAACATCAGGAAATAGAATCCTGTAAAGGCAAAGAGAGCATAACTTATATACTGATGGCATGGATTATGGGAACATTTGTAGAATATGACTGCAGTTTACAAAATCTATACGCTCCCACCCACAAATGTGTCTTTAAACTACTTCAAACCTAATGTGGAAATTGAGATCATGTTTGGCCAATTCAATTACCTATATCAGGAGAAGATGAAAGAAGAGTCATAACTAATATGAAAACAATTATTATCCAGATTTGGCTTTTGATTTTTCTCTAAGAATCAAAGACAAATTCAAACATTTAATCCCTCTCTGCCTGGGCCTGAATCTCACATGTGGGAGACAGAGGCAGAGAAAAATTTATTTTTAGCCCACCTGCCCTAGTTTCTTGCCCAGTTGGATAAATGGTAGGAAATGAAGCCAGGTGGTCCTCATCTAATCACAGATAACCTGTTCACAGGTAATAATCAGGAGCTAGCTGTTCTCCCTGCAGAGCAAGCAAGGCTTAGAGTTTCCTGACTCGTGCCTACCACATTCCCAACCTCATGTTTCATTAAGATCAGGGTGCTCATAAACATCATTCCTGGAGCTCACATTTCCCCATGGCCTTTCAAGGCACACTGTGCCTTTCCTCCTGAGTCCCACAACAACATACAGAGGAGAGAAGAAGAGAAAAGGAGTATAAGGATATTTTTCCACTTTTCCGTTGAGACCACAGTGTTATGTCCATTCATTTCATCCAGGACATGACTCTGAGCTACCTAGCTATTAAACATTCACTGATTTTGAGACTCATGAAGGTACAATTTCCAGCAGAACAGTGGCTTTTATTGTTTCTCTCTGGTCTCCGAGTAACTTAGGCCATCTAAAGAGAATGGCTGGAGATTTCTTTTGTCAATTCAGCACAAAAATGGAAAAAAAATATTCATTTGAAATCCAGAAAGAAAAAGAAAAATGCAAGGAGATTCCTGACTTGGAAGAGACTGCCTATCTGACCAAAATTAAAATAGGATGAAGTACAGTCAATAACATGAATTCCCAACACATGGTCACTAGCATGAGTTGTTCATCCTGAATTGCCTACAGCCAGAGCAGCTGTGATAGGAGGGATACTTAAGGCTTTGAAATCAGGTTTACTTGGGTTCAAATCCCAGCTCTGCCTTTTGCTGCCTCTATTTCCTCATCTATATGAGCAAGAAGGTTTATTATCCACAAAATAGGGAAAATAATTCCTCTTCATAGGGTTGTCATGAAGATTGAATGGATTCTGGATTTAAAGTACCTAGTGTAGAGTTGGCACAGAGTGGAAAGTCATACATGATAGCTATGAAATATCTAGCTCACAAACTTTGCTGTTTTTCCTGGAATTTTCACTGGTTGCTTTTTTGAGTTAAAGATTGAAAGTGACTATTGAAAGTCAAATATGTTGCCTAGAAGAAATAACAGTAATATCTTGCAGCGATTATCATCTTGGTATATATTAGTGCATAGCCTCACTTTCTGATATGAGAGGGATGGGAGGTAGGTTGATTTTAATACCTCAAAGGAAAAGAAAAAAAGTTTAGAACATAATATGCTGAGAGTGCAAATTCAAGTGGGCACTAATTGTTGAGACTCCAGGAAGTCGGGATGCCATGTGAGAATGGGGAACCAAAGGAGAGGAAAATGGCAGAAGAAATGACTCAAATCAGGCACTCAACATTATCTTCAAGGCCTCTCTCTCATTGCTCAAATGGGCTTCAAATCCCTCTCATATTTCAGAGATATTTATGGGCAATGGATCTTCAATTCCCTCTCTCATCGTCTTACATTCATACTTCTAAATATCCTCTCTATTACCAGTTTCTTCTCTAAGAAGTTCTCTGTGTTTCTGCTGTCCTTTTAAGAAATCAATTTGATTATATTTCTCCTGTCACAAATCTTTCCTGGACTCTTTGCCACCTGCAGAATAAACTACAGACTCTTCAATAAGGCACCCAGAGCCTTCCCGAACTGACTGCAGCTCATTGTCTAGCTCTTCATTGACCTTCTTACACCCTGCATACACTTCTCCATTTCCTAAATATTTCCTGCTTTTTTATGCCTTTGTGCATTTGTAGATGCCTCTGAGCATAAAAGCTCCGAAGTTGCTTATTTATCTGATGAAATATTCATCCTTCAAGGCTGAAAGAATTCCTTTACTCATTCAACAAATCATTATTGAGAGTACAATATACACTAAGGACTGTGTTGAGGGTATAGTTGTTAACGAAACAACCTGGTCTCTACTCCCACAGCACCCAATGTCTAATGGAGAGATGAATGTTAACTTCATAATCTCGTAAATAACTTCATAATCACAATTGTGAATAAGTGCCATGAAGGAAGATTATAGAGTATCAGGTCCTCTCTGAAGCCCACTGAGATTCCCCAGGCAAAGGTTACTTATTCTCCTCTGAGTTCCCACAGTACTATATTTAGTTGGTTTTATCATGTCTGCCCTAATAAAAATTTTAAGCAGAAACTGGGTCATGTTTTAATCTTCAATGTCAGGCAACATTTTTTACCTGAAACAGATGCACGGTGTGTGTATGGGAGATGGCTAAGTGAATAAACAAATAAAATAAACAGTTTTAGGTAAAAGACTGACTCTTTGAAATTACCCTAAAAATAATGAGAGCAATAGTCCTAAGAGTTTTCACTGATCCCAAAAGTTTCTTTACTAGTATACAAATCTTTCAAGTTTTCTAATCAAATATATCTCACAATAGAAATTGTGCTAATGGATTCAGTATTTCATTGACTAATTAACTTATGACATTCTCCTATGAAAAACCCTCTCATGGTTTTCATTTTCATCTGGAATAAATTCTGGACATCCATGAATCTGAACAAGGCTGTTGCAAGTATTTGTGGGTCACTTGTCTACCGATCGTTACCACCATAGCCCTGGGCCACACCACACATGCTTTATTGACTAATTCTTTATACCTCTCTTATTTGTCCATCTTTAACATTTTTCCCTTTGTGTGTTTGGATTAATTTTTCATGTGAACCATTGAAATGAATGTTGTAGACATCATGACACTTTGTCTCTAAACATTTCATTATGTTATCTACTAAGAACAAGGACATTTTCCTACATATCCACATCATTACCACTCTCAATAAATTTACCTTTGATGCTATAATATTATCTAATATACAGTAAATATTCACATTTTCTCCCCTATTGCAATAATGTATTCCATAGCTGTTTTTTAAAATCAAAAATCAAATCTAATGTCATAGATTATAGTTATTTGTCATGTCCCTTTACTCTTCATTAATAATGCCTTCACTTTTTTTTCTTTGCCTCTTGTAAGAGCGAGATTTTTGCAATACCTAGGCTGGTTTTTATGTGACCAGCCCCACGAATTCAGATTTTTCTGATTGTTTTCTTATATTTGCTTATTTCTTAATCGACAAATAAATATTATATATATTTATCATGTACATGTTTTTGAAATATGGATATATTGTAGAATGTCTAGATTGAACTAATTAACATATGAATAACCTTCCATATTTATCATTTTTGTGGTAAGAACTCTTAAAATTTCTATTTGCAATTTTCAGGAATACAATACATTGCTCTTAACTGTAGTCACCATGTTGTACAATAGATCTCTTGAACGTATTCCTCCTTCTATCTGACTGAAATTTTGTATCCTTTGACCAACATCTCCCCAACCCCTCACCCTGTCCCCAGCCCCTGGTAACCACCATTCTACTTTCTACTCCTATTAGTTCAACTTTTTTAGATTCTACATATAAATGAGATCGTGCAGTATTTTGTATTGCTGTGCCTGACTTATTTCACCTAACACAATGTCCTCCAGGTTCATCCATGTTGTCTTAAATGACAGAATTTCCTTCTTTTTTAAGACTGAATAGTATTCAATTGTGTATATATGCCACATTTTCTTTATCCATCTGTTATTTTACTTCTATAAATCATGGTTTGATAAATAATCATATGCATATATTTTTTGTTTGCTTTCTTTGTTTTTGCTTTTTTGTTTGTTTTGACAGTTAGCTTTAGGATAAAGCTATGGGAGTCAGACTTCTGGGTCAGAGAGGGGAAATGCTGCGTGTATAATTATTTTAGATATTGCCATACTTCCCTCCAAATGGATTACACATTTAAACTTCCAAAAGCAATGTATGTACCTGTGCTAGGGGTTGAACAGTGTCCCCTCAAAATTTATATGTTGAACCCCTAAACCCCAGTGCCTCAGAATGTGACTGTATTTGGAGATTAGGCCTTTAAAGAAGTGGTTAAGTTGATCTCGGACTTCTAGCCTCCAGAACTGTGAGAAAACACGTTTCTGTTGTTTAACCCACCCAGTCTGAGGTATTTTATTATAGCAGCCTAAGCTGACTAATACAGCCACAGATTCATGAACAGCTTGTATTGTTAAACTAGTGATTTTTTTTTCCAATTTTGTGATAAAAGTATAGTTTTATTCTGCATAACTATTATTATGAGTGTAGCTTCACATCTTTTCATGTGTTTAAGTGTCATTTTCCTATATTTTTGTGGTAATTCATGATTTTTGGTCTTTTCCTCAATTTAAAAAATGCTTTATATGAATATTTGATCACATTTAGAAAATCTTTCCTACATTCAAGTTACAAAAATGTTCACCCATGTTTTCTTCTAGTACTTGTGTGGTTTGTTTATTTTATTGAGATTTCTCATTCTTTTAGAGTTTATTATGGTGTATTGTATAAGGTGTGGGTCCAGTTTTATTTTTCCAAATGGCTATCCAACTGTCCCAGCACCAGTTTTTTAGAAGTCCCTATTTTCCCCAGTGATTTGAAATGCCACTCATTTCCAATAATAAATTTTCATGCACACTTGAATTTATTTCTGAACTCTCTATTCTTTTCCTCTGGTCTCTCTATTCATATGCCAGTACACACTATGTTAACCACCAAGTAGCTGTGGTGGGTTTTAATATCTGGTAAGATCATTCTCCCTTCATTGCTTCCCTCTGTCCCCTGCCCAGGGTTTCCCAGCTATTCTTGTATGTTTATTTGTCTACATGGTTTTAAAATCAACTTGTTTAGCTCCAGAAAGCAAAACAAAAATCTTGTTGACATTTTTCTTGCAAGTGAGTTAAATTCATATGTTAACTTGAGAAGAATTGACATCTGTATGATTTTGAGTAATTTCTCTCCAAGAACAACAGATGCCTTTTTACTTGCTCAAGTCTACTTTAATGTCTTTCAGAAGAATTTTGAAATTTTACTCATTTAGATTTTGCATTTTTTAAAAAATATTTCACTTCCTTTGTTGCCATTATAAATAGGTATTTCCTCTTCTGTTATATCTTGTAATTGGTTAGTTTTTGTACACATGAAGGCTATTATTTTTGTAAGCTAATTTATATTGTGATGCATTACTGAGTTCCTTATCTAATTTCAATTAGTTTAATCACTAGTTCTCATGAGTTTTCAAGCTTTGTTTAATTTGCTAAATTATTTAATTTGCTTAATTCATCAGCAAATTCTTACACCTTTATCTAATTGTATTGATTAACAACTACAATACAATGTTATATAGTAATGAAGATAGCAACCTTATCTTATTTCTGGCCTTAGAAAAAATTCCTCCTATACTTCTCAATTAAGATGCTAAGTTTAGGGCCGGGTGTGGTGGCTCACGCCTATAATCCTAGCTCTCTGGGAGGCTGAGGCAGGAGGATGGCTCAAGGTTAGGAGTTTGAAACCAGCCTGAGCTAGAGCAAGACCCTGTCTCTACTAAAAATAGAAAGAAAATAATTGGCCAACTAAAAATATATAGAAAAATTAGCCGGGCATGGTGGTGCCTGCCTGTAGTCCCAGCTACTCAGGAGGCTGAGGCAGAAGGATCGCTTGAGCTCAGGAGTTTGAGGTTGCTGTGAGCTAGGCTGAAGTCATGGCACTCTAGCCCAGGCAACAGAGTGAGACTCTGTTTCAAAAAAAAAAAAAATGCTAAGTTTAGGACAGTGTATGAATATATGTATAAATCACACATATACATGTACATGCATGAAATTGTGTAAGGAAATCATCATTTTCTATTTTATTGAGTGCATTTTTCAAGAATGGATGATGAATATTACTGAAGGTCTTTTCAGCACCAATGAAGATAATTATACAATTTTTCTTATCAAATCTACTAATAAAGCGAATCATATTAATGAATTTCTTCATATTGAAAGTCCTTGCATCCCTGGAATTTGGTATTGATGTTTTATTTATTAATGCAATATTTTACTTTGCCAGTGCTTTATTTAATTTTAGCATCTACATTTGTAAAATAATTTGGCTTTTAACTTCCTACAATAATAATGCTAATTGTTATCATAATTTTTACTAGCCTTTATTAGGTTTAGAAATCAATGTTATACTCACGTCTTAGAAACAATATGAAAGTTCTCCTTTATTTTCTATATCCTGGAGCAATTTATAGAACATTAAGATTATCTGATCTTCCAAGATTTGTAGAATTCTCCTGTGAAACCATCTGGGTCTGGTGTTTCTATGTGGAATAATTTGTTGATAATTTTCTACATCTTTTTTTCACTCTAGGGAATGATCTGCTTAAGCTTCCTATATCAAATGGGGTCTGTTCTAGCAAATTAAGTTTTCAATTAGAATATTATCAATTGCATAGTTTTCAAATGTATTTGCTTAGAGATTTGCAACACAGTCCACTTAGGATTTATTTTCCTTTTTCCAATGGTTATTTCCCTCTAGTCTTTTCTTATCTCAGATATTTGCACTTTGCCTTTTCTCCTTGATTAGGTTGGCTATTGGTATTTTGCTTTTCCTTTTATTCCTAAAGAACTAACATTTTGATTCATTAATTAGTTCTACTCTTTTTACTATTTCCTATCATCTCAATTTCTTCTTTTATATTTATTACTGCCTTCCCTGTGCTTTCATTTTAGTTACTTTGTAATTTTCCTAGATTTTTAAGCTAGAAATTAAATGTGTTTATTTTAATTATTGTATTATTGACTTAAATATTAAAACCATAGATTTTCCTCAGATCACTACTTTAATTGTATCTCATAAATTCTGATGTGCATAATTTTCATTTTATTACTGTTTTTAGAAAATATTCAATTTTAATTTGTATAGCCCCTTCACCCAATAGTTGTTTAATAGAGAAATGCTGTTGTTAATTTCCAGGTAGAAAAACCTCTTTAATTTCTACTTCATGGCACTTACTGAAGACTTTCCTTGTGACTACAATGGAGTGAATGCTTATGTCCCCCTAAAATTAGTATGTTGAAATCCTAACGGTATTAGGAGGTAGGGTTTTTAGGAAGACATTATGTCATGAGGGCTTTGCCCTCATGAATGGGATTAATCTCTTTATAAAAGAGACTCCAGAGAGCTATCCAGTCTCTGCCACCATGTGAAGACACAGAAAGAAGGTGCCATCTATGACCAAGAAGTAGATTCTCACCAGACACAACACCTTGATCTTGAACTTCTCAGCCTCCAGAACATGAGAAATAAATTTCTATTGTTTATAAGCCACCCTATATTTTATTATAGCAGCCCAAATGGACTAAGACAGTAAACCAACATGTGGTCAATTTTTCTGAACATTCTCTTTGTGCTTAAGAAGAGGGTATATTTTCTATACTATTGAGTCGAGATTTGATATATGTCCATAATATCTACTTTATTCATTAGGTTGATTAAACTTTTATGTTCTTCTTTATCATTTCCATTTGTCTGGAATACTTCTGTTAATCTCTTTATTCTCAGCCTTTCTGAACCACTTTATTATAGGTGTGTCTCTTGTGTACCTTATAGAAATTGAGTTTTGTTGGGTGAGTCAATTTGAAAATATTTTAATGGGGGATTATGCAATTTATTAATAAACTTAATAAACTCTAATAATATGATAAATATAATCTATTAATACAACTGATGTCCTTGGTCTCAACTCACATTTTGTGTAAAATTGTGTGTATTATATTTCTTTCTCAATATGATTTGTTTCCTGTGCTCCATTTTATATTTCTTTTGATATTTAGAAAGATTAGTATTTTTGCTCTAGTGTTTACCTTTTTACCAATACCTATTGCAATGCCCTTAGTCTATTCACCCTGCTACCTATTGTTTTGTTTGCTTTAAATGATGTCCTTCATTCCCACCTATTATCTATGCAACAATGTATTGTTTCAGTTTAGTCAGGACATTTAACAGTTGTACTATTTTCCCAGTCTTGTCTCCATCCTTGTTTTAATTACAGATTTACATTGAAATGTATTCAATTCTCACTCTCAGTCCATTCACCAAAGTCTCCCAGGTCCTTGTCCTATCTTGGTTGAGTGATGTTCACCCTCTAGTTGGTCCCTCAGAGAGGAATAGTGAGTACGGTGTTCTCTGTGGTCTTGCACATAGAAAACTGCTTCTCATAGCTTGATACGTGAAGCTTAGCCTATCTAGATAAAGCATATTTCACATTTCCTTTATTTCTTGAAAACATAACTGCATTGGTCTCTTATTTTATATGAGAAGTCTCATTTTCTTTCCTATGTGATTTGGTCTTTTTGCCTGGAGACCTAGAGAATTTTTTCTCTTTTCTTTTCAAATCTAGTATTTTCATAGTATATGCCTTGAACTTCACTGTTCCAGGTTAATTTTCCCAGATACACTGTGGGTCCTTTAAAGATGCAGATTCAAGTCTTCTTTAAATTTCTTATCCTATGGCTTTAAACACTAGTGATTTTCCATTGTAATGTTTTTCTTTTTCAGGCTCTTTTGAGGCTTTCTTCTATCAATTATTTTCTCTCTGATCTCTTTTGCTTCATTCCATATTTTATCTTCATTCTCTTGGCTTTTTAAATTATTTTCCTCAGTGGCTCATATTTTCAATCAAATATGTTGTCCCACAAGTACATTGTAATTTAGCCTCTATTTTTAATTAAAGTAATTTTATCTTTTCCTTCTATTTCTTTACCAAGTTCACTCAATTCTTATTTCACATTTTTCCTGGGGTTATTTTTGGTCTATTTCTGTTCTAAACCCTAGAACTTCTGATTTTAGGTTTTTTGTTTCAGACTTTCAATGCTTATTTTAGGATATTTGATTCAGTTTGGGTGTTATGGTAAAGTTTTCTTCTGCTTCGTATTTGATTCTGTTAAGATAATTTTCATCTGCCGAAATGTTTTGATTCTCGTATTTTGTTTCCTTAGTTAGTGGCTTTGTATGAATGTCGTCTGCCATTTTCTGTTCTTTTTAAAATGTTTAAATATACAGTTGTACATAGGCACAATGACGGCGTTTGGGTGACTGACAATGTTTCCTGGTTCAAGAGCACCCTCTTCTGTTGGCATGGGAAACTGTAGTTTCTCGCAGTGACGGCACCTTTTGTGGGGGAGGGGTTGGTGTGTCTTCTGCTTTTTGCGGTTCCCTTTGTCTGGTGGGATGCTCTTACTCCCTCTTCCCCTTCACTAACTAGCCTCCTGTCCTCGCGCACTGCAGCCAAGTGGCCTCCTCTCCTCTGGAACTGGTGGCCCTTTTCATGCTAGCTCAGCCAGGTGCATAGCCAAGCCCTTCCCTTCGATTGGCTGGATCCAGGGTGCTCAAGCTACCTGGTCGCAGAGTTGTGCAAGTTATTTTTCTTCTTTTCCATACAGTTTTCTACTTGATTCCTTGCTCCAGCATTGACCCTATTGGACCTGGGAGTTTACTCTCCTACCTATATGTACTTTGAAATGTGGAATATTCTTTCTCTCTTAATTAGATTGTGTGTGGGGTAGGGTGAAGAGAAAGAAAGAGAGAACATGAATCTGGAAGTCTTTTTTTGCCTCAGGAAATTTTTAAAATTGTTTTGAACGTAAGAAAACTAAATTTTAGGCTTACCAATGAAGGCTTGTTAGAGTCAGGTCCCCTGGTTCCCAGGCCAGTTCCACCACTAATGTCCCATGTGGCCTTGGACAAAGTAATTTTCTCTGCATGCCAATTTTCTCTCTTAGAGGAAGAATGTCTGTAAGTGCCTTTCCATTAATACTCAGTAAGCTTCAGACCATTCCTCTTGCCATTCTTGGCTCCCCTTATATGCACACAAATGAAATTAACTTGCATCTTATAACTTAGGCCTCAGCACCATGAGGAAAACAAACCCTGTGTTAACTGAGTCATGGAAAAATGTAAATAGATGTAATATAAACTTGATTCCCAGGCTGATTTAAAGAGAACTGAGGCCTTGTAAGGGATGGGCTTAGTAGGAAGCTGCCACGTGTCTATGTTAGGTTTCTGTACAAGGTCAGAATGTTCCCTCTGAAACGCACAGTCCTCACCAAGTCCAGGGAGAAGCCAACTTCCCTGACCTCCTTCCCTCCTCTCTGTGCTCCTCTGGGCGCATGGCCCTGCTTCTAGACCACCTCCCACTCCACAAAATACCTCCATTTCTAGAGGAGACCATAATTTTAAATAAGCTGAAATGGGAAGGAACAGGGGAATCGCAAGGCTAAATGTGAAAATATACAAGGTCACCATAACCACTCTTGCTCAATAATGTGAATTTATGTAGTGTTCTCAGTTTTCATGTGGCTAAAATAATGATACATACTCCCCACTCACAGTGGCTGGAGAGGCAGTATCACAGATGATTCATCCAGAAAGGCCCTCCAGAGGTCAGCCTGGCAGTGCCCTTGCCTTGCTTGGAAATGGTTCTTGCCCATTATAAACAGATGCAAGTATTGAGTGGGCAGGGAGAGTTTCCTATTCTTAAAGCTGTCAAGGTCAGGAGATGAATCTGCCCCCTCAGTCACCTGCTCACGAGTTCCCACCACTTTGACATTCAGGAAGCCAAACAGAGATAGACTTCCTTTATCAGCATCCAATCTTCAGCACTATTCATTTCAAAACTGTATCCACCTGTCAGTTGTAGGCTCACTATCTCTCTGCATCTGCATCCGGAATACTAGCTGCAGTGGTGACAACAATAGCAGATCAGCATAAAACCAACAACACACACATACAAACACATGCACTTAGGTAGAATCTCAGAGGAAAGAGGAAGATATGTTGAACTGGAAGATATACTCAAGAAAAGACTGGGAAACCAGAGGCAGGAAAGCATAGATTTGCATAGCTCCCTAAGCCTTCCAAAATATTGCAGAGTTTTCCCATTGACTTTCATTGTCTCCAATCCAGCTCCACCCCAAAGGTCAAGGAGGCTCTTTCCAATGCTGTCCAGTTCTCTCTGGCCACTCTCTTTGCATGGGAAAACAGAACAACATTAAAACACAAATCTGACTCTTGATTCTCCTGCTTAAAATCCTACACTGGCTCCCTACTTTTAAGCCCAGCTAAGCTTAAGACTTGTAGATAAATGGCTCCTTTACCAAGTGGAATATGTCAAGTGTGATAAAAAAAAAAAAATTAGGGGAGGAACTCAGTGAAAGGGGAAATGTCTACCAGCTAGAGAGATCCAGGACACATCCACTGAGAAAGTGGTATTATACAGAGCCCCGAAGGGGGCATAGCAATATAAAGAACTTTGGGGACAATATTGTAAGAAACAGTGAGTAAGTCGGGCTGTAGTGAAACTTGCATATAGGGAGGCAGCATAAGATATTATCATTGGAGAAGTAGGCTGGGGCTGTGTCAGGGGCATCAGGAATGTCAAACTTCTTGCAATGACAAACCACTTGTTGGCCTCAGTTCTCTGATGCCTCTAGGTTTGGGATCCAGAGTAGTCATCATATACCACAAGCCTGGTAACATTTGATGTATTGAGATTTATAGCTTTTAGAAGTGCTTGTTTTGAATTAGAAGAAGATAAAAATAACAACAACAAAAAATACTCCACCTTTGCAAGTGGTATGCTTAAAGTGTCTCATGTAGCCTTGGAGTAAATTACACTGGTAGCTTCACGTGGTCCAAGTTGTTTTCCTGCCCTAAAGAAATACTGACTGGCTCAGGTGAAAACAGGCATGGTAATTTCCACATGGGATTAGAATAGCAGGAATGGCCCTATGGAAAGAGGAATTATACAGGCATTGTACAACATCATAGCCAGTCTGCAAATGGTCAGCTGGAAAAAGCACTTAAGTCCATTTACAACCTTGGAGCTAGCTCGAACTCAGGTAAGAGACCTGGTACAACATAATCATCAACTTAAGTGCCAGGCAGAAAATAGCTGAAATGAGACTCAAATCCAAGTCAAACTGTGCAAACTTGGACAATCAGAACTCCTTCAAGCCTCTATGTCCTTGTCTATAAACTGGAGACACAAAGAGTAGCTACCTCTTAGGGTGACTTTGAAGAGTAAATGTGATAATATACACAGAGCTTTTAGCACCATCTATAGCACATAAACAGGGCTCTATAAATATTCAGTGACTATTGTTGAGTGAGTAAATCAATAAATAGAATTTGAAAAATGTTAATAATTCAATGATGAATTGTTGAATTATTAGTAATGAATAATTCAATAAATGTAATTAAAGGAAAAGGAGAACACACAGATGATACTATTCTGCATGACTCATTATCACCATCAAGGGTAAAGATAGCTGTTCAGAGAGGGAAAAAAAGTGAGAACTGCAAATGCAATTAGACATCCTCAGCAGACACAGTTTGGTGGAAATGGAGAGAGTGGCAGGATTCTCTGAAGTGGCTTGGGATTAGGAGGAAAGACTCTGACACTAATTGATTTGTAGTTTTAGGCAAGTCATGACACATCTCTAATATTCAGATTTTTAAACTTTAGAATGGCCAAATGGAACTGACTGGCTCCAAATTATTTTGGCTCTGACTTTCTCTGAGCTTTTGAGATGGAAGCAAGCAATGTCTAAAGACCCTTGAAACCCAGTGGTTCTCAAGAAGAAATTTACCTATAGTCCTGAGGTTTGGGAGGGAGACTGAACTAAAGAACCCAGATGGACATCCTTTCCAGACAGCTACTCATTGTTTCTAGAAGGATAAAGGTCACGTTTGCTTCAAGAAAGTCCAATACAGCAAAGATCTTCCATGGAGAGTAGAGACAAGCCCTGATGGGGACCTCCAAACTGCAACAGCTTCACCCCTTCTCATCATTCCTCGAGTCAGACCACAGACAAGCAAAGACCTTGAAAATGCCTCTCTCTTCCTCTTCACCTCCGATAGTTGCCCAAAAAGCATTTTAATGCTTTTTTACAGACTTAGAAAATACAATCCTGCTCTTCTTCCCTGGGCTGAGGGAAGTCTCCCGTTTTGGAGCTCTTATCTTCAAAACTTTGCCAGGGATGGGCATTTGTGATTCACAATAGAGCTCAATGGGATTTAGACTCATAAATCAAGAGACTGTCTAAGACTAAATTGCAGAGAGCCTTAGGCTAGACGCAGGAGCTCTGTGTTTAAACAATCTGGCCTAACCCCCTCTAGCAGGCTCTCCTGCCCCAGGGAATGGCAGGCAGGACTGCTTGTGTACAAGTCCTAACACTGTCCATGATTTCAATCTGCTTCTAGTGGAACTTTGGGAGACCATCCTCTCAAACTAGAGCCGTTTCAATAAAATTTCTCCTCCACCACCCAAAGACAAACAAGGGCAAGCTCTGACATTTGAGGAAATGTTCTTAAATATATCAAAAATCACTGAAGGAAATTCCCCAAGTCCCCTGTGTCCCTCCAGGGCCTGCCATACCTGCTGGGGGATCTTTCTGGCACCAGCTAGATGGATCCACAGCACTTTGACTTATAATCCCTCCCTCAACACAGGGCAGCAGTCCCTGGAGCCTGCATTTTCCAGGCCTAAAGCTGACAAGAGTAATTGAGCTGTATCAAGTCCAGCTTACATATGGGAGCACATGAGGTGAGCCCAGCCCTTGGCCTCTGCAAGGAGGAGTTTAGAAAGTTTTCTCACAGGACCACTCAGGGCTCCCTGACATCAATGCTCTTCTTAATGGTTTTTTTTTTAATTTTCTTTTTAATTGGCACATAATTGCACATATTTATGAAGTACAGTGTGATATTCCAATACATGAATATGTTGTGTAATGATCGAGTCATGATAATTAGCATATTCATTAGCGCAAACATTTATCAAAGTTTCAGGTTACAAAATCAACATAGAAAAACCAGTAGCATTTCTATACACCAATAGCAAATGATCTGAAAAAGAAATCAAGAAAACAATCTTATTTACAATAACTACCAAAAGAACAAAATATCTAGGAATAAATTTAACCAAGGAAGGAAAAGATCTCTACAATGAACACTAAAACATTGATGAAAGAAATTTAAAAGGACACAGATAAATGGAAAGACAGCCCATGTTCATGAATTGGAAGAATTAATATTATTAAAATGTCTGTACTATCAAAAGCACTCTCCAGATTCAATGCAATCCCTATCAAAATACCAATGATATTCCTCACAAAAATAAAAAAGGCAATCCTAAAATTCATATGGAACCACAAAAGACCCTGAATAGCCAAAGCAATCTTTAGCAAAGAGAACATAGCTGGAGGCATAACACTATTTCAAAATCTGCTAAAGAGTTACAGTAACCAAAACAGCATTGTACTGGCATAAAAATAGACACATAGATAAATGGAATGGAATAGAAAATCCAGAAATATATTCACATATTTACAGCAAACTGATTTTCAACAAAGGCATGAAGAACACACATTGGAGAAAGAACAGTCTCTTCAATATATGGTACTGGAAAAACTGGGTATTCACATGAGAAATTCACTGGGTATTCACAGAAGAATGAAACTAGATCCCTATCTCTCACAATATACAAAAGTCAACTCAAAATGGATTAAAGACTTAAATGATACTCTTTTTAAAACTGCTCAGCAGATGCTGGCCACTCTGAATAGTCAGGTGGCTTCTCAGATCCTGGGCTCAAGGGTTTATGTCTCATCTATACTTCCTAGAAAGTGACAGGAGCTAATGTTAAATAGGTAACTAGTGGGGAAAGAGATGTCAAGGGCAGTGTGGCCTCAGTCTCCTATCCTGGCCTCAAGGGGTGCCCAACTCTAGAGCACCATTGCAGAAAAGGATGCTTTTGGGGTTTGGTTTCTTTTTAGCATCCAGCCTTTCTGAAGTGATTGGTGCAGCCTTCTCTGGAAGAGCAACTCTTTCTGGCAAGGCTTTTGAGGAATTCTCTGTTCCCATGGTGGCCCTTATGCCTCATTTCCTCCCAGCTCCACAGTGACTTAACAATCAATCTCCCCTTGAATTGAAAACTGTTGTCATCTCTGAACTGAGAAGGAATCTAGGTTTACGGAGCTTGGTCTGCTGAAAAAGAATGAGAATGAAATGGCAGCCTTCAAGGGCTGAATTCACAGCTGTCATGAAATCCAAAGACCAAACAGTCTACATGGCATTTGGGTGTACAACCAAGGAGGGAAAGTTAAAGATAGAGGATTTGGAATCGATGCAGTGAATACAGTTATCAAGCAAGAAAAAGGACCAGACATTTTAGACACATGGCTATTTGCTCTCCTCAAGAAGTCTATGAAATAAGGATTAGAACGTATCAGGAAACAGGTTGAAATGGATTCTGAAGTGTGCCCAAGGTCACAGCCAATGAGACAGGTCAGAGACAGTATCTAACTCCAGGACAGCATGTCCCAAAGCCCATACTATTCTTGTGACACTAATATGACTGCCTCCCAGGAAAACCAAAGAGAGGAGATGAATTCTGAGGCCCCTGCAGCATTCAGAGGGTACATGGTGTATAATGCAAGGGGAAGTTCTAGATTAGATGAAAGATGGATCAGAGGTTCTCAACCAGGATGATTTTGTACCCCCCCCCCCACCAGGGGACATATGGCAACATCTGGTAGCATGTTTCATTGTCATGAATTGGGGAGTGATGCTGATATCTAGTGGGTAGAGTCAGGGATGTTGCTAAACATCATCACAATGCACAGGACAGCCCCTCACAATAAAGAATCATCTGGTCCAAAATGTCAACAGTACTGAGATTGAGAAATCCTGGGTGAAATGATCTTAAGATCTCTTCAAACTCCAGAACTAAATTAGAAGCCTTCATTTTTCCTTCTAGCTGCATAGATGGGATTCAGTTCAGTTGTCCAGTGTTTCTCAAGGGAGGTCTAGGAAGGGGACAAAAATGTCAAACATGTCACTGGGAACCTTTTAAAATCTTTAGTCTCTGGCATGCCAAAGGTACCAAAAAATGACATAAATTTTTCTGTACTTCCTAAAGACTTGACATTAAGTGCTCTCAAGATGAATCTGCTACCCTGAGAAACTTAGCTGTCTGGAGATTCACAGGGGCTGGGTGGGCAGAGAGGGGATTCTAGCAAACTCAAGAGAAGAGGGTGAAAATTGGTGAAATCTGTCAATTCGGTGAAAATTATTTCAATGACTGTTCAATTGGTATAAAACTCATTCCCTGAAAAGTCAATTTGGTGAAAGCTAATTCCCAGGAAGCTAGTTCTTAGGAAGATCAACTTTCCAAATGACCAATTCACTAAATTTACTAAATTTATATGTTGTAATGTGTTAATAAAAATATTTATTCAATATAATATAAAAATATTTATCCACTTGATTTTTTGCATGTAATGAAAATATCTTTGGCATATTCTAGTTTCTAATTGGAAATTTTCTTCTAACTAATTCTGATTTCTTTTGGATGCTTTTGAATCTAGAATTGAATTTTAAATTATATTTTGAATTAATGTCATCTACAATGCTGCCTTATTTTGAGTGCTTTTTAAAGTTAATTTATTTTAGTTCTAATTTAAAGTTAATTGAAAATTTGCTTTGCAGAAAGATTCAAGAGAAAAGGGTACAACCAAAGCAGGGAAGAGTTTGAGGATGCCCAGTAGAAATTTCCCACAGTATTCATGGTCCACTATAGTCAAGGAGGAATAAAGTTGGAAACAGTAGGAGCAACCAATCAAAATTTAAAATGTGGCTACTAATGGCTGGAAATAATAAACCAAGGTAGCTTTACTATATGAGAAATTGGTAACAGAATGCTAAAGATGCAAGGAGATTAGCCAAAAAAAAAAAAAAAAACACCCAAAATTGACATTTAAAAAAGGATTTATTGTTGCTTAGCTGATTTACCAAAAAAGAATAATTTCTCCTTTGTTGCAAAATATGGATTATTTCTGATAATGTCTACAAAGTCAGTAAATCCCAATAGCTTCTCATCAAATGCTATGTATCAACATTTTGCAGGTAATGATTTTTTTCTTCTTAGCCACTTCTGTTTTCTATTGTGTCTAAAAGCCATTTTCCACTTTTTTAAACATTAAGCCCTTTTTAGTAGTGTTTGCCAATTCGTCGAACAGCATATCTGCCTTAATTATGTATCCCTGGCAATTCAACATTTAAATTTAATTTTATATTTATATGCAAAAGCATTGGAAATATGTCAGAATTTTAAATTAAATTTAAATTTAAAGTAATTATTCAATATAAAGAAAATCAAAAGTTTACATTTAAATCTGAAAGCAAAGTAAATCAATTTTAAATTAGATTAAATTAAAATTTATATTCCAAAGCATACAAAGGAAATCAGAAGTAGCCATCAGCTTAAATAGTTCCTCATTCATAGTAACATGAACTGAAAAATTACCATGTGAAATGCTGAAATTATGTAACTAATGATAAGATGTTTCTTGATGTCACATTATTAGTAACAAAAATGAAACAACCATGTTAAATGTGTTAAAAGATTCCTAGCAAAGCAGCTGAACACTCTAGTCAAATGTTACAAAGGATCCAATTTGGTAAAGTCGGCACATCAGCAAAAAGGTAAATTGATCATTTGGTAAATCAGCATCCTAATAATTGCTTTTCAGGGAATTGACTCAGTCCCAAGATTATTAGACTCTGGGAAAAGAGAGTAAGTTTCAGAGTGAGGGCGTGAGGCAAGCTGCTGCTTTTCCTGGAACATCCCTCTGGAGGCTGCGGTCTCTGCAGTCTGCCAGGCAGAGGCGAGAGAGGCGAGAGAACTGAGTCACCCAGATAATCAGCATCTCTCAGGCTCATTGCCACATGTGAACTGTATGCTGGGTGGCCATGTCAAGATACAGGGGTACAAGACAGGTTCCTAACTCCAAGACAACTTCCTTGTGAAGGAAATCAAATGCTTCAATTAATCAAACCTCCAAGCTTCACCAAGGAAATCTATCCTTGTGTGTATGTGTCTGTGTGTGTGCACATGTATGCATGTGTGTGTGTGTGTGTGTGCGTATGGTGGCAAATGATCCCTACAGACTACAAATTCCAGAGAAGCTCAAAGCAGCTGCATACAGACCCCAGTATCTACACAGTCACACCATTCCATCTCCTGATGACAGAAGCAGTTCAGATCTCATCCTCCCCCTGCCCCCATCCCAGGATGAATGTACTGGCATTTTACTCATCTGGAAACAACGTGAAATATCTACCAACCAGTAAACCTCTGATGGTGTCTAATTTGGCACATCCAGATGCGTTGATGAATCTGTTCAAACAGGAAAGGAAATTGTTCTAGATTCAGAGAGACCTGAGTTGCAACAAGGCCTGGAGGCCAGAGCACAGGGACAGCCAATGTGACATGCCACTCCCCAGCTCCCCAAAGGAGAGGGACAGGAGGAGGCAGTCACACACTGTGCCCCTCAGAGGTATGTGCTGTGCTTGTCCTTTACAAATGTTATCTCCTTTACTCCCCCACAATTCTGTGAGTAGACAACTCACAAATCTACGTCCCCAGTCCAGACTCTTCTATATCTCCTCCTTTCTAATACAGTGTTAGCTCATTTCCAATACCCAAAACTGGGTAATTTATAAATAAAAGACGTTTATTTCTTATAGTTATGGAGGCTGAAAAGTCCAAGATTGAGGGGCTGCATCTGGTGAGAGCCTTCTTGCTGGTGGGGACTCTGTAGAGTCCTGAGGCGGTGCCGGGCATCACATGGCAAAGGGACTGAGCTGCTAGCTCAGGTCTCTCTTCCTATTCTTATAAAGCCCCCAGTCCCACTCCCATAATAATTCATTAATCCATTCATCTGGATTAATCCATTCATGAGGGCACAGGCTTCGTAACCTAATCACTTCTTAAATGCCTCATTTTTCAATGTCTGCCACATTGGGGATTAGATTTCAACATGAGTTTTGGAGGAAACAAATATTCAAACTATAGCAGATGTCCATTTGGCAAATGTGTGTTCATATCTCTGCAATGTCTCTTTCCACAGGTGGTCCTCTCTGGCCTCCCAATTACAGACTCTTGTAGCACCACATACACTCTTCACGTGATGTTTGATTTAGCACATAGTAGATCATGCAGATCATAAGGCCACGGATATTTTCTGTTTCTACTTGCTATTATATCTCAAGCAACTAGCACACAATACATAAAGAGAGAGCTAACAATTGCTATTTGTCCAATGGCAAAATTCAATGAACAATTGAACTTTTAATGTAAGTATTATGATTTTCATTTTAAAGTTGATAAAACTGAGACAAAGAGAGATTTAAATACCTAGTCCAAGAACATATATGTAGTAAGTGCTAGACCCAGGATTTAAATCTCAGCCACTCAGGATGTTCCACTGAGCCATGTTGACATTAATCGAGTACTGAATAGCCTGAACATTAGCTCACTCTCTTCTTCTCTGAGGACCCCAGAACTTCCACTCTTCACTTCCAGGCCAAGTCTAACAACTGTGTGTCCC